>OX638298.1:12969829-14193625 GCA_951812265.1 Taphrorychus bicolor
CAACCAAAAACCTTCGAAAATGAGACAGCCTGTACTTGATGCTTTCTGAGTTATACTTAATAATTTCCATATTACACTGATCCTTTCTGAATTATATTTTATGTTTTCTGAATTACACTTGACTATTCTGATTTACACTTGATGCTTTCTGAAACACATTTGATGTTTTCTGAATTACACTTGACTATTCCGAATTACACTTGAAGCATTCCGAATTACAGTTGACTATTCTGAATTACAAGTGACGGTTTCTGAATTACACTTGATATTTTCTGAATTATAATTGACGACTTTGAATCACATGAGACAGTTTCCGAATTACACTTGATTTGTTCTGAAATACACTTGCTACTTTCTGAATTACAGTCGGACACGGTTTAAAGTAGAAAACAATACTGATCCATTTACATCAGAAAGTATCAAATGTGATTCAAAATAGTCAAGTGTAATTCAGAAACCATCAAGTGTAATTCACAATAATCAACTGTAATTCAGAAATCTCCAAGAGTAAATCAGAGTAGTCAAGTGTAATTCAGAAACTGTAACTTGTGATTTAGAATAGTCAACTGTAATTCGGAATGCTTCGAGGAATGCGGAATTCGGAAAGGATCAAGTATAATTTGGAAATTTTCAAGTATATCTCAGAAAGTATCAAGTACAGGGTGTCTCATTTTCGAAGGTTCTTGGTTGTATCGCTGTTAATATTAAAGTTAGAAAGGTGCAGTTTACGCTCACATGCACAACCCGGGCTTGTTTTTGAAACAAAAGATATTGTTGACAGATTTGACGCAGCGCTATTATGCATTTGTATTTTCCATTTTGGAAACTCGTTAATCTTTTTAGTTTCATGAAAAGAAAGTACTTTTTATGATGTATAATCTAGTGGCGCACCTAATTTTCATATGCAAAAAGTGGCTCACTAACAATTTAAAAAATAAATAAATAAAAAAAATGCTTTATTGGTTTTTGAAAAGCTTTTGTCGATGCGAATCTAAATATCTAGGAAAATATAGGATGTCTCATTAAGAAAAACTAAGTTTGTTTTATTGCGGCGAAATTATTCCATACAAAACTAGCTACGCCATCAAGTTCTACTCAGAAAATCCTGGAGCACCTTTCTAACTTTAATATTAACAGAGATATAACCAAAAACTTTCTTAAATGAGACACCCTGTACTTGTTGCTTTCTGAGTTATACTTAATAATTTCCATATTACACAAGATTCTTTCTGAATTACATTTGATGTTTTCTAAATTAAACTTGACTATTCTGAATTACACTTGATGCTCTCCGAATTACACTTGTTGCTTTCCGAATTACAGTTGACTATTCTGAATTACAAGTGACGGTTTCTGAATTTCACTTGATATTTTCTGAATTATAATTGACGATTTTGATTCACATGAGACAGTTTTCGTATTACACTTGATTTGTTCTGAAATACACTTGCTACTTTCTGAATTACAGTCGGACACGGTTTAAAGTAGAAAACAATACTGATCCATTTCCATCAGAAAGTATCAAATGTGACACCCTGTACTTGTTGCTTTCTGAGTTATACTTAATAATTTCCATATTACACAAGATCCTTTCTGAATTACATTTGATGTTTTCTAAATTACACTTGACTATTCTGAATTACAGTTGATGCTCTCTGAATTACATTTGATGTTTTCTGAATTATATTTGAGTGTTCCGAATTACACTTGTTGCTTTCCGAATTACAGTTGACTATTCTAAATTACAAGTGACGGTTTTCGAATTACACTTGACTATTCTGAATTACATTTAATACTTTCTGAATTACAATTGACTATTCTGAATTACATGTGACGGTTTCTGAATTACACTTGACTATTGTGTATCACAATTAATTTTTTTTGAATTACACTTGATGCTCTCTGAATTACATTTGATGTTTTTTGAATTACACTTGAGTATTCCGAATTACATTTGATGCATTCCGAATTACAGTTGATTATTCTAAATTACAAGTGACGGTTTCCGAATTACACTTGACTATTCTAAATTACATTTAATACTTTCTGAATTACAATTGACTATTCTGAATTACATGTGATGGTTTCTGAATTACACTTGAGTATTGTGAATCATATTTGATTTGTTCTGAATCACTTGTGACACTCTTAGTTACAGTTGGAAACGGTGTGGTTAAATTCAGTCATTGTGAAACTCTTCAAAGCAGGGTTGAAAAGAAGTGAGTAATTTAAAGTTTATAGCTGAAAACGTATTGAAAAAAAAAACGAAACCTGTATTTAGTGACGACATTGTAAAAATATGGAAAACTTACAAAACATACAACAAAAACTGTTACTATATGACATCACATACATTCACAGCACAAACCTCTTACTAATATAAAGTGTCTACTGTTTTATAAGTTATTTTCATGATAAGAATATTTTACAGCCAAACTTCCTCTCGATGATGACCCATATTCAACCAAAACCTATAACTAAAGGTTAAGGAACCATTTTAGCCTAATAATGGTGATCGTCAAAAAAAAACCAATCCGATTCGGAAGGCGATTGCGATGCCGGTTCGCTTTGGTTCATTATTCATATTCGCACAATCATCGGAAGAACACAAAATAATATCGACCTTCTTTGATTTCCATCGACGAGGTTTGATTTTAGAGACCGCACTTCCTACCACTCTGCAGATAAGGACCGCTAAATTTAATTCCAGTGCTGCTTCTCTTCACCCCTTTGTACTCCCAAAACCAATAAGAACCGAAAGTTTTCATAAGCTTTTTGTCCGAAAATATGAAATCTATTGTATGTGAATTCCACCAATCCGAGCTCTTGCACTATAGAGATACATGATCGAGTGTTTCGGCTGCATTCAATGACGGGGTTAGTTAATCCGGTGACATTTGAGTGACAGGCGATATGGCCGCCGGTGTTGACCCTCCGCAGGCAAGAGGATTACTTGCAACTTTGCCTTTGGGGTACTTTGTGCCGAACGTATCTTATTTCCCATGTGGGTCATGGACTGCCATACTTAGGAGTCTCTTGCATTCTCTGGTTTCTGGAAAATATTTGTTTGGCCTTTCTGACGTTTTCGGTTCACACGCGGAAGATAAATTAAGGATTTTTGCGAGGGCAACGTCTATTAGAAACAACCAAGCAAAAGCAAACGCAAAGGAATAAAGAAACAGCCTTTTCAGTGGAAATATCACAATGATTGACAGGTCGGGGGACGGGTCGATGATTAACGAGATGTTTTACAAAATGTCGGTTTCCGAACGACGGGCTGCCAAGAAAAGCGAACGGAGAAAGGCGCATTCCGACGCCGTCGACGCTGCCGACGTCCCTGGCCCCGGATCCGTAAACAAAAACCGTTCCGGAACCCTGAAGGCGATCTTTATGGCAATTAAGTGTTGTTTGTTTCTGACCGTCGATTAAGGGAATATTATTGGTTCCAGCTACCGGAAACCTGTCAAAAAGTCCTAAAGCTTCAACAATCTTTCAATTTTGCCTCGAAGTAAATTTATTTCAGGTTGTTCGTGTATAGTTTGCACTAAATCCATCAAAATCCGTATTGAAAAGCAATCCAACCTGTGACAGACAGCCCTCGTCCGGGAATTCACTTACCCGAGCTTTGAACAGACAGAAAGCGGCAACCCCATGCAAATTGTATTCCGAAATTGGTTTACATTCTTTTTTGGATGTCTTGAGGGTCATTACTCATGCCTCTAACGGAAACTAAGTAGTTTTAGGGCCGAAGAATTGAATTTATCTGTATAGGTACACCGGCGTTCAAATAATTAAGATTATGTGCTTTGCAGTTGTTGAGTCGTTTTTTCATCTTGGAGTCTTATCGACCGGCATTATCATCGACGGTTCCACGCATACATAGACCACCAACGCAACTGTAACGCAGATAGAAAAAAAGTCGAAAACCGGCCCCATTGAATCTAAATAAAGCCGTCGATGGACATGTGATAAGGGGCTTGGTGTGACAGCCTCACAATGTAAAATATTCTGAAATGCGATCTTGTCAGTGAAAATGTAACTTCGATCATTAATCACGAACCGTTGATCGCTGGATAATGCAACAAATATTCACACATATAATATCCATATAGGCGAGCATGCCATTTTCAAGCTTTATCAGGATGGTTACTTTCTAGGTTTGAGAGTCTTGTGCAGTCAAAAAGCCTCATAGAGTAGATAGTTAGTGACTTTTATTTTTTGTTCAACATTAAAAAAATTCAGAGAGGTTTCGATGTTTTATGTGGCACTCAAAGTAAACCCATCCAACCTCAAAGGCTTACATTCAAAACCAGATAAATCTCCTATGTAATATCTTCCTTTTTTGGAAACAGCTACACAATGTTGCGAGGTGAAGTTTTTTAAAATCGCTAGACCTTGGCCGAAAAAGTTGCCAGATTTGTCAAAAAATCACCAGCTCAGTTCTTTTTTGTTGAAGTTTATACAATGATGGAAAAAGTTGAGAGAATAAACCTAAGACAGAAATTTAAAAATGTTTGCCAATAATCAGTTTCCAACCTAAGTTAAAAATAATCTAAATTAATTTTAATAAAAGGATATAATAGCATAACCAATTGTAGCAAAAAAATACGTACTAAACTTATACATTTATTTTATTAACAACAAAATTATTCCAGTAGAACACTGGTAGTTTCAGAAATGTAAAAAAACTACCTACTTATAAGGACGCATTTTTATTATGTCTGGTAAGAAAACCACTCATGATATTGAAATTTTAGTTTGAAGGCAAATAATGCTACAGTTCTCACCTTCTGCAAAGAATGAAATAATTGAAGAAAGTATATAAAAAAAAGTAGTTATGCACTTTGTTAGTGACATTAATTATTTTTAGTTTATAATACTGTGAATGCTTTCACGGCCGGTCAAAATACAATCTAAAGTATTTTCCGGGTCCAATGGAATTTCTTCCCGACGTTTCGTCTATAGCTGCAGCAGACATTATCAAAGGCGATGAGGCAATGGGCGAAGTGATCTCCAGTGCCTTCCGACGTTCGACTGTGGTGAGTGAGCTCCGTAGTATTTATTCCCCCGCCTCACTGTGGTCCCGCAGACCCAAAAAACGCGAAAAAACAATTTTTTCGAAATTGGTCTAGACAAGTCGAAAGTAAAATAGGACGAGTGTTAAATATTCAGTTTCCTTCAAAATGACCAATAAATAGATTATCGTCACATATTTGAGGCGAGGTGCCTTGACAAAGTAATATTTCATTATTTTTATTTACTATAAAATAATTCATACCTCATTTTTACAATGCTTGTGTCACTTAAAGCCTGAAATAAATGAACAAACGATGATAGGTTATGGCTTTAGGAAGATCTTAAAAATCGTAATTGTAGTCATAACGCATCGTTGGTAATTTGCTGGTAGTACCGACAGAGATGTATGTAAATTTTGTTCACCTGTAGATACAAATTTAGACCCACAAAATATTCAGAATTAGTCACAATCCTCTATTGGTCTCAATAAATGGCCTCAAGTATCCACTAGCCAGAAATGAAACAACTGGCCGCGCATATTCGCGCTTAAGAGATTCCAAGGCTGACATGACTAAATTTTTGCTTATTAATTTGACGTCTGCCAATTGGTAACAAAACAGACACTTTAGCGACGCGTTGTTTTTTAATTAATAATAGCGATTGGTAAATATGATCAAGAACTCATGTGTATGCTACCTCCCTGAATTATTCTCTGATTATTTACTGCAAAAATGTGGAAGCTACAGGGTGAAATGTGACAAAAGTACACCAAAATTGGCAAAAAATCGGGCACAGAAAAACTTTTATGGCTCGTCCGGTATAAGAGGTAGACCAAAACTAACAACTGATTTTTTTTTCTCTGTACGTAAAAATAATTGCTGCACAGTTTTCTGATGAGGCGCAGGAAGCGCGAAACAAAGACTTCAGGAAATACCCGAAAGATCAATCGAGAAAAGTGTAATCGCGATTTATTTAATATGCTCATTGTGTCATCGGTTCCGCTTGAACGCCCAGACATCTTCTACTTCGAAAGGCGAACTCGTATTCTCGAGGTGTTATAAGTCTTTTGAAAGAACCCCATATGCATTCACAAATATTTGTTGACGATGGGGAAGCAGAACGCAAAAAAATCGAAATTTAAAAAAGGCTTGATAATGTGCGCATTCGGCAAGTGCACTTTAGTTTTTAGTAGTTAATATAAAGTAATTGTTAATATATTTTCTCACCCTTTATGAACTAAATACTTACGTTAAATTATATTAGAGAGATTGTGACACGCTAAACCCACAGTTTTGTACCTATCGTAAGGATAATCCGTTTTCCGGAAAAGTGTGATAGTAATTTTTAACTGGAACACTCTGTACAGCCCAGCTATCAAGTTTAGACGAATAACAAATTCCAGATACTAACTCCTCATGTTAAAATCACCATAGAAACTTAGTTTTATATCAGACTGATATTCCGAAAAAGTGAAGGGCTTTTTTTTTATTGGTACACCCTGTACAGCCGAGCTATCGAGTTTAAATAAATAACAAATTCCAGATTCGGACTTGTCATGTCATGTCAAATCACTCTAGAAACATAATTGTATATCCATTGTAAGGGTGCCTCTAATTTTTCGCGTTTAAACCATCAGTTTACGCGGTTATAATTAATTGGGCCCAAGCTATGATATATTTTAAGAATGTGTTTTATTGCTTTGGAATTCGATAAAAATTAACTCAAATATATATTTGATTTTTTTTTCGAAGTGTGGATTAGAATTAGGGTCGAAATTGGTTAAAATAGACTCAAAACGTCCAAAAATAAAAAATTTTGGTGTTATTTGAAGAAAACCAACTTATATATATCAAAATAACTCAAAGTTAAAAGAAAGTTATTTTCTGCGAAATATGTTAGTGAACGAAATTTTTAGCTTTTTCGCAGGAAACTCTAGTTTAAAATATGCAAAAAAGCAATATTTACTAATTGGAAATTGAAAACTTATCTGCTTTCAATATTTCCAAAAATATTGCAGCGTTTAAGAAGGAAACAAACAGAAACAACTACTCCGAGGGCTAATACCCCTACCGGCATTGAATTACACTGTTTGTTTCAAAGCTCATTTTATAAAGCAAAAAAATAGTAATATGAATTAATAAAATAATAAAAAATCAATGTATTTTTTGTACCTTTTTGTTATATATTCACTATTACCTTGCTTTTTAATACCTGCGATAACCTTTAACTTTTGATTTGTGTGTCAAAGTTAATAAATGTGTTCGCGTCTTTTTCGGTCATCTCCTAGAGGATGCTGACGACGGAGGTTGAGTTTTGTCGCCTCTAGAAAGTAATTACGCAATTACTCCGTCCAAAAGAGAGTAGTAAGTACTTTTAGTTAACATATACGTTTAGTAACTTTGACCCACATTTCAAAAAGAAACTTTAATTTAACTTTTATGTTATTATTTTTTTGGTTTTATTCTAGAGCACTTTCTTGTATTTCATCTTTGCTTTTATATATGTTTTCTATAATATTTACGCTTTGAAACAAATAGTATAATTCAATGTCGGTAGGGGTATTAGCCCTCGAAGTAGTTGTTTCTATTTGTTTCCTTCTTTATGTATAACTACAAGGTTTTGGAAATGCCGAAAGCAGACAAGTTTTCAAATTTCCAAATTGTAGTTATACATGTGCATTTTCGCATATCTTAATTAAACTCTGGTTCTATATTCTTTGCAAAAAGCTTAATATTTTTTGGCTTTTTAGCATTGATTTTCTATTACTTTATTAATTCATTTTACTATTTTTTTTTTGCTTTATAAAATGAGCTTTGAAACACACAGTGTAATTCAATGCCGGTAGGGGTATTAGCCCTCGGAGAAGTTGTTTATGTTTGTTTCCTTCTTAAACGCTGCAATATTTTTGGAAATATTGAAAGCAGATAAGTTTTCAATGTCCAATTTGTAAATATTGCTTTTTTGCATATTTTAAACTAGAGTTTCCTGCGAAAAAGCTAAAAATTTCGTTCACTAAGGAAGGAGATGTTCTCATTTTACCAGTAGATAAAGAAAACGCAACAGTAGTACTGTCAAAATCGGATTATGAAGGAAAAATCAGGAAGTGTTAGATCCCAGTGATCCCACCACCTACAAGAAGCTAACTCGTGATCCAACTGCCCGGATTCTGAGGGCCACCAACAATTTAATCAAGGACGTGGCATCGGATGAAATGACTAAGCGTAAAAAATCAGAAGCCTTGCCACCAAGGCTGTATGGTTTGCCAAAGATCCGCATTCCAGATGTGCACGTAAGACCATAAGAATCCCGATCAACGAAATCGCGAAACACCTCACAGAACTGCTGTAACCTAAAATAGGAAATACTGACAGCTTTATAAAAGACTCATTTCGTCGAAAAACTGCATCTTTTGACTCTTTCTCCAGGAGACATTCTCGTTTCGATGTTGTTTCGCTCTTTACGATGGTATCCATTAAGGAAGCCATAGAACAACCAGGAATTTCCACAAACTATTGCCAAGTTGTTCCAACACTGCCTAACCAATACATATTTTCAATGGAAGGAAGATTTCTATGAGCAAACTGATGGCAGATGGTGTAACTATGGACAGTCTCCGTAGTCCAGTAATAGCCAACTATTTGATGGAAATTGTCGAGGCCAAGGCGTTGGCAAAGGCAAATAAGAGGCCAAAGTGCTGGTTCCGATACGTGGAGGTCTCCTTTGTTATTTGGAACCATGGCGAAGGCGAACCTCAAAACTTCCTCTTACACCTGGACTCTATTAACCTAAATATTCAACCCTACCGTTTTTTGATGTTTTGGTATCAAGGAAGCCGAATGGTAAGCTTACGCACATCGTTCGTAGAAAACCAACACACACCGACCGATACCGCAATAATGGATCAAATCGTCATCCCAGACAGAAAAAAGGAGTCAGAAAGACTCCTGTCCGTGAGAGGCAAGAGAATTTATGAGTCTGGTGAATTGGGACGGAAAATGAAGCATGTGGCCTTTGGTTGGAATGGAAGAGTTGCAGCCTGGGACAAATACAAAAATCAGCAGAAGCAGAACACGCTCTCTCCGAAGGTCACGACATCCTATTCAACGAGGTGGATATCTTATATCAATCGCAGCGTTTTTATCCGAGACTAGCGAAAGAGGTCATTAAGATCTTTAAACACTACAACAATTTCAGCAGGAAGGAGAAAATTACGTTTCTAAATGCAGACTGTGTGCCCTGAAACCCCGCGCCACCACTACCTCCACCCCAGTCGCTACACAGCAGCGCGACAGTAGGGGAATAAATACCATGGAGCTCCAACGTCGAGAAGCACGGGAGATTACTTTACCCATTGCCTGATCGCATTCCATATCTGCCGCAGCTGTAGACGAGACGTTAGGAAAAAATTCCATTGGCTTCAAAGCCCGGAAAACACTTTAGATTGATTTAAAACGTCTTGTCTTGTCTTATCAAGATAAACTAATTGTCAAAACTGTCTTGTCTTGCCCTGTCTTGCGGCATCACTGGAATTATAACTTTGATTTCTTAATGACAAATATGCCCACTTCAATATGGCAAACAGTTTATTGACGTCACTGCCAAAAACTTTCAGATTTCAGACAGACTCTATATAAATAAAATACATCTCGGCAATTAACCACCACTTCCATATCAACTGGCGGGACCCTCGTTAAACCGCCTAATGGAAAAATTCGCCATTGTCCCGACATGTTTTCTCACATAGATACCTGAGTACTTAAAGTGCACAGTCATAACTTATGTATAACTACATCTAGCAATTATTTTTGATATGATTTATTAATGCCACCCGTAAGATTTTAAAATGTATGATAATAACTATTCTATTAAGAATATTTTGTGTTGACTTCAAAGGTGGATTTTTTCCACGCTGGTGCTAATATTAAGTGCGCCCCGAATAACCATAACTGTACTCTTACATTAGCAGTTATCAAAATGATGGTCCCACAGTTTTAGTGGGAATTTTAGTCTTTTGTTGTCGTTCGGAAGTCTGAAAGAATATCTGGGTCGTTTTGTGCATGTCGTGCGTGAATTATTGCCACTAGTTTCCTCGAATCGCTGTTTTATTAGATCAAATAAACCGTCAACGAGCTACAAGAACGGTGATGATGATGGCCAGCAAAAAGCGTATTAAAACACAAGACGGTTTGTTTTAATCTAATTAATCGCGGGATTCCCTTTTTAGTACAAAAACAGCAATTCCGAACATTATAAAAGTAATTCAGCTAGAACTTATCGCGACGGTAAGGAACACTTTCTACAGTTTTTGCGCTCAGGGTGATAATTAAACTTTTATTAGATTAAATATCTTTTGGTATACACGGTCTGCTTAACTAACCATAAAAAACAGGCACCTCGTTAAGGTTTCTCTAATATATTTATAAGCTTTAAATGTAGGTACCTGTATAAAGGAACATTTCATGTTTAGAACGTACAATCGCGCGGCTGGTGGTCGAAGCACTAAAATAACGGAATACCAGTAAAATATTTTTGCACAGATCTATCCAATTTGCTTTAATCAGTGGGTTTTATTGCCTGTGAATGTATAGCTTTTATTGCGGTTTCTATTGACAACTTGAACCTTTTCAGCTAATTTGGGGCGGAAAGGCATAAGAAACGTTAATGAAGGTCTCTCACCACAGACACGCACTTGCAAATACTTATCTATTATTCATATATAATTATTAATGCTAATCTGACTGTTAAAGAAGAAAATTGTTTGCTTGATGAAGACTTAATTCAATTAGTTGGTAGTAAGATCTGCATAAAATAAACATAATATTTTTCGACTTTCATAGTAGAATAGAATAGAATCACTTTATTATTTATCCACAGTATCACAAAACAGGACATAGGACACATCAAACAAAATATGTGTGGTCGTAGAGGTTCTTGGGCGGCCAGATATATAAACGCTTTATAAGGTTAATGCTTTATTGTTGGATATAGGTTTCGTGCAGCACGTGACCTGTCATCGAACTTGATGGTAAAAGAACCTCAAAAAATTACGTTGACGTAAATGGAAAAACTTTGCGTTTATGTATATAAATCCGTTTTTCTATAATATTTGTTAAGATATTTACCCTGGAACAAAAGTGAGTTGTTCTAAGCAGTATATTTCCCATATCCAGGTCGGAGCTATTGGGTAACATTGCCTCATAACTGTACAGGAATTACATAAAATTGGAACTTTGCAGATTCTGCCTACACAGACCCTAATCTGCTTCAGGTAGAGTTTAAAAATGTACTTTCAAATCACACTATTGATATCTAAGCATTGCGTGATTGGAACAACTGTTAAGTAGCCCATTATTTCAACTCCAAATATTTTGAGAATAAGTGATGCTAAAATGAAAATTTTGTTTGTTTTTACTTTACAATGTTTGTCTTCATAGTGCTTAACTTAATCAAAGCCAAGGAGGATACAATAACACTAAGTATAGAATAATACCCTCATTGGTGCTTAACATACAGTTCCAATCATATTATTTTAGCTCTTTTTTGTAAATATATCATATTTTAATAGCTTTATTGTTGTTGTAGAGTATGAAAATGACAAATAAGTACAAGTAAGGAAACGGAAGTCGTACGTTGTAAGTAGTATGTAATAGTTCTGGTGGTTAGCAGGTTTAGGACAATAAACCACCCTAGTACCTCGAAAAACTGACTATCAGATTGTGAAGGCTTTCACGGCCGGTCATAATACTATCTAAAGTGTTTTCCGGGCTATAAAGCCGTGGTCCAATGGAATTGCTTCCTGACGTTTCGTCTACTACTGCGGCAGACATTATCAAAGGCGATGAGGCAGTGGGCGAAGTGATCTCCCTTGCTTCCCGACGATGACTAATTCGACTGTAGCACGCTCCGTGGTATTCGTACCGCCGCCGTCGCTTCGCAGTGGTGGGACCTGGGTGGGGGTGGTGGCGCGGGGTTTCGACCTGCTCGACGTGTGTCGCAGAACTCGCTTCCAGTCTGCATTTAGAAACGTAATTTCCTCCTTACTGTTGAAATCGTTTTCGTGTTTAAAGATCCCAATGGTTTCCCTCGTTAGTCTCGGATAGTAGCGCTGTGATTGATGTAGGATATCCACTTCATTAAGTAAGATAGTAGTCAATCTGACCGACAAACAACTGTCAACAGATGAGTTGAGCGTTCTGAACAAGGGAGGTAATTTTGCCATAACACCATCCAGGATACCTATGGAAGACATCATAGCAAACGTGGAGAGCGGAATTCGTCAGCTGCCAATTCAGACGGCTGAACAGATAAGGATGGAGACATCACGAATTCTTCTACGCGCAAAACCACCAAAAAGCAATCTCACCTTTGCAGAAAGGAAAGCTCTGAAAGCCTTGAACGAAGACAAGGACATTCTTATTCTACCAGCAGATAAAGCAAACCCAACAGTAGTAATCTCAACTTCGGATTACGAAGGAAAAATCAGGACACTGTTAGATCCAACCACCTACAAGAAGCTAACTCGTGATCCAACCGCCCGTATTCTGAAGGCTACCAACAATTTAATCAGGGGCATCGGATCGGATGAAATAACTAAGCTCAAAAAATCGGAAGCCTTGCCGAGGCTGTACGGTTTGCCGAAGATCCACAAACCCGATGTGCCACTGAGACACATCGTGAGCACCATAGGAAGCCCAACCTGCGAAATTGCCAAACACCTGACAAAACTGTTGCAGCCAAAGATAAGAAATACTGACAGCTTTATAAAAGACTCCACTCATTTCGTCGAAAAACTGCATTCTTTGACTCTTTCTCCAGGGGATATTCTCGTTAGCTTCGACGTTGTTTCGCTCTTCACGATGGTACCCATTAAGGAAGCCATGGAACACATTAATCAAGAATTTCCACAGGATATTGCTAAGCTGTTCCAACATTGCCTAACCACTACATATTTTCAATGGAAAGAAGAATTCTACGAAAAAACTGATGGTGTAGCTATGGGCAGCCCTCTTAGTCCAGTAATAGCCAACTATTTAATGGAAATTTTCGAGGGCAGGGCGTTGGCTATAGCAAGGAAGAGGCCAAGGTGATGGTTTCGATATGTGGACGACACCTTTGTTATTTGGAGCCATGGAAAGGGCGAACTTCAAAACTTCCTCTTACACCTAAACTCTAATAACCCAAAAATCCAATTCACTATGGAGATAGAAAAGGACGCCTACCGTTTTTGGATGTTTTGGTGGCAAGGAGGCCGAATGGAAAGCTTGCACATACCGTGTATAGAAAACCAACACCCACTGACCGATACCTCAACAACGGATCAAACCATCCAAGACAAAAAAGGGGAGTCATAAAAACTCTGTCTGTGAGAGCCAAGAGAATTTGTGAGCCAGCTGAATTGGAACGGGAAATGAAGCATCTGGAGAGAGCCTTTGGTTGGAATGGATACAGCAAGCAGGAGTTCGATAGAGCCGTGCGCCCGAGGAATGTAGAGCGACAGGAAGCAGCAACGGGAGATGACGTAGAAAAGCGCGATTGGGCTACTCTACCATACATCCATAAAGTCACGGAGAGGATCGGCAGACTACTGGAAAAGCACAAGGTTAAGACTGTCTTTAAACCCACTCGTACAATTCAGCAGAGCTTGAGATCGGATAAAGACCGCAGATATCCCCTATCAGCACCCGGAGTGTATTGAATTCCATGCAGCTGTAGCTCTGTATACATTGGCACCACAAAACGCAGTGTCAACACGAGGATCACAGAACACAAAAGGAGTTGCAGGCTGGGACAAACGCAAAAGTCAGCAGTAGCAGAGCACGCTCTCTCTGAAGGTCACAACATCCTTTTTAATCACAGCGCTACTATCCGAGACTAACGAGGGAAGCCATTGAGATCTTTAAACACAAAAACCAATTTCAACAGGAAGGAGGAAATTACGTTTCTAAGTGCAGACTGGAAGCAAGTTCTGCGACACACGTCGAGCGCGTCGAAACCCCGCGCCACAACCCCCACCCGGCCCCACCACTGCGTCGCGACGGCGGCGGTACGAATACCACGGAGCGTGCTACAGTCGAATCAGTCATCGTCGGGAAGCAAGGGAGATCACTTCGCCCACTGCCTCATCGCCTTTGATAATGTCTGCCGCAGTAGTAGACGAAACGTCAGGAAGCAATTTCATTGGACCACGGCTTTATAGCTCGGAAAATACTTTAGATAGTAACACTGACTATGTTTTGACATATAATTCAAGTCTTCTTCAGGGCGATAACACATATAAAGAACACACTAGTTAATCAAACCAGCAGCCAGCCAACATGATCATCTACATAATTGTACAGCTGACATTCGCTATGTATTCATACAAGTATGTAGGTTACATGTTTGCTCGTTGTTGTTTTGATTAACTAGTGTGTTTTTTTATATGTGTTACAACCCTGAAGAACGTGAATTATACGGCGAAACGTAAGCCGTTTTTCGAGTTACCAGGGTGTTTCATTGTCCTAAACCTGCTAACCACCAATACTATAAGTACTTAAAAACGCGAATCATCATCACCAAGTAGTATGTAACTCAACAAAAGGACTTTAAGGGGGGGGGGGGTGTCGGAGGGGCGGCTGCAGTAATTGCTGCAGGCTCAAGTCTATTAGCCTAGGAAAAGGCCAAAGTCGACTGCCCAGTTTGGGAGGTGCAAGGCGTGAGTGCTGGGGCTGCCAAGGTCCAGTGTTGGAAGGGAAAGGCGAGCTCTTAGCGAACTGATTTTGATTTTTTTTATTTTTTGGGGAGGGGTGAGCGACTCTCGGGGTGAAAAATCTTCTCGGCAAGGGACACCTCCGCACTGCCGTCCGGTAGTCTAGGATTCTTACCCACTAAAAAAACCCGTTTTTTGCTTGGGGATTCCGAGCCTGGCCGCCTATAAATCCCCAGTCTGCTACCTACACTGGAGCACTTCTTTCCTATTTTCCAGCTTGGTTCATTCCAACTCACAACGTTTCGAGCAGAGGAATTTCTGCTCGTTTTCAAGTAGCCTCGAGCTTAATGCTCAGTTTCACTTGAAAACGAGCAGAAATTTCTCTGCTGGAAACATTATGTAAAAAACTCAATAAAGACGATGGAAGTCCAAGATGTTTCGTTTAATAGTAGTCTACCACCTTTAAAAAATTGTTAGAAAACCGGTACGGACCTGGTATTAGCGAGAAATTCAGAGGTTACGAGAAAGCAAAGACCAAGCTTACCAAGGAGGAAGAACACATCCACTTCCTTTGCACAGCGAGGGACAGCCACATAATTCCAGTGGGTTTTCGTTTAAAATCACCAATCCCTGGTGATCGAGTACGCCGCATTCTGGACAGGGCCAACCATGTAAAATACCATGCAAAAAATACTTAATGACCCGACTAAAAGAGTTGAAGGACAAATCTACAGAGCCCTAAAAAAATATATGAACGTCACCTTCCTGAAAGTACTAGGAGGTCTCTCACTCCACACCATAGTAAACCACCACATATCTATGGGTTACCTAAAATTCACAAAACAACTATGCCCCTAAGGCAAATCACAAGCTCCAGAGACTCGCCAACAAGTTCTCTAAGTAGATTTCTCCTTCAAATCATCCAACCTTTGGTTGGAAAAACAACCTCCTTTGTACAAAATTCTGAACACTTTGTTGGTATCCTTAAAGACTTGGGCCATAGGGACGCAATTTTGAGTTTCGACGTAGAAAGCCTTTAAGAAACCAATGTGCCGTTGGAGGAGTCGTTGGATATCGTCGAGGTCAGGCTGAGGGCGGATGCATCTTTGAAGGAGCGAACATCGCTGCCTGTGGAGGGGGTAATGGACCTATTGCGCTGCTGCCTCAAAGGCTCATACTTTCAGATTAAAGAGCAGTTTTTTGAGCAGGAGGATGGGCTTCCGATGGGTTCATCACTATCACCGGTTATTGCAAATATATACATGGAGTGGTTTGAAACACACGCCATTGAAAAAGCCACGCATAAACCCAAAGTCTGGCTCCAGTATGTCGTTGGCATCTTTATTGTGTGGGACGGAAATGACAGGCAGTTGCAAGAGTTCCTGAATCATTTAAATAGTATAAGACCAACTGTAAAATTCACATTGAAAACTGAAAATAACTACTATCTGCCATTTCTGGATGTACTGGTGAGTAAATCGGAGGGTCGTATAAAAACATCTGTTTACCGTAAGCCCATGCACACGGGACAGTACCTGAACTTCCTTTCAAACCATCATGCATCAACAAAAACGGGAATAATTAAAACTTTATATAGGCGCGCCGTAACAATATGCAACGACAAAGAATCCATAAATTGGGAACTTCAGAATATTAAACAGGATTTGATGCAAAATGGTTGCACGGAAAAGACTATCTTGAGGGCTTTTACGGAATGTGAAAGGCAAAAGCCTCGGCAAAATAGCGAGGACCAACCTCATCTTCTTACTATACCATACATAAAAGAAACTTCAGAGAAACTTCGACGCATCGCGAAAGAGTACAACATACGAACGGTTTTCAAAACTGAAAATACATCAAGAAGCGTACTTTATAAAACCAAACCGGAAAATTCAAATCAGCAAAAAGGTTGTATATATCAGTTCCCGTGTGAGTGTGGCATGTCGTATATAGGAGAAACCAAGCGTCATTTGCATGTAAGGATTCAGGAACACAGAACTCATACGATAAGAGGAGAAACAACAAAAACGGGAATTGCAGAGCACGCTTGGTCCGAATATCATAATATTAAGTAGTCGGAAGACAAAATTGTGCATAGAGAAAAGCTCTGGAAGAAACGAAAGTTTAAGAAAGCAGTCTTTATTGGCAGCAATGAGGGCGTCTTTAGTAAATCAAGTTGCGACGTCTCTTAGGTATGACATCCGTTGATACGGCAGACGAGTGCTGGTCGCTTGACGCGCGACGGTGGCAACGATCCGCCAATGGGAATGGTGGGCGTGGTTAGCTGTGTTAGTACCTACATAAGCAAGTAGCCTCGAGCTAAATGTTCAGTTTCACTCGAAAACGAGCAGAGATTCCACTGCTCGAAACGTCGTGTAAAAACTCAATAAAGACAATGGTGACAAGTCTAAGATGTTTCGTTTAATAGTAGTCTACCACCTTTAAAAAATTGTTAGAAAACCGGTACGGACCTGGTATTAGCGAGAAATTCAGAGGTTACGAGAAAGCAAAGACCAAGCTTACCAAGGAGGAAGAACACATCCACTTCCTTTGCACAGCGAGGGACAGCCACATAATTCCAGTGGGTTTTCGTTTAAAATCACCAATCCCTGGTGATCGAGTACGCCGCATTCTGGACAGGGTCAACCATGTAAAATACCAATACCAATCCTTTTCAGTTGACTGGTACAAGTAGGTAGATCTGTCAGTTTTTGTTTTTTTTTGTCCTGCTTCGTGGAAGCTCAGTCTTAAGCTTTTTAGGTAATTCGATAAAATACTTATTACTAAATTCTTCGGCAATTTCCGAGTTTGTTATAAGTACATTTTATAGTCAAGTTTAATAGGTTCTAAACGGTTTTTGATAGAGTTATTTTATAATCGAAATATTGTCTTTTAGCTACCCGGCCTGATCGTAATACGTCGGCACAGGTATTTGTATCTTTTAAAGCAGTCAGTTGTAATTAAGCCCCTTTTTAGTTTCCGATATAAATCTTAAATTTAAAGACCATGGGTTAGCCATAGTTATCGTTATCACTGAGACAATTGGAAGACGGACTGTAATAGAAATCTTATATTACGAATGATGTAAAGAATAATTTCATCTATATATACACCGGGTTTGAATAACTCAGTCCATAATTTTTTTAATGAGAAGCAGTTACTCTTAAATAGTTTTTTTTATTATAACTACTTTTTTTTGGCTGGAAAGTGTTATCAGAGAGACCGTTTTCTGAGACTTGGTGATCAGATAAAGTATATCTTTGAAACAAGGGCCCATAAAATCTATCGCGGTTCTAGAATTGGCCGTGATTCTAGTTAGTACAATGATTTTGGAATGAATGGCAAAGCTATACAGGATGACTAAAAAATGGTCAACCTGTATGTATTTAGTTTTCTTGAGCTTAACCATGGGTATATTGAAGATATACGAAAAAAGTTAAATTATTTGAAAATTCCGTCTGGTTTCCGCAATATTCGCAAACAATCGAATTTTAGAAAAACCGTTTTTATTTTGTTCTAGTCTTAATTCAAAAAGATAATTAAAAAGGAGGGACACTTCTTCATTGTCACTTTTTCTCTCTTCAACGTGGTATTTTCAAATTTACAATACGACATTTCGTTTTCATGCGACCATCATCGACTTCATTTTTTTAAATACGGCCCTAGATTTCTTATTCTAGATTCTAAATCTCCTTGCAACTCTGCATTCGGTAATATGCAACAATTAATAATTTTAATAACTTTTAGATTAGATTTTGCTGATTTTATCAGGTGATTCTTAAAACTAGAAAACTGATTTAACGACTTATGTACCTGTGTTCTGTTCTAAAGGAAAATTCTTGCACTATTTATGTGAATACTCCGAAGAGCAACGCCACCTAATTCTTTCACCACCTAATTACATACAATATGTATGCTTCACTTATTAGATACTAATTTTCAGTTGTGTTCATCCTCTGTGCTCTATTGCAGACCAGACCGTAGGTACACAGATAAGTCATCCAACCTCGTTCAATCATTAAACAAACATTGGTCAATGAATCTGTTACTACGCATCAGACAGCTAACCAACAATAATTTCGAAATGTTTATGTAACCAATAACTAGAAATGTCTGAACATCGCAATTAGTACCTTAGGTCTAATTAAGGGCAAGGTATTTAGATGGGAAATGGCAAAGCGCACCAGCATACGAGTATTAGTATACCTATCTAATCATAAGAGCCCAAAAAGCCATACATGTCATTAATGGGCACTTGAGTAAAACAAAGCGTTAAGAGAATGTTAAGTGTGAGAAGCGAAATCGACCATATCGAGCGAGAAGAATATTGACGATTTCAATTACCCATGAGGGCGCTGCAAAATGGATATTTGCAGGGGGCAAGGGCCTATTTCATAAAAATCTTGTTTCACTGAGCATTGTAAAGCTGGGATTCCACATTGCGAAACTTACTCGCGCAACAAGTCTCGGCTGATGGATCCCTTGCTCTTATCCCGAAATTTCAGCGCGAGGTTTGGGGTGAGCAAAACTCGCGGTCGGTTTTTGAGCGCGCGTCAAAGTATCTCAAGCTTACTTGCTTCGCATAGTTTAAACGTGATCCGAGGCTTCTGCTATTCTCTAAAAAGTTGGTTTCTACGTTGAGATGAAACATTTTCTTCACCCACCATCGGTGTCTTCTTTGTTGGTAGTCACGACAGTAAACGTTGATGCTGCATTCGGAAGTACTAGCGACATAACTGCTCGCCAACGGTTTGCTTGCCTTGTTTCGGCGATATTCCGCGAAAACAGTTGCACGAGTAAGGTTCACAATGTGGAATCCCAGATTAAGGTGTTAGCTATATGCACTACAAAGGTCGTGAGGACATATCGCACGAGGACGGAGCTTCGATCAACCGGCCGAGTGCAATATGGCCATTACATCCACTCTTGTCGTACGACATGCTGTTCAAATAGTTCACATATGTTTCTATAATTTACTAGTAAATACGTTTTTTTTTTTCGAATAAAACCCTGGTATCGGTGCTTGGAATATAGATTTTATTACTAGAATACAAAAACCTGCCGTTAGATTCTGAACGATATGGTGACTGTTAAATGTTGATCTAGGTCCACCTGTAGGCGAAAACGCTGAACTGACTCGCAAGTGGACTTAACATAACAAGCCTTGACTAGCAGCCTAATTAATATAGCTTTTTCGATTGGAAACTCCAGTGCAAATGCAGTGGAAACTCCAATGCGACTGCGACTGCATTGTAGTTCAAAATTCGTGCCATTTTTACCTTAGATTGGTAACATTTGGGCAGTTTCATCGCAAAACTGGTGCAGTCAGTATCGCACTCACTGCGACATTTTGGAATGTCTAATTTGGTCAACCAATTATTTATAAATATTCTTCAAATATTATGTTATTCGCTCAAAAAATGTTTAATTATGTTGTGCAAACTGAACTCTCAATTTGCATATACAGGGTGATTCACGTTACTCGACACGGAAGATTATGGCTCAACTTTTAGATTTTAAAAAACTTTTGCATATGGAATGGGGGTCTATTGGAAGTATATTCTAAAATTATTGTCATTGTATACAGGTGGTCCCAAAAGTATAAAATTGATTAAAGTTGTATTTTTTTAAATGAGACATCTAGTATATTAATGTATTTTCGGTACCTACGGACAAAAGTAAAGGTAGTTTTATTAAGGTTTATGGCATCTAAACCGTACCGTTCTTCAGATATTCGTGATTGCGTGAAATGCAGCATCAAATTAAATGTTTAAAATCTCAGCACTTGGTTTCTTTTCAACTACCAAAATTGGCTGGTAAACTACTAGTACATTGGATTTTTTGCGGAGTGTATTAAATATTAACTACTGTGCACCGAATGTCAATAAATGAACCCCAAATTATTGCAAACTTCAAACAGTAATAACTCGTTTAATTTAAATTAGACACCCTGTATTTTATAGTATCATTAGATGCAGAATTTAGTTTCCTATCAAAACTATTAAACATTCCTATAGCTTGGTCTTTGAATTTTCTTGGAAAATTGATTTTTTTCTGAAGTTGAGCCGACAAACCAATTAAGTAATCTACTTTACCTGTTACAATACCTGATTTTGAGAAAGCAAAATTTATTATCATTAGTACTGGGTGTTCACCTGAAAGCTTCATTTAGGAGGCTATAAAATTTTGACAGAAAAGGATGGCATAATTAAAATAAATGGATTTTTGTTTCTCAATTCTTTTCCTTTGGCATTTCACAACCAACGAGACGAAGTTTTCTAATGAACACCCCGTATTTGTCAGATATTAATTTATAAGTAACAAAATTATGATCATGAAGATTATTTAGCAGTCATCTGAATGTTAAAGTGTCTTTATTTAATTAAACCATTCTTTAATTGTTTTTAATTGTTTTAATTAAACCATAATTTAAATAAAACAATAAAACATTATATTACAAGAGTTCTTATAAAATTTAGCATCTCTATTACAACAAAATTAAGTGAAATAATAGTGGAAATTTGAAATACAATAAATAACAAGTCAACATAAGAGTAAAACAAACAAAAACAAACAGTTATAAAATTTGTTCAAAATGACGACCGTCTGATTCTAAACAAGAACGTATACGGTTTTTAAATCCTTCAGTCACATTGCGTATATAGGGAGTTATGCTTCTGAAGGCCTCTCTGATTCGTTCCTTCATATTTTCTTTTGTGGTTGGTGGCGTATTATGCACGATTCCTTTCACATATCCCCATAAAAAGAAATCGGGGTCCGTTATGTCAGGGGACCTTGGTGGCCAATGTTGTGCTCCATTCCTTCCAATCCATCGATTTTGGAAACGAACATTTAAGAACTCCCGGACTTCACGATGATAATGAGCAGGTGCCCCATCCATTTGGAGCCACATGGTTGATCTTATATCTAGAGGAACTTCTTCCAGTAAAATTGGAAACTGATTTCTCAAAAAATTGAGAAACGACATTCCGTTTAAATGTTCGTCAAGAAAATAAGGTCCGATCACATACTGTCTAAATTCATGGAGGTTAAAATCATAATAATAATTGTAGCGTGGGGTTGGTTCACGTTTGTTTTCATGGGTTCGAACACCGGAGAGTGTAATTAAACGGCAGAAAAGATGATAAAAACTCACGACATTTATTCACAACCTTGCTTACAAGAAAAGACCCGGGAGTATTAGTAATGGGCATCGATAGTTCTGTATCTCACTCTAACAACGAACAACTAGGGCTGGGGTAAAGTTTATGGGTATAAAATAGTTTTCGCTACAGTCTCCCCCTTTGCACCACGAATAGTGTCCTCGCAAGTGGGGCAAAATAGATTTTAAAATCACTAAACACAACAGGAGCACCTCTTTGCCACCGGCTTTCGCTTGATACGCTCTAAGGTCGGGGTCCTTGGTACGTGGTCCCGCTGGCATCACCTCTTCATTGGGTAGGTTCACTGGCTGGTCATCATCTTGGGGCTGCATAGTTGACGGTTCAGAGCTAGCGGCAGGGTGCCCTGGAGGTCGTCCTCTCTTTCTTATCGGCAATATTGGAGCTGGGTCTTCATTCTGCGCCTCTTAATAGGGCGGCAACGCTGAGACATGGTATCGGCCCAGCGGGAAGTCCGGCTGATTCATTGTGAACACCACATAGGTTGTAGGGGTCACCACCCGCTCGACAAGATATACGGGCCGTGACGCTTCGGAGCAAACTTTGAGGTGAACTGCTTGCTGGCTTTTGACAAAGGATGTGTATGAACCAAGACCTTGTCTCCTTCAGCATATTCTTGTGGGCGTCTTCCCTCGTTCTTTTGTTTAGCTCGCCGATCCTGGCTCAGTTCATGGGTTTGACGTGTCTTTTGGAGGGTGGCTTGCATTGTCAACAAATATGGGGTAATCTGCGACTCGAAAATGTCATTTTGTATAACGGTGCGTAGATCACGATGCACCTCGGCAGGGGTGCGCAACTCTCGTCCAAAGGTCAGAAAGGCGGGGGTAAAACCAGTAGACTCACACTACAGTCCCGATTCTTGCGCTCTACCGGATTTCTTCGGGGTGATAGACCGGGGTCAAGCATTGCTTGAATACAAGTACGTGTGCCACCTGTTGCATCACTGCGGCCACAAATTGCACGCCATTGTCGCTAATAACCTTCCGGGGTACGCCGAATCGTATGATTATCTCATCTATCAAGCAACGGGCGCAGGACTCGGCCGTTGCTATCGCTGAGGGGAACAGTTCCGTCCATCTGGCTGGCGGTATCCTCGACTATAAAGATCCATCAATGTCCATTTGCTGTTTCAGGCAACGGACCAAACAAGTCAATGGCAATCACTTCGAATCGTTGGGATTGCACGAGGGTTTGAAGTAAGCCTGCGGGCTTGAGGTTCGTGGCCTTGAAGCGCTGCCAGTCAATGCATTTGCCAACGTAGTCAGAGATAGTTTATCTCATACCTATCCAGTAGTACCTTCGGGCAATGCGCTGGTACGTCCTTTCTATTCCGTAATGGCCAGCAGTTGGGGAATCATGATACTCGTTGAGTATGTCTGGTATCTGAGAAACCGGAATTACCATTTGGGGCTCCACCTCGTCCAGCTCTGGGTGGTACCGATACAACACTCCATTTGACATGAGGTACCCTCGGTCCGCCCATTTCTTAAAGTCGACACCCATGGAGACGGATTCCAGGTCCTCAATGATCTTACGGACTTCAGGGTCGGCCATTTGTTGGTCCCTAATTTCTTTAGCTGATGTTGCGGGGAGGTCCACGCTGACAAGATTGTTGGTTGCTTCGGTCTCCTGTCGTGGCGGTCTTGAGAGCGTATCTGCAATTACATTTTTCTTACCCCTGATGTAGTCGATGCGGAGGTCCTGTGTTTGTAAACTTAGGGCCCACCGAGCTAGGCGTCCTGTTGGCGTCTTCAAGGAGAGCAACCATTTTAGTGGCTGGTGGTCACTTTCCACCTTCACGGTAGAAATCTCAATGTAGCCCCGGAACTTCTGTACGGCCCAGACGACGGCGAGGGCCTCCCGCTCAGTGGTGCTATAATTCTGCTCGGCCGAAGTGAGCAACCCTTCGATATCTGAACTAACCTGAACTAACCTGAACTAACCTGAACTAACCTGAACTAACCTGAACTAACCTGAGGTAAAAAAAAAAAAAAAAAAAAAAAAAAAAATAAAAAAAAAAAATAAAAAAAAAATAAAAAAAAAAAAAAAAAATATTATAAGTAATGGACTCTTGATAATCTATCCTTTTTTAGTATAACCGTTCATCGTTCGGTGAGCGTGGGTTCGCTGACCATCCACTTATTGTGCAGGTTTTTTATGTGCTGCTATACAAGAGTCATCGTCCTTACAGCGTGGGTTCGATGATATCCACTTATGGTACTGGTTTTGGTATGCTGCAACACAGGAGTCATCGTTCTTAAAGCGTGGGGTCACTGGTAGGATATAAAATTGTGCTTGCAAGCTAAGCTTCACTCATTGTTCGTCTTGTGCGTGCTTGGTGCCCGTCGTTATAACCATCGTGAAATCGCTTTGCTTACTATAAATTCATTTTTATTTTCTCACTTTTAACTAATTCTTGTTTATTTTGTGTTTGTGTATTGTGTTTTTTAAATTGTAAGTAATATGAAATCTTATGCCTCAACATCCACCACTTTCCCCAAAATTCATATTATATCCGACATTACTATTAGAGGACCATATCCTCATTCAGACCAAATGGACATTGACTTTAATACTGAATTAGAGAAATTCTTGGCTGACACACACCAAATAAAAGAAGACTTCTCTGGCTCACTGTTCGATTTGACTGAATTTGACAATTATGTAAACGAAACAAATTTAAACCAGACAGACAAAGAACTTTTGGATATTTTAGAAAATAATGACATATCACTTACCGAAGAAGACACGACAGACTTAATGTTTGATTTGTCACAACTGGACACCATGTGTGAATCAAACATTGAAAAGGACTTACAGACAGACGAACTAATTAATAATATAGTGACTAACTATCAATTATACAACCCAACCAACAAACAATCAGACCAAAGTGATATGTCAAAAACAAATTTCTTGTTAAATGATAATTATGACATAATTACTCAACCTGACCAACCGACAGACGAACTTATTAACAATATAGTAATAAATTATCACTTATATAACCCAACTAACAAACAACCCGACCATACTAATAAGACAAAAAATAATTTAATATTAGATGACAATTACGACATAATTACTCAACCTGACCAAACAGACCCGCAAACGAGCAGTGTAATGCCAGACAAAAATAAAATTGTTACCGACCAACCCACACCAAAAAATGACGAGACGAACTATGAGTCTGATGAAGATATTCCTTGCGGGCAGAAATCACCATCTGGCACAAATTTTTATTTAAGAACTGAACCATGTTCCCCTTTTAGTCCTAAGTTATCTCCTCTCATTTTGGAAGACGATAATGATCAAAATGTACCTTGCCCCTCTGCCATTATTGAATCCTTTAGTGATTCAGAAGGGGAGGAGGCAAGTAATTTTAAACCAAATTTTTCTTTTCTCATAGAAAAAAAATTTAAAGTAAATAAAAATAATAGGAAGAAATTGGCATCTCTAAAGTCTTTAAGTTTTTCTTTGCAAAGTTTATTAGATAGTTCCAAAATGAAAAAGGAAGATGTAGGAAAGTGGGAATGTGCCTCTAAAAGGTTTAAAAAAGCGGTGGATGATTGTATGGAAAATTAATCTAAATTCTAATGTAATCCAAATTCTTAATTAATTATCTTCCAAATTTTAAATTATTATAAATTTTATATCTTCAAAAGGTTTCACAAATGGCGTTCGAATGCATAACTTGTAAAAAACAATTCTCTCGCAAAGACAATTTGCTACGGCATTTAAGAAGCAAGAAGGCATGCAACAAGACACTTCCATTAACACAATGGCTTAAGTCTGTAGACAAGACAGGTAAGAATATATCTAATTAAATATTAGTTATTTTAAAAAAACATATCATTTATACTAGATTATTTTTAACATGTATTGAAAATAATACTAATTAAAAATTATCCAATATTACCATCTAATAATTTTTATTTGTTTTAGATATTTTATTTCTAATATTTTTTTTTTAATTGTTATAGATAGGCATTGCCAAAAGTGTAAGAAAGACATTAAACGTGATAGATGGTCTTCACACCTTCATTCAAATTCCCACAAAAATAACTGCAAGACAACTTTGGAAAAAGGAGTGCAAATTATCCAGAAGGCTTTTAAGGAACGAATAATTACTTATAGACTTTCTACTGAAGAACTATTTCTCAACATTCCACACTATTTCCAAAATTTGGAGGAAAAAATACTACACTTATTGGATCAAGAGCTAGAAAAACATAGATGTATTAAGATAAATATGGAACTATTTGGATACTACTTTAACCCAACCACTGAAAACTATGACGTCAAGTCATTTAACACTGTTTTTCATGTTATATGTGAGGCAACAGATTTTAAGGAGACCATTAATGAATTCTGCACCATTATTGATAAAAAGGCAGATGAATTTGCAGAAAAAGACTCAGGTGCGTTTTAAAGTTTTTTTTTTTATACAAATTTGCAATTTTTTTTATTTCTAGGTTGGATTCTTATCAATCTTCTTTACCTTGAGATCAACATCAACAAGTACAACCCATTGAGAGCATCATCCTTCATCGACCTTCCCGAAGCAATCAAACGCCGTAACGCCATCATCAACATCAGAAATGATGATGACTATTGCTTTGCCTGGTCCATTGTAGCAGCTTTTAACCCACCGACGGGTCTTGAGTTTGAAACGTCGTCCTACCCACACCCACAATCAGTTTTGAATTTAACAGGTATTGACTTTCCAATTTCTTTAAAGGATATCAACAAATTCGAGAACCAAAATAATATTTCAATTAATGTTTATGGCATTGAAACTTTAAAAAAAAAATATGTATTGATTATGAAGTTGTTGGTCCCCTTTACTATTCAAAAACAAAAAAAAATCAACATGTTAATTTATTACTGATAGGTAATGATAGTGGAGATTTTCATTATTGTCATATAAAAGATTTGTCAAAGTTAGTCTCAAGTCAAATTTCAAAACATCATGGTAAAAAACATCTATGTGATGGTTGTTTACAATATTTTCAAACACAAGAGAAGTTAATTCGTCATAATAGTTATGATTGTGACCACGTTCGAATCAATCTTCCATCAGAAAATTTAATTGTAGACAAATTTGGATACTTGACGAATGAAAACAAACTAAAATTCGTAAATTTTCAAAAAAAAATGACAGTTCCTTTTGTTGTATATGCTGATTTTGAGTGTATTCTAAAACCTTTAAATGACGACAATGCTGATCTGCAACCAAATATTTCGTACACTAAAAGACAATATGAACACATACCATATTCATTTGCATATTTTATCAAATGCTCCTTTGATGATACTTTTTCTAAATTTGAACGATATAGAGGACCAAACAGCGATCAAATTTTTATAAATACGTTAGAAAAAGATGTTATAGGACTGTACCACAATTTTCATCAAAAACCTAAAAAAATGAAACCCTTGACTGAGTTAGAAAACCTTTGTCACCATTGTGCCACAATTTGCCATATTTGTGAAAAACCATTTGTTAATAATGACAAAGTTTTTGATCATTGTCACATTACTGGAAATTATACCGGTCCTGCGCATTCAGTTTGTAACCTAAATTTTAAAATTCCTAACTTTATTCCAGTTGTTTTTCACGGATTAAAAAATTATGATTCTCATTTATTTATAAAAAAGTTATGTCAAAATAAAGAACAATTGTCAGTTATTGCTCAAACTAAAGAGAAGTATATTTCATTTGAAAAACACATTCATGTTGATAATTACTTTGACCAAAAAACTATGAAAACAAAGAAGAAGAATTTTACATTGAGATTTATTGATTCTTTTCAATTTCTTCCATTCTCACTATCAAAGCTGTCAAATACATTAAAAGATGAACAATGTGTTGAAATAAAAAAAATTTTTAATAATCAAGAAAAATTTAAACTCATTCGTCAAAAGGGAGTTTTTTCTTACAATTATGTTGATGATTATTCTAAACTTAATGAGAACACTTTACCAGAGAAAGAAAAATTTTATAACAGTTTAACAGATGAGCATATTTCTGATGAGGACTATGAAAGAGCTCAAACAGTTTGGAACTTGTTTCAATGTGAATCTATCGGCCATTACTCAGATATCTATTTACTTTCAGATATTTTATTGTTAGCTGACATATTTCAAAATTTTAGAAAAACCTGTTTAAGAACATACAAACTAGATCCCGCTCATTTTTATACATTTCCAGGATTATCATGGGAGTCTTGTTTGTTATACACTGGAATAGAATTAGAATTATTAACAGATCCAGATATGTTACATTTTTTCAAAAGTAGTGTTCGTGGAGGAGTAAGTTCGTGTATCTGTAGAAAATCGGAAGCTAATAATCCATTTATCTCAAATTATGATCCTAAAAAACCAAATACGTACATAATGTATTTGGATGCCACCAACTTGTATGGTTATGCAATGTCACAACACCTTCCAACTGGAAATTCTGTCTGGCTGACAAATGAAGAAATTGAAAGCTTCAATGTTATGACCATTTCTAATAATTCTATGATTGGTTATGTTTTAGAAGTAGATTTAGAATATCCTTCAGATTTACATGATTATCATAATGAACTACCTTTTTGTCCAGAAAATTATAAACCTTCAAATTCAAAATCCTCAAAACTAATTCCTAATTTGAATAATAAAACAAAATATATCATACACTATCAATTATTAAAACAATGTATTGAACATGGACTTAAACTAACTAAAATTCATAGAATTTTAAAATTTTCTCAATCACCATGGTTAAAAAAATATATTGATTTGAATACAAAGTTAAGAAATGAATCTCTAAATGAATTTGATCGTAGCACTTACAAATTAGCAAATAATAGTATTTATGGTAAAACTATGGAAAATGTTGATAATAGAATTGATGTAAGGCTTGTTACAGAATGGGAAAAAAATGTGAGAAAGGACGGTGCTGAAAATCTCATTGCAAAACCAAATTTTAAAGATTATACTATTTTTTCTGAAAATTTGGTCGCTATTCAAATGCAAAAAATACTTGTGACTTATAATAAACCTATATACGTTGGCTTTTCAATTTTAGACATCTCAAAAACTGTCATGTATGATTTTTTTTACAATTTTCTCAAGCCTCTCTATGCTGATGATGTTTTACTTTTGTACACGGACACCGATTCATTCATTTTGGAAATCACCACAGATAATGTATATAATGATATAAAAAAAAATATTCACAAGTTTGATACTTCAAATTATTCAAAAAATAATATTCATAATATGCCCGTAACAGAATCAGTTGTTGGAAAATTTAAGGATGAATATGCTGGTGAAATTATTACCTCTTTCTATGGTACAGGAGCAAAAGCTTATTGTGTACAAACAGAAACTGGTTTATCAAAAAAAGCAAAAGGAGTGAAAAAAAGTGCCATTAAAAACCAATTGGACTTTATTCACTATAAAGATGTTGTAGAAAAAGAATCAAAACGTTTCTGTTCTATGTATGTGTTTCGATCTCGTTTACACACCATTTACACTGAAAAAGTAAACAAATTAGCTTTAACTTCTGAAGATGACAAACGATTTAAAATTGCCAATAATTATACTACTCTTGCTTGGGGTCACCAGGATATTCCATTTTACCAATGGAGTAATGATCATGACGATTTAAACATTTTTCTTTAAACCGGTTTTTCAATCTGAGATGTTTAAAAGTCAGGATCGCAGCAACATGATTCAGTTCTTAGCAAACGGTTCTCCCATTATTAACGCTTTACAAAATTTCCAAAATGTGTTTAGAAACTTTTGATGAACCCAAAACTTATGAAGAACGATTGTCAAGTTTTAACAAATGGAATGGTAAAGTGAAACCGCAAGTATTGGCGGCAGCAGGTTTCTACTATACGTCAGTTGCTGATGCTTGCAGATGCTCCTATTGTGGTATTGAAATATACAAATGGTTGCAGGACGATTGTCCCATTGAAGAACATTATAAATATACTGAGAACTATACTAAGAACTGTGATTTCAATAAGTGTTTGTTTTTGACTAAAAATAACATTGACTTGAAGCTGACTAAAAAAGAAATAATTGATCTAGTTAATGGTTTAAGGAATATAAATACATATAGTTTAAAATTTGTATGTGTCACTTTATTATTAAGTTTTGTATTTAATACCTTATATTTATATTTTTGTAATTTTTAATTAATCATTACTTGCCAGAATAGTTTATATTATTTCTTATATTGTAATTATTATTAAGTGATATTTATCTATTGTACGTCTCTATGGTACATTTATAGTAGAGATTTTGTGTTTGATTAAAATCCATATTAAAGGATATAATTTGTTATTTCTAATATATATTCGACATTAAATGGTATTTAAACATATTAAATGTTGTTTTCCTTTTAGTTAAGATCTTGAAACTCAACAATACAGTTGTTTCTAATTTCAAACTATAATGTTACCAATCTCACAATTTATATTATTGCACTTAATTATTCAAAATTCTTTATTTGTTTATTATCCTCCACAAGTTACACAAAGTGAAGTGTGTTTTAGCAATGAGACAAACATTACTTTAGACAAAAATTGTCATTTTATGAGAGTGGCACTAATTAACAATAATACTATTGTGTTTAAACATCAAATGAATGGAAATGAGAATAGTAGCAATTTTTTCAAAATTTTATATCATTATCCTAATAAGACTATTTTTGATACCAATTGGTTTAGGATAACTGACTTCAACTCACACATAAAAAATTATTCTTATTTAGAAATTGGTAATAAAACGAATTTTCAAGAAAATGAATTTAATTCATGTTATTTTTCTTGGATTGTTAACATAATATTAAGTTTGACTATATTTTTAACTTCAATTATTTTAACATTCATCTATTACCAATTTAAAGCCCTAAACTCCTAATCTTTAAAATTATTTTATCACATGGGAAAGACAGACTGGGACCAGCTTGGAGCAGCACCACATCCGACCACATATTTTGATATATCTATTATGTAATAGAAATATACCTATTAATAAATAAAATACATTTATAAATTTCAATGTTTTATTACATAAAAATTTCTTCATACAAATAAAAAACATTAGATAAAGCACAAACAGATGATGTCTGTTGATGGTAAAAGCAGCTAGGATCCATTTGTTTTATGGTGGGTTGTTCATCTATTTCAATTATTGGTTTAGCTGAATATTTCCTTACAAAGTCAGCTTTTTCTGCTCCTTTCACATACACATGTTCTGCTTTACTGCATAAACTTCTAATTATATCTGCACATTTATGAAGTTGAGTAAATCCTTCACTCCACTTTATACAATGATGATTATTCATCAACCAAACAGCCTGCTTGTGCAGGTGTGGTGGTAAATGATCTATTGGAAACGGTGGCTTGAAAATATAGTGACTGATTCGTGTTCCATCATAAGCAGCTAATTCTTTTGCAATAAATTTATTGTTTTCAATTCGAAAGCCTTGAACGTCTAGAATAATGTTCATAGTTTCAACTGAGATAATTTTTTTACCAAAAATTTCTGATCACTATAATTTTGAATTTGCTTCTTTAACACATTTAATTTTTTGAAGAAGTCTGCCACTTGTTGCTCTAAACTCATAATGAATAATTAAATAAGGTGTTTAGCACTTTTATAGAAGAAAGCATGCGCACTACAGTTGCTTCACAATTTTTGTGAGAGGATTGTAACTAAAAATTTTATCATGCAAAATGAGACAAAACGCTGAAGTATCTTTTTTAATAACCGTATTGGTTTCAAATTCTACTCTCATAACAATAGAGCCAGTTTGAATTGACTCTTTCTGATGGGAACAATCAATATGAGTAATTGGAGAAATATTTTTAAAATTTTCTGGGGTAAAGATAGGTTCAATAGAATTCCCATAATATGAATGACGGAAATTTGAAAACATTTCATATAATGTTGAAAATTTATTTTCTTTAAAATTCAAAAACATGTCATGATATGGATATCGCTCAGAATTTAAAAATACTCTAATATTTCTTAAGTCAACATTATCAAACTGACTCATATCTTTTTTAATCTGTCCTTTCCTGTCTTCTTGAAAAGCGATAACAACATGACGAGGAGCTTCAAGTTTATTTGTGGTTTTTACAGGCCAAGTATGTCTAAGACTCTCCGATAGTGAAGAATATTCTACAAGTTCCCAACTTCTAAAACCTAACAAAATTTCTTTATTAGATTCTAATATTTTCGTTAAAGCCAGTTGTTGTGGAATATCTACTGTTATATGAGGCATTTTCCAATATATTTTATCAAAGGACACTTTTGGTGTTTCTACAGTGGGACTAGGAGGTTCTACATCATCTTTAAAGATAACTCCATCTAAATCATTACTAGCCCTAATAAGAACCAGTTCCTGTTTCATATTTAGGATTATTTTTTTGTAGTCTTCAAAAAATCCTAGCAACATTTTTAATGGTATAGACACACAAAAATTACCCTTATCGTCAACTAAAATTCGATCAGATTCCTTTCTGTGAGGAAACCAACCAGCATTTTGCAATTTTAAGCTTTCATTTGTGTTGTATGAGAGGTATCCTTTGAGGGTCGAAGCTAAACCAACATTTCTAACAGAATCTATAGTAATACCGTTTAATTCATAGCGAATCTCTCTAAAAAGGAAGGTGACGCCATTGTTAATAAAACGTAATTTTTTTGTATATTTATCTTCAGTGTTAGTTAATTTGCCTTCGATATAAAGTAAACTTTCTGTAGGTAAAGTGTAGGCGTCAAGTTCTTGAATGGGTATGCGAATTTCATCATTATAATCAAATTTTGAAGAGATGTATGGTTGATATGTATGAAGTTCAGAACTAACAATTGAATTATCTACATATAGTTTTTCAGTAACATTTAAAATGTCCATTATAAAACTTTAAAACCAAGAGATGTGAGGAATTGACGATTTTCTCGTGTTAATCTCTTGCTGCTTTTTCTGATACTGAGCTTGCGAGTTGATGTTTTCTTTTTATAGGGTTTTTGATCTAAAAGTGTAACTATGGGTATTCTATTGTATCTAACCACCATATTATTCACTATTTGGTTTTAAATGTAAACGGACAGTTATAGTTTCACCTCTAAAACTTATGAGATCTCCGTCTTGATCAACTATTTTAACAGTAATGTTGTTTATCGTTTTGACGCTGACTGGAAAATATAACACAGGTAAAGGAGATTCCACTATTTTATACCCTGGTGGTACAGTTGGATAGAATTGATGAATAATGTGAACTGGTTTTCCATTACTAAAGGATCCCACACAAATATTGCAATCAATGCATATGGCATTTACTTTAGTTATGTTGGCTACATTGTCAGATATGCCAAATGTATTTGCTTCTATAACTTTACTTGTAAAACCCAATATCTTTCTTATTGAATCTTCCTTTGTGAAATCGACTGGTTTGCTACAAACTAAACTACATTTAAGAGTGTTGGTATTTGCAAGTAATCGAAAATTAACATCTTCGTTTGGAAACGTTTCCTTAATTTTTGATTTAATAAAGGAGTCTAAATCTGCAATATCATAAGTTCCGTCCGGAATAACTATAACTTTATTGTCTATATATATTTTGTTATGACCTTGTTCAATATTTGGTATTGTCATAAAAGTTTCAAAATCCGCTAAACCCAAGTAATATTGTCTTCCATCATCCAAGTAAATGGGAGGATTAAAATCAGCAGATAACACGGAACTATTTCCGGATATGGCAATAGTTGTAGACATTATGTTAATAAGTCTTTCAGTGATTGGCTTATATATCTGTTTGTAGAAATCTTAGTGACAGCTGCCCACAATTATTTGAATTATATTTCTGTTGATTTTCATAGGTATAAAATATTGTCACGTTGCCATTCGAATTAAAATATTTTATTAGTTCTTTTGGAGGCTTTAAATTGCCATAGCTATCAAAATATATAACTTTGTTTTTATTTTTGTTGTAAGCTATCCAATGGGTTCCTTCTTTTTTCACACTATCTAAATTAACAATTCCTCGCTCAACAAAGTTAATTTTGTTTGGCAAATTATCACGCATGAATACTCCTCTAAAATTTGGAATTTTTAACATTTTTGAATAATTTAGAATTTCTATATTGGTTAACGCTCTTTTCGGAATATTTATTTGGTGTTTTTTTTTTTGTGATTTCCTCTTAACCGAACCTCCTTTGTAGGGTTTAATAAATAATCCTTTTCCCTTGGAAACCCCCTTGCCACTTTTGAAGGGTTTTACAAAAAGACCTTTGCCTTGTGACATATTTTCCATTGCTGTATTATGTCTATGCAATTCTTCCAACTGTTCTCTAGCTGCTTTAGCATCATTCACTGCTTTAGCAATACCAGCCGCCCCACCACCCAATGCTCCAATCGCACCAAGTATTGGTAGTAATAATGGTAAAAAACCTCCAATTTTCTTAGGAGGGCGAATAACACGCTTTTTTCCCACTTTTTTCCTCTTTAAGCCCATTCCAAGTTTTCTCTTGCCCCTCATTACGCCAGCTACTGTCAATGCTGCGATTTTTTCTCCAATCGAAGAATCTTTAGCTTTCACCCTTTTCCAAGCCTCGTTTGCTAAAATTTTATCCGCCTCGTGTCTTTTTGATAACTGCTCAGACTGAGAGTATGCTATATCATGTTTTTGACAAGCAGCATCCAATGGATTAACTCCAATGTCTCCACGCTCTAATCTTTTCTCTAATTTTGTTCCGGGTCCGCAGTAATTATATCCAGGTATATGGAGTTCAAACGGAAGCTTAGTAACTAATTTATTTACTAAACCAGAACCTGTTTTGACGGCTCTATTTATACGTTTCTTCCTACAAGTCATCATGTTATTATGACAGAATGTATTATGTCTCTGGTATAAATACTTTTACCTTCAGTCAAATCTACTAGTTAGACATGAGGGTTGAAAAACAAAATTTCTCATTGCCTGTAAAGAATCATGATGAAAAAGTTTTCTCAAGGCAGTTTAAAAAGCATGGTGAATTATTTGGAGGAGGATCAAAAAGATGTTTGATAGTAGGCTGTAGTGGCAGTGGCAAAACTAATGTAATGCTCACCCTGCTAGAACATCCAAACGGTATTAGGTTTGAAAATGTCTACGTATATTCAAAGTCTTTAGATCAACCAAAATATGAATATCTGAGAAATCTATTGGGACCTATAAAAGAAATTGGCTATGTGGAATATGACAATGATGAAGACATCATCTCACCACATGAAATAAAACCCAATTCTATTATAATTTTTGACGATATTCCATCACAAAATCAGAATGTTATTAGAGATTTTTTTACACATGGCAGACATAGGAACACAGATGTTTTCTTTATTTTCCAAGGGTATAGTTCCATTCTAAAACGTTTAATTAGGGAAAATTCAAACTTATTAATACTATTTAAACAAGATTCAACAAGTATAAAGCACATTTATAATGATCATTGCATCATGGACATGACGTATGATCAGTTTAAAAATATTTGTTCCAACTGTTGGAAAGAGCCCTATGGATTTCTGGTAATAGACAAAGACTGTCAGATAAACAACGGCAGATATAGAAATAAATTTGATTCCTACATTTACCTATAAAAGTAATTGTTTCATAATTTTTCATCATTTAAAATTAATTTGACATGGACAAACGTGTAGCTAGGGAATTGATAAAATCTAGAAAAGCAGTCAAGGACAAATATCGTGGTTTAAAATTGGCTGCCTCTTCGACCCAATCTGAACTAGAACAATCTTATAAACCAATTACCCAACCACTTAATCAACTACTCTCCACCATAGGAAATATTGAACCTTTTCAAGTAAAAGTAGAACCAAAGGAAGAAGTTGAATCTCCATCAAAAATTTTTGAAACATCTACACCGACAAAACAAAAGAAAAAAGCACCGGTTTTGACACCATCAATTCCTTCATTTTTTGAAGCCAGCCAACTACCGTCAATATTAGAAACAGACGTAATTGCTGAAACTAGTGACCCATCTAGTTCAACGTTAGATCTAAACTTGTCTGACATTTTGGAACAAACTAAGAAAACGATTCAAAATTATGTTTCCACACCTTCATATGCAGATTATTTGCAAGATTTTCATGAATTACCTAGAACATATATTGATGAAGGAGTACGAGATACAGAACATAAATTTGATCACAACTATGGAATAGTTCATGATCTTCAAACAGAGAAATTTTTTTTGGGTACAACGCAGAAACCTGTTGACATAATAGGCAAAGATATTAAAGTTGAAGGAAAAACATATAATGGAACAGTAGGTTTATATGAATTACTTTTCAAAAAGCATCCTGTCACCTATAAGAAAGAAGACTTAGATAATTATATGGACATTTTGGCGAGAACTAATGCATATCGAAGAAACCATGATCCCAATGAGCAAGTTCAGGGAAACTCATCTAGCAAATATATACAAATTATCGGACCATATTTGCATAAACAGGGAATCACTAAAACAAGAATTACAGCGATGCAAAAATTGGCTGAAGCATTTGGCAAGCCCAAAGCTCCATATAGAGCAACAAGAGCAACAGCTTCTGGGAAAGGGTTAATTTTAAAAAGAAACAAATTGAACACTGATTATGTACACTGGGATAATGTCAATGAATTAGTAGACAGACTGCGGTTGCTAGTAGCTTCTACCGTTGCAGGAAATAATGCTCATTCTAATGAAATTATATCTATTGTAGAGGAATTAAAAGAGGCTAAGGTTATACTATAAATAGAAAAGTCTAAAAGCATTTGTTGTTTATTAAAAAATGACTGTGGATAAATTCGGACGTCATATTTCAAAGCGGGCACAGCCAAATATAAAATATTTAGAAAAGTCAATTATCGCAGATGTTGAAGCTCAAATTCTAGAAAATTTTCAAAACTTAAGTAATAATAATAACATAACTAAAAGACTTAATGAAAACAGAGCAGAAATTGGAAATGTTGCAAAAAAATTAAAGCTTCTAGAAGATGACGCCTCAAAACAAAAACTTGAAAATAAAATAGAATCGATTGAATTGGAAATTAAAGCAATAAGTAGTCATCAAAATGAGGTGGAAACTATACAAAATAATTTAGAAACAGAAATAGGTGAACTTAAAAAAGCAAATACTGATGTTACTAAAATCAATGAAAACAATCTAGCTATTGAAAATGTTGCGAAAAAAGTAAAGCTCTTAGAAGATAGCAACTCGAAAAAAGAAGAATTTCAACAGAAATTACTCATGATTGAAGATGACATAAAAACTATATCAAACTACCAAAGTGAATTGAATGTTTCAAAAAATAATTTAGAAATGGAAGTTAATAAATTAAAAGAAATAAAGAGTGACATATCTAAAATTAAAAGTGCTCTACAGAGCGATGTTAAAACGAAATTTGAGACATTTGCTGCTGACGTGTACAAAAGAGTCAAGGAAGAAGTAAAGCATTTTGGCCACACTCATAGCGAAATTGACAAAAACATAAAAGAAATTGAAAGAAACTTAACACTACATTTAATGATTCATAAAAATGATATTGATAAATTTAATGAGTTGAAAGTAAGAGTTGAAGGTGATTTAATGAAAATGAATGAACTAACTGTTGAGCTGAAGGACAAATTTGAAAATATTTCAGCAGATATTCTAACTTTAAAAAATGAAATTAATATAAAAACAATTAATGGAGATACAGAAATCATATCCAAAGTGCATCAAATCGATATTGATATTCAATCATTAAAATCTTCTATAGTAGAAGAAGATAAAAAATTAAAGGAGTTATTGAAAGCAGTTAGTGGTATTGACAAATTTAGTGAAGATATTAAATCATTAAAAAAACATGTTAGAGAAGAAGATGAGAAATTACGTGACTTATTGAACACTAAGTTTAAAGATATTACAATAGACGAACTTTGGAAAAAAATTAATTTAATTAAGGAGGAAGAACAAAAATTAAAAGAAAGTAAAGAAAAAATAAACACTTATAAAGACAAAAATAATGAGCTTAAGGAAGTACGTTTACAAATAGTAAATATTGAAAAACTAATAGAACTAGTAATAAAAAAACATGAAATGTTGTTGAAAGGTATTAGAATAAAATTCTCACAATGCTTAAAAGCAGAAACATTAGATTCTTTGAATTATTTATATAAAGAGTTTGCAAAACTAAATAAGTCTTTAACTAAAGAAACAAACTTTGAAGACGAAGAGTGGATTGAATTTTATACAAATTATTTGAAAACGTTTTTAAAAAATTTTGAAGAATTATTATACAACAAATAATGACAAACATTAAAGAACAAATAGTAAATGAAATACATAGACTGGCAAGAAAAAACTATTCTCGAAGGAGGGTCATTGTAAGGGGTTTGAATGATCTCTTCCAAGCGGATTTAGTTGAAATGCAGCCTTATGCGAAATTTAACAAAGGGAATAAGTATATTCTAGTTGTTATTAATGTTTTTTCTAAATATGTTTGGGTTGAACCTGTGAAATCAAAAAATGCTAAAGATGTTAGTAGGGCAATGGAGAAAATAATAATTAGTGCAAAAACCCCACCGAAAAATTTGCAAACGGACAGAGGTACTGAATTTTACAATAAACATTTTAAGGAGCTGATGGAAAAATATAAAATAAATCATTACAGCACATTTTCAAATTTAAAAGCAAGTGTTGTAGAACGTGTAAATAGGACTATAAAAAATATTATGTGGAAAAGATTTAGTAATCAAGGTACTTACAAATGGCTTGAAATATTACAACAAATTGTGGATAAATATAATAAAACAAAACATAGTACTACTGGCTACAAACCTTCAGATGTTAATAAAAAAAATGAAAAAATAATTTTAAAGAATGTATACACTAACAAGAAAACTTTAGATCCAAAACGGGCTAAATTTAAGTTGAATGATTTTGTAAGAATTTCGAAACAACGAGAAGTTTTTGCCAAGGGATATACTCCAAACTGGTCGACTGAAGTTTTTCAAATAAAGAACGTGAAACTGACAAATCCAAGAACATACCTTTTAAGAGATCAGCGGAATGAGGATATTGAAGGTGCTTTCTATGAAGAAGAGTTACAACATGTTAAATATCCAGATGCCTATTTGGTTGAGAAAGTGTTAAGACGTAAAGGCAATAAGGTGTATGTAAAGTGGTTAGGGTTCGATAAATCACATAATTCATGGATTAATAAAAGTAATGTTTTGTAAAATATTTTAATAAAATGCAAGTCATTAAGAATAATAGTTTTATTATATTAATTCTTATTACAAAGGGTTAGATATATTTTATTTCTATGCTCTTCACTTAGTATAGGATTAATTATGTAACTACAGCTAGCAATTCTTTTTTCGAATCGCAGTCTGTCACAATACAATTGATGATATTCACTTTTTCGAGCTTGTCTATATGCAAATTCCCACGTTCTTAGCACATGTAGTTTATTACTACTTTCACTAATAGTCACATATTTCTTTATAATATTTCCTTTTTGTTCCATGTTTCTGCAGTCGGCTTTCCAACTCGTCTGGATATAATATTAGAAACTCCAACATGGTGCTGACATTCTCACTATTTGGATTTTCACTTGGATTTAAAACATTATAAACATTGGTGAGCAAGTCGCCAATTTGATTTGCAGTTGATGCTTTGTACACATTAAAGTAATTTTCAAAGTTTTGTTCTTTTATAATAGAGATTCTATATGCTATCAAATCTTTCAGTTTCCACAAACTATCAATGGATTCCTGGCCAAGATAGATATAATTAGAGTCTGCCTTGTTAACCTTTAGGACTGGAAAGTCATTAATTTTCTCAAAACTTAAAGTAATGTTTTCACATTGAATGGTAGATGTATCAACACCAGGATAGTAGAAATAATTTGCAATTACACCTTCATACTTGCAAAAGGTGATCCACTCATCTTCACTCAGAGTCATGTAGAATCCATTTCTGCCTCCAATTACTATTTTGGGTGAAAAGTCGTTTACACTAATTCCAATTAAAACAAATTTTGTGAAAGAACTGTTAAGATAAAAAAACTTTGTATTCACAATATTTAAAACATTCTTATTTGCTCCACTCATACTATTGTTCTTACCTTTTGACAAGTAATCATTACTTTGACTAGCAAATTTAGAGAACGACATTTTTGTAAATAAACCCTTTTCAACTATAAACTATCTCTTGTTGTTTGTACCACAACTTGCATTTCAATATTTATATAAGTAAATGATGATGGTGGGGGTAATGGTGGTGGGGCAATGGTTGTGTATCGAAAGGAGAAGGAGATTGCTCTCTCATAGGTTTTCGGAGGAGGAGTTTGCTCTCTCATGGGTTTTCGGAAGAGGAGTTTGCTCTCTCATAGGTTTTCGGAGGAGGAGTGAGATTGGGAGGAGGAGGGTCTCCCACAAACTCTCTACTCATTCAGTCTCCTGTAGTCTACGGTGAGGCGAATTCCTCCGTCCTTTGGTCTCCACTGGGGCCGCGTAAGGGGATTCACATTCCTCGATGGTCCCGTTTTCCAGAAGCTTATCAAGCTCTTCACGTAATAATTTCTTCTTAGCCTCTGACATCCTATAGAAAGGTACTGCTATTGGGGTATCATCGTGTAACACAATTGTGTGTTCTGCAAAAGGGGTAGGCTCATCACTTGGTTCAAAAACAGTGGCATACTCTTTGAGTAGGTGATCAAGTTGGGCTCGCTTCTCATGCTCCAAGTTCAGGGCCTCTTCACAGCTCAGCAGGACGTGGGGGAATCCAATTGAGTTGACAGTCACTGGGGCAATCTCCTCTTCGGCAGTAAAATGATATATGGTGCGGTTGCAGTCACCAAAATGGAAAGAGTCAGTAGAAAAGTCCCAAACCAAGTTGGTGGCTTTAATAAAATCCAATCCTAAGAGTGTGCGACTGTTGGTATGCTCTGGAACTGACAATAACTGCACAGGAACAGCCCTGTCGCAGAATGTCACTGCAACTTCAAAGACATAGGCTTCTACTTTTTACGTGTGTGGAATCTGGTCCTTTAGCAGAATCTGGGTTAACTTGCTTCCTGCGATACTGGATTTAGCACCAGTGTCCAAGTATGCATACCCAGTATATCCCTCTAACAGGTACTAACGGACGTAGCGAACTGGCATTACTAGTGAAAGAGCTGCACAAAAACTCAGCAGTGGTGGTAGTACTCTTTGACTGAGTGCCTCGTTTTTTTTCCAAGGAGCAGTTGGAACAGTTGCTCCTTAAGACGCCTGGAGACCCACAGCCGTAACAAACAATAGCTGGGTTAGCAGTTGGTGGTTGGGTAGTACCTGAAATATTGAATTTAGGATGAGCTGGTTTAGGGGCTTGGTTCATAAGCAGGCCTGCCTCCTATCTTTATATTCTTAAGTGAACTTTTTCTTAAAATCGGAGACTTACCTAAGGATGCTCAGAGCTATAATAAAAAAAGATTTATGCAATTCTCTCTTTGTCTTCTCCATAAATCTTTCTTTGGTAATACTTAAGCTTTCGACAATCCTCCTTTGAGTGACCCAAATTCCTGCAGTATGAGCAGCGCACAACTCTATCCTTTGCTTCAGGGTGTCGGGGCACCTCATGTTTGACTTCAGTACTGTCAAATGTTTCCTCTGCCAAACGTGCTTGGACTAGGAGGTCTTCAAAAGAGTTAACTTTGTCTCGTGGCACTTTTTCACGCATGCGTCTATGAAGTAAACCGTACACCATGTCGATTTGAGTGGCCTCGGTAAGTGTTCCACTGGGTAGCTGGGCCAGAATTGCGCGCGCCTGGCAAATAAACACATCACACTTGATCTTAATGTCCTGTTCCTTTGCAAAAAGTTCACGATAAACCCGATAAGGTGGTTTAGTTGGACCAAATGTAGTCCTAAGTAAGGCGATAGCTCTCTTCCAATCTACGAGCGTTGCATTAACACCTTGGTACCATGTGGCTGCAAAGCCATCGAGTAGCATAGGCAGTCCCTTCAAGGCATTTTCGTCTGTTGTTTGAGTGTAATCCTTGAATATTTCTAGTACATCAATAAAAGCGTTAACATCTGCCTCTTTAGAACCATCAAACCTTGAGTTGCACCTTGAAAAATTGCGAGTTTGGATGGGCACCTGTTGGGGGGCTTGCTGATGTATTGTTAGACGAGACAAGAGGGCTTGAAATTGTTCATCTGATAACGTCACGCTCATGTTTTGACTTTGAGTAGCGTTATTGCATCCATCACGTAATAAATAAGGGCTTCTTACTCGTGAGGGGTCAATTTTGGCGATAAAATTTGATGAGAATTGTCAGAGCAATAAGCAATTACTTCACTTACGGTGGCTGGAAGTTATCGTAGACGAGGTCACTCGGGGCGTAAAGCGCAAGATCCGACGGACACTGATATTGCTTAATACTTAATAGTCTTGAAATTGCACGGAAAGATCCGATACGAGTGTTTTTCGACGAACTACAAAATATCGGGGCAAATTCACAACACTATGCCAGAATTGCTTGTTTTTATTATGCCGTACCGCCTCTCTATGTGAATTGCGTAAAAGACCCGATCGTCCCAACGACGTAGGGGCAAAATCGGGCGAACTCACAGCAGGCACAGCCACAACGACAACGGTCGTTGCTGACGTAGAGACAAAATCGACGCGTACAGCACGAAACTGAAGTTGAGGTTAGGTTGGATTCGTTCGAATTTTCACTCTTCACCAGAAAATCCTGACTTCCGATGCCGACACTTAGGCGCCAATGTAGCGTGGGGTTGGTTCACGTTTGTTTTCATGGGTTCGAACACCGGAGAGTGTAATTAAACGTCAGAAAAGATGATAAAAACTCACGACATTTATTCTCAACCTTGCTTACAAGAAAAGACCCGGTAGTATTAGTAATGGACATCGATAGTTCTGTATCTCACTCTAAGACAAAGAACAACTAGGGCTGGGGTAAAGTTTATGGGTATAAAATAGTTTTCGCTACATATTGAAAATTGTGTCGGTTAAAAGAACCATCGTTATGATAAGTACACTCATCACTAAATAGAACTGATTCAAAAAAATCTTCTTGTTCTCCAACTTTTTCTAACACCCACATACAAAAGTCCACTCGTTGGCCAAAATCGTTATAGGAGAGTTCTTGATGTAGTTGTATCTTATAATCGTAATAATTATGTTTTTGAAGAATCTTTGATACGCTTGCTTGGCTAATATTTAAGTTTTGTGTAATTTCTCGTTGTCCGACATGGGGATTTTCAACTACAGAGCCAATAACGGCTAATTCAGTTTCTTGGTTTTCTGTAACTGGTCTCGTTTTGGCAGTCGTTTCATACTGAACACTACCAGTTTGCCTAAATTGAACCAACAGTCTGTAACGTTCGCGCCGCCCTATCTCATTTATTTAGCCTCACTATCCGCGGCCACGACGTCACTTACCTTATGGGGGTTCGCAGTACCAGTGTTTAACCTGCCCTTGATACATTTCAACTCTTGAAACCGTCCGTCCTTGAGTGAATTTTAGAAAGGGAGCAAAATATATCGCCAAGAATAAGACAAGGCATCAGTCGAATGCATCAATACCTAACAGTATTCCATTAGGTCAGTATACCTACTAAATGCTACTTGCCAAAGACCAAACTTTATCCCACTGCAAGGCAAAAGCATCTTGAATGCGTTTTTCCTCCGAGGCTTTTGTATTTAAGTATTTATAATATACACGTCCTTTTAATTTGCAATGCCATTAAATCCAAATTCAAAATGTTTCAATATCAAAGTCAATTGCTAACCTTTTCAAATAAAGAGACTCCAGTTAAATTACATTTAAGTTTCTATTAATCTTCAATAAAATTACATACAGTCGTGTACTACATGCGAATTAACGTTACGCCCGGTTTATTAATACAAATCTAAAGTCTGTTTCAAAATATTCATGCAAATACCACTATAAGTCCATAAAATATATACCATCCTGCTTACCATAGTGTGACTTGGCCATGCACAAAAACACAACACATTATCAATAACAAACAGGCTTTTAACTTAAAACATTGACTAGCCTTTACTCTAAGTTCCATCTTGGAACATCAACGAAAATGAAGTACTTGACCTAATCAATCCTTTCTTGCTGGTCAACGTAAACGACGGAAGACAGAAGTACTACATGTTGACTGGTAAATTAACACTATGCTTCGCGAATAATAAGAATCAGAATCAGCAGCTGAATAAGAATGTGATTTAAGGATCTGAATACGAATGTAGAATGAATTAAGAATGAAATGTCTCTCCGTACCTCAAAGCTCTTCTTTTATACTCGCACAATTCCTTTGTCTACAAGTGACGAAATCTCCCTACCAGACGTTACTCATCAAACACCTGTGACCCAATTTCTAGGTCATGCATCATACAAGCAATTTCATTTTTATTGGTCTCTTTGTTACTCCTTCTTTCAATTCTCGGAAGTACCTACTGTTCTAACACATTGTAACTGGAGTTACGCGCCCACGTGCCTGATCTGCTATCTTCTATTTTTAGATAGACCTTGATACATCGCCTATACTGCTTTTTACCTAAAAACTACCAAATAATCTTCGATTATTAATTATTAGCAGGTGGAAACCGTGTAAAAGAGAAAGAGATGATATTTGTTTTCTCTTAGAGCAAGGTCGTGTCATTGCCATGTGCGTTGACTCCTGGATTTAATACGTCTTCGCTTATTACCACTCTTTGAGACGAGAGATGCTTTATTGTTTGAGTGTTTGATCTTGCGTTCCTATTACGTTACTATATTTATTATTTTATTATTTTACGAAAATATCTCATTTTAAAGTCACTGCTTTTCGGTTCATCACAAGTCTTTCAAAAACGGCTCTATCCGGTCGAGTTCGGTTAGGAAACCTTTCAGCATAAACCCTTGACGCTAAAAGACAATTTTGCAAGCATTCTCCTAGAATGAAGATCATATCGACTCGTTCTTCTGTTGTGTAAACCAGCATTTTGATGAAATAAAAAACTCCCTGTTAACCACCAATTATAACAGTAAAATAGCTATTTATGTAACCAGTTACGAAAAGTCCGATTTTGTGTAACGAATGAATGTTTGCGGAACGAGCGCAGCCCGTTCCCGCAATTTGAATGAGATACACAAAAAAAGCTTTTCGTCACGTGTTTTGTACAAGATTTTTTCTAGTTTGGACTACAAATACCAACTTAGCGAGAGAGTTATTTTTGTTAAACTTCAATATTTGCTTTTAAACCACTTTCTATCTACTTAATACGGTAAAACTGTAGCAACGGTGTGCCACAACCGAAACCTGCAACTGGTGGTGAAACGAACTTTTTCATCACCAGTTATGAAAGATTTTACTTTTCGTAACTAGTTACGAAAAGTAGGACGTTACGTCACTGTCATCAGTATTGAAAAGTGCCACTTTATATGTCAAAATTAGAAAAATACTTTTCGTAACTAGTTACGAAAAGTAAAATTTTTCGTAACTAGTGATGAAAAGTTGGTGTCACCACCAGTTGCAGGTTTCGGCTGTGGCACACCGTTGCTATAGTTTTACGGTATTAAGTAGATACAAAGTGGTTTAAAAGTAAATATTGAAGTTTAATAATAATAATTCTCTCTCTAAGTAGGTATTTGTAGTCAAAATTAGAAAAAATCTTGTATGACACACGTGACGAAAAACCTTTTTTGTGTATCTCATTCAAATTGCGGGAACTCGCTGCGCTCGTCCCGCAAACATTCATTCGTTACACAAAATCGGACTTTTCGTAACTGGTTACATAAATAGCTATTAACTTTAAATTAATATGTGACAACTAGAAATGACAATAAATTTTGCTTTGTCAAAATCAGGTAACACCTGAACAGACCTGAACAGGTAAGTTAGATTACTACATTCGTTTATGTCAGCGCAAATTCAGAAAAAATCAATTTTCCAAGAAAATGCAACGACCAAGCTATAGGAATGTTTAATAGTTTTTGATAGGAAACTAAATTCTGCATCTAATGATACTATAAAATACAGGGTGTCTAATTTAAATTAAACGAGTTATAACTGTTTGAAGCTTGCAATTATTTAGTGTTCATTTTTTCACATTTGGTACACAGTAGTTAATATTTAATACATACCGCAAAAAATTCAATGTACTAGTAGCCCACCAGCCAATTTCGGTGGTTGAAAAGAAACCAAGTGCTGAGATTTTAAACATTAAGTTTGATAGTAGGTGGATTAGCGGGATGGGGACAAATAACGACAATTCAGCTTTTATCAATTGCTAACTTTTCCACCATATATTGTGGTCTTTATCAAGGCTGTAAAGACAAGAAACATCGATCAGTTAATGGCCAGCGGCATGACTAACTTAAAATTACAATTAAAAATTTATATAGATTAGAATTTTTTTTTTTTATTTTTCTGATCTATATAAATTTTTAATTGTAATTTTAAGTTAGTCATGCCGCTGGCCATAAACTGATCGATGTTTCTTGTCTTTACAGCCTTGATAAAGACCACAATATATGGTCGAAACGTTGACAATTGATAAAAGCTGAATTGTCGTTATTTGTCCCCATCCCGCTAATCCACCTACTACTTAGTTTATTGGGACGCCAAACACTCGTAGTATTAAACTTGATGCTGCATTTTCACAAAATCACGAATATCTGAAGAACGGTATGGTTTAGATGACATAAACCTTAATAAAACTACCTTTACTTTTGTCCGTAGATACCGAAAATACATTAATATACTAGGTGTCTCATTTAAAAAAATACAACTTTAATCAATTTTATACTTTTGGGACCACCTGTATACAATGACAATAATTTTAAAATGTACTTCCAATAGACCTTCATCCATTCCATATACAAAACTTTTTTAAAATCTAAAAGTTTAGCCATAATCTTCCGTGTCGAATAACGTGAATCACCCTGTATGTCGAAGAGTTTTCACTGGCATAAAATCGCGATTTGAACAGTTTTAGACAAATTTATCATTCTTAATATTACCAACGATTACACAGAAATTACCTTTGTTCTATTTCGATAAAAGTAAAGTAAAATACCCCGCGCATATCCGTTTAGCAGATGACATGTTTAATACTCCAAAACAAATTGATTTGTTGCTTGGGGTAGGCATTTTTGTATAATTTGCAAAAAGAAGGTCACATATCGTTGAGTGAAGGAATGCCGATTTTGAAGGAAACAAAATTGGGTTGGGTTTTTGGAGGTAAACTGACACTTAATGATAACCATACTACTTCAATTTGTAATTTGTCTACCAAGGTAACAAATAAGGACTTAAACGATACATTGAACAAATTTTGAACAAATGAAAGCATACCCGAAGAAATGAAAGCATACCCGAAGAATCTTATTTTTTATCAACGGAAGAACAAATTTGCGAAACTATTTTAAAAAATTTAAAAATATTTTACGAGTTAACAGAAATTATGTCTCAAGCCAAATTTGAACTTAGAAAGTGACCTTCTAATCAAAAGTCAATTTTGGATTATATATCACAAAATAGCCCTAATAGAAAAGACGATAAATTAATTGTGTATCACGATAAAGAAGAATTGAAGACACTAGGTATAATTTGGGATGCTAATCATGACGTCTTAAGATACTCAATAGAAGCAAACATTCCAAAAAATATTACAAAACGGGCAGTCTTGTCTCTTATTTCAAAAATCTTCGATCATTTAGGTTTAGTAGCTCCAGCAATTGTTACAGTTAAATTACTTATGCAAGAGTTATGGCAGTCAAAAATTGATTGGGATCACGAGATACCAGAAATTCAAAAACACAGATTTTTTTCTTTTATAAACGAATTGGATTATTTAAATAAAATTAGCTTAAATCGTCACGTTGTTTTTTCAAAAGCAAGTCAAATTGAATTATTCGGATTCTGTGATAGCTCTGAAAAGGCATACGGAGCCTGTATATATTTGTCATCGACCAATACAAATGGTGATAGACGAATTAGATTACTCACAGCAAAATCTAAAGTTGCCCCAATTCAGAAACAAACATTGCCACGTTTGGAGTTGCTAGCAGCACACCTGCTAGTACAGCTAGTTCATAAAGTTAGACACATACTTAATATTAACATATCAAAAATAACTTACTTTACTGATCCCACAATAGTATTAGCTTGGCTAAATATTGAACCATGCAAGTTAAAAACATTCGTTGGCAAAAAGTATCGGAGTAAAGTTGGTAGCAAAAATATCGGAAATGACAGAATTGAGTGACTGGAAGCATGTGAGAAGTCATGAAAACGCGGCTGATATTATCTCAAGAGGTTTGAGTCCTCGAACTCTGTATGAGAGTCATGTTTGGTTTCACGGCCCAGAATTCTTATATAAGGAAACTCAAATAAATAATCACGAAAATGAAACTCCTTTACCAGAAATCGACTCATTACCAGAAATCAAATCGAAAACTGTAAGTTTAAACAATATTTGTGACATAACAATAGATGATACTACTAAGCACGGTTTCAACATCTTTGAGAAATACTCAACATATTTTAAATTAAAAAAGATACCTGTCATAAAAAACAGTTTAACAGTACAAGAGCTAAATGAAGCATCTATTTTATTGATTCGTTTAGCACAGAGTAAATCATTTGGTACAGAAATTATAGATTTGAAAAATTCTAAATATGTTAGACGTAACAGCTCCATTTTGAGTTTAAATCCTTTTCTAGATTCTGAGGGAGTTTTACGTGTAGGATAAACTAACCGATTTAATCATTCTAGATGAACACTTAAGACATTTGCACGCTGGTAGTCAAACGTTGTTTTCTATTATTCGGCTACAGTTTTGGCCTGTTAGAGGAAGAAACGCAGTAAAGAGAATCATAAAAACGTGCATTATTTGTTATAGAGCCCAACCAAAACCATCAAAATTTATTATGGGTTCTTTACCAAGTCCTCGTGTTAATCCCAGTAGGCCATTTGCCAAGAGTGGTGTAGACTACGCTGGTCCAATCTATATTATAAGGACGGTACTTTACGTAAAAGTAAAATGGCAAAAACCTATATTTGCATATTTGTTTGTTTCGCAACTCGTGCGATTCATATTGAGTTGGTAGCTAACCTCACCACTCATGAGTTCTTGAACGCATTGAAGCGATTTTGTGCTACACGAGGTAAACCTAGCCATCTTTATTCAGACAACGGGCTAAATTTTGTTGGCGCGAATAACTATTTTCTCGAGTTGAATAATTTAATAAATAGCAAAAAGCACAATGAAATTGTTTCCACGTTTTTGGCCAACGACAAAATTGACTGGAGTTTCATACCAGCTCGTTCAGCGCATAAGGGTGGCCTATGAGAGGCGGCGGTGAAGTACGAAGTTTCACCTGAAGCGAGTGTTGGGTAATGCTCCTCTTGATTTTTCAAATATGTACACATTATTGGTCCAGATCGAGTCATGTCTAAATTCTAGACCTTTAACTCCAATTTCTGAAGATATTAATGACTACGATCCTTTAACCTTATCCCACTTCCTGATTGGCGAGTCTCTAGCAAGTACTCCTGAAGTAGATTTTACTAAAATAAAATCGTCACGATTGTCCTTATATCAACGGCTACAGCAACTACATCAGCAGTCTTCAAGGACGCTCCAAATGGAAAAGCAACGCTCAAGAAAACCTGAAGCCAGGAGCATTGGGGGTGCTTATTGAAGATAATCAACCTCCTCTATGATGGCCTATGGCAAAAAACGTCGAAGTTCATCCTGGTGCGGATCAAGTTGTACGAGTGGTTTCCGTCCGTTTATCCAATGGAAATGTAACTAAGAGATCTATTGCCAGAGTGTGCGTGTTACCAGTGGACACAGAACCATAATGTTTTCTTTGTTTTCCTTTGATTGTTATTCAGGACAATCAAACAAGTTTTCTTTTACGTTGACAATATATCTTCGGTTTTTCTTTTTTGAAAAAACAAACTTTTCAACGCGGGCAGCATGTTGCGAGAATGTAAAAGTGACTCGGTTGCTACTTGTCACACGTAAATGTCTACCTCGTCAATTATAGTAGATTATGTCACTAGGAGTAAAAGTGGCTCTTTTCGTGCTGAGCCCAGAGATTGACGGCCGAAGCGAAGCTGAGGCCTGCAACTGGGCGAACCTCCGGGCTTACTCCGAGTAACATATACTATTTTTTTTCAAGCGTACAGGAAATAAATCTATTTCAGAGTGATTCAGTTTTGCAATTTTCTCTCATCCTCTTTAAGCGGGTCTATTACTACACCCAATTAGTGGTGTATATTATTTGTAAAATAAATAGAATGGGTTAGAACGGTGGTTTTCAATGTTCAATAGTCTTAATGGTTTTATCATGGTTTAATCATAACCAATAATTTCGGTGATTCAGGTAAATTTTGCTAAACTAAAAATTTGTAGCATTATTATCAATCCTAAATCAATAAAAATGACATTGACAGATAAATATGATGACGCGCATAACATTTATATAACACACGAACTCAGGATTCGAGAACCTCGATTTCGACCAAGAACGGTTTCGGGTGGTGCTCTCGAGCGCTCTGAGAGTATTCCCATCCTTTGTTTTTTCAATAAGAGTGTAAAGATGGCAATACACTCAAATCGGTCTATCTGGTGTCATCTAGTGTTCAAATAATTTTGGCGAATGAAAATCATTTATATACGCGCCACCATGACAGTAGCGGTGACTTTTGACTTTACTTTTACTGCCTAGGACCTTTTTGCTACTTTTTTGGTCTCAGGATTAGAAGGCCCACTTTAGGTGTGCGTATAGAGAAAACAAATGATGTACTTTTAGTCCGCTTGAAAAAAAAATCGTTTTTTTTTATAGCGAATAAAGCTAATAATTTAATCGTTATTAGTGAAATCATTTCATTAGCATTAAACACGGTCACGACACAAAGGTCCTTCGCTATCCACGACATCCAAACACCGACACTTATTGTCCGTCTTCTTGACTCTTCACTCCGCTCACTTAAAGCGTCATTTTTTTTTTTAATTATGTTTATGACTTCAACGGTCTTTTTCTTCCTGGTAGTGACCCAAAAAATAAGATAGTAATTAAAGCGAATATCGTTAATTGAAATTAAAACCGTATTCTCTCATCAGATAGAGCTTTTAATTGAACCCTTTGAATATAAATTCAAGCAATTTAAACAGAAAGAGAAATTAACAGTCAATTTAAATAAAAAAACCTTTAATTCCTACCTTAAGTGTGTCATGTGAGGTATCATTTTGAAGAGCATAAATTGCTCTGTACAATTATCCGATTTTCCAAAATTTATTTTCCTTAGATATTGAGTACTTTCCGAAAAAGTTAATTTGGTAAATTCCGTCCAAAAACGTCATCATTTCTGGAGGTAGTCTATCGTCCGTCTTCTAGCCAATGATGGCACGCTGCACCCTTCTTTTGCATGGTACACGGGCGGTACCAAAAGGTCGGGAATGAAGAGGAGAAAGTGGGTTTGGGGACTCGCTTGTTGAACCCGTGGCAAATCAGATCGTCGCGCTCTGATTTATTTTTTGATCTTACATTTGTGCATTTGAGTTTTTCTAAACGTCATAAACGCCGTGCTAATTACTTTTGTTTTAATGCCTACGGAAAAGCTACGCTCGAGTATCTTTGGTTGCGCCCTGTAGTGTGAACCCACCTCTGCCCTTTTCCTACAACTGGGCCTTTTTTGCAGTTAGCTGATTCTACGGACGACATTGGAAAATTCTTGGAAATTTGGTGGTAACTGTAGCGTAGTACCTACTTGTAGAAGTTACATTTTATAGTGTTTGTATAGTAACTTTATATTCGCCATAATATCGAGAATAATAGGACCAAACTATCTCGCGGCAGTTTTTTTGTGTTCGACCCGGTGTAGTTTAGATTTTTATTTCTATTTTTTAGTAAGAAATCGTGTACCCGTCAAACACGTTTTTGGGGACCACTGAGCTTAACGCGAAAAGTTTTTATAATATTTAATAACTTGCTGGCATCCCGACATTTATTAATGTCTGACATCAGATTTTTAATTACTAACATTAACTATATTAATTAGAAAATCTTATTACCTAAATTAAATCATCTACTATCCCGTAAACATGGACGGATTTTTCGACATCTTGGACGAAACCCCCCGAACCAATAGGCGGCATTCTGCCCCCCATATTTTGCGACCTCAGGGACAATGAGGAAAGACGGTCCTATTCGGGATAAGTGCGACCCTCCGGGATAGAAGAAATCGATTTGGTTTCTATTAGGGACGTAGGAACTCCCCATTTACAAATCGCGACTACGCAACCACGTGACCCAGAGGGGGGTAGCAGTTAGGTATGTAAAAAAACTTCGTAAATTTCACTATTCAGTTATATACATATTGATTTGCAATTACGAATTACGACTCTTTCTGGCACTTTTTCTCGCCATTTTTGTACCAAAAACCGGGACAAAACGATGAAAAACGATAGTCCCTCCATTATCCTCTAAATCAGTGATCTATACACTCGCGTCATTAGCCATTAACTTCAACCTGTCATTGTGCTTTTAGATGCACACTCTTGAGTATTCCCGTCCTTTGTTTTCTCATAAATTATTTAAGGATAGACATACTCTCAGAGCTGTCTGAAGCAGCTGCCTTAAAACACCTTAAAACGATGGCCGGCAAACGGCAGCTATTCATAGATTACCCAAATAGATAAAAGACTGACATAGGAGGCTCTGAAGGAGGAAATTTGACATTTCAAAAAAAGCTCCCAAGCCCCCACCCCATCTAAAAAGTGCCGGTGTTGGCCGATTTCTACGCGGAAACAGCCGAAATGCCGAACTCGATTCATGATATTCAACATATGAATAATCTTTTAGTTTATTTCTGGTTTTAAATATAAATGTAATATAACATTTTCGGGTGTATCACGTTATTAAGTGGTTTGCTGTGATATATGGGTAATAGTGATGTTCCTACCTAGAAAATAAGAGGGGCAGAGGCAGTGGCTTATCAACCATACCGCCAAGCCACGCGACGGCGGGGGGCCCACTGTATAGCCTATAAAGGGCCCTAAGCGAAACCGTTACTTGGTTGAATGAAACATTGATTTTAATAAGGCACAAAAATCCAATTTGGCGGGGGATTCCGCCACAGTAACCCAGATCCTCCTTAAGAATTAAAAAGCGTCAAAGCAATGTCAAGTGTAGCAATGTAAGTAGGTTTGAAGCAGTAACCACTAAAACTAATCTCATGCATAATAGTATTTTGAGAAAACAGTTTTGTTTTGTGTAGGTATTGGTGATTGTGATTCAAAGAGCTACTTCTATGCAAACAAGAAGGGACTCCAAAGCTATAATTAACATGGATTGATAAGTCAATAGCAAACAGAATAGTCCACTTTAAAATTTGGTTGTCTCTGCCCTGCTGTTTCTGAAAGGGTTGGACTGTTCACAAAAATCCAGAGACAAGAATAAAGTAAGTACAATAGATGATTTTTTTTTGTTTTAAACTGCGACTTTATCACATAATAATAGAAATTTCTACTTACTTCTACTTACTAAAATTACTACTACAAATACTATGCAATTTGTCGGAGAATTTGGTTACTTTCCTAGTAGTAGGTACACATTATACATGCATAGAGAAGTAATTAAAAAAAAAAGATGGAATGCTTTTTTGTGGTAGGCTGAGTCTATAGTGTATAAAGTTATTAAAAAATGTGGAGATTTAAATTTGCTATAACTTTGTCCCTGACTCTGTCCCTATAATAAGTTGTGTCTTCTTCATTCGGCTTTACATGTATAAGGCAAAGTATACTCCAATGTCCTGTTTGATAAATGTGAGTTGCCTCTGCCCCAAGAGTTAACTACGAGGCAGCTGTATTTTCTTCTTATATTTTTTTAAGAATTGGGGCAGAGTCACTTCTAAATAATTATAATTATAGAACATAAAGATGACTTCCTATATACAGTACATAACTATAACAGCCACAGCTATTACAGCTTTTTCAATTATTAGAGACCCTATTGCAAAACTAGAGCAATTTTTATGTCTGATGATTGGTAACATTTGGGCAGTTTGGTATGTTTTATTGGGAAAGCGATGCAGTTAGTTTTGCACAGTGCAACATTTTCAGCATGAACTCTACTAGCTATTTTTTTTAGTTTGATCCTAGTGCAATCTCATGTTTTAATGATAATGTACTGGGGCTATTATTTGAAGAGACTGGAAGTGCACTGTTGCTGTCTCAGTGCAACACTCATTTTTCTAATCAAAATTGCTATTAAAAATCATGTCATAATTTCATATAGGTAATGAAATATGAAAGTAATCCTATTATCCATGACTTCAAATACTATAAAATTTGCAAAGAAATCAGATTGTTCTAAATAAAAATAACAGAGGTCAAATATGTTTAGGTACATAAGTAGGAAACCTCTTTTTTGTGTCCCAACATCAAGTACAGGGGCAAATTTTATTAAAAAACAAAAAAATTTCCTACTCTTTAAAATTGTTCCCACATGTTCAATATAAAACTTCATCTAGCAAGCTTTGAAATTTTTACAGAAAATTATGACGTACCTAATCAAAACAGGTGTACCATTTGCAACCTTGGTTATGATTAGCTGTTCTGTTATTTATGGTAATCCTGTGAATCCTGAAAAACCAGTTATATATGGAATGGTGCTTCTGAAAATGGTATGTCAAAAGTGTCTCTGAAGCATCATTCTTCCTTTTTTCTCAGTTAATCTGTCAACATTGTGTGTTTTTTTAACTGTTTATGAAATTTGGATTGTTTTTCATGGTTTATTAGGTATCAGGTCTCAAATATAAAAATAGTAAACCCAAGAGTAAACTATTTGTTGCTGAAAAGAGAACCCTGTATCCCATTTTCTTACTCTTTCTTTAAGATTGTATGACAGCGATTCACTGATGGTACTGGTGATATATAATTTTTACTTTTTATTTACCAGGTGGTTAACCAGGTTTGGAAACAGTACAAACATGCCCAAAGTAAATGGACTTCTGTCAGATGTCTAATTTCTGTTTCTCCTTTGTTAAATTTTTAAAAGGCCACACTTCAATGTCAAGTTCGAAAATATTACATCGTTTCTTCCTCAATTTGCTTTATTACTTTATTACCTACGTTACTATGGTAGTAGTGAGCAGTCATCATATGACCAAACAGCTATACAATGCCCATTTTTCTGTTCATCCATCCAATGTTCCATTATGCACAATATGTCCATGGGACTTTCTGCAAGGAAGGACTTGATATAATTTTGTTTATCCCCCCCTATTATGCTCCTCAGTAATGAAGATTTCAATCCCCCTAAAGAGTTTTGGGTCTCGCTACCCTGTTCGAGTCTGCACCCTTGTACAGCTCTGGAGGTGCAGAATATGGTTAAACCATATCTCACCATGGGCTATAAGTGACTCGCGTGTGTTGTTGACTTGTCTAATACTTAAATTTTCTTTCGTTTAACTTTACTTTACTTTAAGTTTACCCTTGAAATGTAAAAGTGATTATTCTTAATGGCTGTAGAACACTCTACCTCTACATTAACTTAAGGATCAACATATCTTTATTTGTTCTTTCTTAAACTGACTACTTGTAATCTGGATAGACCAATTATTTTAAATCATTTTATCTTTTCTTGATGAATCCATCATAACAAAAAGTCACGATTTTTTGACACAACTTTTTGTTAACTAAGGGCAGACAGAATTAAAAACTTAAGTAGTTTTCAGTTGGTCAAGAGCAATATTTTGGCCAATCAGTTTTAGAAAACACTTAAAACGTAAAACCTATTGCTTAAGTTTTTAATTGGGTCTGTGTCCTTTATGTTACTTAAGAATAATGCTTTATGGGCCATTTGTACCAAGCATATTTTAAGTGCATCTAGTTAAGGCTTCCTTTATTGGCCCCCCTTAAGGCTCTACCATGGTTACTCATGCTTATAACTATGGTTTAGGGGTCCTTAACTTTAGGTTAACCTAAATTTGCTTGGTATAAACATAGTTAAAGGTTATTTGCATACCTTTCCTTTAAAAATTTGGTAAGTGACAGATCGAGTGACATCAATGCATTTTATATGGGAAATTTTAAGTTCCACCTTAGATCAACATTATGGGGAAGGTGTGCAAATGACCCTAAATGGAACATTTTACTGTGAAGTTTAAGCATTTTGATAATAAAAATCATTCCTCAAAATTTCAATCTGACGCACTCCACAGGTTTTTCGATATGTCCGCAGCATCTTGGGGGAATGCGCTTTAAAGCACTCCCCAATATTCTCCAATAAATGGCTGAACTTTCATTACCGAAAATTGATAAACACTTCTTGACTTTGCCAGTTACAGTAGATAATTTTGAACTAAAAGTCAAACAACATCCACTCATTTTATGTTTTGCAATATGGAAACACATTGTGTAACTACCAAGTCAAGTGTTAGGGGCGTGAAACTATTAGTGTCACAAAATCGCAATATTTTATATTTATTTCTTCTTAATATGTATGTTTCTTTTTTTAGAAAAGCCCAAAAAGAAAACATTTTGTTCCTGATAATTCAGTCGTACACAGAGAATAATTTTGGAAGGTGTTATTTTTAGATGTTTATGTGTTTATTTGCTGATAATACAATTTAAATAGATCTTTTTCCCTTTCAAGTTATATAAAATAAAATCGTAAGTTGTATATAATAAGGCCTCAATTTCGTGTATTTTAATGTTTTAATAAAGGGTTGTCGTACATAACAGTTTATTCTTTTAATAGAGCAGGTAAGTAAGTGGTTTTTGAAATTAAGGCCATTTCAAATTGATATTCATCTAGCTGGCTGGAAAATTATGTAATATTCACACAGTCTACAAGATGCATATTTATTTGATATAGACATTACCTGTGGATAAAAAAAACCTATGTATGGACAATTGTTACGATTCGGGTGGGTAAATGATTAAGTTGATTGCTAATGGAAATGCAACGCGAACGCGCTGTGTCACTTGTCAGCTGTGGCAGCTTTGGTTTGGGAGCAAAATTTGGTCTGTCATAATCGTCACTTCAGTTGATTGACTTTGACACTTACATCTATTTGGGTAATCTATGGCAGCTATTCCCGCAATTTTTAAACAAAAATTATTCATAATTTTTTTAGAATAGTGAGTATTCAATTATTCTAGAAAGTGCAATTAAAATCAGGTACGCTTATTATTACCTATTTAATGCGCTCTAATTTACAAAAGTAAGTAGGTCCATAGTTTTGCCCTTTTTGCGGCAGTACCAAGTGTCCGTACTTCATCAGTCTCTGGTCGGCCAAGTAAAATACTCTCCTCGTCTGCAGCAATGCTGGTGACAAGTTCCTACAAGCCAAGATGGGTAAGTAATTCAATTTCCACAACCACCTCATAGACTACCTACTTTACCACGAACTCCAGCTTAGTTTGTTCCCAAATTTGTTTCAGAGCCATACTAATGACACCATCATTTTGTATGGGGCTTAGGGAGCACGTCGAATAGACCACTATTCCACCTTTTTTTACTAAAGTCAGGGCAGTGAAGAGCAACTCAGATTGAAGCTCTGGCAGCTTCAGTCTCTCCTTTATGCGTGAAGGCTTGAAAATGTTATTGTCATTTTCTTTTAAGGAGTGTCGGTCTGTTGTACAAGGTACATCAACCTACAAAGGTAATTTTGTAAAACGGGATTCAAACTATGAACGACTTCTTACTAAAATCCTATCAAAGTTATCTAAAGGAATGGACCTTCCATCATAATTTGTTAATTTAATTCTACCAGGATTGAGCCACCTCTCATCAAAATCATATAGAAACTGCTGATAAACTTTCTCAATTCTATTTACTCTAGAATTCGAAACATCATTTGACACCACACACTCAGGATATAAAGTTTGAATAGCCAACAAGCTTTTGCCCCCAGGGGCTGCGCACACATCCAGCATAGTGCAGCCAGGCTTTAAGTCTAAGGCTAAAATTGGCAGAATCGAGCCTCCATCCATAAGGTAATAGTTCAAGACACCCGTTGTTGCTTTTTTTGCTGGGTCAAAATCACTGAAATTTTCTTGTTCGAAGCAGTAAATGTTTAGATTTTCTGGGAAATGGATGTCATATTCTTTTAGCACTGGAAATGATGAATTGACATCAAACATTTGGTAATGGGTAGACTCGGAAATGAAGTCTTCTTTGCCTTTTAGTTTAGTTGCTGGGATATATTCATTTAGAATTTCCAGTGCTAATGCATTCTCCTTAGTGTCTATTAGTCTTCTCGAGTCCAGCTCTGCAGTGTCCAAACTAGATTGAAGTGAGTATTTGTAGGCTTCAGGCTCATTGCCTTCCTTAGTCTTTTCTTGACTTTCAGGATCATTGCTGGTATTTCTTGCTCTCTCCATTTTCTTGTCCAAACTCCATATTCTCTCTAAAGCTGCGTTGCGCTGATTCTTGGCAATATCTTCTCTGATATATTCCTTTTCTAAAGTAAACAGCGTTCTAACGTTTAATGCTCCATTCATCTCGAGACTGGCCATAGTTTCTTCATTATCACCGTAGTTGTTGACCACTGCCACATACTTTTGCTTGCCTAGGAGAGCTTCTCTGATTGAGGGCCATTTCTTTGTAAACACTTGTTTGTAAAAATCATCAAAATGGGCGAGCGCTTTGTCGACTGGGTGAACTTTTTTCCTTTGAACTGACTGAAAAAAAAACGGTTTTAGGTAGTTATTTTTTTTTAGGAACGAATTAGTGTCTTGATTTATTTGTAAAATTAGTTGTGCTTGTTGCACTAATATAACAATTGACCATTAAGGAATTATACTTTATGATTTGCCGATACAATTGCAAATGAAAACTCCGAGTTTAAAAAATTTATTGTATAGGTACTAGAACTAGATCAATCTAAGATTTTACAGATTTTACACTCACACAAGTTCTTAAAAACTGAAAGGGTTAATGTGTAACCGAAGTTTTGGGAATTTTTAGGAAGACTTTTTTTCCCTTTTAACAATTTTTTTAATTTCTCTCACTCTATGCAGCTCATTTGTCAGACCTATTCTAAAGTAAGAAAAAAGTTTAACAAAAGTGAAAAAAAGAAATCATAGGGAAAACTAAAGACTTCCAGTGTACAATTTAATTTATTTAGCATATTTACGAGTATATACTTTTATACTTAATTTGAAAATTTTTATACATCACTTAAATTCGTAACAGAACTTTATTCTTATAAAAATATTACAAAAGTTTATTTAAATAATAAATGAACAGTTTAAATGCGCTCCTTTCTCACTCGGTAGGGCCATTTTGATTAAGCAGTGTCACCTTCTACTGCAGTCTCAAATGCATTTTTTGACCTCGAAGATCTCCCCAAGCGTTTCTGAATCTCTTGCAGGCTCATTCCACGAGTCTCGAAAAGTACAATAAAAACGTATATCCCGAAAACCACCATACATCCACTGAACGTAAAAAATGCCCCACTGGCTCCAATACATTTCACAATACCATTATAAAAATATGTTACTGTGAAGCCTATTAAACAGTAAATGGCCATAACAATTGACGTGCTGATGGTTCTAATGTTAGCAGGAAGGATTTCGCTCATATACAAGAAAGGCACGGTGCTTAAGCCGGCATTAAAGAAAACGAAGAAGGAAATAAAACACACTAACGGAAGCCAGTCAATATCTGAGGTGCTTGCGCTGTCGAAACTCTGGAAGCTGAAAAATGTCCCCAGAATGGCTAAAGTGAAGGCCAGTCCAGTAGATGATATACAGAGCATTCTTTTGCGACCAAGATTGTCTATTCCGAATGAACTGATGCAAATAGTCAATAATTGAGCAGCTCCAACTAAGATTGATGATATTTCTGAACTTAAACTGCTCCCTGATTTTTCAAAAATTAGCTGGGTATAAGAGTAAATTATAATAATGCCTGAAGACTGCTGCATTGAGGTAACAATCAGAGACATCAAGAGAGATTTCCTTGCTACTTTGCTATTTAACATAGTTCTCAGTCCTTCACTAGGTACCTTATTTTCAATGAATCTTTGAATTCCATTCAATTCCTTCTGGATTTCGATGTCGCCGCAAACGTCACGGTTTCTGAGTAAAATTAATGCACGTTTGGCTTCACCAATACGCTGCATCTTCACTAAAAACAACGGAGACTCAACTACAAAACACCATGTACTTATGACTCCTAACATAGCGATACCAAATATGATCAGATTAAAAGTCCTTATTGAGGTATAAGGCCCAATACAGTAGGATAACAAGAGTCCTACGTTTATAAAAACTGAGGTAGTTGAGAACAAAAGGCCTCTCCTAGGTATGTCAGCCACTTCTCCAAAGTACAAAGCACCCACAGAAATTCCAGAGTAAATGCTCATTCCAGCAAGAAATCTGGACACATAAAAATACCAAATGCTATTTCCCAAGGCGGCTAGTAAAGTGGACGCGATGTTAGGTAAATGAACGCAGACAATAGCTGATTTCCTGCCCCATTTGTTCATTACGAGGCCGATCAGTGATGGTCCAAAAACACCTCCAAGGGAGGCTAACGAAGCTATCCAGGACTGTTCTTTCGAGGTAATTGCCCCGCCTAAGGGGTTGTCGACAGTACTGTTGGAAGATAGTTTTGGTAGAGTTGGGGACGGCCATGTCAGCATCATACCACTTAGTAGACTAGTGAGATTCACTAGACGTAAATGGAAAATTATAAGCATAATAATAATATTCTTCTTTATTAAGCCTTACCAGTTAAAACGATGAGATAAATCCTTAAATTTCCCAGTTTAATGACAAACATCTTTCCATGTTGATGAGAATCAAGTGCACACTTTCACTCATCCATACATATTACGTATGCGAGATTTAACTAAATCTAATAGTTATCTTAGTTAACTCCGAATTGTTATTATTCATATTGGTAGAGATAAGTTATCTTCGACAGATTACAGGGTGTCTCACCGGAACTCCGGACTGGTTATGGAAAAATAACTATACATCTAATCCCAAAGTTTGGGATTATATTAAAGTCGTTGGAAGAGGTATAACTACAATGTTGCCAAATCAGACACACTTCTATTCTCTTTTCAACGAAACACCTATAAGTCGATTCTACTGTCGAACCAAAACCTCACCATTTTCGATAAAATGCAAAGTGAAATTCGGTTTTTTCACCTTTTAAAATGATTTTAAAAATTATCGAAAACGAATTTCTTGGTTGCTTTTAATTTCTTCAACTGTCTTTGGTTGTGAAGAACTTTTTCGATATGTCAATTTTCGTGGGTTTGTTGAAAATTAATATTGGCACCATGAAAAGCCTATGAACAGAAGAACTACTAACGTTTTCCAGTCGCCGCTCTAGGGCCACTCGAAATGTAACTCTTGGTTTTGGTAATATTTTCAGAAAGCTCTAGAGCGACCAATTAAAAACGCTATAGTTTCTTCCACCTAAAGTAGAAGGCATTTTTGTTGTATGTCCTCCAATAACTTCAGTGTGATCTAAATTTTTTATGAAAGCAGTTCCCCGTGTGACACATCCTGTAAAGATAAGTGTAATCGTTGTAATCAGCAATAGAATGAATTTGATTCCACTGAGGATGACTCATCATAATAAAATGATTCAAATATCTTATGAAATGTTTATACCTAAAAATAAATTGTGAAATTTGCTCGGCTTTGATTGAATGAGCTTTTCAAAATACCTACATGCTAAATAGTAAAAAGAGAAACGGTTGTATTCTCCTAAGATTCGAAGGGCTAAAACATTATGTATATGATAGCTTTAGCAGGTCTCCAAATACTATTTAACCTTCCTAACTACCTGCAGTATAATTTGGCAACTGAAATGTTGCGAATAAGTTATAATAATTAAAAAAAGGGAGAAAAACAACGAAAAACGCTAAAAAAAATGTTGGGAATATATTATTAGAAAAAATTATACTCAGTTCATTACATTTTAAAGCCGAAAACTCAATATTAGCCATTGCGACTGATAGTTTTTCCTGCATATACAGGGTGTCCAGTTTAAAATGATATACATGGGGATATTGAAAACCGTTGGAGATACAAGGTCGCTTAAATGGAAGAAAGTTTTCGTATTGGCCTGCTTAAAAATAATCCGAGTCAATGATATTTTAAATCAATATCATTCCGATGATTCAGGGTCAAAACCAAAAAAATGCATCTTCGAAAAAATCTAATACTTTACTTATTACAACAGCTACAGTCGTGAAAATTTCAGATTAGAGGTAAGAGAATACGGTGATTCGGAAAATTCGGTCAAAAGTCGTCTAGGCTTACTATGTTGTGCGCGGCCGTTGTCAACTTTCGTTTTTCTTATAGAGGCAATATTAAATTTTTGCACTTTTTAAATCTCCGTTAAAAATGCTCTTCAACCATGTATAACATATTTATGATCGGCCAAGAAAAATACTTAAAAAATAACAAAATTAAGATTTCATCGTAATGGGTATTCCTATTGTAATGTACCTTTTGTAAATGAACAGGAACTTCAGGTTAATTAGGAGAAGTTATGTGTAGTTTACTAGTAAAATTATTCAAAAGATTGTACAAGCTGAACTAAGAAACAATTAAAACAAAGAAACAAAATTAACTATTTTAGATTGAAATTAAGTGTTCAAATAAACCACCGTTCTCTCACGCGCACAACATAGCTCGTCCCAGGAGTTTCTTACTATTTGCGGAGTAAGTCCGTTAACAGCTTCTGTAACAGCTGACCTAAGTTCCTCTACGGTTTCGTAAGACCTACGATATACTTGATTTTTCAGATAACCCATACAAAAAAAATCGAGCGGTGTAAAATCAGGCAACTTTGTGGGTCATCCAATTGGTCCCAGGTTGCCTTCTAGGTCATATTTCTCACAATTTGAAAAGTTGCAATATTTGCATAGTTCTTGATTTTTCTAGTTCACAAATATGTTTTCGTCTAGTGTGTGAAAAAAAATGTTTGATTGTGGCTATATTGCAAATGTTAATAAGTGTAACTTTTATTGTGTTTGAAGAAGAAACAGCAAGGCTGAAACACAAGCGGGAATATAGTGCCTTTTATGGAACAAATTAGGTGTGCGATATTAAACTTTATGCAAAGTGGTGGAAAAATTCGGTAAGAGGAAACTTTACAAAGGAAAGCAACTGTGGCGCAAGATGTGAAATTGCCAATGGTGGGAGGAAACTACAGAAACATTTTACAGATGAAGATTTCATAAAACATTTAGGAGGTATGTCATTAGTAAAAAAAAAACTTTCACGTTTTTGTGTTTTCGCCTTAAAAAGTATCTCTCAGCTGATAAAAACTGTGTTCAATCAATCAAAGAGATTTATTGTCTGAAGTATGAGAATACTTATTGACAAAGCTATAAAAAGGTTAAAACATACAAGTATAATAGGCATAAAGAGTGAAAAAACATAAAAGTAAAATACCACACAAAAGCATTAAATATAAAGGCAACAGAAAAACCAAGAAAAAATCTAATCTAACAAATATAACATACCCACCACCTATAATACTATTAACTAATAAACAAACAACACGCAGTTAGGTAAGTATAAAATTTAAGTTGTTATGTATATTTATACAAGCGTTAAAATAGTACATACAGGGTGATTCACATTATTCGACACGGAAGATTCTGGCTAAACATTTAAAATTTGAAAAAAGTTTTGTATATGGAACGCATAATGCGTTGGGTACCTACGCCTTTCTCCTGAAAATATATTCTTACTAGCGTATATAACGGAATGCATTGCTCCCGCAGTGCGAGGCAAGGGTAGGGCCACGACATTGGTGCGTCGCAAAGAGTAAATACCTGACCCAGGTGGGGAGCAACATCTATATTTTTTAAATACTAGACATATAGATTCATAGATTACTCAAATAGATGTAAGTGTCAAAGTCAATCAAGTGAACGATTATGACAGGCCAAATTTTGCTCCCAAACCAAAGCTGCCATAGCTGACAAGTGGCACAGCGCATTCGGGTTGCATTTCCATTAGCGATCAACTTAATCATTTACCCTCCCGAATCGTAACAATTGTCCATGCATAGTTTTTTTTTATCCACAGGTAATGTCCATATCAAATAAATATTCATCTAGTAGACTGTGTGAATATTGTAACGAAGTTTTTCCCTAACTCACAGGTAATTACGTCACAATTAACATTTTCTTTATATTTCATCACCCAACTCATTACAACACCTTTTATTTAAATAAAAAACGGGAATTCCCCATATAAAAGCAAAGGCAATGGGGCAATGGCCAAAACGGCCGTAGGTCCGCGAGTGCGCCTATAGATGGCGCCACCTGTTTGTCGCGCTTAACAAGCGGACAGAATTTATTAAGACTAGTAAAAAAAGTCGACGGTCGAGGGTCGACAGTCGATGGTCAAAGGTCGTGGACGGTCGATCAAATGGGAGGACTCAATGAGTTAGTACCGGATATCTGACCTAGGGGGCCGACGTTGCTGCTTCACGTTTCGGCTCCTGACGTCATGCTAGGCCGCTAGGGTCTTACGACACAAGAGGGGTGGATTTGTGATTTCCCGGTGTAGTTGGAGTTGTCGCGCTCCACCGGAGTACTTGTGACGTTCAAATGACGCAGGTGCCATGCTGATTCTGGCCGCGTTCATTTTGTTCATCACAGGGTGCGTTCATATGTAACCCGGGAAAATCGCTAACACACCGCTCACCGTACCGCTTCTTTCGAATCCGATTTGGGACCTATTACCGATTCCGTCACCTATTACCGTCCTGTTTTACATCCTGGGCTTCCCGTAGCACCGATCTTCAAAGCCAGGCTGGATGTGAATAAACCGAAACCGACTATATCCGATTCCGAATTATAAAGTACGCTCCCTCCGAAACCCCAGTTCCCAGTGGTCCCAAAGCTCCGTTACCGTTTCATATTGTTGTCACTGCTTGTACGCAATATTGAAGTTTCCGACCCCGGCCGATCCAGTACAGAATGTACTGGTTTATTACCGGAACCTCCCGTTTTCCCTAGTTTATCAGAATTTCGTCTACTAAGTAACTAACTGTTGCTCCCCCCGTCTCGCTGTTATTAATTGCATAGTTTTAGGATGTGTTCGTATGTAGATATAGAGAGTCACTAACAGTCGTAGTACTAGTAGGTGTTTGGATGTTGTTGTACCGTAGTTTAATAGACACCCTATTATTGTTCCTTACTCCTGGTGTTTTAATCTAAAATCCCTGGAATAATTCTCCTCTGTTTAAAAGCTACCTTGTAGGCAATAGCGGTCCCTTTGTCGCTTTATAAATATCAAAGGGTGGCGCCCGAGACTCAACGAATTAATTAAGTATCTGAGGACCTGAGAAAGGGCGTCGCAATATTACATATCATTTTCCAGCCAGCTAGATGAATATCCTTAATTTAAAAAACCACTTAGGTACTTACTAACCTACCTGCTTTATTAAAAGAATAAACTGTTATGTACGACAACATTTTATTAAAACATTAAAATACACGAACATTGAGGCATTATTATATACAATTTACGTTTTTATATAACTCAAAAGGGAAAAAATATCTATTTAAATTGTATTATCAGCAAATAAACACATAAACATCTAAAATAATACCTTGTAATATTATTCTGTGTCTGACTGAATTATCAGGAACAAAATGTTTTCTTTTCGGGCTTTTCTAGAAAAAGAAACATACACATTAAGAAGAAATAAATATAAAATATTGTGATTTTATGATACTAATGGTTTTACGCCCCTAACACTTGACTTGGTTATACAATGTGTTTCCAAACAGATTGCAAAAAATAAAATGAGTCGATGTTGTTTGACTTTTAGTTTGAAATTGTCTACTGTAACGGGCAAAGTCAAGAAGTGTTTATCATTTTCTGTAATGAAAGTTCAGCCATTTATTGGAAAATATTTGGGAGTGCTTTAAAGCGCTTTCCCCCAAGATGCTGCGGACATATCGAAACATCTATTGAGTGCGTCAGATTCAAATTTTGCGGAATGATTTTTATTATCGAAATGCTTAAACTTTATAGTAAAATGTTCCATTTAGGGCCATTTGCACACCTTCCCCATAATGTTGATCTAAGTGGAACTTAAAATTTCCCTTATAAAATGCATTGACGTCACTCGATCTGTCACCAAATTTTTTAAGAAAAGGTGTGCGAACGGCCCTTTACTATGTTTCTACTGAGCAAATTTAGGTTAACCTAAAGTTAAGGATCCCTAAACCATAGTTATAAGCATGAGTAACTGTAATAACTGAATAATGCAATTAAAAATTGATTGGTGCAAATGGCCCATAAAGCATTATTCTTAAGGGGCACAAAGGGCACAGACACAATTAAAAACTTAAGCAATAACTTTTATGTTTTAAGTGTTTTCTTAACCAAAATATTGCTCTTGACCAACTAAATGAGGAAAAACACATAAAACTTATTGCTTAAGATTTTAATTCTGTCTATGCCCTTGGTTAACAAAAAGTTGTGTCAAAAAATCGTGACTTTTTGTTATGATGTATTCATCAAGAGAAGCTAAAATGATATGAAATAATTTGTCTATCGAGATTACAAGTTAGTCTCTCCATTTTTTCTAAGTCTAAGTAATAACAAATAAAGATATGTAGCCCATGAAGACTTACACTCAAAAGATGTCTATAAGGCTGGGGACCTGTGGTCTAATATAAAAACTGCTATCACAGAAAGTACTACCAAAATACTTGATTCTCAACGAAACCACAAGAAGAAACCATGGATGTCGGAGGAAATCATTGATCTAATGGAAAAAACACTCAAGGGAAAGAACAAAGAATACCGGGCGCAAAACCGCATAATCAAAAACAAGATAAGAGAAGCAAACGAGAAATGGCTTTCCGAGCAATGCCAAGAAATAGAAGCAATGAAAGCAAAACACGATACCTTAAACATGTACAAGAAGATAAAAGAGGCAGCAGGTATTTGCAGAAACAGAAGCGTGGCCACTCTACAAAATGCAGAGAGCAGGCTGATATTGGACACTTCGGAAAAACTGACCGAATGGTGCGATTATATCGAGCTCCTATTTCACTATACCCGGCCAGAACTTCAGGAAGAATTCTTTTATCAAGCCAAGGCTTGGACATAACTAAGGCAGAAACCCAGTATGCACTGTCAATCTCAAAAAACGGGAAAGCTAGCGGTCCTGATGACGTCCATATAGAAGTTCTAAGTACTGCAGAACGAAGAATCACGGAACACACTGGTAAAACTATTCAACCTTATTTACCGAAACGGCAGTATACCTTCTGATTGGCTTAAATCTACTTTTGTCTCGCTCCCCAAAAACGCTAAAGCCAACTGTGTGTATTAGCCTGATGAGCCATGTGCTTAAACTCTTCTTGAAAATAATACACAAAAGAATATGTATATGCAAAGTACGAGACAAGGATGGGTGACTCTCAATTTGGTTTTCACAATGGTTTTGGAACAAGGGAGGCACTATTTAGCATACAGGTCCTTATCCAAAGGTGGGGGACATGTCGGTACCCGTTTACGCATGTTTCATCGATTACGAAAAAGCCTTCGATAAAATTAAGCACGAAAAACTGATCGACACTCTTAAAGAAACAGGACTGGAACAACGAGACCTCAGAATAATAGCCAACCTTTACTGGAACCAAAGTGCTCACATGAGAATCGATTACACCGCGTCCGATGAGATCAAAATCCTGAGAGGCGTTCGTCAAGGATGCATTTTATCACCACTGTTATTTAATTTGTATTCCGGCAGGTTATTTCAAGAGGCTTTGGATGAGTGCGATGAAGGGATTACTGTCAATGGGATTAATATCAACAACCTGAGAAAAAACGCAAACTGGAGTATTTCGATCACATCTTAAGGAATGACCTGGTATCCTGGCTAAAAAACTTAAGCAATGGTATGGAATGAGCATTACCACATTGTTCCACCGAGCTGTAGACAAGGTTCAGATAGCGCTGATGATTGCCAACGTCCGAAGAGGTCAGGGCACCTAAAGAAGAAGCCCATGGTAAGATATGGTTTAACCATATTCTGCACCTGTACTGCAAGAGATGTACAAGGGCACAGACTCGAACAGGCAGCGAGACCCAAAACTCTTTAGGGAGATTTTAATCTTCATTAGTGAAGAGCTCTTTGAGAACTTTGAAAACTCTGCACATCCAGCATCAAATTGCTGGGGATTAATAGTTATTTATGTATTAAGAGCGAAAAGTACAACTTTTTTGCTCGGAGAGTGAAGTTTGCCGCTCGACGCGAAGCGGAGAGCGGCAATCACTCGAGAGCAAAAAAGTTACTTTTTGCTCGTAATGCATACAATGTTTTTTCTGCAAACGATCAATTTCAAATAATGTGAATCACACCTGAGCATAACTGAAGACACAATCTGGAAATTTAAATCATAAATCAAATAAGTGACAATGACGTTTTTAATAATTGGTTGAGTGGTGGTAGTTGCTATTGACAGCAAGCGATAAAATCTTTTTCGCTTGCTGTCCTGGGCAACGCGCGGAAAAGTAAATTCACATTCTGATCCTCAAAAAAGGTTAGGTTTTCGTTTGTCTAATGAAAGCATAAAATGCGTCATTATTTGACGTTTGTAGAAAAACAAAATTATATCAAGTCCTTCCTTGCAGAAAGGCAAACGGACATATTGAGAATAATGGGACATTGGATGAATGAACAGAAAAATCATTGAAACATGAATGAATCATTTTAATATTATTTAAAATATTTGTTTCATTTAGCAGGGATATTAAGTCTAAAGTGCTGCATAAAAAAAAATAAGTTCTAAAATTAACTGACACCCAAAGCAAATAAGAAGTTGTTTAAAAGTTGCTTAAAAAGTATGAAATTATTTGGCCAAATTGATTTTTCATTTGCAACCAAAGACCTTTCAAGTACTTTTACATCCTTTTTTTAGAAGCAACCAAGCATTAATTTTGAGTTTCCTTGTTTATAATATAATAAGAGAGAAAATATTTTGAATGGTATGAAAGTTTGTTGCTCGGCAATTTCGTGAATGACATTTAGGACAGGTTTTGTAAAAAATGTCATGAACGAAATTGCCAAAGAGCAACTAACTTGAATGAAACAAGAGAAATATTTCGCCTTAGCAAATTTTATCTCGAATGGTATTCGACAATACTATTTCACGAGAAAACTTCAACCTGCAGTTAACAGCAAATAGGTGACACTCGTCAAACTGACAATTCTTTTCACTTTACCCTAACAAAATTTTGTCGCTGAAAAACCATCATGTTGATTTTGTCGAGGTAGGACCAGGTAGCAGCTTTGTCAGTAGAAAATAGGCTGTTCCTATGACATTTTTCCTGTGTAAAATACTCTATTAAAATAGTCTCAAAAAAACTTTATCAACATTTTTTAAAACAACACATTGGAGTATATTTGTTATTTTAAACAGATCTTGATTGAAAGCCATCAGCCTAGAACGAAAAAAGTTCAAAGGGCGCAAAAAGTATATTAAGATATTATTTATATTGGCTGTCAAATTTTTTTCTAGTATGTGGCTTTTTTGACTTAATAGGTCTACCAAATATGAAATAAATCCTTTGGGAAGTGATTATTTGACTTACTAAATAAAATTACTTTAAAAGTTATAACCGAGGAAACAACCAACCAAAAGAAAAATGGGGTAATAAAAGATCCATTATTTTTCATCAAAGAATCTGTGGTTCACAAATTTGCCTTCTTTTTTTGTAACATTCTGTATAAATATAGATGAAATAAATCATACTGAAAAATAAAATGAATTTTCAGCTTGAACTCTTTCAAATTACCTGAGTCTCCTTAGCCATGTGTCTTTTCGTGATTGTAGTCCCACTCAGCTTACTCAAGTAGTCAGTCTAAGAATATTTAATTCTCTTAACAATGTCTGCAAGTGGAAGGCGGAATGAATCATTTCAAATATCAGGGGTGCAGAGTGTGGAACTGAGAACTATGCCATGGGTTTTAGTTCCTGTAAACCAATAAGTAGATATTATTTGAGACACTTATACAAAGATTTAAAAAAACCTAATAAAATGCTCACAACATACTAAAAATACACATGGAAGGAAAAAACTATGACAGAAGAAACAATTTGTCTTAATTAAGTAAAAAAAAATCATCTATGGTACTTACTTTAATCCCGCCTCTGGATTTTTGCCCTTGAGAAACAGCAGGGCAGAGACAACCAAATTTTAAAGTGGACTATTCTGTTTGCTATTGACTTATCAATCCACGTTAAATATAGCTTTGTAGTCCCTTGTTGCTTGCATAGAAATAGCTCTTTGAATCACAATCACCAATACCTACACAAAACAATTCTGTTTTTTCAAATTGCAATCATGCATAATTTTATGCATGAGATTAGCTTTAGTGGTTACTGCTTCAAACCTACCTACATTGCTATTGTTGGACGTTTTTTTAATTCTTAAGGAGGATCTGGTTTACTGGATACAACCGTTGAAATAAAATGGAATTCCTTGATAACTTGCATTACCCAAGAGCGAGCCTCTGCCCAGTAGAAGGATTCCCGGCAAATTTGATTTTTGTGCCTTGTTAAAATCAATGTTTCAATCAAGAAGTAACGGCTTCGCTTAGGGCCTCTTTGTACAGCGGCCCCCCCGCCGTTGCGGGACTTGGTGGTATGGTTGCTACACCATCGCCTCTGCTCCTCTTATTTTCCAGGTAGGAACATCCCCATTATCCACATATCACAGCAAACCACTTAATAAGGTGATACACCCGAAAATTTTATATTAAATTTATATTTAAAACCAGAAATAAATTAAAGTTTATCATTAAACACAAAAACCGACGCCATTTTTGCGATACAAACAAATCGAGTTCGCCTGTTCGCCATTTCGGCTGTTTCCGCGTAGAAATCGGCCAATACCGGCACTTTTAGATGGGGTGGGGGCTTGGGAGCTTTTTTTGAAATGTCAATTTCCACCTTCAGAGCCCCCTATGTCTGCTTTTTATCTATATTTTATAAAGTTATGTATAGACAGATTCCAGAATGAACAACAAAGGGAGTGTCAACATCCCACCCTTCAAAAAAAGCCGCCTACAGGAATCCCTCCGGCCAGCCCCAAACATGGTTCTAATTGCTCTCTTTTGCAGTACAAACACTTGCCGGAAGAGTCCATCACCGCAAGACCCCCAAAAAGCAATTCCGTAACGAAGGTGTGACTCGATCAATGCATAATAACAGCCCTTGAGTAAACTCGCGTCACACAGCTCAGCGACAAGAACTCTCAAAGCAAAACAATTGCGAGATAATTTAGTGACTAAAGACTGTACATGAATGTCAAACTTCAATCTACCGTCAATACACACTCCCAGAAATTTCATCTCATTCACATGACTCATCAAGGATTCACTAATATGTACTTCCCTCAAATGGAAACCAAAAGACATAACGTTGGTTTTGGATATATTGAGAAGTAGGTTATTCGAGTCACACCATTCCTTAATTCTAACTAGATCGGCATTTATCTTCTCCTGCACCTCTGCTCCGTTATTGCAATGCCATATTATAGTGGCATCATCTGCGAAAAGAGTGATACCACCATTAAGATCCAGGGTGGCAAAATCATTAATATACAACAAAAAAAGAATGGGTCCCAACACAAATCCCTGAGGCACACCAAAAAATAACTGTTCCTCAGACGATGTCTCACCAGAGAAAATTACAGTCTGAGTTCTGCCAGTCAAATAAGATGCAAACCACTCATTCGCCTTACCCCTTATACCATAGAGTTCCAGCTTGCGCAACAGAATCCGGTGATCAACACAGTCAAATGCCTTTGACAGATCACAGAAGACTGCCGCAGCAACCTCACCATCATTCAAGGCGACATACAGCTCATCCAAAAACGAGAAAATCACATCGTCCGTGCCCTTCCGCGGCTGAAACCCAAACTGATTTGAATAATAGCACAAGGATGTCATCAGTCTTTCTCTAGCCAAACACTCAACCAATTTTGCCAGTGTTGGCAGCAGGGCAATAGGTCTATAATTTGAAGCTCTCTCTTTATCTCCACCTTTAAATATGGGCACCACTGAAGCAACCTTCAAACTAGATGGAAAGACACCACTCAGAAAGGAGTGATTTATGCACTCGGCCAGAACCTCCAATGCCTCATCAGGCAGTCCCCCAAAAATCCTCACGCTCATACTGTCCCATCCAAAAGCGTTTCGTTTCTTCATGCCATTCATAATACGTTTAATATCGCCTACGTCAATTGGTTCAAAGAAAAAGGAATGTACCACCGAAACATCTTTCATAAAACATTCATATGATGCTGCAGGTTTTACGTGGCTAGATAAATTCGAGGCCACGGTACAGAAGTAGTCGTTGAACTCATGTGCAGTAATACCGACGTCAGAACAATTCGACCTGATATTTTTTCCCTTAATTTCATTTACCACTCTCCAAGACTCTCGCTGAATATCACTTGATCCGGTTATCCTATCGGAGTAATATCTTCTCTTAGCAAACTTAATGGTTTGTCGATATAATCTGCGATAATTATTAAAATACGTATTGAAGAAGTTGTTACCGATAAAGTACTTTCTTATGTAGTGCATACATCTCATGTTCCGCGATGATTTTTTTAGGGCCTTTGTAATCCACGCCTTTTTTGAATTCAGCCTCACTAATTTCGTTGGAAAGCAAGCATTAAAATTACTGTATATAAGTTTATGACATTTTTCCAGGGGATTTTCAAAATAGACTTCGATTTAGTGCTCTTACAAAGTTGGGAAAACTTATTAAAATTTTCTGTACTAAACACCTTACCAGTCCGCTTAGACCTAGCTTTTTACCCTGAAGCTCCGCACAAGTTTACGCTACACAAGATTGCCTCATGGTCAGACAGACCGGCCGATGCCATTCGACACTCAACATTCTCTTCTTTCAAATTTGTACAGAAGTAATCAATTATTGTGGACGAATGTGAGGTCACTCGCGTGGGCTTATCGACAAACATTTTCAGATCAAACGAAATAAGTAAAGATTGCCATTTTCTAGTATTGCAGTTTGTGTCAAGAAAATTTATAATAAAGTCTCCCGATAAAATTACTGTTGCCCCAGTCGGTAGTTCAATTAAAACTTGTTCAAGTTTGGATAAAAATTCATCAACATTTCCTAGTGGAGCGCGATACAGACAAACAACATACATACCTTTTACTAAAAATAACAGAAATCTCAAAAACTCTATCCTCTGTTAAATAGTCAAACCTTGTCACCAGAGAAAAACACCCTATAATGTGTCTTTACGACCTAAGATCATTGAACAATGATTTCGGTATTGAACTGCTAGGACTGTATAACTAGTCAATGAAAGTGTTTCATCTGGTTTCAGCCAATGTTCACATAAAAGAACCAAACAGGGACTATCCCTGCATTCCAGAAGTACCTCCAGTTCCCTTGTCTTATTTCGTATAGTTTGTACAGGGATATCATTTTAAGTCGCTCACTCGAGCAGCTTTTCGGTTACACTTTTTAAAGATTTGTTACATGAGGGTTGTATGGCATCCAAGACCGACCTCGGATCCAGGGTTAGCGAATCTACTGGCTGCTCGGATTGACAGGTACGACGCCATCTTGATTTTTATTAAATGCAAACATACATATTTTTATCCACAGTCTAATTGAGCTGAAGGAGCAGATTACAGAAATATATAACTTTGTATATCTACCTCTAGGCGTTTCGATTATACAGGGTGGCAAACTTGTTGAATTTCGAAAATCATTTTAAGTCGCTCACTCGATTAACTATTTTCCTGTTGCACTTCTTAAAAATTTGATACATGGAGGTCATATGGCATCTAAGGCCGACCTCGAATCCAGGGCTAGCGAATTTATTGGCTGCTCGGTTTGACAGGTACGACGCCATCTTGATTTTTCTTAAATGGAAACACACATATATTTACCTACACTCTAATAGAGCTAAAGGCGCAGTTTGCAGAAATATATAACTTTGCATATCTACCTCTAGGCCTTTCGATTATACAGGGTGGCAAATTTGTTGAATTTTGAAAACCATTTGAAGTTGCTCACTCGATTAGCAGTTTTCCTGTTCCACTTCTTAAAAATTTGATACGTGGAGGTCATGTGGCATCTAAGGCCGACCTCGGATCCAGGGCTAGCGAATTTATTGGCTGCTCGGTTTGACAGGTACGACGCCATCTTGATTTTTCTTAAATATAAACACATATATTTACCCACAGTCTAATAGAGCTGAAGGAGCAGATTACAGAAATAAATAACTTCGTATATCTATCTCTAGGCATTTCGATTATACCGGGTGGCAAAGTTGTTGAATTTCGAAAATCATTTTAAGTCGCCCACTCGATTACCAGTTTTCCTGTTTCACTTCTTAAAAATTTGATACATGGGGGTCATGTGGCATCTAAGGCTGACTTCGGATCCAAGGCTAACGAATTTATTGCCTGCTCGGTTTGACAGGTACGACGTCATCTTATTTTTTCTTAAATGGAAACACACATATATTTATCCACAGTCTAATAGAGGTGAAGGAGCAAATTACGGAAATATATAACTTCGAATATCTATCTCTAAGCATTCCAATTATACAGGGTGGTAAAATTGTTGAATTTCGAAAATCATTTAAAGTCAAATTTAATAATCTCAAATGACAAAGTCTTTTTATTATATAAAAAATAAGATAAATGTATGAGGCAAATAATTATATTGTATTTTTCTTTTTTATTACTTACCATATCCGGGCGCAATAAACTCACTTAAGTCTCGTCAATATATTAAGTTAAGTTGATAGAATTCCACAGGGTTTCTTAATAACACACAAAAACAGCAAACAAGAATACCATTTAATAGTTTGTTTTACAACACGCATTAAAAATTATTTTTTCTATTAAAATTGAAATATCTATTAATCGCTTATAACCTTCAGTTAAAAGAAATTTACTTTCAGCCCTAGTGCCTTAAAACGCTATTTTTAACAGTTCACTGATGGGTTAAAAGTTGAATTTTCAATGCGATTGTAGAAAGAATGATTTTCGAAATCCAACAAATTTACCACCTTGTTTAATCGAAACACTTAGCGATGAACATTTGATGCTATATATTTCTGTAATCTGCTCCTTCAGCTTTACGAGACTGTGGATACCTGTCAAACCGAGCAGCCAATAAATTCGCTAGCCCTGGATCCGAGGTCGGCCTTAGATGCCACATGACCCCCACGTATCAAATTTTTAAGAAGTGGAACAGGAAAACTGCTAATCGAGTGAGCGACTTAAAATGATTTTCGAAATTCAACAACTTTACTACCCTGTATAACCGAAATGCCTAGAGATAGATATACGAAGTTATATATTTCTGCAATCTGCGCCTTTAGCTCTATTAGAGTGTAGGTAAATATATGTGTGTTTCCATTTAAGAAAAATCAAGATGGCGTCGTACCTGTCACACCGAGCAGCCAATAAATTCGCTAGCCCTGGATCCGAGCTCGGCCTTAGATGCCATATGACCCCCATGTAACAAATTTTTAAGAAGTGCAACAGGAAAATAGCTAATCGAGTGAGCGACTTAAAATGATTTTCGAAATTCAACAACTTTGCCACCTTGAAACGCCTAGAGGTAGATATACAAAGTTATATATTTCTGCAATCTGCGCCTTCAGCTCTATTAGAGTGTAGGTAAATATATGTGTATTTCCATTTAAGAAAAATCAAGATGGCGTCGTACCTGTCAAACCGAGCAGCCAATAAATTCGCTAGCCCTGGATCCGAAGTCGGCCTTAGATGCCATACAACACCCATGCAAATTTTTAAAAAGTGTAACAGAAAAACTGCTAATCGAGTGAGCGACTTAAAATGATATCCCTGTACGTTTAAAGTTACTAAAGATATGTTGGAAAAGGAATTAGTGGGTATAAAAAAGCTCATTTCCCAAGTAGTCGGAACCCCGGAGATCTCCCCTCACCGTCCCTAGAGACATCATCGCCACTCTGTATCCGTACACTCCCCACCCCCAAGTCAAGCTGCGGCGACAATGCCAACACCCCCACCGGAATACCACTTTGGCAACATGGCCCGTAGTTCTATGTCCTCCCAAATGTTTCTAGTTGTATTTGACATCATTTTCGATTACTTCCAACTTTTTATTGTTCAAAAGAAAAGATTCAAATTCCAAAATAAAAACTACACAAACACAAACTCAAAAATTTAAATAAAAGAACAAACGGATATTTTAAAGTTGACACGTTACTTTGCAAGTTTGACAAAGCAATTTCGCCAAGTCTGTTTAAACTGACACTTGTCACTTCAGTATGATCTCAATCTGTTTTCATGAAGAACCACCTAAATTCGATCCCGATACAATCCCAGAAAACGGTGTATCGACCTTGGATTCAAATCGAATTGATTTTCTGTTTTCATGAAGTATTCAATACCAAAAGTGAATTCAAATCGATTTCAATACGCCATGAAAACGAGGTTTTTGCCGCACATAAAGATGTTATACATGGTTGAAGAGCATTTTTTACGGGGATTTTAAAAGTGCAAAAATTCAATATGGCGTCTTTTGACCAATTTTTCTTAATCACCATATTCTCCTACCCCTAATCTGAAATTTTAATGACTGTAGCTCTTATTATCTTTTTATATCTTATTAGTAATAAGTAAACTATTAGGGTTTTTCGAAAACGCACTTCTTTGGTTTTCACTCTCTGTCACACTGTCTTCTGTTCACTCACAACTCAGATTATTTTTAAGCAAACCAATACGCAACTTTTCTTCCATTTAAGCGACCTTGTATCTCCAATGGTTTTCAATATCCCCATGTACATAATTTCAAACTGGACACCCTGTATAATGCGATTAAAATAATCTTAAAAATTAACAACAAATAAATAATAAAATTATCAAAATTTGTTATGTTAAAAAATATTAACATGCACTTTAAAAATCTGCCTTCCCATAAAACAGATAATATAAAAAATTTAAAAGACTTTAATTTTATTTTTAGGTAAGTTGATTTGACAAAATTGGGTTTGAAAGTTACAGGAGCAATTTAGTCTACACACATATTATTTACTGGGAAAAAGGATTTTAAGGATGGGAAACTTTCAAATTGACACCTTGTACAATTGAATCACATCAGAGGTCTAGTCACAGGTTAAAAAAAAATAATCAACTAAATAACTAGGGTCATAAATGTGTCTCATGCCCTGGTTTATATCTAGAGGGAGAGAAAAAGCATCTTGAACCACAAGATACACCACAAGAAAACATTTTAAGTCTCTTCAAATCCAATCCGTACCAAACTAAATAAAAATTAGAACAAAACAAAGCTCTAGACAGTCATCAGAAAGTGATAGACAAGTGGTTCACAGTGACATGTCCAAGATGCCGTTACTAAAAGCGCTAATTAACTATGAAACACTGACGACTTTCTAGAGCTTGCTGCCCTCTAGTTTTTGTTTATTTTGAGTTTACTTGGATTTGAACAGACTATAGTTATTGTTAATATTCAATAGTGGTCTTTTTAACTTGAGACAGTCAGAACTTGTAGGGTAAAAAAATTTCTTACAACAGTGCTCTATATCATACAGAAAATGCTATTTTAGGCACATATTTTTATGTGTACCTATTGAACCAGAAAAGTGTGACATCATATAATATAATGTAATATTTGTAAATAGGGCACCCTGTATCTTTTACTAGATTTTGATAGATCTTAGAGCTCTTACTTGGCTCCGAAGATTTCACATCATTGCTGGCAGTTGTTGGGATACCCTGTATTTCCCTTCCTGGATTTTTTGGAACATTAGTAGCCATAGGATGTTCATTTTTTCTCTACAAATCTCCCATTTGCTCATGCCAAGAAGATTGCCAAATTTGAAGTAAAATTTTCAACTAATGAGATGTCAAACTTTTGTGAATAAATAATATATAATACTCCAAATAAGATACTTTTAGTTTATTAATTTTTTTAAACTACTGCAGGCAACAATGTCAAATTTTTAGAGTCTAGTACAAGCTATAAGATGTAGGTATCAAAACCTAATAAAAAATAGAGTGTGTCCTTTTTAAAAATATTACATTATATGACATCACACTTTTTTAGGCCACCCTGCATATGTAAAAAATATTTTCCTAAAATAGAATAAGGGACCAAATTGTTACAATTTTTTTACCCTCGTTTTTACCCTACTACTTCTTAAGATATCTCATTGTCGTCTGAAGTTAAAAAAGACCATCTTATTTTCATCATGCTGTGAGGGTGAGGTATGTGTAGTTCAGAAGTTGTAATCCTGGATCAGACTGATTCCTGCAGCTACTTTTTAGGCAACTGGCAAAGCAATATTCCAGTCAATCCGATTGGTTGAAAATCACTTGTACATAATATTATAACAATATACATATAAAAATTTTAGGCTCACATGTTTAATTTATCATTATGAATTGAGTTCAGCTGCACAGGTGGTGTATTTGTTCGTCCTAATTTTGAACTTAAAGAAGAGGAATACCAAACACAACCCACAAAAGTTTGAAATAGTACACGTACCCAGTGATCTGGAGGATTCTTGTACCTAACAAACACTTTTGATACTTGATTAACTCGTTTTAAAACACTATACGAATACATTTATTAATGTTAAAGTTTTGTATTAAAAAAAGTAATAAATACAAAATTTACTTAACAAATTTAAGGACATAACCTCAAATCGGCTAAAATTCCGTTCAATGAGCTAAGAGATAATGGAGGGCCCATTGGTTTTTTTTCACATTAGCAATGCGACACACAAAGATGGCGGCAAAATCGGCGCGATTGACGATAGCCACGAAAATAAGTGCCGTCACGAGACTCCTACGCCAAATCAGAGCTTGCGAATTGATGTATGGGGGTTGGTACTGTTTGGTGATATGTTGGATTGGAACTTCGTTTGAAATAATCGTTAAAGGCAATACAGCGCACATAGGTCAATATTTACGATTTTTGCGGCCAAAATTGGATTTTATACACTAACGGTAAACACATCAAACAGCGTGTCGAGGGATAGAAGATTCTTCCGAGAATCCTTATCAACCCCCTTCACCTTCCAAAGGTATACCACGAGCACATGCACTAAGTTCGAACTTGTCCGTGAATCGCTGCGTTCGTTCCCATTATCACAGAGTTTGCTGCAAACTTTTAACTTAAAACAAAATTTTTAAATTTAATATTGCATTTTTTGAAGTAGTTATTGTTAGTGAAAGTGGATTCTGATAACTTAGCTATGTATCTTAATTACTACTTTATTTTGTTTAGTTGCAAAGAAGAATTTGAATAATTTAGTAATGTCAAGTATAGGTTGTTTTCTTAGTCACATTTTGATGTGATTTTACATTTTGGAGATAAATTTGTTATACTTCTGCGTTAGATAGGATCATTTGTCATTTTTTATTGTGAAGTATGATCTATGTATTAATAAAGTTTATAAAAATTGGATGCAGAAGACTGCAGCTGACAAATATAGGGTACAATTTTTAACAATCTAGATTTTTTGTCAAAAAAATAATAATTTTTTTATTAGTTAAATAATCATTGCTTTTCATTGTTATAAAAACTATGAGCACATCAGGGGTGGAAATTGTTACCCTGATGGTACTTTATGGAATAACGAAAGATCAAAATTTACCGAGTTTTGAAACAAAAATACATTATTTAGAAAATAACTTATTGTTGAACAATGGCACTAGTGATGGTGCCATAAAATCTTTAAAACAAAGATTTTCTATATTTAAATCTACGACATTAAAGAAAAAATGGAGAAAATGTCATAGAAAAGAAGAGGCTCTCTTGAAAAACAACGGAACTTTGGAACTTCCTACAAAGATAAATCGACCAAAGCGGTTATTGGCAAGTTATTAGGCCCAAGTCCCTATACATATTTGATCCCATGTTATTATACAGGTCTTTTAAGGTTACCGTTCACTTTGCCGAATTTTATTTCGCCGTACGTACTTACGTAATTTCGGCAACATGGTTTTCGCCCAGATTACTTAAAAAAAGTATTTTAATGCAAATCATTTTTTTTTTTTTGACATGTACCACATACAAACGAATACCGCGTAAATCGTAAATATTGACCTATGTGCAGCGTCTGATAGATTAGACTTGCCCTTTTCATATTAAGTTGTAAAAAGTGTAGTTTAAGTCGTCCAAACGGAATTTTTCCGGAAAAATTGACGTGACGCAAATTTAGTTTTGTGAAAATTCGTATTTTTTGTGCGTATAATTTTCCAGACCCGTGTGGGGTTGCTAGTCTCCTATCGGGCGCCTCCCCAAGTGGCGGATAGGGAAAAGCCTCCCAGATGTGGGTGGCACCGGGGAAATAGAAATACCCGGGGCGGACCAAAACTAGCATGGTGTTGGGCAGCAGTTACTTCATAGTGGATCGAGGATATTGTACAATGACTACCCTAAAATCTCGATACCATATAGGTACAGGCGAGTAATCAATATAGATTGTGTCGGCTGTAGGTCTGCGACGCAGAAGGAACAGGGCCCCACTGCGTTCTTTATACCCCAAGAACATTCATGAGTTGTAACCAACTAGCAATTGGCACTAGCAATTGGCACCGGGCCTCGCAGTGTGAAATGGGTGGCCGGCCATGTGGCTGTAGGAGACCAGGCATCAAATTGAAAATCAGCTACTGGAATAATCATATGGAAAACACTGAACATGGGAACATAGAACGTCCGCGGTCTGATTCAACGAGGGAGACTGGCCTTAGTGGAGAAAGAAATCAGCAACTATCCTATTGTTGGACTTTCAGCGACTCACTCGAAAGGTTCGGGGCATCTCGAGGCCCGAAACAAACACCCCCTGTCTTATATAAAGTGTTTTCCGGGCTTTGAAGCCGTGGTCCAATGGAATTGCTTCCTGGCGTTTCGTCTACTACTGATGCAGACAGTATCAAAGGCAATGAGGCAGTGGACGAAGCGATCTCCCTTGCTTCCCGACGATGACTGATTCGACTGTGGCACGCTCCGTGGTATGCTGACTTTTGCGTTTGTCCCAGCCTGCAACTCCTTTTGTGTTCTGTGATCCTCGTGTTGACACTGCGTTTTGTGGTGCCAATGTATACAGAGCCACAGCTGCATGGAACTCTATACACTCCGGGTGCTCATAGGGGATCTCTGCGGTCTTTAGCCGATCTCAAGTTCTGTTGAATTGTACGAGTGGGTTTAAAGACAGTCTTAACCTTGTGCTTTTCCAGTAGCCTGCCGATCCTGTCCGTGACTTTGTGGATGTATGGTAGAGTAGCCCAACCGCGCTTTTCTACATCATCTCCCGTTGTTGCTTCCTGTCTCTCTACATTCCTTGGGCGCACGGCTCTATCGAACTCCTGCTTGTTGTATCCATTCCAACCAAAGGAATTAACGTCAGGAAGGAATTCCATTGGACCACGGCTTCAAAGCCCGGAAAACACTTTAGATAGTATTATGACCGGTCGTGAAAGCCTTCACAGTCTGATAAAACGCCTCTACGGGGAGTATACGTCAAGACTGATTCGACATTTAATCAAGGACGTGGCATCGGATGAAATGACTAAGCTCAAAAAACTAAGCACAAACCCGATGTGCCATTGAGACCCATCGTGAGCACCATAGGAAGCCCGATCTACGAAATTGCCAAACACCTGACAAAACTGTTCCAGCCAAAAATAGGAAATACTGACAGCTTTATAAAAGACTCCACTCATTTCGTCGAGAAACTGCATTCTTTGACTCTTTCTCCAGGGGATATTCTCGTTAGCTTCGATGTTGTTTCGCTCTTCACGATGGTACCCATTAAGGAAGCCATGGAACATATTAATCAAGAATTTCCACCGGATATTGCTAAGCTGTTCCAACATTGCCTAACCACTACATATTTTCAATAGAAGGAAGAATTCTACGAACAAACCGATGGTGTAGATGGGCAGCCCTCTTAGTCCAGTGATAGCCAACTATTTTATGGAAATTTTCGAGGCCAGGGCGTTGGCTACAGCAAGGAAGAGGCCAAGGTGCTGGTTTCGATATGTGGACGACACCTTTGTTATTTGGAGCCATGGAAAGGGCGAGCTTCAAAACTTTCTCTTACACCTAAACTCTATTAACCCGAAGATCCAATTCACTATGGAGATAGAAAAGGAAGGACGCCTACCGTTTTTGGATGTTTTTGTGGCAAGGAGGCCAAATGGAAAGCTTGCACATACCGTGTATAGAAAACCAACACACACTGACTGATACCTCAACAACGGATCAAACCATCATCCAAGACAAAAAATGGGAGTCATAAAAACTCTGTCTGTGAGAGCCAAGAGAATTTGTGAGCCAGCTGAATTGGAACGGGAAATGAAGCATCTGGAGAGAGCCTTTGGTTGGAATGGATACAGCAAGCAGGAGTTCGATAGAGCCGTGCGCTCAAGGAATGTAGAGCGACAGGAAGCAACAACGGGAGATGATGTAGAAAAGCGCGGTTGGGCTACTCTACCATACATCCACAAAGTCACGGACAGGATCGGCAGGCTACTGGAAAAGCACAAGGTTAAAACTGTCTTTAAACCCACTCGTACAATTCAACAGAGCTTGAGATCGGTTAAAGACCGCAGAGATCCCCTATCAGCACCCGGAATGTATAGAGTTCCATGCAGCTGTGGCTCTGTATACATTGGCACCGCAAAACGCAGTGTCAACACGAGGATCACAGAACACAAAAGGAGTTGCAGGCTGGGACAAACGCAAAAGTCAGCAGTAGCAGAGCACGCTCTCTCTGAAGATCACAGCATCCTTTTTAGTGGGGTGGATATCCTACATCAATCGCAGCGCTACTATCCGAGACTAACGAGGGAAGCCATTGAGATCTTTAAACACGAAAATAATTTCAACAGGAAGGAGGAAATTACGTTTCTAAACACACGTCGAGCGCGTCTAAACCCCGCGCCACAACCCCCACCTTCTTTTCTCGAACACGCCGTAAGAGAATATAGAGCAATGACAGAATAATCATCATAAGGCTGCAGTCCTCTCCAATCAATCTAAACATAATACAAGTCTACTTTCCTACGACGAATACACGAGATGAAGATGCAGACGAAATTTATTCTCAACTAGAACAACTACTAGACAGTCTTCGAAATAGAGAAATCACTATGATAATTGGTGATTACAACGCTACAGTAGGCAATGACACTGAAGGTAAAGGAGTAATTGGCAGGTATGGTCTGGGTACAAGGAACGCAAGAGGAGAACGTCTACTACAATTCTGCACAGAAAACAATTTTTTCATCTCTAAACAGTCTTCCAACACCACGCGAGAAGACTACATAAATACGCGCCCAGCTAAACTTCTGAGGACCATTTGAATTACGCTTCTAATGAGGACCACCTTTTCCCGCCATTTCTTAGTTTTAATATTTTAATATAACCATTTGGGGGTAAGTATCACCACAGTTCCCACAAATATAATCAAAAAAACCTTTAAGTTAAAAAAAAAATTGCCCGTGTATACCTCATCAAAGTGAGGTCCTTTTAAGCCACTATCTAAGTCCTTCATTTTCCTTCATATTCCTTCATTAATTTTTTCGTTCGATCGATTTTATGAGGACCGTTTAGGAAATTTTCTTTTGCGTAACCTGCACTGTTATGAGGGCCGTCGGTGTTGCCATGTTTATTTTGTGCGTTATTGCATGAAATTAAATAACTGGTAGTACTAACACCTATCACAAGTAAGATATTAGCCTAGGTCAGTATCAACAGATTGCTCTGACCTGCAATCTCGGTTCTTCGTCGGTTCTTCGCCGATGATTCAAAAAATTTTGCCATATTTCTGGGATTTATAAAATCTTTTAAATTTAGCTTTTTTATGATCATATTAAATTAGTTCTGTTATTCCGCGGTAAAAACTTTTACTGCAGTCTGTTACATTAAATTAGGTTATGTTTCAGACTAGTTTTTTTCTACATTTTTTTCATGTGTTTATTTTATTTCTACATGATCAGGTTAGGATTCCTTTCCTTTTCCTTCCTGCGTATGAACGTTTTCTTTTGCAGAAGGCAAAGAGAGAATCTTTACCTAATAGGATGTGAATCTCGATATCGTATTCCCTAATTAAGTGTTCATTTTACGTTTCCCCAAATTAACAAAAAATTATAACAGTTTGTATTACCCATAACCTATTCACCCTTGTGTGACCTATCAGAGCGCACACGTGCGGTAAAAATGTTTACACGCACGCCTGTCAACGTCATGCAATTATATATAAGTGTTAGTGCTTTTACAATAAGTCACTGGAAGACCGTACCTATTTGCTGCATCTAAAATTTCGTCTGATAAGGTCTTTCTGATTATATGTTTTGAAGATTTTTGTCCCTACTTTTTATTTTATCTGCAAATTTATTTTTAAAAACACCAAAAACTGACATTTGACAAACTGTAATTAATCCAAACTTATTTTGTTTTAACACATGTCAACATAGGAAATGCATGGTGTAGTGGTTGACACACCTGCCTTGTGAACTTAAGGTTGTGGGTTCGAATACCGTTCAAGACAGACTCTTTTTTAATTCCTCGGAGTGGATAGTTAATTTCCTACGAGCGCATGTGTGTTAATTTTGTTGTCTTCTGTAAGTTCAATAAATATGAACGTGGGTTAACATTTACACGCACGCACGAGTGGTATGTACCTAATTAATAGTGCTAAATGTCCTCTGAACCATAAAGCATTGAGATTAGTATAGAAAAACGCAATCAATTTCTTTCAACTCAGGAAAAAACAACAACACATGAACATTAAAATTATGCAAAAGTAACGCTCAGGTTAATAAAGCTTCAAATTGTATGTAATTTGGCTTTGCGTGCGGTAAAAATGTTTACACGTGCGGTAAAGTGCTACTTCCCGCATGCAAATGCGTGCGGTAAACCGACTTTACCGCACGCTCGTAGGAAAGTAACTATTTCCCACAACCCCTTACGAAAACTAAAACAATGAGAGATGGCACGCAGCCGTGCGTTAGGAAAAACGAATGAATGATGGACAGGAGACTTCTCTGAATAAACTAAAACCATACTACATATCCAGGTGTTATTGTATTGTGTCCAGACTAGTCTGGATTTCTGGATTAATCATCAAGGAATAAATTTAAAAAAAAAGTATGGCAAATTTTTTGGAGTCATCCACGAAGAACAGAGGAAGAACCGAGATTGCAAGTCTGAGCAATCTGTTTATACTGACCTAGGCTAGGATCTTACTTGTGTGCGGTAAAAGTTTTTACCGCACACAAGTGAAGTAAATAACCATTACCTAGCAAGCGCGGGAAGGTAAATAACTATTACCTAACAAGTGCGGGAAGTGATGCTTTACCGCACGCTGATTGCAATGACCGAACGACGCGTAGCGGAGTTCGGTGAGCAATCGAGTGCGGTAGACCACTCCCCGCACGTTTTAGGTATAATATTTTTCCTACGAGCCAATTTCTCTTAATCTTTTTCGTCTTCCCTAGTTTAGTGGTTTAAATTTGCGTGCGCTACAAATTTTTACACGCACACCTGTCAACGTTATGAAATTATTTATAAGTGTTAGTGCTTTTACAATAAGTCACTGGAAGACGGTACCTATTTGCTGCATCTAAAATGTCGTCTGATAAGATCATTCTGATTATATGTTTTGAAGCTTTTTTTCCTATCGTCTGTTTTCTCTGTAAATTTATTTATTTTTAAATACCAAAACTGACATTTGTCAAACTGTAATTAATTCGAACTTATTTTGGTTTAACACATGTCAACATAAGAAATGCATGGTGTAGTGGTTGACACACCTACGAGGTCTTCATTATAAAATTTCATCTAGCAGGCTATGAAATTTTGACAGAAAAGGATGACATAATCAAAGTAAATGGACGGTTGTTTCTCCATCCTTTTCTTTTGACATTTCACAGCCAACTAGATGAAGTTTTATAATGAACACCTCGTGTGAAATTAAGGTCGTGGGTTTGAATACCTGGGAGGACCAACTTTTTTTTTAATTCCTCGGCGTGGATAGTTAATATCCTACGAGCGCATGTGTTAATTTTGTTTTCTTCTGTAAGTTCAATTAAATATGAACGTGGGTTAACCTCTACACGCACCCACGTGTAGTAGGTACCTTATTAATAGTGCTAAATGTCCTCGGAACCCTAAAGCGTTCAGATAAGTAAAGAAAAACGCAATCAATTTATTTCATCTCAGCAAAAAGTAACAAAACAAGAAGAATAAAATTATGCAAAAGTAACGCTCAGATAAATAAAGCTTCAAATTGTATGTAATTTTATTTTGCATGTGTTAAAAATTTTTACCGCACACGTGCGGTAAAGTGCTACTTGCCGCATTTGCATGCGGCATTTGCATGCGGCATTTGCATTAGGAAAAATGTTTTTCTACAACCGTCAAAATATGACACGGTTCGCGCATTACTGACAGTATGCAAACTGACACATATTTTCACGGTTATCTTTCTCGCACGTCGCCCATAGCAGCGTAAAAAAAAGTTAGTTGTTGCCATAGGACACGAAATAGAAATAGAAAATGCTTTTTTAACGAGTAAAACACTATACTTTTTCTTCGACCATGCCAACATTAAGTCTTCATTAACTTTAAAAACAATCTCTATAGAGTATTTTTTTCAAAAATTACGGCGCGTCATTGTCTACATGACACCTCGACTGTCAATGAGTTCAGTTTGGTCAAATTTCAACACTTTGATTCACTTTTCTCAGGCCCGGGCAGGTAAAATATATATAGGTTCTTGTATGATATCACCATTTTCCATGGTGTTTTATAAGATTAGAGCAGTTAAATCGCATTTAATTGGTGATATACAGGCGAATTTAGAACAACTTACTTTCGTCACTAGAGACGAAAGTTAACGTTATGGGATTTTCTCTCACTAGAGACGAAAGTTACGTTTTCGGCTAGGGCAAGGTATGACAAAAGTTGCTTATTTTTTCATAGTCGTAGAAAAAAGTCTTTCGCACACGGCGTCAATACAGGGATAGCAGAAAAGAACTGTGGAGCCTAATTATTTATAAAATCGTTAAAGATGACCCATATTAGTGGCAGGTGAACTTTTATACGGTTGTAGATAAAATGTTGTTCCTAACTCTTACGCAAAGTGTCTTTCGCGCACTTGACTGCTGGACGAACGGCAGTCGCGCGCGCGAAAGTGTTACTTTGCGCACTTGTTAGGAAAATAACTATTATTGCACTAGTGTTTGCAGTAAAGGGTCTTTAGCGCACTCAAACACGAAAAAAAAGTTATATTTTATGACATGATTACAAAGACACTTTAGATAAAATCTACTAAAATAAAAGCTTCTCTTTTTTATGTAAATATTAATGCAATTAGAAAAAGTAAAACTGACACTCCAAAGAAAAGTGTATTGTACCGAACACATTCGAAAAGCCCCTCTGCTGCCAACAACGGCAGGCAATCTCTTGCTGAAACGTATCACTTCCTCACTTTGTAGGTCGTTTATTTTAATATCGCATCCGAATTGTCTTTCCGTAATTACTATTTTTTTTTAATTCCTGTGCATGATGTTTTGCTTTTATTTTTATTAGCATAATCTGTTTCTAAAATCTAAAATGTTGTTGTAGCAGCATAATCATAACAAAATAGTTTTAGCGTATTTCTGAAAGGTCCTGTATAATTAAAAATACTTGCCTTTATTTCCATAAAAAAATGACATTGACCAACTCTACAGATAAAAGTATCCAATATAAAAAGGCCACCATGGGGACTCGCGAACCTTAATAGGCCCAGATTTGCTTAAATGTGACAAAAGCTGCAGATTCAAAAAGTAGTTTTAGGGTATCAATAAATCTTCAAAATTATTATAGGTTTTTAAACGATAAAGAAACAAAACTATTGAATTTTGTTTTAAATATTTTTTCGAGTTATAGTAAAAGATCGACAAAAACTAAAAGCCCTTTTCATTGAAAGTTTTAATAAATTTCAACATAACTATCTTGGTTTTATTATGCTATGTTTTGATTTTCAAGTATAATCAACGTTTTTTTTTAAATGCGGCTATAACATTTTTTGTGCGGATTTTAAGACAATTTTATTACAAACTTATCTATGGATTTGGTATGTCTAGTGTCATACGTTACTCTTTTAAGGAAAGTTTTACTTTATATTTACATATTAAAAAGGTCATATTTAACATGTTACCAATTTTTAAATTTAAAATGTAGTGGTACATATAAAAATTGAAGGTACTTATAGTATGTCATATGAATAATTGTATTAAAATGAAATAAAAAATTGACAAGAAACTTAGCGGGGTGGTATTATAACCAATTTCGAATTCTAAAATAATTTTGTAGTTGGGTGCTTTCACTCTAAAACTAGGTACTACTTCGAATGAGATAATTTTCTTCCATTTAAACTAGAACTAAGACTAACATTGAGGTTTACGCGCTCCTCATGGGAGTAATTTTTATCTTGGACATACTGTATAGTAACCCGTAAAAATAAAAATTAATTGTTGTAATTAGCGTCCTTAAGTTGTAAGTAGTTGGTGAAGTTAGCGGGGAACATAATTATAAAAAACGCAACATTTCGGAAATGATACATATAAAATTAAATAACACTGTCAATTTTAGAACCGACACACAGGGCCTTAGCAGCCACTATGAACACCTGCTAAGACTTCACAATAAACATAAGGGAAAAAAATAACAGAACCATAATTGTTTCCAACTTCCATCTGGATTGGTAGTTGGGAAACTTAAAGTGATCGACACTTGATAGCGGCCCCCCTCGTCATGAGCGTACTACATCTTTATATTGGGCGTTAGTGCCAAGCAAATATTGTTATTCGCATATTTTGTACCTTGGGCAGCGGATGTGTGTTTTGTCGAGCCTAAGATGCCAGGGTCACCGAACAATCGAATGGAGTTTGCTACCGTAACTATCTTAAATCGTACTTTAACTGACTACCCTCTCTAAGTGAGAATAAAGTTCTTTCATCCGTAATGTACGCCGCCATGTTTACTGGTTACTTGGCATTGTCGGTATTTGTCAATTGTTAATTCTTGTAGTTGTCTACAGTTTGTCTGTATATTTTATATTTTTAATTTTTTTTGTTTAAAACATTTTAAAAATTTTTAAAATTTGATATATGTAATGGATGTATAGGAATTTACGTTCCACATTTGAATAAGCAGTATTTACAATTTTATGTTGGGCCCAGGGATTTGTTACTGTTGAACTTATTGGTTTTAGCCCTGATGAAGACTAAATAAATAGTCGAAACGTCGGCCATTTTCGAATAAAGAAGAGGTGCATTATTTGTCCTAATCCCGCTAACTTCACCAACTAATAAAAATGAAATTCTTGTTCAAGCCAAAAAAATCAATTCGCTTCATGCCATTTCCGAAATGTCTTATCATATCTCCAGCCACCTGCTACTAAAAAATATCCGTCTAATATCGGTCAGATATTTTCAATTTTCATACAATAATTTTCAGTAATTGAACTATTGCAATAATCAATGATAACATTTATCGTCTATACATGCGAAAGTGTGCTAAATTACAACTTGAAATATATTTATATCTAATAACCTCTATATCTGTGTAACGCGTTCAATGAGGTCCGGGCGTTATTGCCAATTCTTCGGCCCTCACAACTCGTGTAGGCCGTAAACCTAAAGAGATGCCAAAACCCACGGCTGAAAAGAATACGCGAGTTGCAGCGCCTCTACGGAAGTTTTCCGAACTGCAGTACACACAATTTTGCCATGAAACCCTATTCTGAGGTCCGGCTAAATTTAGCATAAATCACATATATGGCTGGTGCCCCATCGATTAATGGCCGCTCCTCAGTTTGATGCGTATTTGGTCCTCACTATGACGCGGACCTCACAGCTTATGCAAATTCCCTATGGAGTGGGCTCACTTTATACGCTATGATAAAACACATGGCCATCCCCGGGTGGGCGATACAGAAATCAAATTGATTATATCGTAATAAAATCGACATGGAAGACCTCTATTAAAAACGTACGAACGTTCCCCAGTAAAGTTTGCAATAGCGACCACCAGTTCCTTGCGGCACAACTCCGCATCAAAATCTTAGTAAACTTATGGTGTTAGCCTTAGTAAACCAGTTTCGTGCCGGGACGTGGTACGCGTGAACAAATATTGAATATCAGGCAAATCATAGAAAAGGTAAGAGAGTTCAATGGTTCAATGTGCTAACATACTTGTGTTTTATAGATTATACCAAGGCCTGTGACTGCGTTCAATGGCACAACTTTTGGCGTAATTTAGATGAAATGAGCGTACCAAGGCACCTTATATCTCTCATCAAGAGTCTCTATGAAAATAACAGAGCGTACGCAAGAAAGGAAAATGAGCTGACAGACCCATTTCAGGTAGAGAAGGGTGTCAGGCAAGGATGCATACTGAGTCCTCCCTTGTTCAACATCTATGGCGAATGAGTTATGAGGAGAGCATTGGAAGACTGGACTGGAGGAATAACACTGGGTGGCAAAAAGATCAACAACCTTCGCTACGCTGATGATACTACAGCATCTGCGGCATCAGAGGAGGAACTCTGCGACCTGATCAGGCGAATAGAGCATTTCACTCATTTCAGCAAGGGAGACTGGTTTGAGAACAAATCAAAAGAAAACCAAAATTATGATAGTTGACCGAGCTAACAATAATAGACCAGAAATAATGAAAATAAATAACATCGACACAGTTAACTCTTTCATTTATCTAGGTTCATTAATATCCAACGAGGGCGGATCCAGTGAACAGATCAAAAGGAGAACCTCCTTAGCAAAGGAAGCTATTACTAAACTAGCAAACATGGAGAAGTCATGAAATCTCTTTGGCAACAAAAATGAGACTGGTAAGGAGTCTGGTCTTCTCAATCTTTCTCTGTGGGTCAGAATGCTGGTTCGGATGTTCTGTTGGCGTAAAATGAAGTCTGCAGGCATTTAGGATGGCAGAGAACAGGGAGCAATGGAGACATATTGTGGAGAGCAACTCTTGAAGGCACGATTCTAGAATACGAGATAACGACTAAGAAGAATTTTCCATAAAAATTTCAAGTAAGTTTCAAGTTCAAAGTAAAAATCTTTTCAGCAAAAAATAACTGCTTTTACATCACTGCTTTAAACGTGTCGAAAGTGTTTCTTCTATTCAGAAATTAATTTCTATCCAAACAGGAAAAAAATTATACAAATTAGGTGTATGAATTGCGATAATGCGTGTGGTGCGTATTTTTTATTTATTTAATGATTTATTAAATCTTCATATTTTGATTCAATTGACAAAGGATAGATATTGACTTATTGTTAGCCGACGGAAAAATGCTGTAATGAAATCTTTCGCGAATTTGCAGGCACTCTCCTAGGAGCTTCAATTTTTCATTTTAAATCGGCTCTGCCAATCTCTATGCAACGTTATTAAACATCCTAGTAAACAAATCTAGAATACCTAACCTACCATTAGGTGAAAATGGGCAGGAACATCTTTTCCTTACAGCTTTCAGTGATTTTTAATGCAATCAGATCACAACAGATCATATTAATCAAATAATACGAAACTGTTTTCGAACGCAGTCGATTTGTTGCGGAGAGAATGCGTTTTCTTGCATTTTACGGATCGATCAGCTGTTCGCTGTGGCCTCCGCTAGGCGCTAAATTTTGAAAAACCTACGCATAAAGTGAACCAGAGCGCCTTGCGCCTGCAACTTCATCTCCCATTAACTATAAAATTCAAGAGTGACTATTTGACCTTTCGCCCACATGCCCATTAGCTTTTCCCAAATTTACGACACCTCATTTGCGACAGGTTACATAACAGGATTAATATCGGTCGAAAAGCCGGCTCAAATTAGACCCTTTCCATAAAAATGTCATATTTAAGAAGACCCCACACGCACTTTATGTCCCCGTGCAGATTCGCTCGTGTATAGTGTCGACGAACGTGGGGGCGCAGCCACTCTGTGTCGAAAGAAGAGGGACGATGCGCAGGCCGTCTGCCCCGTACGCCGATATTCCCGGGGTTGATAAAAATCCGACCCCTTGCTTGCCCCTGCCAGTATTGATTTCAGCATGTTTGAATTTCTCGTAATTTGTGTATAGGCCAGTGCAAAACACGTTAATTACTTTGTTTATCGCGTTACTAGGTCCCTTTCCGGGGTAAAGTGTTATTGGAACGGTGAGACCTCGCAGATTCAGTGTCTAGATAAGATTGCGATCAACGTTTAGTGCCTGCTCCAACATACAATTTAAAAAAAAAACATGTAAAAAAATATTAATACTTATTACACGTATATACCACTTATTTAATCTAGCCCAGCATGGATGCAAGGGCTCATTTAAAATGGATTTTGGGGGTGCAGTTACAAGAAGCGAAGGACTAAACACGGTAAGAGCCCTACATCAAACTATAGTAGCTTTGAGACAGGCCCTAGAGCAGAGCAAGAGTGAAATCTTGGAGCTTAAGTCCAAGGCTTGGCCCGTTGAGTCGGTACAAGGGGTGGTTCAAGCACTCTCCATTGAGAACCATGTTTTGAGACAGCAGATAGTTGAAACAACAAATCCTGAAGATAGTCAGCATCAGGTTAATAACCAAGAAGAAAGTGATGGTGATGATGCTAACAAAGTGGTGCCCACTCTTGAAGGTGAGCAAAAACCTACTAATGAAAGTGAACCAGTAGAGGTAAAACCTAGTATTAAGAAAGTTACCATAATCTCCCCCAAACCTACACCTACTAAAAAAAAATACCAGCTAGAGACACGAATCTCAATAAAGGCCAAAAAGAAATGCAAAACTGCTTCCAAATCTTTAGAGAGTTTAACGATAGTTAAGTCGCCAATTGAAAACTTTTCCTTTACAAAAACTGTAAGCTTTTCGAATCTCGCGTCTGTGAAGCGAGAGTTTACATTCACTGAGGACAACATCAGTAAAAGTGCCATGAGTGTTTCGAGGGAAAACTCTGAAGATGCTGAGGAGTCCCGCGGGTTCGAAGACGAGCTGTTGAGTCCGCAGAATGACCTCGACCAAGAAGTCGACGACATCGAGCTGATTTTCACCACTGACGACACCAAGGACCAAGACTTCAAAGGGGAGCTAGTGCCAATTGACTCTAGGGGTTCAAACTCGAACGTCCTCAACTTTCCTTTAAGCGATCTGGACCAGATTTCTGACCGGGAGCTGGACGATGACGTGTTCAACGACGACACTGGGCAGGAATCCGGGGTTAACTACCAACACCAACAGTCGTTCGAGATTAAAAGAGATAACTCCATCTTCAATTCTCGGTCAGATAATTCAATAAACCACGAGAGAAGCCTGAAGAGCCATTGTTCCTATCAGGACTCCAGCTTCGAAAATAAGTCGTTGGAAAAGGACGAGAGCTTCGATCGATTTGAGGAGCGGGTGCGCATTGTGGAGACGGACATTTCCAAGTGCGGTATTCATGAGGTTGAGTATATCGGTGCGAGGAGAAATACTTGTCCCAATCCCATTCAGTACAGGCCCTTACCGCACAGGTATGCATCTACAAGCGTGGTAAGATCTAGCGAGTATTATAAGCTGTTTTAGGGAGGCGATATCCAGGGGGTTGAACTCAAGACGGCTGAGGCCTATTTTGACGCATTCTAATGCCGTTAGGAGAGAGTCGGGTGCACAGACTGATATTTCGGCACTGCCGGGTTCTGCGTGGAGGTCGGAGAGTAGTTTGGCCAACAAGGTAAAACAATCTTTAAATCTTAAGTAAAAAAATTAAAAATCAATAGCACCGAAACATTTATTACCTCGTTTACAAAGCTTTAATAATGACAGCATAGGAAAGTAGGGGGTGTTCATTTCAAACGTCATCTAGTTGGCTCAGTTGGCTGTGAAATGTCAAAAAAGGGATGACAAAACAAAAGTCCATTTATTTTGATTATGTCATCCTTTTCTGTCAAAAACTCATGGCCTTCTAGATGACGTTTTCTAATGAACACGGGCTATTTGGAACAAGTAAGTAGTTAGTAACTATATGAAGGCAACTGTGAGCTAAATAAATGACAGGTTTATTGTAAGAAAAAAACACAAAAAAAAAGGCAATTGTTAATATATTGTTGCGAACTCAGGGTTCAATAATTCCAGTGTAACGATTTAATACGAAAACACTATTTATTTATCCCACAAATATACACAAATATAACTCGACTAATAAATAACTCACTATACTTAACACTTTATGGCCTTCTGTTATCGTTTGGTACTTTAGCTTACTTATAGCTCGATTAAATAAGATTAATCTAAAGGCAGCGCTATTCGCCTTTTATACAAAATCCTAAAAATATAGAAAAGCCTAGAACATTCTTAGAAGAAAAAAAATAACTGCGTTCTAAATAAATAGAGCAATAAATCACTCGTGACAGTCCCCATGTGTAATAATGCCTCAGCGCCCGGATAGGCCGCGTGCCGCGAAAGTCCAACCTCCAATGTCGCTCCGTCTCGCTGATAATCCACGTCCACAGCCGCCGCTTACCGTAACTTTGCCTTCCTCCTAAGGCTGTTCGTCCCCAAAGAGATAAAGTTTCACGTGTTAGTGCTAATCGATCCAGATGAACAAACTTCATCTTTGACCCGGGGGTCCCCTAAATCCTATACACCACGTCATTAATTTTCTTTATAATTGTATAAGGTCATTTCCAATTTTGGCTAAGTTTGGGCGACTTCCCCATCTTTCGCCGCGGATTGTAGAGCCACACCAAATCACCATCCTGGAAGCCGCGGGAGTTAGCCAGTAAGTCACGTCTTGCTTTGGTTCGATCACGGGAGATCCGCAGTTTATTCCTGACTTGTCTATTTAGACCCAGTGTGGCCCAGTCTATTTAGACTCTTCTGTGAAATGTTTTTTATATGTTCTGCAAAATACATGTCGTGGCCAAAGTAAACTCCAAGGTATCTTACGGCCTTTTTTGGTATGATTTCAGTGTTATTTACTGTGAACGTTATGTTTCTCTTGTCTCTTTTTCCACATAAAATGACCGCTTCTGTTCGTTCGCACCTGCGGATAGCTTTGTTTACCTCTTCCATTAGTATGTGTCTGTTTTCTCCATTGGCTATCAAGGCTATGTCATCTGCGTATGCCACGGTAATACTTTCTCCGATCTCGCCGAGCCGCGGTCAGAAGAGGGTCGTACAAAATATTCCACAGGAGTGGGCCCAGCACTGAGCCCTGCGGGATTCCAGTCGTCGTTTAAAATTCAAAGTCTTCTCCTGATCGACCTTTTCTATTTTTGAAATAGTCAATAATAACATTTTGTATATTCTTTTTAATTATTTCATGATAGGTAGCCAAGAAGCGCTGTTGAAGGCATTTCTAACGTCTAACGTCAATAGGACGCACCACCTTTCTCCTCGACCGTGAAATTTCTCCTGCATTGCCCTTTCGATCACACACTTCATAACGTCTACCGTACGACCTCTTGCTTCTGAAGCCAAATTGCGTGTCCATGAGGCCGTCGCTCTCCTCCAATTCTGCATCCAGTCGACATTTAAATAAATCTTCGTATAACCAATGACTCTATGAGGCATAACGGTCTGAAAGAGCTGGGAGTTTCCATGTCTTTATTTAATTTTTGGATAAGGATCAGTTTAGCAATCTTCCAGTTTTCAGCGAATTCTTGGTTCTCTAGGTGCTGGTTTAGAACTTTGAGCAGGGTTTCTGGGTGGGTTTGAACATTTACTTTTATTGCTTCCTCTGGAAGTCCATCGGGTCCAGGGGCTTTTCTTATTTTTATAGCTTTTTCGCAGACTTTTCTAGTTCTTCTCTGGTGAATGGTGCAAATGTGGATGGGAATGTCTCCTCGGGCATTTGTTCGTTGCTATTTGGAAAGAGGTGGCTTGCCATTGCTTGTTTTTTGGTCTTGGTAAGCTCGATTGGAGCATTCTGGTTCATCTGTTGTAGAACGATTTCTTTTTCAATTAGGTGTCCTAGCTCTTTTCTTTTTTCCTTATAACTTTGCCATAATGTCTGCATTGCCTCCTGTGATTGGTTGTTAGCGTTAGCTCTCGTTGCCGTAATGTCTTGCTCAGTGTTTATTTCGTGGTGTTCTGTAAGGTTCTTTTAAGTGGTCAGCGAAGAGTAAGTGAGTCAAACCTTGGTTTGTCCCTCAATCCAGTTCTTGTTCTTGCATTGTTTCCTATTTCAAAGTAAACGTGCTTGGGAGGCGAATATGGCTCATTATCTAGGACTTTCCAGTTGTTTGCGTGCCTAGCAAGCTTGTTGGTAGCAAACGTCATATCTATACAGGATTTCGTGTTTCGTCTCGCAAAAGTGGCTTGCCCGGTATTCAATGTTATAAAAATATGCCCTGCGCACATTTGTGACAGTAGTGAGCCTTTATCATCCTCGTTCTCGGACCCACGCTCTGGAGATTTCGCGTTGAAATCTCCTAGTACCAGTATTTTTCCTTTCAGTCCGGTTATCAGTCGCTTTTTATTAACTAGGTATTGCTCGAGTTTTCCTATTGTACAATTTGGGGATATAGACACGCTATTAATGAGAAATGTTCCATTTTTATCGCGACGATGCCTTTCTCGCATAATATGGTGCGTGTTATTTTTATTTTATTTGTTCTTAGATAAAGAGCGATGTTCACATTTCGGTCTTTGTACCATTTGGCGTTATTTTTCATCAGGTTTTTGTTGGGTTCACTTGCTACAATGATGTCAATGTCTTGTCTTGTGGCCTCTAGGGTCATGTGCTTTCCTTGATCGGTCCGAGTTTATTTGGAGAACTTTCATTCCTTCACTTAGTTTCATTCTTGATTATGTTTTCTGCTAGAGGGTCTGTCTGTTTCTTGGTTGTTTTGTGATTCTTGTCTTCTTATTTTCCGTGCAAATGATAGAGCTCTTCTGAAAGAGTCACATTGTGATGTTCCAGCGCTGTCCTTCTTTGTCACAAACTGGGCAGTAGTGTTGGTTATTGTAGGATTTAGCATCGTGTCCTTCTTTGCTACATTTGTAGCATTTATTCCTTAGGTCTGGCCCTTTGCAATCTCTTGTTTTGTGGTCGTATTTCCAGCACCTAAGGCATTTATCTAGTTCAACACGTCGTTCTACTGTGCATATAGCCAGGCCCATTCTGATTTTATTTGTTTTTGTGAGTTCCATTGCCCTGTTGGTTTCTAACACAGTTGTAGCTGCTAATGTATTCCGTGCTTTTGGCCTTAGCGCGCTAACTTTGTAATTGTCATTTTCTACAGCCCCTATTTTTTGGGTTACTGCCTCCAATATTTCTTCCTTTGTGGTCGTTACTTCCATTCCACTTATATGTACGGCTGTCTTGTTATCATTTGTGCTGTTTCTCTTGATTTTTGTTTCTCCAAGAATACTTTTCAGTTCGCCATGTAAATCATGCAAGGCTTTACCGTCTTTATCAGTTTTGATTGAAATATTTCCGTTTTTTGTCATTTCAAATGATTTTATTGTTTTGGGGATGTCGGTTTTGGTTAGGTTTGACTTGATCTTCTGGATGGTTTCTTTGTGGGTGTCGTTTTTGCCTTCAACCACAAGTGCGTAACTTTGCCTTTTTTTCCTGGGTTTGCTTGATTTTTCTTTGTCCGCCATAAAGTTTCTCGTAGTAAATACCATTGCCTTGGAATTTGTACCTTGCAGGACAGCTTCTAACAGTTTTTGGTATCGATAGATATCTATGCCATTCAGGTGGTGAAAAGCCAACAATACGTCATTTTTTTGTTTCCAGTTTCAGTTTTTGAATGTGATTCCATAGCTCATCCTGTTCAGTGTGCTCGCACGTTATCGTAGTAACTTTTTGTGTAGGAGGCTGATTTCGGGAAGTGTGATGAAGGTTCGGGACTTAATTACGACTTTTTGTTCAAGTACTTCGAAGGATTCGGTCATTTCCGTCAGTTCTGGATATTTATTTTTGTATTGGCCTTGTAAGCTGCGTTGCATTTTTATATCCTTTAATTTTGTTAGGACTATCTTCACAGTCGTGCGTTTAGTGTCGAGCGGGTTACCCACCCTAATTTTCGTATGATTAAATATTTCTTTGGGCCATTTTTTATCTACTATGGCGGAGCAGTCTTCAAAGCTCTTTACATCGTCTAACGAGTCTATGGAGTCGACATCCCAGTGGGGGGTCTGTGTAGCAATTTCTCTTGTTTCTTTCAGGTTAGTAGTAGAAAAGGTGTCTTTATGGGCGATATGTACTTTCGCTGGGCTTGTTTGGGTTTCTATGTCGATAAGCATTTTATCAATGTCTTCCAATTATTACTAACGTTGCGTCCGTTTTCCAATTGTGTACCTGTTTAGAATATTAGTCTGTTTTTGGAATTTTTTTGCTATTTCTTTTAATTCTTTTTTTTTGTGTTTTGTTCTATGTTTTTGCAGAGGCTGTCCGTTAGCCATTTTATCGTCTCCATGGCTTCTTTAAGTTCAGCTGCTTCTGGACTTTCTTTGATTGCGTATGCAGTTTGCACTGGATCGCACGCGTCTGTTTCCGTGATTTTGCGTGTTTTGCAAACGTTATCCTTTTTTGGCGTTACTGTCCACTAGAGCCTGCCAATGCTATGTACGGGGTGTTCATTATAAAATTTCATCTAGCAAGCTATGAAACTTTGACAGAAAAGGATGACATAATCAAAATAAATGGACTTTTGTTTCTCCATCCTTTTCTTTTGACATTTCACAGCCAATTAGATCAAGTTTTATAATGAACACACCGTACATAGTCTGCAGTTTTTGGTACTCTTGTACTTTCGTCCTCTCTGTCAACTTTTGTAATCTCTTCGTAGCTTACAATACTCTCCCGCGTGGTGCTTGTTTCTCCGGGGTCTATGTTGGATTTCTTATTCTCTTGGGTCTTCGGTTTTTGTTCTTGTTTTTTACTTATTAGGTGAGCTTGGCTCTTATTCTCTGTCATGAGTGTTTGGAGGGGGATTTTGTCCATTAAAAGGCATGTTCAGCGCATGGTAAAGCAAGGGGCGGGCCGAAAAAACCGGGAATGGGTATACCCTCGGGAGTCTTCCCTACTCCAGTTCCCCAGGGCCCGGCCTTCGTTTTCCCAGTCCCCGAAGCACGGACGGACTGGGGCTCGCCCGGGGGCAATGCGGGTTCCGACCCCTGCATCCATGCTTCACTTCCAGATGATGCAAGACGACACCAGACGACAGAAGCACGCGGCCTTGCCTTCGGCAGAGCAAGCTTACCTCAGCCTCCATGGCACTCCCAGGCTCAATCGCGTGCGCACCCATTCAATTGGTAAAAAACGGCCGCTCGTTTCGAGTCAGACGCCGACCATACCTCCGCCCGCCCCGGATCAGACGCTATCTGGATTCCCGTTTTACCTGTTGGTCCGCGGGAGGTATTTGACTTCCACTCATATCTGAGAGGCCTTTTCCTATCCGCTACCTGGAGACGCGCGCTATAGGGGTTTCAGGCTCCCCCGAGAGTATTTAACCTAAACTAACATAAAGAAACCTAAACGGATAAATTAACTAATTTGAGCAAAGAAAAACTAAAACTGAACTAATCTAAACTAACCTGAACAGATAACTGAACTAAACTGCAATATACACTTATGTCGTAAGAGAACAGGCTCCGTGACGGTCCTAACGGGATGCAACGGGTTCTGCTTCGAGGCCCAGTACTTTTCTTTGCTTTCTAAAATGGACAATTAAGAACTGCAAAGTTTATAAGTGTTGTAGCCACAAAAGAAAAATAAATCCGGGCAACTCCGAAGTGTGAGTAACGTACTCCGATATCGTTATTTGTGCTTGATTTTCCACTAAACTCTACAATATCCTAGAATTTCTTTGCTTAAATCGATTGGTTTTAACATAAGCTTTCTAACGATACCAATAGTTATTTACATTATAAGTCCGGTAAATATAGTTTTACAGTAGGAGTAAGATGTTTCCGGACGAGGCGCTAGCCGAGCCTGGAATTTTGAAACGACTACTGTGACACGTTACCGGACGTATGATGTACAACATTTTACTTCATACTTATTAAAAAGAGGAAAAAAATAATTTTATGCGTGGCGAATATATTTATAGTACCGGTTTCCAGGTTATTATGGATACAATGGATTTATTGAAGATGTGCCGGTACTCAATACTGTAAAATTTCTTTACGATATCCAATCCTGTAAAAAGCTATTTACCGGATTAAAATCAAGTACGTAAAAGTGTCCTAAATGATACAGTATGAAGTAAAATTAATGCAAAAGTCGAGAAGATTCAATTTTCTTTACAGTCACCATTTTACCTTTAGAAATGATACCACACGATGGAATTGAGAAGCGATCAGTGTGGATGCCACTTTTACAAGGTCAGTTTAAACGTTAGCTTGTAGTTTAAACTCCGAATTTGACGTACATTGTTCATGTGTCAAAGTCAATCGTTTATCTTCAAGCTAAGGTTTAAACTGAACTTGTAACAGTGGGCCTAACAATCGAGTACTTGGTCGAAAATAATTATAAGGAATTAAATTAATGTACTAAAATCAAAAAAATTCTTTCAACTTACTAGTTCCTGAAAATATTCCATTAAAACAGTCTCATAAATATTATCAATGACAGTGAGGCAGTAACGCCCTTGGTAATGAGTAACAGAATGCATAATTTTATCAGACTGTAAAGGCTTTTGCTGGTCGTCAAAATACACTCTAAAGTGCTTTCCAGTCTGAAAGTTGACTGATTCGACCACTGACCGCTCCGTCGTAATTTATATTATTTTACAGATCTCAAATATCGATCAGTTCAGTAGACAAACAAAAGCAACTTCTGTTTTAGCTTCCAAAAAAGTGCCTACACCCCACAAATATTGGTCCAGAGCGGATAGAAGCGAAATATACTATTCTTCTGACTTCTTCCTCTTATTCTACATCAGACAACATCAAATTAATAGATTCTTTAGTTCCCCCCCTCTATATAATCTTTTAACTTTCAGGCCAAACTAGGGGAAAACTTTACGACTTTACCCTCGAAATACCCCCTGCCGGGCTCCAGACTGAGACTATCCGAAAAAACTGTAGAAGCCCGGCGGGTTCTTCTATCTGACATCGGTTTCACCAGCATGGTTCCTGAATTGTCCAGGTCGGCGGACCATCTATTCCCCGGCGCCTTTAAACCACCAACCGCAACCACTTACGGTCAGTTCTTGAAAGCCACCGATTTATATTCTCCTGGCTGCATGGTATACGCATCAACCAAATTCCCACCCCCAACCCAGAGGGTTAATTATTTTTTTAATTTAGTCACAAAAATTCACTTGGGCAGCAACGACGGCAACTCCGAGTGAGTGCAGCCGAACCCCTTCTCGCTATAGCAGTATTTATCCATTGTCCCCTCCGATGCCTTCCAGGAGGTGCTCGGCACCAGTGTCGCCTTCCCGTAGGACTGTTCCGAAGTCGACTCCTTCGAAGGTCCGATTTGCAAACGGTTCCTTACCGGAACTGCGGTTAGATTGGACGACAGTGGATAGCGGAGATAGTACTGATTCTCTAGTTGATGAGGCTGAGAGCTATCTTAGAAGATCTATCGACTGTATAGTCACTTCCAAGGAGCCAATGCCCTACGGGTAACTTTATAGTTAGGTATTTCCTTATACATGTTTACAGGACATTTTAATTAATATAGAGAAGCACGAAGAGTGGTGCCCCGTCGAGCCTCTGCGCCGGAACCCATAAGGGACAATGTGCCGCCGCAGGGCTGGCAACCGTTCCTTCCTCGACTACCACGCGACTTGAAACCAGAAAATTGGGTCAAAGTGATAACACCTGAGGGAAAGGTGCGTGGCGGTCGAGTCAGGTACGTGGGGCCTGTGGGTGCACCAAGTCAGGAGCACTTCGTGGGAGTTCAGCTGGGTTTTCCAGATGGGTCTAGTGACGGTACCCATGGAGGAAGAAGGTACTTTCAGTGGTACGTAAAAGGTTGTTTTCGGTGGATATTTATTTATCAGCGAGTGGGATTTCAGTGAACCGTACCACGGTATATTTGTGCCATTCAAGAAGGTGATTATGGGTTGGCGGCCTTAAGCCGAGTTTGTATGGCAGTTCAGCACATTATGAGAGTGTGGTATAACTAAATTGTTCTATTTAACGTCTTACAGGTTGAGATTAAGGAGAGAGAGCACTATATTATGTATACTACTATATTTGTTAAATATTTTTAGGAAGAAGTTGTTGATTTTAGGAGACACTAGACCAAATATTATATTTTTATGGACTATAACTAGAACACCAGAGAGGATACTATCGAATCGCGTCGTCAGGAATAAGGAATTGTCACTTTGGGATTTATTTTACCGTTTCTAACGTATTGAAGACTATTACTACCTATATATTTTTGATTGAGTACCAATATATTTACGCTCAACTATTTTACATACTCTTCACTTTCCAAGTCATTATTGTCTAAATGGTATTTAGATATAAATTAATGTTAAGAAAAATAAAGGAATATTAGTTAAACGTTAAAATTTTAATCGTGAGCAGATTGGATAATGCGAACGCTTCATCGCATTTTCTTTTATGAAATTAGCGAATTAACTCCTGATTTAACTGTGAGCTGAGACCTCAGTTTATTAAAAATATTTGAGTTTTACTGCTACTTTTGTATTTGGTTTGTAGTAATGAGTTACGTTCTCAAATAATTTCTTGACAATAAGTAAAAATAACTCAGTTCAGTAACTCAAAAATAAAATGTTTTTTTATTACACAGATATGGTTGATATCCAGAAATTTATAATTAAAAATGCTCAAACACCATTAGTCATTCTTCACTTAAGAGCAATTTCTTGATTTATCAGTAGACTAAGGAAAATGATATATTGAATATTGAATGCTCCGGCATTTAACAGGCATTTGTTATCACCATCATCAGTATTACCAAAAAAGACTATAACGTGTTATGGATGTAATAATTTTAAAATACAAGGCTCTATAAAGAACTAATAAATTGGACATATCATTTAACGCATTTGAGTTTTCATTTTTCCTAAGATGTATCTGTTTATCCACCCAGTTTAGTCTTTTCTTTTTTCTCGTTATAGAGATTGAACGAATAATTACGGTACAAGAATTTAATTACGGAAAGCTTTGACATAACCTTTTTTTAAAATGATTGGAAACCCTAATGCCCAAATACCTATGTAGGACACAAAATTATCTAGATAATAGATGTACCCTTAAAGAGGGTAGTTCTGTCTCTCTCCCTCTTTTTTGATGATTGAAATGGCTGCTCCATTATTTTGACAGATCTATGACTGCACTCACTTGAAAATTGGAAATTATGATTTTTTGCTACATATAACCACAGTATAACGAATAATACATTATATCAGTAACGTCAGTCGGTCGAAAAATTGAAACTCCCCTCCCCTTGCCCCGTCCGCCGGCCGGTGCACCACCAAACCGGTTTTGGCAGTGCATTGCATGTGTTTGTCCCCTCGTAACTACTCGAGAAAATTGCCGGGCGCGGCACGCTTTAGTTTTGGAAATATCAAAAGTGCCGACACAAACTGACGATACTGATATAATGTATTATTCCTTATACTGTGATATAACCATCAAAAACCCTTGTTCTGTCAAAATAATGTGCCACTTGAAATATTAAAATCAAATATATGTTCTTGTTTTCAAACCTTCAAAGCTTTATTAAAACTTTTCTTATCCTAAATAAGAACATTGGAATTACTTCCTCTGGGCGGCTTGTGGCCTGTTTTGGTCGCGACTCGGGAAGTTCCTCTGTGGTGGAGTCCTGATTCTCCTGTCCTTTTTGCTCCTGTTACGCACTACTTTGCTGTGGATAGCGCAGGAGACGCAGTAGTGAAGCTTGGCGTACAGTTTGGGAAGCACATATTCTGTAAAAGAAAAATATTAATTTCAAATATCAATAATACCTAATATGGCAAGTACAAGGTCAGCCAATGAGATTTAAAGACATGCTTGGAACATTTTTGATTTAGAGGAAAACACTTTTGTCCAGGGCTGTACACGGTGTCCCAATAAGCGGTGCACGCGACTGTTCCGCGGAAGCTATTGATCGGAGGACTTTGACCGATTGACGGGAAAAATATCTTTTTAGTAAATGTGGCCACGAGAAAATGCTGGAAATTATTTTCAGCTCTCTAAATCAGCGCTAGGGGGCGTTTCACTACCACTAAAATGAAAAATGTCAGATAACTCTGAAGTTTGCAATGAGAAGCTATAGTAAAAATACCATAATGTAATCTCCTGTTCTCCGCGAACAACTTTGCTATTTAACTTTTTTCTCATGTCAGCAAATAAAGTGGTGGGGTGGTGCACGTTTGCTTTGAAAGAAATGGAATATCTCAGGAACGATGGATCGTGGAGACTTCATCTTTGCGGCATTTTAAAGAGAATTTCTTGGCCTACAGGGCGCCCTAGCAAAAAATCTAATTTTGTTTTCACAGCAGCCAGTAGAGGGCGTTTTTCCGAAATTCACGCTTTCCTAATAGTTATTTCGAAAAAATCAAATGCATTACTATAACTTTATTTTTAGTAGTCTATTAAGAATTTGATGGTGTATCTTGCTGTGAAACTGCAAGGCTCTATCTCTTCCATAACACAAAATATTAATGCAAAACTACTAAAAAAAATCATCGCAAATTAATGAACATTAAAAACGATGAGCTTAATAGTAGGCTATGGTTGCTATGGAAAAAACAAATAAGTTCGGATTATTTTTTGCTCCTTTTCACCTTCCAAAATGCCTTTATCAAATTCCAAAGCTACTGATATGATCGCTGTTTACTCTGAGTGTTTCAAAATGCCGCAATCGCTGAAAGAATGTACCGAATGCGATATCCTAACCTTCCCCATTATGGTAAAAGAGCTTTTACTTGGATTTTTCGCCGTCTTCGGGACACCGGAAGTATCCATCGACCAAGGCTCCACAGACGTGGCTCCGCGAAAAATTAGGAAAACACAGTTACCGTTTTGAGATACATTGAATATAACCCTCAAGTCAGCGTAAAAACACTGTCCTTAGAACTAGGTATGGCAGAGTCCTCAGTGCACAGGATTTTAAGGAAACATAGTTAAATTAATACACAATTCCTAGTAAATTTAAAGCAGAACATCTACGAGGAAACATTTAATGAGTGATAATATTATTTTTAGATTACACCCTTACCACCTGGTTTTACACCAAGAGTTGAAAGAACGAGATTTCGACACAAGGCTGGACTTTTGCCATTGGTTCTTGGGGATGTTAAATTCGAATCCCCAATTTCATTCCCAGATTTTGTGGAGTGATATGAAGCCACGTTTCGCAGCGACGGAAACGTTAACCTTCATAAACTGCACTACTGGACGGCAGAACATCCACGTTGGATGCGACAAGTCCAGCATCAAGATCGCTGGAGTATAAACGTATGGTGCGGGATAATAGGACAAAATATTATAGGACCTTAACTTTTTTGAACAAGTCCTAACGCGAAACGTCTTTTGCGAGTTCCTCGAAAATTATTTGCCTGGTCTATTGGAAGATGTGCCGCTCGCTACTAGAAGAAGTATATTTTTGCAATTGGATGGTTGCCCAGCACATTTTTCAATAAATGTCAGGCAATATCTTCAAAACGCCTCCCAAATCGTTGGATAGGACGAGGGAGTCTGTTTCCCTGACCTCCTAGGTCACCAGATCTGACGTGCCTTGGCTTCTATCTCTGGAGGCGAGTAAAAGACATTGTCTATGAAACTAGACCAACGACCAGGAATGATATTGATGAGTCAGACCAACGAACAGCCATGATATGAAGGAGCGAATAACAAAGCTATCCGTGGCCTGTCTGCAGCGGAAATAGAAACCGCTGTTGCCTCGACGCGCACTAGGGTGGAACAATGCATTGCGAAAAATGAACAGCATTTTGAACACTTGGGGAAACACTAGCAGCATCAACCAGTACTTTTTTTTATTACTTTTTCATTAAAATTTTGTGTTATGGAAGAGGAAGAGTCTTGCAGTTTCACAGCAAGATACACAGTTTCACAGCAAGATACACCATCAAATTCTTTATAGAATAGTGAAACCACCATTCCTGAGATATTCCATTTCTTTCAAAACAAACTTTGCACCACCCCCACCACTTTATTTGGAGAGATAGAGAAAAAAGTTAAATAGCAAAGTTGTTCGTAGAGAACAGGAGATTACATTTATGGTATTTTTACTATAGCTTCTCATAGTTCTCATTGCAAATTTCAGAGTTATCTGACATTTTTTATTTTAGGGGTAGTAAAACGCCCCCTAGCAGCTGATATAGAGAGCTGAAAATAATTTCCAGCATTTTCTCATGGCCACATTTACTAAGAAGATTTTCTTCCTGAAATCCTATGATCAATAGTGTCCGAGGAACAGCCACATACACTGCTGATTGGGACACCCTTTACAATAATATGGTCATCATGTGTCATGTTGTAAACACATAATGGGCTATGTCTAGGGGAATGTCATACCCTTTGGATTAAAATAAATGCAACAGCATGTGTACTATTCATTATCCTTGCTGCATCTTTTGTTTTTGTATTATACACTCCATAAGAATTGCCTGCAGACAATCCCATGTTTCAAATGACAAACAAAACATATTAAGGTTCAAACTAAAAGATGTTAATAAAAAAAACTCTTAGCAAGCCACGGATTTAAATTTCATGTCTGCGATAAGTAGACTTTCAAAACAAAAGGCGTGTTGAAGACCGAGTTTTTTAATGGATTATTATGTACAAATTGTAAAGTGAGCCATGGACAAAGAATAGTATCCAACCTGCACATGAAGTATTAGTTTCATGTTGTATGAAGCCAATATGAAGTTTTAAATACAAAAATAAAAAATAAACCCTAAATTTCACATAGTCCCTTCATTTAAATTTTATAAATATGACATTCCACTTGAATGTGATTAAAGCACTCACTATTAGTTTGTGTCATTGTTTTGCCATCATATCAAAACTAATATGTACTGTTTTTTTGGGATTTTTAATATCTATGTCATTTTTTTATGGGTATCAGCCAAAAAATATGATTTACACTAAAATCAATAATTGAAGACCATAACTTCAAATGGGACTAAGTGATTAAACATACAAACATAAGTGTTAAAATGAAATTATATTCAGATGATTCTATATGTCTTAAGAAACCATTCACCTTTTAAGGTGGGGCAAACAGAAAGAATCCTATTCCAATTAAGAAAATTTAATTTCTTCATGAAAGAAAAGAGAAGTCAGTATTTAGTTTTCTCACTTATAAAATTCTGCTGATAACTGGCTGTAAGTCTTAACAATAAGTTTTGTTAGTGTAAACACAAAATAGGACTTTTTGTACTACGTAAGGTACATAAGGAGTGTAAGACATAAAAAAGCAATCACTGCTTCTTCAGAAAATTTACAAGATTGGCCTATATGAGGCCATTACTAAGGCTGTTTCAGCTGAGTTCCTAATCTAATTCTAAAATCCTAATTTCAAGATCACTCCTATTATAAAGAAAATATTAACTTGTGCCTGCAGTACTCATTACACTTAAATCAATTAAAATGTTTACTAAGTAAACTTGTTTACATTAAAAGTGATGATCCAAATAGGCTGAAATCAGGAACTTACCCTTAAGGTACTCCTCTCGTCATAGAAATATCTTTGAGTGATCTATTACTCACCTATACTTGCTGATTTCAGCCCAATGCCATAATCCTTTAAAGTAAATAGATTTACTTGGGGCATATTTTGGCTCTGGAACACTTGAGGGAAGTCGTTATTACTTATTTTTTCGAAAATTCTCTTTAGGAATTAATAAAATTGACAAAATAGAAAATAATAGGTGGTGGTAGAACTTAAAAACATTTATAATAATATCAATTTTTAGAATAATTATAATAATAAATTTCACTTACCTGAAACAAACTATACAATGGAAGTTGACTTGACTAATGTAATGTGAGCTGTGAGGTTATGATAAAATACTGTCATGGGGGGTCAAATGTCAACAAGTAACATTAGTGAGAAACTCTGAGTAACCTTGTAAATTATGTAACTGTCTTGAAAAATATGGTAAAAGTTATATTTTTCCTTTGATCAGGTTAGTTAAAGACAAAGCGGCCCGTCGTTACAAGGAGTCAAGCGGCCCGTTAGAGCCATTTTGTTTTCGATAAGAAATCTTTTGGTTAGGTTAGTTTAGGTTACATCAGGTTGGTTCAGGTTAGTTCAGTTCTAGTTTTCTTTTTGTTAGGTTAGCTCAGTTATGTTTCATGTCATGTTTCGGTCAGGGCCGTTTTGGTTAAGTTAGTTTGGATTAGAAACGACTAAACTCTAAAGTAGTGTGTTTTACCATATTTTTCAAGATAATCTACATAATTTACAAGGTTTCCCAAAGTTTCTCATAAATGTCATTGGTTGACATTTGTGACAAATGTCATTTCAAGTTATATCCCACTGACAGTGTTTTAACATAACCTCACACCTCACATAAAAGTTGAGTTCAGTAATTAGATCCCAAGCATTCGGGATATCAGTCTATCTCAATCTAGCTTGTTAAGATTTTGGGAGATGGCTGTGTCTGGAGCGCTCAGATGGAATTACCAAACTCAGCTTACGTTAGTCAAGTCAACTTTCATTGTATAGTTTGTTTCAGGGAAGCGAAATTTATTATATTAATTCTAAAAATTACCACCACTTATAATTTTCAATTTTGTCCATCCTATTAATTCCTAAAGAAAATTTTCAAAAAAAAATGTGTAATAAGGACTTCCCTCAACTGTACCAGCCCCCAGATTTTAATTGACTTAAGTGTAATTTGGCCACACAAGTTTATATGTTGTCCATAATAACGCTTAGCTAGCACTTTCTTGGAGTTAGGGATTTAGAACTCGCCTAGCTATAACAGCCTTGATAAAATAAAACTTTAACAGTTTCTGAAGAAAGAGGACTTTGCTTTCTTATGTCTTAACCTCCTTACCTATTTTAATAGTTATTTATGTTATAAGTCCGGTAAATACAGTTTTACAGTACACCATTTTACTTTATACTTATTAAAAACAGGAAAAAATTAATTTTATGTGTGGCAAATATATTTTTGAAAAATCCGGCTCAATGGATTTATTGAATACTGGCACATGATGTGCCAGTACTCAATACTGTAAAATTTCTTTATTTACAACCATATATGTAATGCTATCATTACAAATGTCATAGGAGGGTGGGAAATTACCTATTACCTACCTCTAAATTAGGCGTAGGTAATAAGTATTCATTACCACCCAAGGGCAGTAATGGCTTATTGCCTACCTCTCTTTCAACCCTCATTTTCCATGCTTATTTCTTGGCCCCTAAAATTTAATATCTTTATAGAATTAAAAAGGTGTCTCTAGTAGCATCAAACTAGATAAGATAGTTAACTGGCAATTTTTAAAAAAGATAGTTAAAAATATTATAAATATCTTATACGAGAAATATAAATTCATATTATGTAGGTTGTAAATAAAATAATATACACACCTCGGTAGGAAGTTTCCTTACCGTCTCGTGATTTTATAGTTCATCTCGATAAACTATCAAATCTCTTGACAGTAATGAAAGACTTTGCACCCCGGTATATAATATACTATTACGATATCCAGACCTGTGAAAACCTATTTACCGGATTAAAATCAAGTATGTAAAAGTGTCCTAAATGATACAGTATATAGTAAATGTAAATTTTGCTTTTAATATTGTTTAGTCACTATATAAAAATTGGCATGTGAGTAAAATACTTACGTGTGTATACTGAAGCCTCAGTAATATCCCTAACGGCGGCAGCCTCCACGATATTCCTAATGACGAACTTCTTAATTGCCTTGTCCTTAGGGACGCAGCGGGCACAATTGGTGCAGCGCACTGGTTTCACATGGCCCCTGCCGTGTTTGGCACGTCCTCCATTCCTACGTTTGCAAGTCTAAAAACGAAGCAAATATTGTTTGCATCAATAACTAATATATTAATAAAAATGAAAAATTAAGGAAAATTATAAAACTAAAATGAAAATGCAGGCATGCCAAATTCTATGTTTAAGGTTAGGATTTGGAAAGGGGCATTCCTACGCTTGTAGCCTTTTAAAACTGAAAAGTTCTGGTGGAAGATGAAGTACTTAAGTTGGTTTTCGAGTTTTTCTTTGAGAAAACTGATTTAATTGGGGTTTTTAATTAAAAAAACGGGAAAAAACTCACCATGTTGATACTCAAGACTGTTTGACGTTTGCAAAAAGAACGAAACGGAAGCTGTCAACTGCCTTGTCAGGAGTAATGTCAATGCCGACGGTCTGAATTGGCTTGTGCATATTCTCTCTTTCTCTCATTTAACGGAGAGAACAAAGACACCGCTAGTTGCCCGTTCGGCTTCGCGTGATCATTATATATTCCGCACGAGGGCACTACATCCGGCTTTAAGGGCGGCTCATTTAAATTCCTAATTATTAATTTTTCATAAATAAATCCATCTTTCATTAAAAATATGTATGTTATTAAAGTTTTGGTTGTACGATTTTATTGTTAAAGTATAAAGTTGTATGTTATAAAAATAATGTAGAGTTATTACATTGTTTATAGTTAAAAAACAGTTACAGGGTGTTACCAAAAATGTAATCCAATCCGTTCACCACAGATTCTTTGATGAAAAGCAGATATGAACATTAATGGGACTGGTTGGCACGTAGGCTTCTGGATTCTTGGACCCTTGTGGTTGTATGGTTGGTTGTTATCTTTGAGTTACCGACTTTATTCTTTACTTTAATCATCCCTCAATACGTTTATGTTGCAACATTTTATTTTGTACTTGTAGTAATCTTTATATATATATATTTTTTCATGTATTCCTTTATACCATTCCTTCCTGCTATTGTAAAAATTTAACTTTAAATTAAGTATTCCATATGTTGTAGTAATCTGATGAAGGCACCAATTTGTGTCGAAACGTCAATAAACAACGAAGTTAGAAGCACCCGCTGTAACTCATTTTAATCAAACAAAAGGACCAGAACCCAAGATAACAACCAACTATTAATGGGACTTTTATTATTCAATTTTTTATTTGGAGTCCCGTGTTCGCTAAACAAGGTTGTTAGTTAAGTAAGTCAAGTATTTTTCAAAGAATTTATTGGATTTATTTCAAATTTGGTAGACATGTTAAAGGAAGCCCCATATTCTAGGGTTGCCAAGTTTTCTTCGAGCCAAGGGAGGACATTTTTAGAGGGGGGAGTTGAAAGTTATTATAGACAGAGTCCGCCATTAGCGTGTGGATATTGAAAATTTAATTTAGTTCATACATGATATTTTAAGCATTTTGAAAATTGTAAAATTTTTGAATAATTTGAGGTCAATCATCTGTCCACATGATAGTGGCGGGTATACTTTTATTTATTTCCATAACATACCTGTTACATCTTTAATTACTACCTACCTACCCTTTACCTAAGGAAACAAAAATGTGTTTCCAAAAACAACAAAAAAACGTCCAAGTTTAGCAAAGTTTCCAAATGAAATATGTGAACTCGATACACACTTTTCATTTGGATTGAAAACAATTATAAGCTCTCGTTTTTGATTAAGTCTGCTGATGCCTGATTTCTTTCCTCCCGCCATTTCGTATTCATTACGGAAAAAACCCTTTCGGAAAAAGGAGGACATTTAGGCGAAAAGGGAGAAAGGAGAACTTAACACTCTAAAGGAGGGTTGCCAAGTGTCCTTTCTGAAGAAGGACATTTGGCAACCCTACCATATTAAATATAACAAAAAAAAATATATATTTAACAATATACCAATAAGAGGTTATGTACTTTTTGCCCCTTTCGAACTTTTTTGGCTCTACGTCATGGGTTCCGATCAAGATTTATTTAACACACCGTATCGTTTAGCTCAATTTTTTATCTCTTCCGAATAATTTAGATAAAATTCTATAAAAAAGTTATAAGTAACGCTCGGCATATTTTTTGTAAAAGAAAGCTTGTTTGTATAAAAAAAAAACTGCTGAAAAGATGAGATACCTAATATAGGTACTTAAGTCTCATATTTCTTTTTTCCGCAGAGAATCATTTTTTTGCAAGAACCTGTATATTTGCTGGTATTGTATATATTGGGTCATGTTGGGATGAACAATAATATTAAAATTAGTATTTCATATTGATTCAGCATTAATTACCTAGGTACCTATTTTTCTTTCATAATAATTTTTTTTCCAATAAATCTGAGAATGATTGAGAAACATTGGTAAAAGTTAGCGAATTAATTTGCTATTATAAAATAATGAGAGAAAAGTTCGTTATTGTACACGGTCTGGGCTACCCGCCTGTAAATTTCACCAATTAACCCAAGACTGCACCATTTCTAGTTCGCCGGTGTTACGCATTTTGGAATTGAACCGCAAAATTTTCTCTGTGTTGATTTTCGCTCTCTATATGCATCGAACTAAATCGATTTTTTGCTCAAAATTGGTTTTGGCGTTACGAGGATGTGAAAGTGATTTTGTCGCAAGCAATATAAATATCGAGAGGGGCAATATGCTAATTTAGTAGGTACGTTGAGACAGTAAACGGTGCCTGATCCTCGATGACAGGGGTTTGAAGATGAAATTTGTAAGTACCGATATTATAAAGATTATATAGAATTGTCATTTTTACATCTATTTTTTTGAAAATATAGCTTTTAGTCATTTTCTGCGTAATGGCTTATGGAGTATGGGCAATGGGCCATCCTGAAGAGAGTGCAGAGGAATCTACCAATCAAAGACGTACTGCAGAAAACCTTCATAGTCACAATAATGACGACATAATAGATTTTGGCGCTCACACTGGAGCCAAAGGTTCCTTTGGGTGGTATGCAGATTATCCAGTTCACGCCCGCGATGAGCGGTGAAAACAATGAAACAATGTAGGGGGTGTTCATTTGAAAACGTCATCTAGTTGGCTGTGAAATATTAAAAGAAATGGATGAAAGAACAAAAGTCAATTGACTTTCATTAGGTCATCCTTTGCTGTCAAAAATTGGTAGCCTTCTAGATGATGTTTTCTAATAAATACGGGGTAGTCGTCAGATAAAACGTTGTCGGAAAAGGAGGGTATTGCTTATATAGTATTTATAGCTTTTAGAAAGATTGTTATTACAAGTGTCCTTATAGTTCCTTTTAGTTACTTTAATTACTATAATGTTAACAACACGGACATTAGAACTTTACTCAGACTTAACTTTAAGATTACAATATGACTTTAACTTAAGAAAACGTCGTACTGTTCACATTGACTGAATCTCTTAACTTACTGTAGGTGCCTAGAGCTTGAACTATAACTTAGACTTTCACCTTAACTGACTGGAATGTGACCATAGTGTTAAGAAAATTTATTGTTGAGCGGTTTTACCAAAGACCTAAGCTTTTGTGTACACTTTGAACTTTACTATGTTCTAACATTTTCATTTTCCTAACTAACATAGAAGATCCTACTATCTGATTAGTTTTTTTTACCTTCATAACATAAAATAAAACATATATACAAGCAACAATGTAATGTTTTTTATTGACTTAAAAAAAAACATAAAACAAAGCAAATTATATGTACTTACTTGAGTAGGTACTTAGTTTCAGTTATTGTTTTAAAATATTATTATAGTCCTCTTGGTTTGCCTAACGTAGTCCTTTTGAAAAGAAGTTGTATCGCAAGTATGTTCTACCTACTACTGTTATTAAGGGCCCAGACAACACTGCCTCTAACTATTTTTTTTTTAAGAAATACAAAATATTGAGCTTAACCGACATACACACATACCTTTCTATAACATAAAAAATAATTTAAGACACTATACCTATCTATTAAACTTGCACCTCAATCATCAGCTCTTGCCGACTCCATGGCTTCTTTTAGATTCTTTTCAAACACTTTTTTGGCGTCCGAGAATCCGTGTTTGGTTTTGCCAAAGGAATTGGGACCTGACGACGTAGGTGTGTCTCTGAAAAAAATAATGGCTTAACAAAAAAAAATAAATAGGTAATCAGATGGCCTAAAGTGAGCTATAACACTATGATAAGTTGTTAACACTATGGATAAATATTTTTTACATGATATATACATTGATATTACATAATAGCAGCAGCATATTCGAAAGCTAAAAATAATCATTTGACAATTATCATTTTCATTTTCATTTCATTATCATTATCACACACTCACATTTCATTTCTGTGCATGTAAACACTGCACAGAATAAACCAACAAATGAGCAGCCTAAGGAATGTGGGGATTCCGAATGGCAGCAGCAAAAACGTAGAATCCATCGTAACAAGCAAACTGGCGTTATATGCAACGGCAATTTCGCCACAATAAAAATAATTCGCAAAAAGGCATTTTTGTTTAAAAATAGACTGGACCCTAGAACCAGAGCTGAAGATCTTGGCAGTCATATAAAAATAAACTTCCCAGAAGCCACTTGTGAAAAATTAACATCTTAAGCCCCAGACGCATAAATGAAAATATTTATTTTCAGCTCGTTTAAAATAACCATCGATTTGGACAATTTAGAAAGGGCCTTTCAGATGATAAGTTTTCACCTCCAAAGAAATAATGAGCTGTGATGTCGCTATTTTAAACTGTGACGTCTTGACGACCACCAAAGGTGACCTTTCGTATGTTGAATACGTAACAAAGATAAAAAACTTGAACTTTATATGTCTAGTTGAAACGGAGTTAAAAGAACAATCCCTTCGGTCTATGCATATATCAGGATTCGAACTATCGTCCTTCCATACTAGAAAAATACTGTCCAAGGTGGGAGTAGGAATCTGGACCAGACAGGGACTCTCTACTATATGTTTGTCACTTGGAGAGTTTTGTATCGAGAAGGAATTCGAAATATGTTGTTTATCGTGCTAGGTCAGTGAAAGACGGGTAGTATTGCTAACATGTTATAGATCTCCAAATAATACAAAATATCACTTGTTGAATGTATATGATTCAAAAGTAGTCCCACGGTTACGGTACGGGATCTGGTTTTGGAGAGCTACACCAACGGCTGCGACTGTTTTCAGGACGCTTATTCTATAGGAAAGAGTGAAAGTGAAAGTGAGAATTGCTGGCCAATGGAATTCGTCAAAAGAATTTTTTGACCAATCAAGTTTGTCAAAATTCTCACTTTCACTTTCACTCTTTCCTATAGAATAATGCCCCTGGAGCCAGAAGAGAGTTTTGCGATGTATGGCGGGTGTAAAACAATCCGATTCTTGTAGACCTTTATTTAGGCGATTTAAGTTGATGACGCTGACTTCGATACTTATATACGAACTTAGTATACTTAGTATGCACATATTCAAATACAAATCCACCTTCAGTGTGACTGAAGATGAAAATCAAAGTATGTGGACACGAAATGGGAACAAGTTGCGCACCGTCTATAACCAGCTGAATATTGGCAAGAGATCCCCTGATTCACTGGTAGTGAATATTTTTAATCACTTACCGCAGAGAGTAAAAAATATTTCGAATTTAAATTAATAATAATTTCTCTAAAAAGGGACCTAAAATCATTTCTTTTAGAAAAAACGTTTTATACACTTGCAGAATATGTTAATTTTAGCGAAGGGATAACTAATTTTTGAAGTGGTCGTGTTTTATAAGTTGTGTTTTTTTTTCTTGTTTTTTAATTATACACCTTGTATGTTGGATGAGATATTTATGCTTCGGCCACTTGTGTAGTCTATGGTGGTAGGAAACTTGCGATCTTAGCTTGCCACCAAAATGTGTGATGTTTTCCATACATGTAAATTGCATGTCTTTTCTTTAGGAAATAATAATAATAATAATAATAATACTAAGCTTTATTCCCAATGTTCAATATACCTCATATACATGAAAATATACTGAGATAAAGTAAATAGTGTCAGAGAACACATTATTTCAATATAACACCCAAAGGGCATGACCAACACAGACAACTTAAATGTTCATATTGAAAAAGTCATCCATCGAATATGGCTCAAGCTCAATCAGTAATTGTTTTATCTGTACTTTAAAGTGTTTTTGTGTATTCAAGCATTTGATATTATCTGGTAAATGATTAAATAGTTTGAGACACATATATGATGGGCTTCTCTCTGTCAAAGCTAGCCTATGTATTAGATAAGTGACATTCTGTGTTCTAGTGTTATACAAATGTGTAACCTGTAAACCAAGTTTACTTTGGTTTTTGAAAAAAAAAAACATTAAACATTCATAAATATATAGTCCGTGAAAAGTAAACAATCTATTTCTCTTAAACACTCCCCTACAGCTCTCAATGAATTTCATTTTACAGATTATCCGTACTACTCTCTTCTGAACTAAAAATACCTTTTTATTTAGTTTGCCGGACCCCCAAAAAATAATTCCATATTTCATAATGGAATGAAAATTAGCATAATAGAGAATTCGCAAACTTTTCTCACTTACATAATTGCTCAGTACTCTAATTCCGTAGCATACTGGGTTAAGTTTTCCTACAACCGAGTTAATGTGAAATGACCAGTCCAAATATTCATCCAAATATACGCCCAGAAACCTGGTTTTGTCTGCAATCTGAGTGCTGGATTCCCTCAAAAGCATTGTCTCTGGCTTGACAACTCTAGCTTGAATGGTTCTGAACAGCATTATATTTTTTTTGTTTTTATTCAAAATTAGTTTGTTGTTATCAAACCAGTTCTTTGCTCTCTGCAAGAAATCCGTTCCTCTATCCTCCAAGCCAGCCAAGGTTCTCTCACCTAACATTATGTATAACAAACAAAATTGGTCCAGCAATACTTCCCTGACCAATTCCAATATCCCTTGTCATCATCTCAGAAAAGTAAGTCTGTCCATCCCCCTTTATTTTTATTTTTTGTTCTCTGTGTGTTAGATATGATTTAAAAAGGTTCAATGCATTCCCTCTAATTCCATATTTCTCCATTTTTATCAATAACAAGTTAATGTCTACACAGTCATTTGCCATTGAAAGGTCCAAACAGATTCCCAGTGCTAGGCATCCTTGCTCTATATATTCTAAGATAAGTGTAGTAAATTCATAAATGGCTGTCTGTGTGGATCTTCCAGTTAGATATCCATGCTGAATGTGATTTAGCATGTTGCATTTCTTGAGAAAGTTCAGCAATTGTTCACACATAGCTAATTCAAATAATTTTGAAAATGCTGGTAAAATACTGATAGGCCTGTAATTTTCCATTAACTCATGGTTTCCCTTTTTTAAAAGTGGCTGAATTAAAGCAATCTTGAGCTGTCTTGGAAATATTCCTGTTTTGAAAGAGTTATTTATCAAATAGCAAAGGACCTTCTTGATAATAGGAATGGGGGTTTTTACAATGCTAGTTGGTATCTCATCTATACCACAACTTATTTTTAAGTTTATCTGACAATTGACATATGTTATGAGGGGACACTGGGGTTAAGAGCATGGACTGATCATTACCCAATAGCATGTAGCATTGCTGAAGGCACATTTGGTAGATCTCTCAATAATTCGGAAACTTTCGACAGTAAATACTTATTATAGTCATTAGCCACGACATTAAGGTCACCCTTAAAACCAACATCCGATTTCTTCCATGCTTGTCCTGTAATGTCTTTACAAATGTTCCACATGCATTTATTTTTGTTGTCAGATAGCTCCAAACGTCTTTCATAATTCTTGGACCTCACTGCTCGTAGCAAACCACCATACTCCTTTTTAGTGTCTTTATATGCCCCTCTAAAGTTATTTTCGCGTCTAGATAAGTTTAAAAGAACGTACAGTCTACCTTTACATTCAGCAACTCGTGGATCATTTTACAGGTGATTATGTCTCTTTTTAGTACCTGTCAATTGGTAAAGACAACAGTTATTAAAAACTAAAAGAAATTCAGCTAAGAAAGTTTCCCACTGCTTATTAATGTCTCCACGAGCTACCTCATATACCACAGACCATTCTTGAGACTTAAGCAAATCTGTAAACTGCGCTCTATTTTCCTCAGAGAAACATCGTTTATAAACTGATTTTTTAAACGTTTTATTTGAGTAGAAGGTAATTTTCTGAGCAGTGTGGTCTGAAATAAAAGTGTTTAACACTAAACTGTCAATAACATCAAAATTTACAAATATATTATCAATGCATGAGGACGAGCCATGTACCATTCGAGTGTCACTAAAAATAGTTTGCCTTAAATTAAATGACTGTGCCAAAGATAGCCAGTCAGTTCTGTACACACTGTCCCTGAAATAAAACTGTATTTATTTATTTATTTGACTTGGTGTCTTCAGGTTTAAGGCATTTAAGTGTGTCAGAGAGAAACAATATTCTTCTATGAAAGTATGAAAAAATAGAGTTTGTAGGTATATATTATAAAAAGCTTTTTAATGTTATTTGGATACATTGGAAATAATCAGTACTCATAAATGCCCTATATTTTGATTTCAGTGGTTTCTGGGATATAAATATTGGGATATTTTACTATTCTGTTATTTGACTAGTACAATAGAATTTATTTCACTTTCAGATATGAACGAGTGCCTCAAAACTAGTGAAAATCAAGGGTTCAATGTTGAGAATGGGGTGAGACAGAAAAAAAAGAGCAGAAGACAGAAATCAGGCAGGTGGAATTAAGAAAAGAAAAATCCAGATAATTAAGGCAAGTGGTTTTATTAATTATACTTAATATGTTGATAAAATTGACTGCAACTGATCGACCCATAAATGAATTTCATATTATGAAGGTTGCCTCTGTTTTTTTTTCACATTTTTCAAGAACTAATCAATTATTTGCGCCAAAACTGTATTGCAACCATTATAACCATTTTGTGCTGTCAACTTCCATGTTTGTTTTCAACTGAACTGGACCTTGTCACAAATCCTCAAGTCCATTATTTTTGCTCTCATGAGTGCACAATTTTCGGGTGCAAGTGATCCAGTTAAACCTCGAGTGAAACACAACTCCGAAAAAAAAATGAGGCTTGGATTGATGAATGATTTCAGCTGAGTGTGTCCTGAGTGCAGCCAGTTTAAAATGCTAGTATTATCCATTCAGTTATTTTTGGCATCAACCCATGCCATGGAATTTCCCCAGTATAACATCGATAGCGTTTGTTTGCTTAATTGTTGTGAAAGTGTCATTGAAATTTAGTTGTTGCCGATTTTTTACGTATTATCAAGTGCATTTTGTATATTATAAAACTTTATTTTGCAACTAAAATGCCGAAAATAGTTAATTCGAAGATCCAAACCTAGCTGAGCAGATTTCCAATATTCTCGCCGTAAGTATCCTCCTTACTTTATCAATAATAATTTAAAAGAATTATGTACGATATCTAATTGCTTTTTGTCCATATAGTGCGATAATAATAATTTCATTAACAGAGGCAGGCTAAGCAAAACAATGTAAGCCAGTACCAGCAGCCCCAACACGTAACGTCTACCTGAGAGTACACGAGTCAGTAAGCTGATAATGGTATGGATCGCAGGGCATCGAGGGCACGAAGGCAATGAGAGAGCCGACTCCTTAGGCAGGAGGCCGGCGGACTCGGCATTTGTCGACCCGGAACTGGTGCTGGAGGTCCCATACTCCCTGGTCAAGGCTGAACTCCAGAAATGGGGCAATGCCAAGTCTCAGGAATGGTGGGAGAGCCTACCCGGGCTAACACACCCCAAAAAATTTATCACAGGCACAGGGAGGGCAAAAGCCCAAACATTCATCAGACTAAATAGGAGACAAATCAGAGTGGCTACTGCAGTGTACATGGGCCATAGCCTTCTAAGACTCCACATGCATAGACTCGGACTGTCCGAGGAAACGGAGTGCCGGCTGTGCTTGGAGGAAGATGAAACAGTCGAGCACGTTCTATGCGAATGCCCGGCTATTGCCAGATCGAGATACTCACTGTTCGGTAACACGACCATTGAGCCTCAAGATGCAAACGAAGTGTTGCCCGAAAGACTCATCAGATTCATTGAGGGTCTGGGCTTAACGGGTGACAATTAGTGGAGCAAGCAGGGGTAAACCCTCCTGGCAACACTTCGGGTGAGCCACAATAGACCGCAGGTCGCGGTGGAGGACTGTACCTACGTCCACTCACATCGAATACAATACAATACAGTAAGCTCTGAGACAGGCAGAAACTGATCGGCTGAAAAGTGATTCAGACTCAGCAGATTTCCTGTAATCGCAGGCTAATTTGATAGATACTAAATCCAAAAGGTTATTCAAATTCAAACTGCCCTCACTAGGGTTGAGCCACAAAGCGCTTATATATAGAACATAGGGATTACCAGGTACCAACAAATTTTTTTGAAAAGCCTATGTTTACAAAACAGATTTCACTTGAGTTAACAAAGAATACAAATACACCCACTCGGTGCACCTCCCCTCTAGTAGAGCTGTAGACAGTGTTCCTATAAGAAATTATATGTAATTTTAAAACCTACTCTTCCAAATGTAAAAAAAAAATTGTTATGAACACTCTGGTTGCTCATGTAGGGTTTTTGATATGTAAAAATTACCTATAGTGTTAAAGATTGTTGGCTGTACCTACCAAGAAGATTCAATGCCCCTCAAAAAAATTGCGGCCTAATTCATAGTCGAGAAGCACTTTGCCCTCAGCACCTTTGCAGTCTCAGAAGTCCATGAATGAGTGTTTGTGCATGGAAGTATGGATCATTTGTTATCTAGTTTTAGAAGATAAGACCATTTCGAGGACTGTTTTCTTTACTTCTTTACAAACAAGATTAATATTATAACATTTTATATATTTTTTTCAGAGCCACAATTTACTATCAAGCCTTGCACACTGCAATTAACCACTATCCAATGCCAATAACAAATAATGCATTCTGAAGAACAGAATAAAGATGGCCAAAAATCTCACTATTGGAAATAAATGCTTGAGACAAAAATTGACTTTTGAAACTCCATCAGGCTAATAGAGGCCTCAAGGCTTCATTAGCTTTAGAACTTTTTATTTTATTATATTTTAGCAAACAAAAAGGAGAAATTTATTGAAAATAAATAATGCAAAAGTAACAAGATATTGTTACTAAGCATAAAATATTTTAGATTATATGGACACATGAAGCTAACTCACGCAAAAGTTATTTAACTCCAATCTGTTAATGGGTAAGGCTGTTAATTGAAGTCATATCTGGGCTGTTTATCGAAGTTGGGGGCGCAATATTTTCTTCTAAGGATGAGCAAATAATTATATGGTAAAAAGGTCATAATTATTCATAAGTTAGTTCCTAATCTTGTGCAATATTATAGATCAGGATGAAGCTTGGCATAATAATTGTCACATTGCAACTGGTGCTACAAAAGCCTGTTTTTGTGACTTCATTGCTTGATGAAGATTTTAAGTTTTTGAATGAACACCGCCTACTTGAGATCACTAGAACCAACAGTTTCAATTGAAATGTTTTTTTAGTTCAAATTAGTTGTTACTATTAAATGAACAGCCATATGAGAGATACATAATGTATAAAATCACAACTGGATGGCAAACTCAACAGTTCAAATCCCCAGCTGCACAAAAAGAAACACTTTAGTGATATTTGGGTGCTGTGTATATTCAATATTATATTATTGTATTGTTATTAATAAAAATGCATTAATAAAAGGTGTTGCAAACATTTATGACATGAAAATTGGTGTTTTTTTCTCTAGGATTCAGCTATAGCCTTTTCCGAATTTCTTTGAACTATAATCAAGCATTGAAGTGGGACAATGAAACAATTAAGAAACAATGGCTTCAGTTTTTAAGATATAACATAGGTATGCTCAGAGTCAGCTTTGAGCCCAAAGTCAGCATTTTTGTTTCATTTTCATGATTTCAATTGCCGTATTGTCCTTGTCCTGTCATATCTATATTTCACTTTTCTTGGTCCAAAAAAAACTTTTTATAACAATTGTCACTAGTACTTATGTAGAATGAATATATTGCTGAAACACATTCTCACCAAAAACTGTTGTGAATGTACATTTCTTTCTGAAATTCTCTTCTACTATCATTTTGGAAGATTTATTTAAAATATATTAATAAAATATAATATACCTACCTACTAGCAAAGAGCCTCAGCCCATCAGTAGATTCTCAGTTATTAATCAATATTATTAAAAACTTAAACAAAAAAGGCTATCTGGCAACTCTGCGAGCAAAATTGTCACTGTCAGTCATGTTATACCAGGTAAAATATGTCAGATTTCCAACTCCTACTTGATGATGAATGGATTATAGATAATTCTGTGAATTTTTTATTTTTTAAGAGATTGTATAAAATTTTATGTGTTAAATAGTCAATCCTAAGTTAAGACATTTACCCTAAAGCAGTACACCTCAAACTTTGTGGACATTTTCAGTATTGCAGTTAGGTTAATTCCTCGGTTAGTTTACAAGTTGGTTCAGTTTAATATCAGACTGTCGCAAGTACCTACTTTTTGGGGGGAATGTAGGGTTACCACCTCTACGGGTTTCACCCGGAGACTACAGTTTTTGATATAAGATCTCCAGGCTCCAGAATACTTGGTATTTTCTCCGGAAATAATTATTTTTATGCCAGGAAATAGATAAATATTTGACAACACCGCAGCAACTTTAGTAAACTGAAGTGAGCCCTGAATTTTACAGAATTCACACATAATCTGAAGTACTGTCTCAGCTATTATCCTGTATACGGGTCAGCAAGAACTTCTAACAGGTCAGCAAAATTTTCTGTAGTAAATACAATTCTTATGGGTCAGCAAATTAGGGATACCCTTTATTTGGAAGCTGTTGCTATTGTTGCCAACTGTCCATTATTTGAAAGGACAATAATACATTTTATTAGGATATTGTACTTTGAGCTGTTATGAGTTGTGAAAAAAGGCCATGTTTTTTAAAAACAAAATATCTGCTTTAAGAAATATTAATTCAATTAACATTTGATGATGAATGAAATTCAAAACAATTGTTTCTAGCAAATTTTTAGTACCGAAGGGAAATTTAAGTCACAATTTAACAAAAAGTGGGCGTGGCACCTCAAAAATTTTTGCTATTTGTAGCTTCATTACACAATCTCCGGGTTAAGTGTTCTTTAAAGGTGGTAACCCTAAATAGGGGTGAATTAGTTATTAAACTTTAAACCAACAAATAAAAAGATTTACAAGGTTTCTTGTCTGCAAATTCAACAAATGGACTTTGGATAGGTTAAGTACAAGATTTTGCACTTTATCTACTTAATTTCTACTTCTAAGATTCATTGTAAATTTACTAAGTAAATTCCTCACCTTCCAATATTCCTCATTCTCATTTTTGCTTCAGGGGGCATCTCAACCTCATCGTCGCTGTCCTGATTAAATGCAGATGCAACACTCATTTTTGGCTTTTTTTGGGCTGCACTTTTAGTAGCATTTAGCTTCATTTGAATACTCATATTTTTGAGTCGGTTCTTTGCTGCCAACCCTATGTTTGTTTTAGTCTCATCTTTGATGGAACTTTTCTCATCCTTCACTTTCACAGGTGAACGGGACCTGGACCTTTTCTCATCCTTTACCTTCACTGGTGAACGGGACCTGGACCTTTCTCTGCTCCCTAACAAATACTGACAAAAGTTAAATACCAATTAGAAGTTGAATTCTTGTTGGGATTACATGCACCAGGTCCTAGTTAGTCCTAGTACATGTGCAGGGTTTGTACATATGCTTATTTGTGTTTTAGAAGAAGGGTTTGGTAATGGGGTCAACCTGTCATTTAAAATATTGTATTACCCTGAGAACTGTTGCTGTCCTCGCTGTATTTACTGCTTCTCGAGCTGCTCATATTGATCCTTTGGTATTAGGTTTAAGGTTTTGCTTCTTCTATTTTACTTAAAATTAAAATTACCACTTATTAACAAAATTAGGAAAAATCCTTTTTAATGTTTTTCCTTAAAAAAAGCCATCTTTTTCGAAATGTCAAACTTGTCAATAGTGATTACGACAACTGACAACTGACAGCGTTGACATTCTGATGAACTAGTCGGTGACGTCATCGAGGGTAGTCGTTTTGTTCACACCGTTTTTTTATAAATTGCTTCAAATAAGGATTTTTAAAATAGTATTTTTCCACTACTAGCTTTAATATGAACCGTTAAAGGCCAGCAGAATGACTGTAAAATAGGTTTTTTCGATTTGCTTACAAAACAATTGAACATAAGCGGTCTATAATGACGTTATGGTCGATTATCTCCCTAGGGAGATAAAGCTGTCAGTTGTCAGGCGCATTAGGCGCCATAATATCGTCATACGGCGATTTTGTTCATCGGTTGCCAAGGTAACGAATCCTCCATATGGTTTGAAGACGCGCCTGTTCTGAGTAATAAAATATGCGGAGCGCTATCTTACTAATTTAGGCAATTTTCTGTTGTAGATTTATCGAGTCTAGTAGTGGAAGAAGTCGTACATACACCGTGGTTCTGAACTACTTATCGTCAAGTCTTAGATCCCTCGGCGCTACGCTCTTCGGGATTTAAACTTGACGTTCGGGTCATAATAATGTACTTCACAACCTTAGTATATAATATACTATTATTTGATACTGTTGTGCAAACTGAGCTCTTTATTTACATATGAGTTCATGTATGGCAGCATGGCAAGTCTGTAAGCCATTTTTTGAAGCTTTTAAGCTTTAAATTGATCGAAGTTTTTCTGTTTTTCGAATTTCTGAATAAACCAGCCCCATAATGCCCTAAATGCACATATGGTTGCAATATTTTTAATTTTCGTCGAAAAGAATTTCTTTCGTTAGTTTTTGGACAGGCACTTTCATAACTTCTTGGGAATTCCGGCCATAAAACATGAAACCCTACAATTGCCCTTTTTCTTTAACTGGCAAAATAATATAAATAAATAGATTGTTTATGGCCTTTGAATGAATTTCAGACCTGTGCGTGACCCGAACGATAGTTTAGTAATCAAAGCGATTTTGCGAAAATCGTTAATTGAGATTAAAATCTTATTCTCTCATCAGATAGATCTTTTAATTTCTCATCCTTTGAATGAAAATTGGCCAGGAAATTAACGTTCTGTTTAAATAAAAAGCTTTAATTGTCAAATAAACTATGTCATGTGAGGTGTCATTTTAAAGAGCTTCATTTATTTTGTCCAATGATCACATTTTCAATTTCCTTCTTCCAGCAGACTTTCCAGAAAAGCTCACTTTATAAATTTATGCCCGCGCTGTCTGATGCTATAGTCGCCACTGGTCAGGGTGGGTATCGATTTTTGCTGCAGTACCTTTTCGAGAATGAGAAGTACCGAGAGTCAGACAGTACAGATCAGACAGTCAGACATTTCAAATGGGTTAATTTCTCCAAGGATTTTATTTAGCTAAAACTATGATAGATGTCGTTCGAAGATTGAATCAGTATGTGGATTAGTTTCCTTTCGACAGTACAGGACTGTATTTTGAGGGTCTGTTAACGTTTATGTCTATTTAAAACTTTTTCACTCACATATTTCTCCGAAGGAAACTGATGAAATGATAACTCGGGATTTAAAGATTTGAATTAATTTGGAACTTACAGTTTCCATAAGAACAGATACTCATTTTTTTCTCTTAATCAACTGAACAGAACACGTATACTGAATTTTTATTTTTAGCCCTATAAGGCCACTGCATTTTGTGATATTTTGTTATTGTTTAACGGTTATAAAACTTGATTAATATACATGGCAACAAAAAACCGAAAATGAGTAAGGCATATCTTGAATCATGAAATGAAAATGATTGAAAGGTCACTCTTGAATTCATGCAACCAACATTATATCTGCATTGTTATTAATACTGATGTGAACGATAATATTGCGGCAGGTTAACTTTTTTAATATATGAACGTTTGGATAGCAGGTGTAGGACAAGAAGCTATTTCACTTTTTTTAAATTGCCAACGTTTCGACCTTTAATTGAGGTCTTCCTCAGGGCTAAAATACAATAATTGTGTGTACATTGGCAGTAAAAAACACTAATTACAAAGAAGAAAAATGACTAACAAAAGTATCCAAATTAAAACACAATACATGAGTAAAAACAAATTCTCCTATTCTATTATATGGGATCCGTGCATAGTGTGAAGATAACTTGCAAAAACCCACTTAGGAAAAAAGGAAGGAAGAAAAAAAAGGGAAGAAAAAAAGATGTGTCGAGCTTACCTTTTTCAATCAGAGAAGCTTATTGCTTCTTTTTTCTTCTTTTTTTTTCTTCCTTCCTTTTTTCCTAAGTGCGTTTTTGCAACTTATATCTCCACAGTATGAACGGATTTATTTTTTCCAATGAAGCTAAGAAGATAAAATTTAAAAAAAAGAAAAATTGGAGATATATTTGACGTTTTTTCAAGATAAATAAGTTTTTTTCTCTTTCGAATAACACATATGAGGTCTGTAAAGTAAATACATCCCTGGTTCAACCATTCGAATATGCAGGTACCATATTTACCTATTTTCTAACTCGGGCACATTCGGGCTAAAGTTGGGATTTAGGGTGTTTTAACCAACTACGGAAAAATCGATACGGCCAAGGCGAGATTACAGATTCCTTCTCAAAAATTTCAAATCTGAACTGGCATACCTCTGATTTAAGTACTGTCGCAGACAGCAGATGTCGCATACGTATTCTGAGTCGTTTAAGCGTAGAGAATTTGGAAGCGTTGGATTGTCTGACTAGATGTATATAGACAATGATTATACTAGTGTTTTGCTCACCATAATATCGAGAATCCCAGCGACCTGGCACAATTATTTTCTTTTCAACAATGGCGTCGTTATTTTAGTTTTCTTTGTTGTTGTTTCTTCAATTTTAGTAAGAAATCGTGTACCCGTCAAGCACGTTTCTGGGGACCACTGAGCTTATTGCGAAAAGTTCACGTCCGCCGCTATTTTATTTCAGATTCCTGAGAAAACTGAAAATTGTCTTTTTTAATTTTATATATATTAATTAATTACTATTCAATTAGTTTTTTTTAGCGTTTTGCAGGATTTGTCTTAAACAATAAAACCTTGCTGGCATCCCCAAAATATTAAATTTTATCTCATTTAAATTAGCATTTATTAATTATATCCGTTTGGCAATACCATGGAAGTATTTTTTCGCTACAAAGACGAAACGCCACGGAACAAAATAGATAGATGCTTTCCGAGAGTTGGGTCTCCCTTGCAGTGTGGTAAAAGAGATTTGAAATACGTTGGTCTTAGAACATCCACGTAGTCGAATCTCCGCAGACACGGCGGCGACGGCAACACACTAGCCGCAACCGCAGTCACCCCACGCAACGACCGATTAGCGGGGGGGGGGGGGGGGGGGGGGGGACGACGGCGCGACTATACTTAGTTCAATTTTAAGTTCTGGCCTCTTAAATGCTAAGTTTTTGTATTGAATTAAACTTCCCTTCTACTTCGAATAATAATTTATTTAATTATTATTATAAGTAAATAGGTACATTATATTTATACAGGGAAACCTGATTATTAATAGATTATACACTGTAATGTGATATACTAAATAAGTAGTTCGTGTATACACCTGTATCGCTTAGGACCTTTATTCAAAAAATAATATTTTTTAGTTTATTAAGACATAGTATCAACCTATAAATTCTTTTATTCAACCAAGCTAAGTAAGTGTAATATACAAACAGAAATAAAGGACTTAAAAATAAGTTTCTTTACAGTTTAAAACGGGACTAGGTAGGTATATAAACTCCAACTAATCTACAGTATAAAACCTGTTTAAAACCTCGTTATTTTTGCTAAATTGCCACAAATTAAGTTCGGCAATCTTTTTCTTTAATTATTAAAAAACAAAACAGTACAGCTGACGTAATACTTATTACAAATCTATTAAAATTGGTGTATGTATTAGTATGGGGTTTTCACTTCATTAAAATTAATTTTCCGCAGCATAACTGGACCTGTATAATGTATAAAAACACCTTGTAAGTTAGGCGGACAAAATATGTGGTGACATGTTTTTTATTGATATTTGCTCTATTGCTATTTTAGGAATTATTGCAACCATCAAAACGGAAAAATGTACTAACAAAACAAACAGTGCCCATACACATTTTCACCACAAATTCCTTTAAAACACAATGATATAAATTAATAATATTTATAAACAACAAATCGTGCTTGCCATCTTACCCTTCCACCATTTTGTATAACAAATCGGAAATGGTGGCCAACAAAGTAATATGTTCCAAGTCAAAGTGTCGCCATTTCGAGTAATTCGCTCTTTGATGAGTAAGTTGCGTTGAAAGAAAACCACACCCATTCATTATTGCTTTCTATAATTCTTAGAACGACTGACTAGTTTCGGTATTGTTTAGTGATGCTCCTCTGGGACTGGCCCGATAAGCCGCTGCATGCTCAAATACTCGTTTCCGGACCGGGGCCTAAGAGTACAAGATGGCGGCGGCGGTTCCATGCTGGAACTATGCGAGGACAGTGATAGAGTTTCGAAGTAATCCGACATATCTGAAGTTCCGCTGCTGGTACTGCCGTTTGGACACACCTAATTTTTGGTAAGAAACACGTCAGATCGTTATAAGTGATAATAAAGGAGTTTAGCACTAAAAAAGTCGTCAAGTTGGCTATGAATTTTTGTCACAGAAGGATGGACGGAGTACCTAATAAAAGCAGATGACGCTTTTTGTTATTTTACCCTTTTCACTTCAAAAATTAGCAGCCAACACTTGATAACTTTCTATTGAACACCCCCTAACCACTTACCGGTACTTCGGCCTCAGCGCTGGCAGACTTGCCCTCGGTGGCCGCTTTGTTGAACTGAAAGCTTAAGTCTCTTAAGGGATCGGAACTTTTCGATCTGCGAGGCAGTGTCACGTTGGCTGACATTTGGGGCCGTCGGGGTAACTCGAAGACTCCAGAATCGTTGGAGCTGGACGAATCGCGGTTTGATTTGCAGGGGACGCTCGAGGAACGACGAACTGCAAAAAAAAGTTTTAATCATTTAGGTACCACATACGTACCATATATAGGGTGTATATAAAAAAAACTCGTAGCAAGCCATGGAATTATAACTCTTGTCTGAGATAACTTCATAAAAAAATAAGTTAGAACATTTTATGACATTTTCTACTTTTAATTGTTTCTATCAAGTCATCTCAGACTTATAAGCCATTCACTTATTATTGTCGTCAAGTAGGCGTTGGAAATTTGAATTTGACATTTTTATCGTATCTTCTCAACATGTGCTAAAAGGAGATGGGTATAAAAAAATAAGGTTTCAAAGGTACCTAGATGACCAAAATAACTGAATGGGTAATACTGTTCTAATTCCATGGTGTCCTTGAGTTTTTTTTTAATGAATGTATGTACCATCCACGCTGAAGCTACTTAAAGTCCGCATGTTCTTTTTTACTAGAAATGTGTGCGTATAGATATAAGATTCAATAAGGGATCGAAACATTGTGTTACGAAGAGGGATTCATCAAGTCAAGTAGCTTGACAATTTTAATAAATACTTGACTTGAAAAATTAAATACTTGCAAACTCTTGACTTGACTTGACTGGATTTTTTCCCAGTTGAAATTGACTTGATGAAATTTGAAACTACTTGATATTTGAGCGAAAATGGTAATTGAACACGATGAACTCAAACACTGTAACGTAATTTCGTAACAGTCAATTTGAGAACTTTCAATGATGATCAGAAATCTATAGAATGAATCTTTTATAGTCTGACGGTACTATGAATGTGACAGCCTTGTGACGCTCTTTTAACTCTGCTCTTGTACCCCAAGGTATTTTAAAAAGCAACACAATTTGGGTGGATTTGACTATTTTTTAAACCAATGCAGCCAGAAAAAATGTTAAATAAAACAGTTGTACTTAGAGTTTCTTTGAATCTAGACGTTACAGATTCCAGTCAAAAAGAAATAGACAAAGCTTCATTCGGAAAGTAAGTAAATGTGTCGAGAGTAAAAATAAACTTGAAATTGAAACAAGCAGACTCAGAGGTTTAAATTATGTAAAACTCAGATTAATTCCAATTCCTTGACAAAATAAAAGTGAATGGTTTTATCATAATTCTAAAAAAATTAGGTAAAATATTCAGAAAACTTTGCACTTTCTGAGTTATTATCAGTGAGAAAGTTTGAATGATTATTTGAAACATAGATGATTATACATTAATTTCTCCCCTTTCTACTCAATGAGATACTTTTAGATTTAGTCAGAAGAGCCTCAGCAAAAGCTGAAGTTTAAAATGATACTCAGGCCAGTTTGTTCAAGTCACCCTCAAAGTCGGGTTCAACTAAACTGGTACTTGAACTCGCCCATAAGAATAGCACTCCTGTCAAATAATTTAATTTGTGACACTTGCTGACAGCAATGTTTTTTTATGGGCGAGTTCAAGTACCAGTCGAGTTTAGTTCAATCCGACTTTAAGGGTGACTTGTACAATCTGGCCTTAGAGGTTCAAATTATGTAAAACCTATACTCTTGATAAAGGTGATGGAATCTTTTCATTGCAATAGGTCTAAAGAATTACGTAAAATATTCAGAAAATAGGAACAGGTTTACAGGTATAGGACAGAATAAAACCAGCTCTCGTTAAAAAATTGCCGACGTTTCGATTGTATATATATATATAACATCTTTATTTCCAGGGAAATAGGCTATCGACCATTTGGTCTTTCTGCCCATGTTATAATATTACACAAATGAATTCTATATACAAATATTACAAACTTAGGGAAAGGAAGAAAAGCGACTCATTTCTGAGCTTGGCCTATCTACGTTTGGAAATGTTCCATTAGGGTGGTTGTAGGGAAAACGAAGCGGGACTGTCTATTTTGTCTTGTTAAGCAAAGTGGGTTCAGTAGAGTCATATTGTGTGGGTTGTTTTTCCATTTAGTCTGAAGTTGTATCAGTCTTTCACTTATTTTTGTCATGTGTGTGCGTTCGTAGAGTAGTTGGTTGGAAGGATTGTGCAGCGGGTTTTCGGGGTGTCTTATCTTGGTTATCATTCTTAATGCGATTTGTTCTGTTGTTTGTGTGTATTGTTTAGTTTTCTCTGACGCATTTGCTCTTAGCACGTGTCCATAGTCTAACAGTGGTCTGCAAATGGATTTGTATATTTTTATAGCCGTTTTTGTGCTAATTCCTTTGTTTTTGTATGTCAGGGATCGAAAGTGTTTTGTCCTTTTAATAATCTCCACTCTAGTATTTCGTACGTGTTTAGTAAATTTTAATTTTTTGTCGATTGTTACTCCCAAGTATTTTATGTCGTTTTTTGGTTCGGTTGTGTGACCGTCTGCTGTTATTGTTGGGGAGTCTGCCTTAATTTGGTGGTTTGAAAGAAGGAGTTGGTTTTTTGTGGCATTTGGTGTTAGTCTCCATTTGTAGAACCAGGCCATTGTGTCGTTCGTTAGTGTCTGCAGTCTTTCAACTGCCTTTTTAGTGGTCTTGTCGTGTACAATGAGGGCTGTGTCGTCTGCGTATTGTAGTATATAAGCTGTTTTGTCTAGGTGGTCTCTATCGGGAAGATGATAGTTGTATATATCATGGCAATACACGTTATAAAGCAAGGGTGAAAGCGGCGAACCCTGAGGGAGTCCTTGTTCAGGAGAAAAAGGGAAAGAAAGAGTGTTATCAATTCGCACTTCTAGTTGTCTGTTTTCAAGTAGGTTTTTAATAGTATAAAGTAAGTATTTTGGTGTTTGAAGTTGGTGAAGTTTGTACAGGAGACCCCTGTGCCAGACGCTGTCAAAGGCCTTGTTAATATCCATAAATAGACTTGCTGTTTTTCCACCGTTTAGGTGTGTTGTTTGTATGTTGTTAGTCAGAACAAAAAGTGGGTGGATAGTCGAGTGTTTCGTCTTAAATCCAAATTGGTATATTGGAATAAATTGCCGATCAGTTCTTGAATTCTTTTTTTAATTATGTGTTCAAATAATTTACTTAACACTGGGAGTAATGTAATAGGTCTATAGTTTTGTGTTAGTGTGTTATCTAAACCGTTTTTTGGAATGGGTATTATTATTCCATTTTTCCATGTCCTTGGAATATTGTTATTTATAATACAGTCGTTCAGTTGGTTAAGTATGTACGCGTGGGTTTCTGGGGTTAGGTTTCTAAGTATTTTACCCTTTATTTTGTCTTTTCCCGGCGCTGTATCTTTGATTTTAGTCAGTGCCTCGTCATATTCCGTGTCTGTAATTAGTGTGTATGGGTGGTCAGATTGTTGTGTAAAGTAGTTGTCGTACCAGTTATTTACAATATTCCAGTTGTCTGCATCAAATTTAGGATTTGTTGACGCACTGAAAGCCCCCTGGAAATGTCTGGCAAAGGCGTCCGCTTTGTCTTTGTCTGTACATCGTTCTGTTCAGTTTTCGTTAATCATACCAGTGGCGTTGTTTTTTTTATAGCGTGACAGTTTCTTTATTTTTTGCCAATACGTTTTTCCTTGGTCTTTTTCGATTTCTTGGCATGCCTTCAGCCATTTATCTTGTCGATATTGGTCGATCATCGTCTTTATGTTTCTGTTCAGTTGGTTGATTTTTCTTTTTAGTTCATTGTCTTGTATGTGTATGTAGAGTCTGTAGAGTTCCCTTTTGTGTTTAATCAATCTCAGGATGAATTTCGGTAAGGTGTGTTGGTAAAAGGATCTGCTTGTCCGGGGTGAAGATTTTTCTATTGCCAGTGTCAGTTGCTGTTGGGTTTTTTCAATTGAGATGGGATGTGTCTGTGTTTGGATGTAGTTATGAATTTGGTCCCTCACTCTATCCGCGTCAGTTTTGTTCAGGTTTAGTTTGTCAACGTTTTGGTTTGTAGAGGTCATAGGTTGCATCCGCTGAAGGTCTAGATCAAATGTCACCGCCAAATGATCTGACCCCAGTTCGTTGGTCAGAGTCACGTTATTTATGTTGTTAGTAAGATTTCTTGTGTAAAGTAAGACATCTGGTGTTGAGTCTCTATTCTCTGGCATTAAAAATGTCGGAGGCGTATGTTGCTTTACAAAGTCGGAGTTTTCTATAAAGGTGTTTAGCTGTCTTGTTTTCTGTCTGTTGAGGTTGAGATCTCCGATAATTATTGCGTATTTGTAGAGGCATGCTTTAGTCAGTATGTTTTGTTCTATGTTGGAGAATGGATGTATGTATACCAGGAAAACATGAATGTTGTCATTTTTGTATGGAATGGTAAAATGAAGGCAGTCGTTTAAAGGGTTGTTAAGAGCAGGTGGATTTGCTTTGCCTAGTTTTGCTTTTGGTTTGAGTAAGACCGTTGCCCCTCTGTCTGTCCCAGTTTGGTTTTAGTTTCTACGAACATGCAGCAGTCAATGTCATTACGTTCTATGTAGTTGTAAATCAGATGTTTTTTGCGGTTTAGTCCGTTGATATTGGCATAAAGTAATTTTAACGTGAATTTTCTACGTTTGTGATTGTTTGTTTGAGTTGGTCTTGTGGTTCTGTGTGGGAGTTTGTGTTTGGTAGGAGCAGGTCAATCATTAATATATACATATGAGTGCCAAAGAAAACGACCGAGGTGTCAATGTTAAAGTCATCGATAAATTGTTTTCGCATTTTTTTTAATAGCTCTTCTCTGTTTGTATTGCTTGTTTTGTTCAGTTGATGCTTGTATTTGTTTATTATATAGTCGTGAGTTGTTATAGGCAAATGAATTCTACTTCCCTCCGTTATTGATTTTGACACGTCGGTCGATCTCTTGTTAAGGCATTTGATTTTAACATTGGGAATACCCTCAATTGGAGCGGTAGGTCTGTTGGGGCACTTCATACTCCATGCTGCGTGCTCTTCTGATTTGCAGCTGGCACATTTTATGGGGAGCGGTGATTTGCATGAGGACGTTGTGTGTGGTCCTTGACATCTGTTGCATTTCGTTGGGCTCTTGCAGTCTTCTGTACGATGGTCGAATAGGTTACATCGGTTGCATGGAGCAGGAAAAGGAGCCGGTGGCTTACTTTCCACGATTTTAAATATTCTGCCTAGAAAGTAGATGGTACGGTCGTTTATCAGTCTTTCATAAGTGTTCAGGTCCCCTGTTATTAATCTCATCATCAGTGTTGGTGTTCCTCTCTGTCTTGATATAATTCTCTTACAAAATCTAACTCGAAGACCCAACTTTTCCAAGTTTTTTAAAAACATGTCGTCTGTTATTTCTAGATCGACACCCGTAGCAACAACAGAGTAGGAAGGTAATATCTGGCGGTTTAAGTTTGTCCCGTGTGCTGTTGTATTGTTGTTAAGGTGCAATTTGAAAGATGTTACTATTTTGTTTCTAGTGAGCAGTTGCAACGTTTCGGTGGCTTTGTTCTCGTCGTTTGTTTTAACAAGAAAATTTTTTTCCTGTTTTATAATAATGTCTTTGTTGTGCTTGTTAAGTTCATCCCATTTTAGGGCAAACTCCACTCTTGATGTTGTATTGGTTGTAAAGAAGGTAAATGTGTGGGAAAATGTTGGATGGAGATGTTGTTTTGTCTTGGATGTTGTTGCATTTGTCGTTGTTCCCTCCCTGTTGCCACTAGTTGTGGGACAATCCAGTGCTGGTCTTTTTGTTTTGTTTCGATTGTATATTACAATCTTCTTCAGTGCTACAAATATAAAAAAGAAATTGCACAGCAGGCCTACAGAATAAATGTAAAATTTGTTCTTAATAAATATAAATATAAACATATAAACATTTAAAAACTTATTAACATAACGACAACATAACGTAACAATATACGATCACTCGTATATGATTTTACTAACCTTTTTTTTTATGTTGAGAACATAGTTGTGTCAATAGAGTTTAGTGCACCAGTACACATAATGGAGGAATTGGAATGGACCAAAATAGGCACTGCCGTCTCGAAATAATTGTAAGCGGCGTCTTTCTTGAAAGAATGCTCGACCAGAAATGTCGGTCGGCCTGAGCATTTTACAATTTTTAGTCGATGTAGATTTTAGGAATCTAAATACTTGTTTTTTTTTTATCTTTTTAATGCTAGAAGTAATTGGGTGCCAGCTAAGAATGCATATGTTGTAGCTTTGTGTCTATGTTATTTTTGTCTTGTTTTAAATATGTTGAGCATGTGGTTGTAGTAGGTACCCAGTCCCGATGTGTCAGTTATAAAATTTATTGTTTCATTCAAGGTTATATGGATCATTTCACTGATGTTCCTTTTATAAAAATTATGTTCCAAATCAAGGATTAGTACTTTATTGAAATGGAAATCACGGTTGGTAGAGAAATGATGAACAGTTAAAAAGGTCTTTTCATTTCGGTGCTTGTTGGACTCTTTGCAGTCATATCTATATTGGGATAGTCTGGACTTTACATACTGCCTAGTTTGGCCCACATAACACGCATTGCAATTTCCACATGAAATCTTATAGACAAGGTTAGAATTAAGTTTTATTGGTGTATTGTCCTTGAGTTTGGTGAATATGGTACCCACTATTTTAGTATTGTAGAAAGCTAATTGGCAGAGTGGGTTGATTTTGGAGATCTGTTTTTGATTTTTTTTCTGATAAAACCCGAATATAGGGGAATTTGAAATATAGTCGTTTAACTTCTTTTTGTTTGGTTTGTTGTTGTTTTAGTGTGTGTTTATATTCATTTATAATTCTATTGATAAGAGTGAGAGGGTAGTTATAATTTAAAAGGATTGACTTTACTTTGTTTTCGTTGTCTTTATGAAACTCAACGCTACTCAATGTAAACGATCTGTAAAAAAGGTTTTTGATTATCGAAATTTGATTGTATTTTATGTAGGATGTGACGACAGGTAGTTAGCCACTCTGCTATAAGCTGAAGGTTTCATGTACCAATTAGTTTTAAGAGACCCGTCTATGCGACGAACAATCAACAGGTCAAGAAAAGATATTGTGTTATTTTTCTCCACTTCCATTGTAAATTTAAGCTTAGCATGGAACCCGTTAAAATGTGCCAATAATTGGTCTATCGAGCGTTTAGGGCAATCCAAGATGGTATCATCAACATATAATTTAATAAATGCTTTCATTTGTAACCTCTTTGATTAAGTCATTCATGACTAAATCTGCTAAAATGGGGCTAGCTGGGTTGCCCATAGCGGAGCCATCAAGTTGCTGGTACCACTCTGCGTTAAACCGAAAATAGCTACTGTGGAACAAAAATTCAACAATTCGAACGAACACATCGAGTGGAATGGTCGTATATGCTGAAAAAAATCGCCACCTCTTTTTAATTATGGACACTACCAGTTCTTTCGGTATATTCGTAAAAAGTGATACGACGTCCAGTGAAACCAACAAAAAATCCCTATCTAGCCGCATCGAACCGGCAAATTCTGCAAATTCGAATGAATTTTTTACATTATATTTAAAGGTTGTTGTTTTTAAGTTAAGTTGTTGTGAATATATGTCGATAGTTTGTACGTTGGGGAATTTATACAGCTGACGATGGGTCTGAAAGATAAATTGTCTTTATGAGTTTTTCTGAGACCGTATAGTTTAGGAAACTTTGCATTGTATGTTTTTAGTTTTTTTTTTGGTGTTCTCGTCGATATGTGCTTGTTGGAAGAGTTCGTCGACAATTTTGTTGGCTTGATTTTGGTATTCAGTCCTATACCCGTAAACCTGTTCCTATTCATTGGCAACAAGGACGTTAACCACACATAATATTCAGAAAGTTTGAGCTTCTGGGTTATTCTGAGACTCTGAGTCATTCATAGACATTTGTATAATTATTTGAAACTTGGACGATTAGATAATTTCTCTGCTCACTAGTTCACCAGATACGTTTACATTTAGGACGACATTTACAACTATCAGTAAAACTTCATTTTAAACCTTTAGTTTGAAATATTTTGACAAATCTAGAGTTTAAACTTCAGTTTGAACTCCATGCGACATACATTTACGTTTTACAACCTAGTGTAAACTCCAAACTAATAGTAGGATTCTGTAACTTTGCGTACAACGATGTAAGAGATGTATCGTTCTAAAGGTACAATTACTTATTTGAAAAGCAGGCAAATTTTCTCATTTTTTCAATTATTCCTTCTCAAAACCATGATCTTTGTATTCCAAAAATACTTCGGTTGTAAATTTTACATTTTTGTTTGTAGCTTCTTTTAGGGCTATTCATCGCATACACCGCTGTAAGCAAAAGTTACAGAATCATACCATTAAGTTAAACTGATACTGACACGTCAGAATCATTTTCTCATTGTTACTTTCAAAGCATTCAAGTGACAGTTGAATTCATCATGACATTTTCATAACTTCAGTGTTATCCCAAGTTTAATTTGCAGTTTGAACTACAGTTTATACTGAAGATTTACTGATACTTGTAAATGTCGTCCTTAGTCATAACGATACTCAGAGTAAGGACCACTTTTACAACTATCAATAAAACTCCAGGTTTGACGTACCTTGCAGTATTTATCTGTCCACATTTTTCGTTTATCTTCAAACTAAAGTTTAAACTGAGATGCAACAGTGGGTCTATAGTCTATACCCAGGCGAGAGCGTGATGTCATTTTGACGTAATTTTTTGGTAAACATTGGTCACCAAAGACGTCATAATCTCGGGGGGAAGTCACAAACGGATAACGTAAGTTTGCAACGTCAAAATAACTTTACTTTGTGACAAAACGACTTTAGTTTATGACCTTAATTTATAATAATGTCGATATTATATGAAAAACGACAAAAACCACTATTCAACTATTCGATTCTCGAGAATTTGGGCCCAAAACTTAGCCGAAAAAGTTGCCAGATTTAGTCAAATATTACCAGCCCAGGTTATTTTCATCTGAGTACACCACAAGAAAATAACTTAGAAATGTTTGCCATTTTAATTATTTTGAAATTTTCAAAGCTTAAAACATGAGACTAATAATAAATGGGAATAATAAAAGAAAACAAACAATAAGAAATAAATAATTTACCTAAATAAAAATCGACAAGATGATCCAAAAGTTAATCTGGAATGATCAAAAATGTATACAAAAAAGCTTGCAAATAAACTAAGAATCAATTGAAACGATACACCCCAAATTTTGAATGAACTTTAAAACTGTCAATCTCTAAAGCCACTAAACCGATTTTCGTTGGAGATGCCATTTTGGTATGATCCATGTATAGAGTGCTTTAAGTGGTTATGTACTCGGTTATATGTTTTGCAGGTTTCCTAAAACAGGGTTCAACAGAACTTGATGCATTTTTGTAAAAACTTTTTGAGCAGATAATTTTGCGGAAAAAAAACTCTTTTTTTTTGTTACGGTAGTATGTGGAGACGCGTCATACCTCGGGAAATGTTTGATGTTTTTTGGATATTTTGCCTGGTTCCATAGATATTTAGTCTCTTCTATAAAAGAGGTCATTTAAAACTGGGGCTCCAATTTGCCCCATAATAATTAATATATATTAATAATTAAAAATATAATTTCTAATAACATCTTGGGGAATGCCTTCCCAAGAATTCCATATCGCTTGCAACAAATCAAAAAATTTTTTTAAAAGGTTACTTTTTGTTCACCACTGTAGATGTGTCTAACTTTATAGCCTCAAACACCTCAACATTTATGAAATTTTATCAGTGACTTTTTATGATATTACAACTATACTTATAAAAGAGTGGACCTTGCTTTGACTGTCAGCCTAGATGAATTGTTTTCAACGATTTGGAATTAGTCAGATTCTCGAACTCAGTTGAAAGTCTTTTAGTTCTTAAAAACTTTGTTAAGCTTTAGATTGTTCTAGGCTTTTCCTATTTATTCCACTTAGTATCTTTTAGTGTTTTCAAGACCCTTATGTTATTCATCTTTACGTGTGACATCTTCTTGAATATAAAGATTAAAAAAATGAGTATTAATGTCAGTTTCGTGGCTCACCCTGTACATCTAAACAAGTAGGCATGGCTCTGGTTCGCAGATGACTACATCCAATTTTAAATAGCTGTAATGCCCATTGAATAGGAGATTTGTTTTTCCTATGGTCTTGAAATGTTACACTTTTAGAAAAACCTACTTTTTATTTAAACTATTAAAGATATAAAGAAGGACAGAAAAAGGTCCCGAGGTATCATTAACAGCTACAATAATCAGGCAGCGGAATTCCAAAATCATCCATAATTTTTTTTCCACATCACTTAATTGTTGAAATTCGATTATCACTTCGATATTTGAAAAAATTTTACTTTCTGTTCGCCACTGTAGATGTCTAACTTTATAGCCATTACGCCTATACGTCTATCTTGCCCTGTACATAGCCTTTACACTCCATATGAAATTTGTATCAATATTATGATTATGTGGCAAATTGGAGCCCCACTATTAAATGACACCTCTTTTATAGAAGCAACTAAGTATCTATGGAACCAGGCAAAATATCCAAAAAACACCAAACATGTCCCGAGGTATGATGCGTCTCCACATACTCGCGTAGTAAAAAATGTTTTGAATTTGTTCTCCGCAAAATTATCTGCCCAAAAGTTTTTACAAAAATACATCAAGTTTGTATTAAGAACCCTGTATTAAGAAACCTGCAAAACATATAACCGAGTACATAACCACTTTAAGTAGTATATACATGAATCTTACCAAAATGGCCTCTCCAATGAAAATCGGTTGAGTGGCTTTAAAGATAGACAGTTCTTAAATGCATTCAAAATTTAGGGTGTATCGTTTCAATTGATTCTTAGTTTAGTTAGAGACACAGATTTAAATTATTTCTAATTGTAGACCGAAATCAATTTTGAACTTTCAAAATATTGCTAAAAAGAAAAAAGCTGCTTTTTGTTGAGTTAGTAGTTTCCGAGTTATTTGGAAAAATGTGAAAATTTTTGAAAACTTCAATCTCCTCCATTCTGTGAACTATTCTTGATAGAGCAAAATAAAAAAATTATAAAGTGTACCTAATAACTCTTTTACATTTTCTAATTTAAAATCTTCTAAAATAGTTAACGAACTACAGGAGGATGAAGGTTTGAGTATGATTCACATTTGTCCAAATAACTCGTAAACTCCTTAGAATGGGGCAACCTCAAAGTGAAATCTTAAAGTAACTCCACAAAAGGCGACTTTTTCCTAATTTAAGCGACCTTGTAATTCTTAACCATTTCGGAGTTAGCAAACGGAAGAGAAGAGAACACATGATAGAAACACCCTATACGGTGTGTCCCAAATTCGAGGCTCTACACTGAGATCTCGGAAACTGTAATGGTTACAGCAAAGGTTAAATAGGGAATGTTTTGGGGAATCTAGTGCTGATTTCAGATCCGGCTTCAAATTAGATACCGGACACTTGGTTTCTGAGATATTGCAAAAAATATAAAAATGGCGGATTTCGTTTTTTTTCTTATAAATACGAAGTGGTTTATTTGACGAATGTCGAAGTATGACATTATTAGGACACTTTTTTTGAGACAATCAATATGGCGTATATCAAAACTCGCTATCGTCTTTTGTTTTTTTGGAACGCACTACAACTTTGGTTTTTCTTGTGGCGGCCATATTGGATTTTTCGATTTTTAGATCCAGCGAAAAATTTTCATTACATTGATATCGCGCAAGTACATAAAACTCGAAAGTTACGATAAAAAAACAATTTTTTTTAAAGTTCGACAGTTGGCCACCACTTTGAGTAAAATGCCATTGCGCCATTTGCATTTTTTATCAATAATCACTGTTATTCCGTTAAAAGCAAAACTGAGTCGTCTAAAATGTTTCGCAAATGTTAATTTTATTTTGCTTTATTTCTGTGAAATAATATATCTCTTAACAATTAAGTATACCAACATTAGTATATTATACAACAAACATTTAATGAGAGTCGTTATTCTCGAGGGTAACGTTTGAGCCCACGAGCGAAGCGAGTGGCACAAGTTGCCCGAGAGAATAACGCTCATTAAATGCGCGTTGAATACTATACTTTATCCACGACCAAGATTCTGGGTTTTCTCAAATATGATAGGTTATAGATGCCACAAAGATAATTTACAATTTTAAAACCACGACCACGACTGATTTCGCTATTCAATGGCGCGACGTTTGATGCGTCTTGTCGATAGATGACGGTCTAGTCACCCGCGCATATCACCGCATGTTCATTTCAATGCTACGAGGGTGGACGGTAAATTACTTCATTTTATGGCCTATTTTAAGTATTTTTCAGTGAAAAGTATATATTTTAGGGAAAAAGAGACACTGTAACCTACATTTGCCTCAATACATCCTAATAGAAGGATAATTATTTGAATGAACCAGTGGTAACTACCGATTTCATGTTTAGGGCAGTTTACTTTTTCAGTTGTCAGTTGCCTACGACATGTTTCGTTTCCATGACAACTCATTATTCACTTGTGAATAATGTTCATTATTCACAAGTGAATAATGATTATCGTTAGTCTTGAGAATGTACAAGAATAATGTGATTATTATAGTATGGTCGTGGATAAAAGAATAACAAAATGGAGGTATCTAATAAACCAGGTACTAATATAATTTTTAATGACTTAATTTTTAGCAATTCTCTCTCATATTAATTATTATCAGGTAGATTTGCAAAATGCCTACCGTCTACCTCTCGACAATTCTGACAGTTTGAAAATACTTTTCGAATGACTCTAGCAAGGGTATTTCTGTTCATAGAGGCAAAAGTGTCCAAAACTCTTTCTCTCAGAATATTTACGTTTTAAGTCGCAAGTTTTATTTAACTTTTTTTAACACTTTTTATATGTTTTATTGCTAAATCACTTGAACTATAGTATTTTTCGTATAACCTAGGGCAAAGGCATCATACATTATGATACTAGTGTTAAAACAAGAAAATAAAAATAAAAATAGCGGCTTAAAATAAAATATGCAGTATTTTTGTCTGTGAGTGTATAAAGTCTAAAAGGAAAAAAGTAGACAAGTAAAATTACCAATGATTCCACACCCCAACCCGTTGTTCTAAAATTCTGGATCTTCAATACATTTATTTGTATACCATTCTGAAAAACGCATTCTTTTTGAAAAATCAGTTTCTATGAGCCCCTAAATAATTGTAGGTTTGTAAGGACGGCAGAAAAAAGGTTTATTCGCGCTTCCTACTTCGGTCACGAGAGAACGCCAAATCTTTATTTAGAAAAGGTTTTATACGTCAAATATGACAGTTGCGACGTAAGGTTGATTTTTCTTAAATGGAACGATACATAATTTTTATGCCAAATCGATAGAGCAGCTGATTTCAAAAATTCAAAAAAGTCTTAAAGGAAGTTCTTACAAGAAATCTAACTGACAATCTAAGAAATAGAATTTAACACGATTTTGCTAAATGACAGTACACAGTAACTCTAATAGTTTAAACAAAAATGCAAATGGCGCGAAGTCACATTACGTCAAAGTCATGGCCAACTGTTCAAATTTAAAAAAAGTTGTTTTTTTTATGGTAACTTCCCAGTTTTATGTACTTGCGGGATATCAATGTAATGGAAATTTTTCGCTGAATCTGAAAATCGAAAAATCCAATATGGCCGTCATAAGAAAAACCAAAGTTGTAGTGCGTGTCGAAAAAACAAAAGACGATAGCGAGTTTTGACATACGCCTTATTGTTTGCCTCAAAAAACTGTTCTAATAATGTCGCACTTTGACAGTTGTCAAATAAACTACTTCGAATTTATAAGAAAAAAAACCAAATTCGCCATTTTTTTTTTACAATATCTCAGAAACCAAGAGTCCGGTGTCTAATTTGAAACCAGATCTGAAATCAGCACCAGATTCCCTAAAATATTCCCCATTTAACCTTTGTAGTAGTAGTATAGTTTTCGAGATCCCAATGTAGAGCCTCGAATTTGGGACACACTGTATATAACAAAAACGCCTAAAATAAATTGCACTTCATGCAATGCCCCTGAAACCCAATGTTAAATATACCAACCATTGAAGACTGTGTATACTTGTTTGTAGTGCATTTCCTACCTTTGCTGTTTATTTTATTTTCTTTGTTTCTTTTTAAACAAAGTGGCTGCACTTTAATAATAGGCAGTAGGTTCACTTCCAATACTAGTGGCGTCCTCATGGTATTAAGTACAAAAGCGTGGTAAAATTGCAATTTACATAGTTTCTGTAGGTATTCAAGATCTAACAACATAACATTGTCATGAAAGTTAAAAGTTTATTGCGACGTATGTTATAGATTAAAGCAAAAAACTCTAATTTTAATAGTTTGCATATTTTAAATTAGAGTTTTTTGCAAAAAAGGTAAAAAAATTTTTATCCACGACCATTATAATACTCACATTTTTCTTGTACATTCTCAAGATTAATGCTAATCTTTATTCACTTGTGAATAATGAGTTGTCATGGTAACGAAACATGTCGTAGGCAACTGACAATTCAAAAAGTAAACTGCCCTAAACATGAAATCGGTAGTTACCACAGGTTCATTCAAATAATTATCCTTCTATTAGGATGCATTGAGACAAATGTAGGTTACAGTGTCTCATTTTCACTAAAAAATGTACTTTTCAAACATGATCAAACGTTGCGCCGTCGATTAGCGAAACCAGTCGTGGTTTTAAAATTGTGAATTATCTTTATGGCACCTATAATCTATCATATTTGAGAAAATCCAGAATCTTTGTCGTGGATAAAGTATAGTAGTCAATTCGTTTTTAATGACCGTTATTCTCTCGGCAAAATTGTGCCACTCGCTTCGCTCGTGGGCTCAAACGTTACCCTCGAGAATAACGACTCTAATTAAATGCTTGTATATTATACTATTATAACATTGTCATCTAATGAAATTTTTATTTACTGTATACTGTATACTGTATATACTAAGTCAATAATAGTAAATTATTAAATGAGCTTTTTATGATAGCCATTACTCCCTTAGAGGGAGGTTCGCGGGAAGTCTCCCGTGGGAATAATGGCCATAAAAAGCGAGTATAATACTATACTTTGTCCACGGCCATTGTCTAATAATTACAAATTATAAAAAAGAAATGTCAAAGTGACACTCGCGTTTGACGGCAAAATGATATTATTCCCGCTGTTTCAACTCATATATCCCTCTGACGCTATATGAGCCCTATTTAACTTTTGTCAACAAGCTGAATATCAGTATATTATAAAGTGGTCGTGGACAAAATGTGTTAAGTGTATTTATATATAATTTTTACATCTTTTTTAAACTTTTTTAACACAGTTTTCACATGTTTTGTTTACATTTTTTTTACAGTCCAAATTATGATGTCACTATGAGTCATTATCGCGTTAAAAATCGAAGTCATTGATCACCAAAAGTTGACATTATAATGACGTCACGCTCCCGCCTAGGTAAGTAAATGTGGCTCTCAGTGACTATGTAAAACTGTTTTGTTTTTTGAGATGGACGTCGTTTCGGTCATCTGGCAACTGATGATACGCCGAACCGGTCCTGGGAGCGTAACGTATTGATAAATAAGCGTAGAGATTATACAGGGTAGTTTTTCTTTGACTTGAGACAAGGAAATATCTTGAGAACTAGTCGAATAAAAGATGTTGTTTCAACGGTGTACTATATCGTACAAAAGTGTCTGTTTTAGGAAAATATTTTTACTTATGTAGGGTGGCCCTGAAAAGTGTGACGTCCTAATGTAATATTTTTAAATAAGACGCTCTTTATTTTTTACTAGATTTTCATACACCTATAGTTTGTACTTGGCGAAAATTTTATATCTTTGCCTATAGTAGTTTAAGAGGCATTCATCAATAAACTGAATGTATCTCGTATGATGTATCATGCATTATCTATCCACAAAAAATGGACATCTCGTTAGCCTTGGAAATTTGACCTCGAGTTGTTTGCCATCTTCTTGAAATGAGCAAAAGGCGGATAACTGCCGGTAAAGATGTCAAACTTTCAGGGCCAAGCAAGAGCTCTAAGATCTATCAAAAATCTAGCAAAAAATACAGCGTGGCATAGGTGGCGCATACATAAAAATATCTTCTTACAATAAGCTCTTCTGTACTCTATAGGCCACTGTTGGAACAAATACGTAAACGGATTTCTATTGAGACTTCAAACTGTTTTTTTAATTATTGGTTTTTGATTTTTCAAGTTTTTTATATGGTTTTGGACCGAAATACAATGTTTCTAATGAGTCAAAAGTCAATTCTTATAGAGATTATTATCTTTTCAAAAAGTAACTTCTTTTCAATTTTGTTTAATTAAAAAAAAGAAATATTTTAAATTTGTGCCTCTTGCCTACTTGGGACTTTTTTTTTTTAATTTTCAGATATTTTAGAATTTTATTTTTTTTTAATTGAAGAAAGAGAAATATTTTAAATTTGTGTCTCTTACCTACTTGGGACTTTTTTTTACAATTTTTGGAAACTTTCTGATTTCTTAACCTCTTCTATATTCTGCACTGTTCTTTATCATTATTGAACTTGACTTGTTTTGTTAATTTTTAATATTTTTTTTTCATCAATCGAAATTACACTTTGCGTTGTTTTTATTTTTCGAGGTAAGTTTAAACTCAAGGCTAGACTTTTCCAACAAGTGTACACTTGCAATGTAAATTGATTTTTACTGGGATAATTTTGGCTTAAAACTGTTTTTTTTACGATTAACGATTCGCAATTTGTCAGATTTTTGTATACGGTATCGGCCCGAAATATAAATTTTCCAACTCAAAAATAAAATTTTCAAATTATGGTCTGAAAAGCGACCTTTCTTAATTAAAAAAATTAGAAAAACTTTTAATTTTTGCCTCTAACTATCTGCTTATTTTGGACATATTTTTCTATAAATTCCTTTATATATACAGGGTGTCGAAGCCTTATTTGACCAGGCCGTAACTTGGAAACCATTCATGGTACAAAAATATTGTTCAGCCGAAAGTTCTTAAGTATCATGAAAGCTAAATAAATGCTGTCAAATTTTTTATACAGGGTGCATCAAAAAGTAGCTATTCGTAAAAGTCATATTTTTCAATGGAACGCCCTGTATATTTTTATTGCTTTTGATTCTATGTAGTATTACAAGTATTTTTTGTATCACACACTATGAGTCTATCTTTAACCGTTTTTGAAATATTAGCCTTACACCTTTATAAAGACGGTGAAACACTGGTCCGCGAATTCTGCCTTAATGATATAAAAAAGCAAAGCTAACAACAAACTTTATTTATGCATTGTCAAATTTACTAATAACAAGTAGTAACATGGTAACGAAATTACAGTGACAAAGGAATTAAACAGAAAATAATAACAAAAAAATTTTTAGAGCACCTAGGCTGCTAGGTATATTTTTATTATTTATTTTTAAAGTAAGTCAATATTCAAATCTTTTGAGAAGGTTCCGGTGACAGATTGCGTTTATCATTTCAGGGGTTATTTGTCTGCAACCAAGTCTGACTTTTTGTTTTAAATCTTAGACATTTTGAGATTGCGTTTGGAAAACCATATCTTTAATGGTTCCCAAAAAAAAATAATCGAGCGGTGACAAATCAGGTGATCTTGCTGGCCATCTTACATCCGGTAAATTTGTGCTTATAACTCAATTTCCATAAGTAGCCTCTAAGTAAAGCTTAACAATGCGAGAGTTATGTGCCGGTGCCCATATTGCTGCCACCACATATTTAGAATTTCATTTAAAGGCATATCTTCCAATAATTCCGGAATTATTGTTTCCAAAAAATATAAATGTCGTTCTCCAGTCATGGTTTCTTCAAAAAAGTATGGTCCTATAATTCGTCCGTTGAATAAACCTCACCAGACCTAACGCAACACCCCAAATAGTTTGAAAATGTGTTTCTCTAACCCAATGTGGATTATCTTGCGACCAGTAATTAGAATTATGCCGATTGAAAACTCCATTGTTATGGAATCTTGCCTCATCACTCCACAAACTACACGACAGAAAATCTGAAACAGAAAATCTCCAACATAACCATAACCCTCGATATAAAGTCAAGTCGCCTTTCTCCATCACCATCACGCAATACTTATGTTAGATGAATTTTAAAAAGATGATATTTAAAATCTCTTAATATCAATTGTATTGAACTTTTAGAGATCCTCATTTCCTTGGAAAGTACCCTAAGGGATACGTGAGGATTAAAATTAACATGCGCCAATACATTAATAACATTATCTTCATTTCTTAATGGTCTTCTAATACTGTTTCTTCGGCTGTTTGGAAAATGACCTTGCCGCAAGGACCTCTCAAGATTTTTGAAAGAATTTGCACATGTAATTGCACGATTTGGAAAACGAACCTGATACAAATCTCTTGCTCTACGCTTATCTTTCTGACACTCACCGTAAATAATAATCATATCGACGTACCTACTTTTCAACTGTGAATAACGTAGGCATATTTTCTTAATTGAGAAACTTAAGATCTGCGAAGAAAAACTAAGTGATTATGTGTGAAATTAGACTACTGTCAATTTGACAGTTTATAAAAAAAGGTGGTTGCTAGCTTTCATTTAGTTGTTCATAACCACATAGCAAAGTCGCGGACCAGTGTTTCACCGTCTTTATAAAGTTCTAAGGCTAATATTTCAAAAACGGTTAAAGACAGACTCATAGTGTCTTATACAAAAAATACTTCTAATGCTACATAGAATCAAAAGCAATAAAAATATACAGTGCGTTACGTTAAAAAAATATAACTTTTACGAATAGACACTTTTTGACGCACCCTGCATAAAAAATTTAACCACATTTATTTAGCTTTCAAGATACTTAACAACTTTCGTCTGAACAATATTTTTGTACCATCAATGGTTTCCAAGTTATGGCCTGGTCAAATAAGTCTTAGACACCCTGTATACAGGGTGATTCACGTTACTCGCCACGGAAGATTATGGCTAAACTTTTAGATTTAAAAAAAGTTTTGTATATGGAATGGATGGGGGTCTATTGGAAGTACATTTTAAAATTATTGTCATTGTATACAGGTGGTCCCAAAAGTAAAACTTTGATTAAAGTTGTATTTTTTTTAATGAGACACCTAGCATATTAATGTATTTTAGGTACCTACGGACAAAAGTAAAGGTAGCTTTATTAAGGTTTATGGCATCTAAACCGTACCGTTCTTCAGATATTCGTCATTTTGTGAAAATGCAGCATCAAATTAAATGTTTAAAATCTCAGCACTTGGTTTCTTTTTAACTACCAAAATTGGCTAGTGGGCTAATAGTACATTGGATTTCTTGCGGTGTGTATTTAGTAATATATTGAGTAAATTTTGTTATTATATTTGCTTTTTGCTTTTTTTTTGGAAGCTCTGCAGCACTGCAGCGCTTATGAACCAGCCGCCACTGATAACGATCATGGTGAACATTCCTTACATTATAACGATTTACAATAAAAGCCGTTATATGATTAAACAAAAATACAAATAACCAACAAAACGCACTCACCTAACTGATTAGCCTGTGTCGTTTGACCAACACATTTACAGGGTGAAGCTACGTCTGGCTCGGCTTCCGGTTCCACTCGGCTCGTGCTCGAATCGGCGCTGTTCGATCGTTTCCGTCTGACGTTGTCAATGTCATCGGCGCTGTCTAGGATCTGTTTGCGCTGATACACGTCACCCGCGTGCAACATGGCCGAGCCGGAGGCCGGTTTGCTGGATCGGTCCAATGCCGGCGCTAAGTTAGGGTTGCTATTGGAGAGAGCTTTGCTTAGGCGTTGCTTTACTGCTGGTGACATTGGGATGTAACTGTGCAAAATATGCAAAAGGTTGATCAGAGCGTGATGGGGCGAAAGGGTGGTGAGTGTGATTTGACTTACCCGGGATGTCCCTGATTGACGCTCTTGTTGTTGGGTTCCATCAGCAGATAGTCGTTTTGAGCGTGGCCACATTTGGTGCATAGAGCGCGAGCCTTTTCCGCGATCTCTTTGCCGTTCTCGTAGAGCTGAAGCGTTTGAGCAAAATCCATGTTTTCGTAGTTGCTACTTGGTTGAGCTGTCGTTGCTTGAATCGTGTTGTTCGATGACTTGGAAACTGGGTTGGTCACCGGGGTTAAATTGGCGTAGTTCGTTGTGCCCGGATTCGGGTGGCATCTAATTAAAATATTTTATTGCATTATCTCATCCATACACACTCGTATTTGCTATTATACATCCTTACCGATAAGTCTTTTTACTATAATCTACAGTGGCATACACAGCGTGTACTGAATCCTCTGGAGCCGACCAGCAGCCCATCAGCCTTTGACACACGCATGGCCTCTCAGGTTCCGGTTGCCGAATCCGCAAAATACAACCGCAAGGCTTCTGAACAGTCTCGAACCCGATGCACTCTTTCAGCTTTTTTGGCGTGTCGTAGTGCTCGTTTTGATTGGGTTCCACTGGGAACGGCATTTTAGGAACGTCATAATTATCGTAGGAAAGGGGAGGAGGAGCTGCCGGTCTCTTGGGCGACGGCGAAGTGGAACCCGGCTTGGGTGGCCGTTGAGGAGGTCTGGTCACAGCCTGACTCCAGCCGGAACTGTCGCTGGAACTGCTTATCGAATGTCGGTCGCAAGCGTGCTCCCAACAGGGAGTGCCTAATGTAGGCCCCACGGTCACAGTCACGGTAGATGACCGAGACATAGCTCCTAAAGAGGGCGTGATTTTAATGTTGGCTTGAGTGATGACAGGAAATACATACCGAGTTTACTTATACAACTCATACAGCGTTCAATGGACGGCTGATTCCAGCCGTCGTTTGAAATACTGTCACCACAGCCATAGTTACTTTCTAAGTCGGTGTAAGGCGAGTTGGCTCGTGAAGTCAAAGAAGCCTCGCTCTCCCTCAGTTCGAGGGCCACGCCGCCTGCGTGGCGCATTTGGTTTCTTCTGGCAGGACTATCCATCACTAGAAAAATATATTGTTAATAAATGCTATAAAGTGCGAAGCCAAGGAGGTAAATAAAGCTAATGATTTTATCACAAATTAGTTTTGCTTCGTTTTTCTTTGTTGTTATGGTTACTGTTTGTTATTATTTGTTAGAAACAAATCATTTGTTACAAAAAATCATTTGTTTGTATTCAAATAATTTGTTACAAACAAGTAATTATGTAAATCATAAAAATTTATAATAAACTTGTAAATTTGAACACATTAAAGCAGCAGCATAAAAAGCTTAACTACTTCAATGTCCGATATTTATACGTCTTATTCTTGGGGGCAGCTCAGCAGAAAGTACAAAAAAAGTTGTGAAAGGGGGCAGCGGGCAGCTTGGGCAAAAAAATAAGCCATTCACCTATTATTGCCGTCAAGAAGGCGTTGGAAAATTGACTTTGACATTTTTATCGTATCTTCTCAACATGTGCTGAAAGGAGATGGGTATAAAAAAATTAAGGTTTCAAAGGTAACTAGATGACAAAAATAACTGAACGGGTAATATATAATGTCTCTTGGACAAAGTGGTTAGCAAGCAAGCTTTAGTGGTTAGTAAGTGCAAGTCATTCAAAAAAAATGTTTTGTAATTTGTTTGAGAAACCACTAATTTAATTTTCATCCCTCACTTTCTGCTCGCCCATTCGCCCTTAATGAAATCTGTTTATTGTATCCACTATTTGTCCTCTTTGCTAAAGCATATGCATCAACACATATAACAGGACTTGAAAAGACTACTCTCTCTTTTAAAAGAGAAGAGTAGTCTTGATTCTTAATTAAGTATAGTTAGGAGGAGAAGTTCTTGGTGTATGGTCCTGACGAGGGTTCAAAATAACGTGCAACCTTTGATCGAGGCTTCGATGCTACACAGCTTTTGATTCCTTCTTTTTTACCTGACCTTTTACAGCCAAATCGATGACTTTTTCTATTGAATACCGTTTATATGACTATACAAACAAATACACTAATAATAAGTAAAATAAAAACAAAATTGTTGAAAAATCCTGGGTACCTTCAAGTTGGTATTTTTTTTGTTTCCTCTTTATGGCTTTGCAAGAGACTTTGTTGTAAAAAGATACCTTTGCCTAAAAGATACAACTTAAAAAAAAATTTAAAAGGAATTTAAAGTTACCATAAATAAATCTCAAATCAATCATGAAACATGATGATCAAGATCAAGTTTTAAATTTCCTTCTGATATTTAAATAAGTTAGTCCGCCATATTGCCGTAGGGAGCAGACATGCCAAATGACGTAATTCTGGAATGGTCAATTAATTATTGACAATGGCGGACTTGACAGGGCGTCATTTCGGAATTGATCATTCCAGGATTACGTCATTTGACATAATTGCCCCTCAAGGCAATATGGCGGACCACCTTATTTAAATGTCATACGGGACGTGTTGGGAAAGAATGTTTCGTGTTTGATTTGAGATATATTTATAATATATTCCTAAATTGTCTCCTTTAGGCCAAAACTCCAAGGTAGAATGTATAGTTTTGTAGCTGAAGTACTGAGGAAAATCCTAAAATGTCAAAACAATATGTTTCTAATAATTAATAAACTGGCTGCGGTGTTGCCGGCCTTACTATTTTTTTATAGTTTTATTTATTTGTGTCGTTATAAGTTATATAAGGGTAAAGTTAATAAAATGTGAATAATAACAGAAAAATATGGTTTTAATGAGGATATATCATCCTAAAAGAACAAATGACATTGAGTTGTCTATTCTTATTCATCATTTCCATATAAGCACAGAAAATTAGGTATGTCTGACTACACTGTTTATATGCCCCTCAAAAAGCTTGTCAAAAACAGCTGTTTTGGAATGGTCAATTTGACGCATCGCCCTGTCACAGTCGATGTTACAGTTGTGGCATCACTGAGATTAGTCTACTCTCTACCAATACTACATACAAGGTGTATAGTATTGTTAGTGATTATGAGCTGATAATAAGATTACTGGAAGAAAATTAATTGTAGGAAAACCAGAGCGGTTTTGAGACACAAATTGAGACTGAGTTGTGCAGCGAAAATTTACTTGAAAGTTGAAAGATAGTCACAAAGTTGCCGTTTGCCGTATAAGTAGGCCTGTTAGCTAAAGGACGTAAAATTAAAATTAAAAAAAAAGAGCTAATTGTGATCCAGAGTGTTCGTTTGTAAAGAGAGCTTGATATATTGTCATAATTAATAAACTGGCAATAAACTGGCTGCAGTGTTGCCCTTTATACTATTTTTCTTAATTTTTTTTATGTGTTCTTATAAATTATATATGAGTAAATATAATGTTAATAGAATTCTAATAATAAAAAATATTGTTTGGAGAATTATCTTAAAAGAACAAACAACACTGACTTGTCATGATTCTTATTCACCATTTCCGTAAAAACACGAAAAACTTCGTATCTTTGACTATAAACTATTTACTTATTATTGACATCAAGTAGTCGTTGCAAATCTGACTGATTTGACATTGCTGAAAGGAGCTGGGTACAAAACAAGAATATTTCAAAGGTAACAGGCTGTAAAAAAAAAGCGAATGAGGTATTCATGGTTGATTGCCCCACGAAACAGTATGGCGGACCTCTAACAAAATCAGCAGGCGAGGTAAATTTTCACGATTTTTAGTCAACCAGCAATACACGGGGTGTAAGGGGTAGGCAGAACAATGTAAAAGCCTAACCAACTGACAACCTCACCTGCACGTGGTGCACCCTGCTAGACAACTAACGAGGCTCTGTCGACCGAGTGATTACCGGTATAAGTAATCCCCTCTTGTCAGCCAACAGCTTCGGGTGGATGAGCCGACAAGAGTAAGGGCACCCTATTGTCCTGGGGTTGAGAAATCGGCCCCAAAGGCGGATGAATTACAATCAAGTAATCAACGACATAAGGATGAGGAAGAATTTTGGACAAACCACCTCATTAAAGATCCAGAATGGATAAGTCCTAGTAAAAATCATCATGGCAAGGCTCACAACAAAACAAGTCCGGAATAGTTCCTCGACCGGATCTCCGGGAGGAAATGTTTTGAGCAGTGTAATGAAAGTGAACATGGAGATAAGGATTGGTACTTGGAATGTTAAAACGATGGCACAAGCTGGAAATATCAACAACGCAACAAAAGAAATGAGAAGAATGAAAGTAAACATCATGGGAATTAGTGAGATGAGGTGGCCGGGAGTGGGTTCGGTGGATGTGGACGAACACAGAGTGTACTATGCAGGAACACAAGATGGTAAGTTTCTGAATGGGGTAGGCATTGTTGTCACCAAGGAGATAGCGCAAAGTGTCATAAACTTTGTCCCATTCTCAGAAAGAGTCCTTCTAATACAGATTAACGCCCGACCAGTAAATCTAAACATCATCCAGATTTATGCCCCCACTGCAGATAAAGATGAAGGGGAAGTTGAAGAATTATACAGGAATGTCGCCCAAATACTCGAGAGGCTACCCAAAAAAGAAGTCAACTTCATCATGGGGGACTTTAACGCAAAGTTGGGAGCTGGAGAAAAAACCGAGCTCATCGGGTCTTTCGGTTTGGGAAAGAGGAATGAGAGAGGAGATATGCTCGAAAAATTTACAGACGAACACGGCCTTGTAGTCCTCAACACACAGTTCAAACAACCACCGAGGCGTTTATACACATGGAGATCACCCCTTGATAAACCTGGGAGAATAGTCAGGAATCAAATAGACTACGTACTAGTCAACAAGCGGTACAGAAACAGCTGCTTAAGTATGAGAACCTTCCCGGGAGCAGATATGCGAACCGACCACGTGCCAGTTATCGGAAGATTCAAAGTGGTTATGAAGAAGATAAAGAAAGCTGCTCCATTAAAAGTTAACCTAAGACAGCTGAAAAACGGGAAGATCAAAGAATGTGTCGAGAAAGAGCTGAATGCAGCAATGGCAGAAACAACAGAAGATAGCTCAGTAGAAGAACAATTGAATCACCTGAAAAGTAAAGTGGAACACATTAAGAACACTATTCTAAAAGAAAACGGACAAAGAGTAAGGAAGAAAACCTGGATGACAGATTACATATTAAACCTAATGGAAGAGAGAAGATTGAACAAGAATAACACCATAGAATACAAAAGGATAAACAACATCATAAGGAACGAAATACGAATGGCTAAAGAAAAGGAACAGAAAGAGAACTGTGAGGAGATAGAGGCACTGCAGTTGAAATATGACTACTTTAACGTCCACCGGAAGGTGAAAGAAGTCACTGGACAAAGAAGGAATACAAACTTAGGGAAACTAGTTGACGCTAATGGGAACATCATTGTAGACATGGAAGAGAAGAAGAAGATGTGGACTAGGTACGTAGAGCACCTCTTTGAGGATAATAGAGAGAGCCCCCCAGATCCCCGGAGTAATGCACAGAGTGGGCCAGAAATAATGGAATCAGAAGTGAGGGCAGCTATAGAGCAGAGCAAAGAAGGAAAAGCAGCAGGACCTGACAACATCCAGACAGAGTTCCTGAAACTTCTAGACGAAAATGGATTAAAGAAGATCACCAAACTTTTCAACAACATCTACAAATCAGGTAAAATACCACAAGAATGGCGAGTCTCAGAGTTCATTGCACTGCCAAAGAAACAAGGCGCAAAACGATGTGAAGAATATCGAACGATAAGTCTGATGAGCCACCTGCTGAAAACCTTTCTCAAAGTCATCCATAAAAGAATATACAATCGATGCGAGAACCTAATCTCTCGAAACCAGTTCGGGTTCGTCAATGCGATGGGAACCAGAGAAGCACTCTTTGCTGTCCAAGTCCTTGTCCAGAGATGCAGAGACGTTAACCTTGACGTTTACTGTTGTTTAATTGACTACGCCAAAGCATTTGACCGGGTTCAACATGGCAAAATGATGGAAATATTAAAGAAGACAGGGATCGATACCAATGACCTGAATATCATAAGTAGCTTGTACTGGGGCCAGTCGGCAACAATAAGAGTCGACGGAGAAACAACTGAGGCCGTCAAAATAATGCGAGGAGTGAGGCAGGGCTGTGTACTCTCACCCCTGCTATTTAACATCTACTCCGAGCAGATTTTTAAAGAAGCGCTCGACGACGAAGAAGAGGAGGGCATCTCAATAAATGGGAAGAAATTGAGTAATATAAGATACGCGGACGACACCATCGTGCTCGCAGATAGCCCACAAGCACTACAACAACTTATCAACAAAATAGCAAGAGTGAGTAAGGAATATGGTTTGGACATAAACATACAAAAGACCAAAATTATGGTCATTAGCAAAAACAAGATCGACAACATCCAGTTATCCATCAACAACCAACCAATAGAGAGAGTACCACACATCACGTACCTGGGAACACGTATAAACGAGAACTGGGACGCAACTCAAGAAATCAAATCACGAATCGCCAAAGCCACAGCCGCCTACAACAAAATGAGCAAACTCTTCAGAAGCCATGATCTTACACTGGAAACAAAAATGAGACTTCTCAGATGTTACATCTTTTCTATCCTCTTATACGGGACGGAATCTTGGACACTCAATGAAAACACATCCAAGAAAATAGAAGCCTTCGAAATACGACTCTATCGAAGAATGATGAGGATATCATGGACCGAACATATCACTAATGAAGAGGTACTAAGAAGGATGAATAAACAAAAAGAAATTATGAACACCATCAAGATCCGAAAACTGCAATATCTGGGCCACATCATGAGAAACGACTCCAGGTACTCCTTACTCCAGACAATCATCCAGGGAAAAATCGATGGAAGAAGAGGTCCAGGAAGGAGAAGAATATCTTGGCTGCATAACCTCAGGAAGTGGACCGGAAAAACATCAACCGAACTCTTCCGCATTGCCGTAAACAAAGTTAGGCTCGCCATGCTGATTGCCAACATCCGTAACGGATAGGAACCACAAGAAGAAGAAGCAATACACAATCTCCCGGGAAGAATCTCATATGAATCATAAGAATAAGAACACAGGAGCCTTATTCTATTGAAACGTGTGAGAAGATTCTCTTATGCCGTGGTACACTCAAGCGTGTTCGGTTTGCCTATTCTGAGTTGAAATGGAGGCACTAACATTACTGCCAATTGTAAAGATTATTAGAACAATTGTTTGAAAAGGAGAAATTTAATAAGACGGAGAAATTAAAATAATAAATTTAATTTAATAAGCCAAGAAGAGTGCAAGTATCGAGAATAAAAGAGAATACAATTCGAAAAAAAAGTAGTTTTAGCGGAGTTTTAGTTGAGAAGATTTTGGTGAGATTTTCATGTGGTCGGGACTACGAGAGATTCAATCTCTCTTATTTCAGGCAACCCGTCGTAATACACCAATCTCACTGTGACTGCTCACTGCTCTAAATAGAATAAGGCTCCTGGACACTTATTCTCATGGGTCATGTGAGATTCTCCTACGAAGATTGCGTATTGACGGTTACCTAAAAATCGCGAAAATTCATCTCGCCTGTTCGGAACCAAGCGAGATTAAGGCAGGGTTTACCCAACTTCTTTATTCTTAATTCCTTATTTCTAATTTTTATTTGCTAATTCTTAAGGAGTTAAAACCATGTTATTTAATCGCACTGTTTATACAAGTTCCTAATTCTTAATTCTTAGTTTTGTTCATATACCTATTATTTAAATATACGGCGAACGTCAATCCCTCACAGTAAATCGGAAATGAAGCTCCTCATTTGGCTATGAAAATATCGCAGTTGGTCGACGAGATTTTACTGCGCATGTTTACTGCGCACCACGTGCTAGTTGAATGATGAGTGACGTTTTGAAAAACGTTTTGAATCTGACGTCTAAAAATTCTTAGGTTATGCCAAATGTGAAATGTTTATTGGCGGGAACGAAGGTCGACAAAAATAAATATATAGCCAAATTTTCCATTACACTGATTCGAAGGCTAGTTCCAAGATGTTTTAGATGTTTAGTCTTTGGAACAAAGAAAGCGTAAAAAAAATATTCACTTCACTTCAATTTATATAGCTACAGAAGTTATTTCTTGATTCCGGCACGATTGACGACAACGAGTTTTGTTTTATTGCAGGGAGCAATATTTCATGTGTTCAAAGGACTATATAAAGCCATTAAAACTTAAAAGGAAGATAGGTATCTACATAATAACTAAGTAAGGGCTACATTGAAGGAACAACAGATTCTGTTTTAGAGAACTATTCCACTTTCAGTTTCCACAAAGAGAAGTAAAAAGCTTTAGGGTTGTTGTAAAGATCCCACTGAGAATTTAAGTGTCTTTCATGGACCTACATACCTAGTTATAGGTACTACATCTTTATTTTGTTTTCAAAGGACATGGAATATTTAATAGGATAAGTAAAGCCATATGGAATTAAACACACAAAGATTAGTTAAAGCAAATAAAGTATAAGTACTTACTGAAAGAAACTTCTGGTGGCAAGTGGAAAGGCCTGGTAGGTATAGGTCTTGGTATGGGTAAAATAATATGGAACTCCTCTAGGAGCTCATTAGAGGAGGGTCTGGATACAGGCAAAACCCCTGAATATCTGTTTAATTGCAAAACAAACCTACATACCTAGGGACACTAAACAAATCTCAGTCAGAAATAGGGACAATCCTGAATGTGCAGCAGTAAACACAGCACAAAAGACGCCGCACCGGAATACCCAGCCAAGCAAAGTTGAATTAGATTAAACCAAACGGTATTTATGCAGACCGATTAATGATTTGAGTAAATTACACTAAACAATCACTAAACTGAAAGTTTAAATTTAGCAAAGAACGAACAGGATCAACAAGATGAAAACTTGAAAGCGTCCCCATAAAGTAGGGTTAAATGCAAGGTTGACAGATGTAGTTTCTATTACCGTTTGTGAGTGTTAAAAAATTCAATTTATTGTGAATTTTATCGGTTTTATAATATCATATGTTCTGGTATAACATAAATATGTATCCTGCATAAACTTAAAAATGCTAAAATGGTAATTATCGGTGCTTTTAGTAAGATTTTACTAATTTATCTAATCGCGTGACGTCAGATTCGTGGACAAGTTGGCAACGTAAAACTTTCAAATAATTTTCAAATCTCGCGCATGCCCAGTTCAATTCCGTCGAGTAAATGGGCATGTCGATCGTCAGCTGTTTTTGGCTTCTTTTTCAGGACTAATTTTTATAGAACTTCAAATTATTTGGTTTTGTTCCTAATGCTTAACCTTAAAAGTTCAGATATTTTAACTTTTAGCAATTAAGCATTAAGAATTAAGAAAAATGTTTCATTGCGCATGCCCATAAGATGGCCTAGGTAATGACATAACCTCAAACTTGTGTTTTTGTTTCATTATTTTAAATCCCAATTAATAATTGATTGTGTTAGTATCATAAAATATATTTTTATAAAAGAAAATCATGAATATACAAGAACCAGAGGAATGTTAACTGTCAATAGTGTCGGTTGCAAATCCTTAATTTTTAAAGAATTAGGAAATTGTTTAAACCACATTATAAAATAAGAATTAAAAATACGTATTAGAAATTAACAATTAAGAATAAAGAATTAGCAATTAAGAATAAAGAAGTTGAATAAACCCTGCCTAATCTTTCCCAAGGAGATTTTATGTGGTGAGGAACATGCGCAAAATAACTGAATATTGCAAATAGATGTGAGAGATTTCTGTTTACCTTTTTGGTGTAATTAAGAGGTAAGTACAAAATGACCCTTAAGTTGTTTTTTTCTTGTAGTAAAGTAGGAAGATTGATAATTTACGTCGATACCTAGATCGCAATAGAAGTCCTTGAATGTCAGGATTGGAAAAAAGTGCAACTTAAAGATATGTTATTGTCATTTTATTAACATTGTCTTTACCCTTTTATAACTTATAATCATACATTAATAAATTAAAGTATAAAAATAATAGTAAAAACGGCAACACCGCAGCCAATTTATTAATTATGAAAAGCTTACAAAACAGCTACAAAACTATAAATTCTGCCTTGGAGATTTGCCAAAAGAAACAATTTAGGAATAGACTATAAAAATATCTCAAGTCAAACATGAAACACGATGATCAAGATCAAGTTTTAAGTTCCGTCTGATATTTAAATTGGTTGGTCCGCCATATTGTTTTGGGGGCCAACATGTCAAATGACGTAATTCTGGAATGACGTTATTCTGGACAATGACAGACTTGTCAGGGCGTCATTTCGGTAATTTGAAGTAATCGTCCTGTCACTCTCAATGTTGTGACGTCATCGAGATTACTCTACTATTTACCAATACTACACACAAGGTGTAGTAATAGTAGTGCTTAGGATCTGGATATGATTTTTGGCTGATTTTTTAAGTAATTTGATTGTTTTGATTTAAAGATTAATCTGATGCTTAAAAATCAACTTTTAATAGAATCAGGAATTATCATCATATACATCAAGAATGAGGAGTAGATTATCTCATTTTTAAGGTTATGAGAACATAAAAAATTGTCAAAGAAACTTGACTAGAGAAACTTGGCCATAAAAAGTATATTTATATACTAATGTTCAATAAAAAAGTTTTCAAGTTGGCTATACATTTTCGACTAAAATGATTGAGAAAATTAAGTTGATGTTGATTTGTTATCCCATCTTTCTCTCACGACATTTTACATCCAAGTTATTAAAGCTTATCAGCAGTGTCATTATCTTGAGTTATTAGTGCTCTTTTCCAGACCAGGCCGATGCAGGGTGCTTCTGTTAAACGCTTCAAAAGTTCAAGAGTCATGGGTCCCTTCAACTTGGGTAATATGGCTTTACACAAGACTTTGTTAACAAATAAAGATAAAAAAAAAATTAAAAAAAAAGTTATAATGTGGACTTATGTTGTCTTATTATCAGAAACCGCCAAGCTCTTGATCTGTATGGGATTTTTTTCCCGCCAATTGATTTTCAAACTCTTATTGACCTTCCGTGATAGGCCATAAAGTCAGGTTGCTGAAAAATCAGCTCTAGAGACCAGTCTGATCCAGATCATAGCTTTTAGTTCTTTGTGTATGTTATATTTATTAATATTGGAAGAGAGAAGATTAATTTCAATGACGACACAACTGTAATATCGACAGTAACAAGGCGCTACGTCAAATCACTAAAATGACGCCCTGTCAAGTCTGTCATTGCCGGGCCAAGTGCCAACCAATGTTGCTCACTAGCGTGATCATCGAGCTATCAGGGCCCTTATTTTTAAGGTAAGAGTGAAAGTGAAAGTAAGAATTTTGACAACCTTGACTGGTCAAAAAATTCTATTGACGAATTCCATTGGCCAGCGATTATCACTTTGACTTTCCCTCCTTCCTTAAAAATAAGCGCCCTGGAGACCCCCGCCGGTTTTACAGTTTTGACTCCCCCCTTTTAGCAGTGGAAGCCTTTGAATTGATGACGACTTCCGGCGGAAGTGGCGTCGCGGTGACGTCCTGGCGCCTTACGTCAAATTATTGCAAAACAGTTGTCACTGTCATTATTTTTATTATTTCTAATTTCCAATCCAATCGAATATCGAACTTTTATCCATCTCCTAGTTAGAGCACTAGAGTTCCTAGCCCTTAGCTGAGCTAGCTCCAAGGTTTTCTAAAACTTCACTTATAACCTAATAAGAACCAAAAACAATCGACCATCAATTTCCGGTCCGGCTTTAAGCTTCTCACGCTTGTATGACGTATGCTGACGACAAAATTACGTCAGGGGAACCATTAAAGCGACGGACTTGCGGCCAAAAACGGGGGCCATTTTTAGGGAAATATTGGCATTTGTTGGCTCTCTCCTTATCTGCTAGGTCATTGAGCGCGACACAGCGAACGCTGAAAATCGGCACCTGATTGGCCAATTTCAGGGTTCGCTGACTAAACTTCTCAGCTCTGCCGTCGGCGGAACGTACGCATACTTTCATAAAGTGTTACAATTATTAATATGTTGTAAACATTAGAACGGTAGTACAAGTGAAAACGCCTATCGTGATTTTTGACATGTGACGTATGTCAATGCATAAAATTCAAAAAGTACTGGAATTTGGAAATAATAAGTTTAAGTGAGTAGCAAAGTAACAAGTAACAAGAATGTGTTCTTTCTTAATTTAATTAAGTAAGTTTTCAGCTTTATTAATTAAAGTTTGAATTGGATAATCATCCTGAGAGTGTTTGACTTCCCGATAAATTCGTAACATAAAGTGTCAAATTTCCGGTCTTCAACAGTTTTTCAGTCTAGTAGTTAAGTTTGTCTATGTTACTTACCAGACATATTCCTTGACACAGGCCTTTTACGCGAAGCGTGCAGATTACCGGTAGCAGCGGCCTGAAGAGCAGCCATAATCTCATCCCCCTGATCAGCTATTAGTATGTACAATCCTTCCCCTTTTAGGCATCTGGATCCACCCTCGAAGCAGAACCTTCCGTCTACCACTCCGTAGCGCCTCAGATCCGCTATCTGCCATTGGCCCGCCACCCGAGGAGGAACCCCCGTTGTGAGACAGAAACTTCGTTCTTTGACGTGCAGCCGAGCTGGACCGGGAGGAAGCCTAAAAAAAGGTTTGAACAACACATATTCCCACTAGTTATACCGGGTGTCCAGCACAACCCTGGACATAGGAGATTAACATGGGAAATCGATTTTTACTTTTTTTTGCGCCTGTGCGGTGGATTTGGTTGAAAAACTTTTAAGAGTAAAGTTGTAGAGCTTATGGTCAGCTATCATCCTGTAATTTTTTTCAATCCCTCAGTTTTGGCTGTTTTTTGGAAAAACGCCTCGAAAAGTGCAAAAATTTTAATTTGTCGCGTCACCCCCGCCATGCATGTGCAGTGTCACCAACATATTTTCAATGCATAATCACGTTAATTACTACATGATAGTCCCTCAAAATAAATTAGAAAGGAAAATCGGCTCTGACTCTGATAAGAAATTATTATGTTGACGACACTGCACATGCATGGCGGGGGTGACGCGCCAAATTCAAATTTTTGCACTTTCGAGGCGGTTTTCCAAAAAACCGCCAAAACTGAGGTATTGAAAAAATTACAGGATGATAGCTGACCATAAGCTCTACAACTTTACTCTTAAAAGTTTTTCAATCAATTCAACCGTACAACCGCGCAAAAAACATAAAAACCGATTTCCCGTGTTAATCTCCTTTGTCCAGGGTTATGCTGGACACCCGGTATACTACGAGAGCCAATCTTTCGCCGTAGGTTTGTGAATCATCGAGTGACCTGAAAATGATGAAAACCAAAACCAGGGCACTTATTCTATAGAAGGGTGTGAAAGTGAAAATGAAAATCTCTGGCCAATGGAACTGGTCAATAGATTTTTTGACCAATCAAGGTTGTCAAAATTTTCATTTTCACCTTCACAATTTCCTACAAAATGAGGCACCAGATCGAGTTGACACGACAATGACACGCCAGCGTTTTCAGATGGCGGCTCTAAAGTGCCCCGAGACTATTCCCGTCCTTTGTTTTCTTAATCAGAATATAAAGATCAAAAATTACTGTCAGAGCTCGGGAGCCGGCGTATCAGCTGGTTTTCGACCTAGTTTTTCGAGCTGCACTTTCTAGTGTAACGCTTCAATTATATTCAATTGTTAATTATATGGAGTAACAATTTAAATTGGCGCTTAGGTTGTTCTAAACTTACTTTGTTTTTAAGGGTGAACTGGAGACGAGCACCAAGAAATGAGGACCGTCGTTGAGGTGGGTGCTGAGCTTGATCTGCCACTGCATCAGTCTCTCGCGATTGTCGAACGCCAGCACTACCACTACGTCCTGGCAGACTATGGCTACCGTATGCGATTCTTTGTCCAACGTGAACCCAGTCTCCAAGCCGAGGAAATGCTCCAGCGACAGGGAAGCCTTCGTCTGACCTTGCTTGTAGCGGTCTTTGGAGTCTCTATAGAGTTGTAAGTGCAGGCAGTCTGAAACAAAATTTTGCTCTCATGACTTGATCGGTGTGTTAGGAATTGAAAAAAGGCTCTATTGCTCTCGGTTTTACAAAACATTGGGGAATAATTCCGGTTTAGACTTAACATTTGGCTCACGTAAGAAACCACTTTAAATCGAGATTTCCGACATCATCAACTTTTCTATTCGAGCGTCATCGGGTCGACAAAGAGCGACACGTACCGATCTTTCGAGCTGTTTTATGGAGGCCCACATGAACCTTTATTGGCGGTGGGGCAAAAATTCGTGTCTAAACCCGTTGCACGAGTGCCCTGCGACGGATTTTTGATGGTAAATGAGCTTTGCCATATCGGGAGTAAGTGCACATGACGCTGAAATATGTAGTTACGGTCGCAGCATAAACTACTCGGCCTTACAAGTCGGTGAGGGCGACCGCAAGGCCACTTGCACGTCTCAAAAATACATTATCAGGGTTCTTAATGACGCCGAAAGAGGGCGAAACTCCGTCGAAGATTGATGGTGTTGCGCCCCCCTCTCGCCTGCTAATGACAGCGCCATCTGTGCCGCTAATGTTTATTGCTTTGCGTCTCGGTTTCGATTTCGCGAATTTACATTTAATTGGTTTTTGAGGGTTTTTCAAGAGTGGCTTCGAAGGGGTTTAATTTGCCTAAGTGCCACCCGGAGCGATGTGAATTCATAATGAGCAGGTCAAGATTTTATTAATCTTTCTTGCCCCTTTCTGTTAACTGATCGCGGAAGGGAATCGAATATATAACGTGACAGTATACCTGTGCGACACCTGGAAGGTTTCCCGAATGGATTATTTAACGGGGTATTAAGTAACTCCATCCGACGTACAGGTGTCGAATAGCTTTGTGTGCCGTTTAAATATTCAACAGACAAATACCGAACTGATTGAGGATCAAGAGCGAGGGAGGAGCTCATGATTATTTAACGACTTAACAACGGGGTTTTCGAGCATAATTCGATTTCGTATATGGCTAATGAAATCGGGAGGCTCTGCCGACATCAAAGGGCATTTTTGAGAGCTGTTGTGTTAGTTGCAAGCTCGTCGGTGTTTTTGGTTAATTAATTAAGTATATTACAAAGTTGGGAGGGTTTCGTTACCACTTTGAGTTACACAACGCCCTGAATTTTTTAATCAAATTTATTGAGTAGGTGTAGGTAGCTACTTAACTTTAGATTTAGTATAATTTGTTACTACAAGGGATATGGTTAGTGCATTATTAATTGCCGGCAATGGGCACCAATAAACGACGTTGGCTGCAGGTTACGGGCGCCTGGAAAAGGCCTAAATCCGGCATCTATCCCTCCACCTGCTGTCTTCCTATGCATCTTCAACAAGGACCTTTTCGATTTGGGCCGTCGACGAACGTCCATCTTTCGTCATTTTCGGCACGTGCCTAGTTCTACCCTTCCGCAATAAAAAGATAAGCCGTTTGACTTCTAGACTTTTTTTCGTCAGTAATTAAGGTTTTAAACCTTATTAAAGGGTTCTACTGTAGTGGCATCTTCATGGCGATCGATGCATTTTTAACTCCAGTGGAACCTTTAACTTCAATGGCTTCTTCGACTTCATGGTCTCTTCGTTCCGCCCCCCCCCCCTTCTTCGCCCTCGTTTAATGGATATTTATCGAGTCCAAAACGATGGTGTAATCGATTCCAATTGGCTTCTTAGAATCACCGCCACTTGAACTAAATGATTGAGATGTCCTGAGCATATTCCTTGGAAACACAGTGTCGTTGATAAGCCGGAAGAATAATCACCCTAGAGGCTGCCTTAGCTCCTTGTCGGCAACGAATATGGCCATTGTACCGGTCGTATTTACTGCACACCCCTGATTTGCACCACTCTTAGGGCGACGTCACATACAGCGGATTTTGGTTAAAAGCGGAACGGAGCGTAATTTGACAGTTGAATTTAAACCAATCAGATAAAAACTAACATAAGAATTGACATGTGTAATAACGTTAATGACATGTGTAATGACGTCATTGATATTTCTGCTCCGTTCCGCTCCGTTCCGTTCCGCTGTATGTGATGGCGGCCTTAGTGCTCTGGTAAAATTAACCTAAAGAATTATAATTAAGTACAAATAATTAGTGCCGAAACCACAGACATTACTTTTAACGTAAGTAACATTACAATTTATAAAGAAATTCTTCTTAAGTTCGATATCACTTACTTTCCTCTCGATTCCTGACTTTGCTAATAGTAGGTGTTCCATGTGACAAAACCAGGTCGCGAACACAGCTGGCGATTAATTCAGCTAATCTTTTTACAAGTATCGGATGCTTTAGGGGTATTCCTTGCAACTGTTCAAAGACTCGCCACTAACAGCATAATGAAAGATGAGAGTTTTAGGAAGCAAACAGATTTGACAATGAAGTTGTCCCTAGTAATACCTCAATATAATATCCACGAGCACGTGATAAGGGCACAAATGTACGCCATGTATGCAGCAGGTAGGTAGCTAGACAACTAGGTAAAGCAGATAAAAAAATTGTAGATTAGTTACTGAAATAGTATTGAAACTAAAGGGGTGACTGTGTATAGGTTTGCCTCATATATTCCTAGGCATAACCCATTAAGGCTTGATTGTACAAGTCACTTTCAAAGTCGGGTTCAGCTAAACTCGACTGGTACTTGAACTCGCCCTTAAGAAAAGCTTTGCTGTCAGCAAGTGTCACAAATGAAATTAATTTGACAGCAATGCGATTCTTATGGCCCGGTTCAAGTACCAGTCCAATTTAGCTGAACCCGACTTTGAGGGCGACTTGTACAATCTGGCCTTAGACTAATTTAAAATATATAACCATTAAAATAATTTCATGTTAGAGTAAAGCATGTAACCGTGACAGCTTCTTGCAACACAGCTTACAACATATAGAAAGAGTTCCGCTTTCATGTAGTTCATTACGTTTATGCTTGAGGAAGCTCAAATTTAAATATAGGAAATCCACTATTTCCAACAAACAAGACTGGAGTTTTTAAGACATTATAAAGCAATTGAAAAGTCTTTGTTTTCCTTGAAATATCTTTTTCTAGATGAAACCTGGATTTTTGGCAAAGATGATTACTCGTAATAGCAAAAATTCTATTTTAGATACCTATTTAACACGATATCTTTTTAACTCGATTATATTATATCTAAATAGGTATATGATTGAACTACTTATCATTTTGTCTATTTTTATAGCAGCCTTTAGAAAAAGTCGGCAGGACGGAACGTTAAAAACTGTTTCCAAGAAATCGTCTTCCAAAGGATCAAGATATATAGTTTTGCATGCAGGATCTGAATGGATTTATCCTGAATGCCGTATATATTCAGGATAGAGAAGAAAATGCTTATGCTTCGAATGCTCCGCCTCTCATTATTGTCTTGCATTAGTCGGAATTTAGTGACCTCGATTAGCCTCGATTAGACCTCGATACAGACATTTGAAATAATTATTGTGGAATTCCTGCCAGCATTCATATTTTAGTTAATTGTTTGCGTTTGATATTGAATTTTGTTTAATGTTAAATATTGAGAGATTTTTCTTAAGAAATTAAATCTTCATCATAAATGATGACGTAACACTCAACATCAATTATTTCTATTGTGTTTATGAGGCTTTTCATTAATTTTTCGGCATAGGCGGCCATGGAAATTTGATAGCTTGCCCCTGTATAATTCTTGAACAGTGTTAATGTTATTGGTTCAATCAAAGTTATCGGCAAAATCGGTTAAAAAATGACACAAAGCGTCTAAATTGTATATTTAGAGAGTCTTTCTAGAGTATCTGGGAAAATTTAGGTTAGAATCAGGACTACAAACAATAAAAAATGACTCATCTCAGTTAAAAATGCAAAATTTGATGTTTTTTGAGTAAGTCACGCTAGAATTACGGCCAAAATCAGGAAAAATTAAGATTACAAAAATTTATCAAAGCGTCTAAAAATACAAGCTAAAACTTAAAAAAAAGATGGGTTAGGATTGTGACTAAAATTGATTAAAAACGACCCACTTTATCTAAAAATGTAAATTTGATGTTTTTTTTGTGGAAGTCGGGCTAGGATTAAGGCAAAATTGTTAAAAATGACTCAAAGAATATAAAAATACAAATTTGGGGGGTTTAGAGAAATTAAAATTAAGATTATGGCCAAAGTTGAATAAAAATTAGTCGAAGTGTCAAAAAATGTAAATTTAAGTTTTTGGACAAATTCAAGTTAAGAAAAGTGGTTAAAATTTTACACAGAGCGTCTAAAAGTGCAAATTTGGTGTCTTTGGAAAAATCAGGTTACAATTAAGAATAAAGTCGATAAAAAATGATTTATCTTTTTTAGACATGTGGGCCAAAAAATAAAGGCTAAAATCGATGAAAAATTACTCAAAATTGGTAAAAATTTAAATTTGGAGAGATATGCAGACAAAACGTGTGTTAAATCTGAATTTTTGTTAATTTTTTCTCAATTATGTAATATCAGAACAAAATTGACTACTCCAAATTTGAAAAGTAAAGATGGTATAAGGCATGGCATCAAGGTTTACTTGAAAAATGCTGACAAAACGAGTTTCAAACCGATTTTTTTTGTTATCGGTTATTTTACGAAAAATTTGACAACTTCTGCAAGTTGTTGCGTTCAAATTAGCTGGAGCAACGTAAAACAACGCGTAGTTATTTAAACGACTGTATTAAAAAGGAAGGCGTTATATATTTTCTTACTTACATTTATTTTTTATTACTTCCAAAATTTTAACGAATACAAGTGTTAAACCTGAATTTTTGTCAATGTTTTTTTTCGTTCATTAGTTATTTTGGAATAACTTTGATATATCCTCAAAATTGCTGAATGTAACATAGACGCAAACAGGTGAAACAGCAGTGATTATTAAAAAAAAATGAAAGAGACAACTTTCTTTTAGGTTCTTTTAAAACCGAGTGTTACACTTTTTTTGCAGTTACTGGTCATTTCGGGAAAAAAATTGGCATTTTCTTTAAATTGCTGACTTAAAGGCCAACCAGTAGCGATTGTGAACGAGGCAAAAAGGGACATGTGGGTATAAAAAAAAATTAATGAAAAATAAACTTCTATTATTTTTTTAAAATTCCGACAAAACGAGAAAACGTGAAATTTTCTTAACGTATTTGTGTTGGATTTTTTGCAATGTTTTGATATATTCTCTAAATTGCAAAGTGTCAGACAGCTGCAACTAATAAAACAAAGCTTAGTTATTTCAAAAAATTTAATAAAAAATTAAACTTTTAAAAAAATTATTTTCTATTTCTGGAAAAAAAATACCATCTCTAAATTCCTAACTTTAAGGCAGCTGGAAAATATGGCTGGAACAAGGTAAAATAAGGTATTGTTGAAAACTCTGCAATATGTAAATCTTGTGTGTGTATTTTATATCTGTTTGTGGCTTTTCAGATAAAACATGTAGTCCTGAAGTAAGAATATAAATTATTTGAGACTGCTGGCTTAGAGTTGTATTGTTTTCGATCTTAGATTTCTATCAGTCTATTTGAGAGACAAAAGTGGACTTTTTCTGAGGAGTGAAAAGGTGAAACAAGATGTGGTTATTTCAGAAAATTAATTGGACAAAAAGGCTTTATTATTTTAAAAGTTCTGACAAAACAAATATCAACCGTGATATTTTGTCAATTTTTTTCCAAAGATTCAAAACGTCACAAAATGCAAAATAAAGTTTCTGGGCAAATTCAAGTTAGGATTAGAGCCAAAAGGGGTTACAAATTTACAGAGCATCTAAAAGAGCAAAATTGGTATCTTTGGAGAAATTCAGGTTAGAATTAGGTCTAAAGTCGATTAAAAATGACCTATTGTATGTAAAAATAAAGTATTTTGATTTTTTTCCCAGAAAGTTAGGCCATGAAATTAGGGCCGAAATCGGTAAAAATTACTCACATTGTGCAAAAATTGGAGGGTTTGAATTTTTTTTATATTAAAATCATATTAACAGAAATTTCTAAAAAATGCAAATTAACAGTTTGCGGACAAATTCATGTTGAGATTAGGATCAATATGGGTTATAACTTGACACAAGGCGTCTAAAAATGCAATTCTGTTGAGTCTTTGGAGTAATGTTAAAATTAGGACTAAAATCGAGAAAAAAATGCATCACAGTATCAAAAAATGTAAGTATGGATATTTTATCAGAAACTCAAGCTAGGAGCTAACAACAAATCGGTTAAAAATAACTCAAAAGTACAATAATCTACTACCCAAACGGAAAAAGATTAAAAGTTTCTGAACAAATTCAGGTTAGATTATGGTCAAAAGAGGTAAAAAACTACACACAGCGCCTTAAAATTCAAAAGTGGAGAAATTCGAGTTAGAATTAGGACTAAAATTGATTAAAAATGACCCATTCATAAAAAAAAAACAAATTTTTATGTTTTTTTGAGAAACCCAGGTTAGTTCAGATTGAAGTCAAAATCGGAGGGAAATGGTTAGAAGTATGAAAATACAACACTGGAGGGTTTAGAGTAATTCAAATTAAGATCAAAACTAAAATCGGTTAAAAAATACTCGGAGCGTCTACAAATGCAAGTTAAAAGTTTATGGAAAAATTCTGGTTAGGATCAGGGTCAGAATCGGTTAAAAAATGACAAAAAGCCTCTAAAAGTGTATATTTAGAGTTTCTAGGAAAATTTAGATTAGAATTAGGATTACAAACCATAAAAAAATGACTAATCTCATTTAAAAATGCAAAACTTGATGTTGGTCAATCGAATTAAGGTCAAAATCAGGAAAAATGACTCAAAGTGCGCAGCAATTTAAGATTACAGGCAAAATCGGTTAAAAATTCCTCAAAGCACCTAAAAATACAAACTAAAACTTAAAAAAAATCAGGTTAGGATTGTGACTAAAATTTATTAAAAACGACCCACTTTATCTAAAAATGTAAATTTGATGTTTTTTTTTGTGAAAGTCGGGCTAGGATTAAGGCAAAAATTGTTGAAAATGACTCAAAGAATATAAAAATACAAATTTGGGGGGTTTAGAGAAATTGAAATTAAGATTATGGCCAAAGTGGAATAAAAATTAGTTGAAGTATCAAAATATGTAAATTTAAGTTTTTCGGCAAATTCAAGTTAGGAAAAGTGGTTAAAATTTTACACAGAGTGTCTAAAAGTACAAATTTGGAGTCTTTGGAGAAATCAGGTTACAATTAAGAATAAAGTCGATTAAAAATGATTCATTTTTTGAGAAATACGGGCCAAAAAAATCTGGAGAGATATGCAGACAAAACGTGTGTTAAATCTGAATTTTTGTTAACTTTTTTGTCAATTATTTAATATCAGAACAAAATTGACATCTCTAAATTTGAAAAATAAAGATGGAATAAGGCATAGCATCAAAACTTTAGGTACCCACTTTAAAAATGCTGACAAAATAAGTTTGAAACCGCTTTTTTTTTGTTATTGGTTATTTTGAGAACAATTTGACAACTTCTGCAAGTTGTTGAGTTCAAATTAGCTGGAGCAACGCAAAACAACGCGTAGTTATTTAAAAAAATATAGTAAAAAGAAAGACATTATATATTTTTTTACTTATATTTATTTTTTATTACTTCCAAAATTTTAACGAATACGAGTGTTAAACCTGAATTTTTGTCAATGGTTTTTTCGGTCATTAGTTATTTTGCAAAATTGCAAAATTGCTGAATATAACATAGACGCAAACAGGTGAAACAGGAGTGATTATCTAAAAAAATGAAAGAGACACTTTCTATTAGGTTATTTTGAAACCGAGTGTTATACTTTTTTTACAGTTATTGGTTATTTCGGGAAAAAAATTGACGTTTTCTTTAAATTGCTGACTTAAAGGCCAACCAGTAGCGATTGCGAACGAGGTAAAAAGTGACATGTGGGTATTCAAAAAATCCAATAAAAAATAAACTTCTATTATTTTTTTTAAATTTCGACAAAACGAGAGTTACACCTGAAATTCTCCTAACGTTTTTTCAGTATTGCTTATTTTGCAATGACTTTGATGTATTCTCTAAATTGCAGAGTGTAAGACAGCTGCAACTAATGAAACAAGGCATAGTTATTTAAAAAAAAAATTATTTAAATTTTATATATTAAATTATTTAAATTATTTGAGACTGCTGACTTAGAGCTGTATGGTTTTCGACCTTAGAAATCTATCAGTCCCTTTGAGAGAGAAAAGTGGACTTTTTCTGAGGGGTGAAAAGGTGAAACTTAGTTCTGACAAAACGAATATTAACCGTAATATTTTGTCAATTTTTTTCCAATGATTCAAAACGTCACAAAATGCAAAATAAAGTTTCTGGGCAAATTCAAGTTAGAATTAGGGTTACAAATAGTGGTTAAAATTTACAGAGCATCTAAAAGCGCAAAATTGGTATCTTTGAAGAAATTCAGGTTAGAATTAGGTCTAAAGTCGATTAAAAATGACCCATTGTATGTAAAAATAAACATTTTGCATTTTTTTTTTCAGAAAGTTAGGCCAAAAAATTAGGGCAAAAAAAATCGGTAAAAAATTACTCAGAGTGTGCAAAAATTGGAGGGTTTGGAAAATGTGTATATTAACATCAATACTAGTTGCAAGACCATTTAAAAAGAAACAGCTTTATTGAATTAGTTGCTCAAAATGTCCATCTAGTTGCTGTATACATAGCCTAGCTCTTCTTAGAATTGAAGTGGTAGCAGTCTCAGGATCCGCAGGAAAAGTTTCTGCGGCATCCATAATTCTAGCTACTAGTTGGTCTCTGTTTTCAATATTATCTGCATAAACAAAACTTTTCACTCTTCCCCATAAAAAGTGTCTAAGGGATTAAAGACTGGTGATTTTGCTGGCCAAGGAACTGCTGAACTTCTTCCAATCCACCGGTTTGTATAATTATCATTAAGAAATTCTGTTAATTGTCGACCATAGTGTGGAGGTGCGCCATATTGCTGAATCCACATTCGTTGTCTTACATTAAGAGGAACATCATCCAGTAATATTGGAAGATCATTTTCAATAAAACATAAATAACGAATGGCCGTGAGATGTTCTTCAATTAGAAACACACCAATGAGGCGGTCATCAATAATGCGAGTTTGTCGTGGATTTTCAAGTGTCCAGCAATGTGAATTCCTGGTGTTATTGATGCCATTTCTGGTGAATGAGGCTTTATCACTAAACAATATTTTCCGACAAATCTTCGGATTTCTAAATATCCAACGACTAAATTGAATTCTTGAAGCGTAGTCGGCAGGTTTTAGAGCTTGTACAGGTAAGATGTGGTACGGGAACAAACGGAAATTGTGTAAAGTTTTCCATACTCTCATCAGGCCTACGTTAAGTGTGTTGGCTACTCTTCGGACACGAGTAGAAGCTTGAACATCAGTCGTATGAAGTATTGCTCCTTCTTGAGAAAGTTCCTGTTGAAAGGGACCTTCAAGAATAGTTGTAGGAAACTTGCCCGTTTCTCTTAAACATCGATGGACATTGCTAAAAACAGTTCTGCAAGGCACGAGCGAGAAATCGTCGACGACATTCATCAACTGCCGCTCGTCCGTTTCCATTACACAATCCATACACAAGGTGAATGTCGGCTTATTCTTCATTCGAAAAAGTACATAATAAACCTATCTTTAAGAGTATTTTAATGTAAAACACAAAAATAACAACGCAAAATTAATTTTTTTCAAGCGGACTAAAAGTACCTCATTTGTTTTCTCCACACGCACAGCTAAAGTGGGCTTTCTAATCCTGAGACCAAAAAAGTAGCAAAAAAGTCCTAGGCAGTAAAAGTAAAGTCAAAAGTCACCGCTACTGTCATGGTGGCGCATATATAAACGATTTTCATTCACCAAAATTATTTATATAACACTAGATGAGATCAGATAGACCGACCTGAGTGTAGTGTCATCTTTAGATTCTTATTGAAAAAGCAAGGGATAGGAATACTCTCAGAGCGCTCGAGAGCACCACCCGAAACCGTTATTAGTCGAAATTTCATAGGTTCTCGAATTGTCATCAAAATGTCATGCGCGGCATCACATTTATCTGTCAATGTGATTTTTATTAATTTAGTATTGATAATAATGCTACACATTTTTAGTTTACCATTATTTACCTAAACCACCTAAACCATTGGTTATGATTTAATACCATTAAAACCATTGAATATTGAAACCCACCGTTCTAACACATTCTATTTATTTTACAAATAATATACGCCACTAATTGCGTAAGTACCTAGACCGCTTAAAGAGGATGAGAGAAAATTGCAAAACTGAATCACTCTGAAATAGACTTCTTATTTCCTGCATGTTTGAAAAAAAAAATAGTATATATTACTCGGAGTAAAAGGTTTTTTGTGCTTCGCCCAGTTGCAGGTCTCAGCTTCGCTTCGGCCGTCAATCCCTGGACTCAGCACGAAAAAACCCACTTTTACTCCTAGTGACATAATCTGCTATAATTGTCGTTTAATGTCACAATAAAAAAACAAATGATCATTTACAGCCTCCTGCACTTTTTAATAATAACAATATCAACAGCTGAACCTAATACCTGCATTAGTGGGCTTATCTAAAACTCCAAATGCTTGTAGCTCGGTTACGATAGCGTTTTGGTTGTACGAAGTGTTCATTAAAAAACCTCATCTAGCAGGCTATGAAATTTTGACAGAAAAGTATGACATAATCAAAATAAATGGACTTTTGTTTCTCCACCCTTTCCTTTTGACATTTTACAGCCAACTAGATGAAGTTTTATAATGAAGACCCCGTATGTTCATTGAACTGTTTTGACTTGAAATCACCCCAGCAACACATTTTCCAGCTATGGTAGTCACGTCGTGAGAGACCTTGTATACGCGAAACAGAGCTTTTATCTGATTGATTCCTTAAAGAGATATATCAGTACCGAGTTTCTCCTCAATGTTCACTATGCGTATGTGTATATCGTACAATATTAAACTGTTTATTTCTCAGTAACATATCGTCCGCATGATGTCTGGATTGAGCCATAATCAGCCATATCGGGGTGGCTTTCAGCGGGAGAATTAGCCTTTGCCACTGTTTGTTTCGTTTTTATTTTTAAGGCATCCCTAAGCCATTTCCAGACCAAACCCATATCAAATCTAGCTGAGACTATTTAAATGGTTCACCACCCTTATTTCGTTCCCGATTCTCTTGACAAGACCTCTTATTAAAATCCCGCCCCGTCTGAAGCCCGCCATATTCCGATGTAATAACTCAACCGACTCGCAAATCCAGTAAAACGCGTACATTTGCGCCTCTTGCTTATCCCTTAATTGGTTTCATTTCGGAAAATCACTCGTGTTTACTTTCAGGAGCAATTTTGTGAAAATCGCGAGTTTGTCTCGAGTGCAAAATGTATGTGTTTCTTTGTTCGGATTATTCGAGCAAATAAAACAAGACACAACAGGAACCAGGTAAATGCGAAAAGGGATTAGGAAACTATAAATATTTCTTCAACAAAAGCCCCTTCGCAACGTTAATAATTTTGGCGCAGCTTGCAGGATGCCCCACTATACTGAGTCGTCGTCTTCCCTAAATTGAATCAAAATAGCCCATTCAGTTTATGATTCTCAACAACACGCGAAATATGTACGGATCGTTTAGTATTCAATAGAGATGGGAATAATTTTCGTTTGAATGGGGGTGCAGAGGTGGGATTTATTGGAAAAACGAATGTCTGTAGGTGACAGCACGTCCCGATGAATCGATCAATAGAACACGCAAAACGCAGAAAGGGGTTGTTGTGTTGACGTAAACAAGATTATTATTACATGCTCTTGTGTTCCCCTCCAGCCATTTTTTCTATAGATAACCGTATTAGCCACGCATTAAGTTTCTTATATAATATACTTATCAGAGTCGCACAGTAGTGGCGGCTGGTCCCTTTGGGGGAGATATCTGTCCCTTCCAAAAGACTTTGGAGAAATTATTACGCCTAAATTGTCTCGCATCAGTGCCATTGTTAAGGACACGTGCACGACCAAATGCGGAACCAATGGACACGTGCCGCGCCTTTGCTTGACTTGCCTCACGTGACTGGGTTTTAAACTTGACAAATGGCGGTGACGACGTAATGAATAATGACATTTAATAATAGTGACGTCATACCTCCCCAATTATTGAAATGTGGCAATATTACTTGTCTGGAAGTTGAAAAGAGAGCGAAAAAAGTCTTCCATGGTCAATACCACATCGTTTAGTATGCATTTGAGGCTCAACGCCAGGCCTTTCGGGATGAAACTTGGGCAATGTAAGGCGACAGATTAGATGCATTATCCTCCCTTATCGACCGCGCTAAATCCTTGAAGAAATTCTGTAGGTGCCGATAACGGAACGTAAGACCTGCATGTGACGGTGTTCCGATAATCCCCGCATTCGGGGAATAAATTTGTGGTTATGGCTCGAAATAGTTTTGGGTAACGGTGCTCCGCCCCGGGACGCTAGCAGTCAGATTGTTCCCGCAGATTTGCGAGCGCAAACTGACAAATTGCACCGCGTGATCGTTAGTGAGGGATTTTTCGTTCCATTAGCGCGGGACAAAGGACGAGGACGTCACGGACTTTGCAAAGTCAATTTAGCATTTAAAGGAAAACAAGAAAATGACTAAACCGCTCTCAGGCCGGCCCACGCCTTTCCGAAAACTTTATTCACGACGCGTCCCGAGCCCTAATTACACAGAAGCGGCTAAATGAACCAGGGGCGTCCATTACGGTGCAGGTCTACGTACCACTTTTCTATTTTATTAGATCCTTTGTTTTCAGAGACATCTTTTGGATAATAGCGGTCCAGGTATGTTTCACTGGGTGCAGCCACGTAGGATCGTTACACTAAAAAAAAACATGTTCGGGGCGCGTTTGTGATTTTTATAGAGGAGGTTCGGCTTTTAAAACAGAGTTGTTAGAGCCAAAACCCGTCGCCAAATGAATCTCCCTAAAATGTCCCGCTACGGAAAACAACCGGTTTATTTATGACGCCGGAATTTAGTGCAGTCTCCGAGAATGGATGATTCTCTGTTCTGGTCTGGCGTTCGGTGCACAGATTCCTTCTGGGCGCAAAGTGCTTTTTCTGCTCCCTTTTTGCGCCCGACCCATAATTTACAGGGCGGAGGGTGGTTTTTGGGTTTCTATCCGAGATACGGATTGTTTCCTGTATGCGTTTCTTTAAACTTGCAACATTCGAATGTAACATAACGTGGACACGTTTGAATTAGTGCCAGATAAATTGATAACGTCCCAATACACTGCGGGATTAATCGAAATGTAAATTATTATTCTACGTTGTTAGCGCGAATGGTATTTTACGGTCTAGCTGCTTGTTTGCCTAAGCAAATTTACACAATTACGCACGGAGATAGGAGAGTACATAGAGCGCACGATTTGTCGTTATAATATGTATATTAGCACAAAAAAAAAACAAATTAATTAATAATTTATGATAACGAAACAGAACGCTACTATAATCGAGTGTGCATGGTTAACACGTTATTTCGGTGCCCATTTCATTAACTTTTTAAGAAGAACTAAACTTCGACATAAATGTTTTATACTGGAGACTTCAAAGAACACAATACATGTAGAAAATTGAAGCCTTTTTTCTCTGTTATGATGGCCTCGAGTCGTCTACGAGACGTCCAGCCAGTTTCTATTTTTTTCTTTATATTTTGAATAATTGATTTCCATTTATAAATTATTTGGATCTACCGGATTCGAACCCAGCTCTCTCAAATATTTTCACACAACTCGAATCAAAGAAGTCGAATTGAGTTAATCACTCATGCCACAAAAATTATATTACACAGGGTGGCCCATCGAAAATAATCCACCTCGTTTTTCTCCCAGTTGGTTTTATATATCGAAAATCGGTCAAGCATATCAACTTTAGTTTTTAGGGGAATACATTTGAGTAGTTTCATATTTCTAACCTGAACCGCCAATGGGGGTAAACAGTGACTTTGAAAGGGGTAAGACCCCTTAGGGGGATTAGGCAAGGGGGTTGATACTACTCAAAAAATTGATTCTCTAAAAGTGACAGTTGACGTGTTCGCCGATTTTCGGTGTGTATACCAAATTGGAAGAAAAATCCAGTATGTTACTCCAGTTATTAAGATGCTGTAAATACTGTTACGGAGAGCGGCCACTGGGAGGCGGAGCGTCATTGGAGGTTCGCGGCCTATCCGGGCGCTGCGGCATGGGAACTGACACGAGTGATTTATTGCTCTATTTATTTAGAACGCAGTTATCACAGTATAAAGAATAATACATTATATCAGTAACGTCAGTCGGTAGAAAAATTGAAACTCCTCTCCCCTTGCCCCGTCCGCCCGGCCGCCGGCGGTGCACCACCAAACCGGTTTTGGCTGGTTTTGGCAGTGCACCGCTTATGCTTGAGCCGTATACAAATCCCCTGTAACTACTCGAGAAAATTGCCGGGTGCATATCAATAACAAAAGTGCCGACACGAACTTACGATACTGATATAATGCATTATTCCTTATACTGTGGCAGTTATTTACGACCTTTTTTTTATGTGAGTCTCATCAAGGATTCACTCTTTTAGGCTTTTCTGTATATTTAGGATTTTGTATAAAAGGCGAATAGAGCTGCCGTTAGCAGTAGTCTTATTTTAATCGAGCTATGGGTAAGCTAAGGTACCAAACGATAATAGAAGGCTATAAAGTGTTAAGTAGTGAGTTATTTAGTAGGCGAATTGTACTTGTGTGTATTTGTGGGATAAATTAATAGTGTTTTCATGTTAAATCGCTACACTGGAATTATTGAACCCTGAGTTTGCAACAATTGTTGTCAGAACTTCGATTCCTGTGGGAATTTGAGGACTAATATTGCTGAACTGTAAGTGAATGCTTCATTGCTAGAAGCTTGCTTCACTAGAAGCCAGCATCAAGCGACGGAGGATCAACTTGCCACCTTGCTCTTCTTTATGCAAGAACAGAAGGAAGAGCAGAAAAAACATTATCAAGAACAAAAGGAAGAACAGAAACGGTTCAAAGAAGAATTAGTGAACCATCTCGCAGCTAGGAAGTAACAATTAGAAGAAAGTATAATGTAATTCGTCAACCAGAAGGTTCTCGAGCTAGAAAGAAATTCCGCGTACAACTTGAGGACGACAACGTGTCTATAGAGAGTTTTAGCACAGCCAACGCTAAAATTAAGCCTCCAGACTTTGACGATACTACGGCCTAGGAAATTTATAAAACCCAATTTGAGGCAGCTGCAAAAGCTAATGGCTGGTCCGAGCCCCAGAAAGCTACCTCATTAGTGCTAGCATTTCGTGGAAAAGCGGCTGAATAACTCCAATCTTTGTCGGCACCTGATCAAAGTAATTGTGCAGCTTTAATACACTCTCTGCAACTACGATTTGGAAATGAGCGCAAAGAAACCGTGTTTCAGGCCCAGCTGAGGATGAGACAGCAAAAGTCAGGTGAATCCTTACAAGAATTTGAGGCGGACATAAACAGACTGATTCACCTGGCATACCCATCAGCCTCTGAATGTTTTCAAACGCAATTTGCTGTCGAAAGGTTCATTGAGGGAGTTCGCAATAGTGACATGAGATACCACTTACGTCTAGTAAGGTCCAGGAATATTAGCGAGGCACTAGTTCGAGCCCTGGAATTCGAGGCGTCACGAGTGTCACCTAGTTCTTCTCCACGTGTAAGAATGGCAACTTACGATGACAAGAAGGATAGGTCTATGGCCGAATCCATGGCAAGTTTACATAAAGCGGTGAAGGATACGGCAGTCAATATGCAAAGCCCTGTTGGGAAAAACTCCTGGATCAACAGGAAATCGGGGCATAAAATGTTTTAACTGCGGCAAACTGGGTCACGTCAAGAACTGCCGTAATAGTCCAAACGTGAAGGCGCTATTTGCCCAGTGGCACCCTCTTAGAATAGAAAATGGATTACTGAAGAAAGCGTGGGAGAGTTCGGAGGGCAAGACCGTAGTCAGTCAGTTGGTTGTTCCTGGTAGCAGAAAATCGGATTTACTACAGGAAATGCACGACGGAACCAGTGGAGGTCATTTTGGGGTCAATAAAACCTTGGCCAAAATTAAAAAGCGGTACTACTGGGTGATCTATCATGAAGACATCGAATTTTGGTACCGCAAATGTGAAGTTTGTTGTGCCACAAAAGGACCTCGAATAAGATCGCGGGGCCGATTGGTGCAGTACACTGTAGGTGCTCCATTCGAAAGGGTAGCAATTGATGTCGCGGGACCATTTCCTCAGACTGAGTCAGGCAACAAATACATCTTGTTCGCCATGGATTTTTTCACTAAATGGCCTGAAGCGTACGCCCTGCCTAATCAAGAGGCAGCGACTGTGGCAACAGCGCTAGTAAATGAAATGTTCTGTAGATTTGGAGTAACTCTCGAACTTCATTCTGATCACGGCCGAAATTTTGAATCGCCTGTTTTCCAGAAGGCCATGGAACTTCTCGGAATTCGCAAGACCAGGACAACTCCTTTGCATCAACAGTCGGATGGGATGGTGGAGAGATTTAATCGAACCATGGAATATTACCTGTCTAAAATGGTGGCAGATCATCAGGGTGATTGGGACCAACATCGACCTCTTATGCTGATGGCATATCGAGGCTCTATGCATGAAACCACTGGTTATACTCCGGCGAAAGTGAAGTTTGGAAGGGAAATGAGACTTTCTGCGGATTTGATGTATGGAACACCAGAAAAAGATTCGCTCAAATTTGAGAATTTTGTGGAGGAGCTCAAGGAGAGGCTTAACAATGTTCATGAATAAGTCAGGAATAAACTGCGGATGTGCAGTTATTGAGATTAAGCAAGATATGACTTATTGCCTAACTCCCGCGGCTTCCAGGATGGTGATTTGGTGTGGCTGTACAATCTGCGGCGAAAGGTGGGGAAGTCGCCCAAACTCGCCCAAACTTAGCCAAAATTGGGAAGGGCCTTATACAAACATTAAGAAGATTAATGACGTGGTGTCTAGGATCCAGCGGACCCCCAGTTCAAAGATGAAGGTTGTTCATCTGGATCGATTAGCATGATACCATGGAACTCTATCTGTTCGGGGCAAACAGCCTTAGGAGGAGGGCAATGTTACGGAGAGCGGGCACTGGGAAGCGGAACGACATTGGAGGACACGAGTGATTTATTGCTCTGTTTATTTAGAACACAGTTATTTACCTTTTTTTATGTGAGTCTTATCAAGAATGTTCTAGGCTTTTCTGTATTCTTAGGATTTAACCGCCGTTAGCAGTAGTCTTATTTTAAACCAGCTAAGGGTAGCTATTTGATTAATATTTGTTGCTATGCTTACGATATCTCATACTAATAATAAGTGTAACGCCACTTACATTAAAGTTTTTATTTCGTTATTTCGTTATAGTTCGCATCACTGAGGAAAATGGGCGATGCAAAATGCAACCAACAAAGAGAGAAAGGATGTAAAATTTTAATAAGAAAAGCAGCGGTACCTGATTCAAAGTTGATATGTTGTATTTATTGTCAAAACTATTATTCTAAGAAGTCCTTTTCTCGTCACCTAAAAATGAATTGTTCTTCAAAAAGTGAGAAGTGAAAAACGTCATTGGTGTATCCAGAATTCCACATCCGTTGTCCTATTACCAAACGATAATAGAAGGCTATGAAGTGTTAAGTAGTGAGTTATTTAGTAGAGAGATGTTGGATCGCAGGTGTAAGACAAATAGCCACTTCATTTTCTCGAAATCGCCAACAATTTTTAGGTCTTCTACAGGGCTTTTTCAGTGACTGAAAAATAAAGGTCGAAACGTTGGCGATTTCGAGAAAGTGAAGTGGCTATTTGTCCTATACCTGGGATCCAACACCTTTCTAGTTATTGATAGGACGCAAAGCGTAATATGATATTATCTAGTAGGCGAATTGTACTTGTGTGTATTTGTGGGATAAATAAATAGAGTTTTCGGGTTAAATCGCTACACTTGATCTATTGAACCCTGAGTTCGCAACAATACATTACCTTTAAGTTTTTTGCCATCCATCTATGTATCTGTGTGTCCAACCAAGACTTGCAACCGTTCAGAGTTTGAACCTGGCGAAGGGGCATACGTGACTACAGTCAGCACCACATTAAAATAGACAAAAACATCAAAAACTTATGACGGACGACGGCCTAAAGTTCTCTGCAGTCTATTTGACTATTTGAAACTGGCGAAATAGCGTATGGCACTTCAGAACAATAGTCAGCAGTGTCAGCAGCACTAACTACTTGCCAGATTTATGCCAGGGTCATTGGAAACTTTCTATCAATTGAGTTTCCGAAGATGAAATTTGACAGGCCAGTTACTTCTTCCGGGATACAATTGATTTGAGTTGTAAAATTACCGAAAACTTTTCATTTTTAAAGCGAATTAGAAGACCTGTTAAAATACGTTTTAGACAGTGTAAGAGAAAATAAAACTTTCTATTCAATGAGAGATCCGAAGAGAATTATTGATATATACAGTGCGTTTTTTTTAACGCGCAACATAGGATTTTACGTGTTAAATTTTTCATGTCTTGTGGGGTTCTCTAAGCACAATTGATATGAAACTTGACATAACCAAAATTGGGGGTGTTAGCTTTACCTCTATTGGCCGACTAGGTCCAAAAGATTTGGAATAACGCGAAAATCACCATTTATTTTCTGAAAAATTTGTATTTTTTTTCTCTCCTCGTAGCTATTGATATTCAACTTTGCATGTCAGGTAAATGTCAAATGCAGGTAAAATGGCAGGTACTTTTGGCATTTAGAACGTTTTGTCGCTATTATTTCTAAGCTTTTATAACAAGAGGAATAAAACAACTTGTACTATTCGTGTAATTATTAATTTTTTACTCTTTGCACTTGAGTTTCTAAAGTTCCAGATGTGTTTCCAAAAGTCCCAGGTTCGGTGAACATAAAAAAAATGGAAATGGTTTAAGCATTAAACTTCAAAAATTGTGTAAATTTGTCTTGTTACCATGGTAGTGGTAACGTAACTTGGTAGGCACTTGCTCAAAATGAAATCATATATAGTTACGAGGAAAGTAAAAAGATAAATTTTTTTGGAAAATAAATTACTTTTTATGCATTATTCCAAATCTTTAAGACCTAATTGGCCCGTACAGGTAAAGTTATAGCCTTCAGTTTTAATTTTTCCAAGTTTCATAGCTTTGGGGCTAATAGATCACCACTCAACATGGATCCGAAAATGTAACAGGTAAAATCCTATGTTGCGCGTTAGGTGGCTTGCCAGTTGTAATAACAATTTAGAATTCTTTTATTTAAATTTTATGTTTTATTGAAGATACAGATTTTACTTTTTTCGAAATTTGTTTTTTCAGATAATGTCTGTTGTTAGCAGGTCTGATATTATCAAAGGCGATGAGGTAATGGGCGAAGTGATCTCCCGTGCTTCCCGATGTTGACTGATTCGACTGTGGTGAGCTTCGAGCTATTTATTCCCCCGCCGGCGCCGGCACCGCGCCGTCGCGCTGCATTGGAGGGGCTGATGTGGGGGTAGTGGTGACGCGGGGTTTCGGTGCACTTGAAGTATGTCGTAGAACTCGCTTCCAGTCTGCATTTAGAAAATTTCCTCCTTCCTGTTGGAATTGTTCGTGTTTAAAGATCTCAATGGCCTTTCTCGTTAGTTTCGAATAAAAACGATGCGATTGATATAACATATCCACCTCGTTGAAAAGAATGTCGAGATCTTAAGAGAGTCGAGACCGTGCTCTGCAACTGCGGACTTTTGTGTTTGTCCCAGCTTGCCACTCCTCTTGTGTTCAGTAATCCTCGTGTTGACACTGCTTTTTGTGGTGCCAATATATTCCGAGCCACAGCTGCATGGAACTAGCTAAACTCTGGGTGCCGATAGGGGATCTCTGTGGTCTTTGGTGGATCTCAAACTCTGTTGTACTTTACGAGTGGGTTTAAAGACAGTTTTAACATTGTGATTTTCCAGTAGCCTGCCGATTCTGTCCATTACTTTGTGGATATATGCTAGATTAGTCCATCCGCGCTTTTCTTCATCTTCCTCGTTATTCCTTCCTGGCGCTCTAGATTCCTCTTTAAGGAAGCCATGGAACCTATTAACCAAGACTTTCCACAAATTGCCAAGTGGTTCCAACAATGTCTACACTACATATTTTCACTGGAAGGAACATATTTACGAACAAACTGATGGTGTACCTATGGGCAGCCCCTTAGTCTAGTAATAGCGAACCATTGTATGGAAATTTTCGAGGCCAAGGCGTTGGTTCCGATACGTGGACGACACCTTTGTTATGGGAGCCATGGCGAAGGTGAACTTCAAAACTTCCTCTTACACCGCAACTCTATCAACCCAAAAATTAAATTCACTATGGTGATAGAAAAGGAAGGACACTACAGTTTTTTTATTTTTCAGTATCAAGGAGGCCGAATGGGAAGCTTACGCCCACCATTTATAGAAAACCAACACACTCACCGATACCTAAATAACGAATCAAATCATTCCAGACAGAAAAGGGGAGTCATAAAGACTCCCCTTTTCTGTGAGAGAGAATTTGTGAGCCAGCTGATTTGGAACGGGAAATGAAGCATCTGGAAAGAGCCTTTGGTTGGAATGGAGGCAGGAACAAAAGGAAAAGATGAAGAAAAGCGCGAAAAAACTAGTCTACTATACATCCACAAAGTAACGGACAGGATTGGCAGGCTACTAGAAAAGCTCAATGTTAAAACTGTCTTTAAACCCTCTCGTAAAATACAACAGAGCTTGAGATCGGCCAAAGACCGATCGAGATCCCCTATTAGCACCTGGAATTTACCGAGTTCCATGCAGCTGTGGATCGGTATACATTGACACCACAAAACGCCGTGTCAACACGAGGATTACGGAACACAAGAGGAGTTGCATGCTGGGACAAACACAAAAGTCAGCAGTAGTGAGAGAGGCCATTGAGATTTTTAAACACGACAACAATTTCAACAAGAAGGAGGACGACATACTTCAAGTGCGGCCGAAACCCCTCGCCACCATTACCCCCACCTCAGTCCCTCCAATGCAGCGCGCCGGCGAGGGAATAAATACCACGGAGCTCAACACAGTCGAATCAGTCAACGTCAGGAAGCACGGGAGATCACTTCGCCTATTGCCTCATCGTCTTTGATATCGCTTTTGATAACATCTACCGCAGTTATAGATGATAGGTCAGAACTAAATTCCATTGGACCACGGCTTCAAAGCCCGGAAAACACTTTAGATTGTAGTTTACTTTTTGCAATGATAAAAGCTTATAATGAACTCCCTCGTCTAGACGGCTTGAAATTAAAATATTTTCATTATTTTCAGTTTATCCTAGCATAGGACCAGGAAATCAGAAACCTTTTTGTGGCAATCGGCATTTCAATCTCCCGTCCCAACTAGCTTAACGTGAAAGATAATTAAAGTATCGCTCCTTTGTGTCGCCACGAAATCCGACATCAAAAACGTTTTTATTGCTGACCACGGGTTTCGACAAGCTCCAGTGATATAAAGGAAATTTTTCTTTAACAAGGCATTTTGCTCGATTGCGTCCCGATATCTCAGAGCCGGATTTTCCTTTGAGCGTCCCCTTTCTAGATATTTGATCCAGTTTTCGTGTCAGGTACAATCGAAAAGTAACTTTGCGTTTCGCCGCTGAGGATGGCTTGCCTTTCTTCTATCGAGACGGCTGAAATCTCATTGCTGCATCTGTCGACGGATTTATGAATGAATCTTTGCGTTTTCAAAGAAATAGAGCTTCAATATCAGAGGAGTTATGACTCTTCCCGACCGCTACTGTTGCAATCGGGAACGGTCTCGTAAATACAGAGTGCTAATACCGTTTTGATAATCTTTTGGCTCTGATTGTACTTCGATTGCGCTGCAATTTACCGCTCGTAGATAAATGCGATCCAGCTGTGTTCGTTTGATCCGGAACTTCCTTATTTAATCCTCTAATCCGCATTCGGATATAAATCCTCGGAGATGCCTTTTCGAAGCGGCTTCTGTCTCTCGCAAAACAAACTCTTATTTTGCTTAAATTGTTGCTGGAGAATTGCAGCGTTTATTTGATAGACAACACCGAAGAACCGCGTCGATTGGGTAGAAAAATCGCGTGCGATTCGCCACGTCTGTTTCGCGATAGGAGCAGAATAAATGGGAACAATAAATAAAGCCGCAGTAGGCAACGGCAAGTTTTGTCGCAAAATCAACAGAAGACTAATGCCGAAAGTTTTCGGGATAAGTTTTAGCCGAATCTAAGGTGGTGTTAAACTTGGCCGTAATCAATTTCACGGCAACGGAAACTAGTGGAAATCGAATTAAAAACCGCCCAAGCGCGGTTTTAACTTTTCTCCAGGGTTAAAAGAAAGTTGCATCGGATTCGTTCGTCTAAAGTGCTTGCTCCTTCCTCGAGATATTTCTATTAGAACTGCACTTTTTTAGTAGAAGTATAAATGATGATTTAATGATAAAATCCTGAGCATTTTTACTTGTTTTGCGAGCATGTTTTTAAAACCAAATTTGCAATTGTTAGACTCTTTCTTTGATTATACCACGGACTGACTTTTGCTGAGAATCATCTGCAGTCCGTTCGCTGCTTAGTTCACTAACTCTTGTACTCCTGCCACAATTTTGATTTCTGGAAATTCTAAGAAACATTCTCAACACAACCGTACCCTATCGTTTCCGCTCATAGTTCGTAGTGTATACAGGGACACCATCGTACCCCTGTCTTCCCTTCTATTGACAAATGAATTTCCTCTCTAAGCCATTCACTTATTATTGTCACGTAGGAGTTGGAAAATTGACATTGCATTTTTTATCGTATCTTCTCAACATGTGTAAAAAAAAGGTAAGGTTTCAAAGGTAACTAGGTGACAAAAACAAGTGAATGGGTAATAATTACTTAAGTTAGCAAAAACTGCTACTACTACTTCTACTATCAAAAACTGACTAAAAGTGTCCACAATTTACAACGCGCCTTACAAAAATTGAGGATCGTGGAATTTATAAAGAAAGTTTGGAAATCCTTTATAAAACGTTTTTTTATAAATCTATTAGTCTTTCCACCTAAAATTTTATAAGTCCTTTCAACCAAACTTGCTAGCAAAACGTTCTTGTTAATTTCTGTTAAAACTGAAAGTGTATTGGTAATTGTCCAGTCAGAGCACCAAGCACATAAAAATTACATATAAACATATAAATACCCCTTGCACCCCAGAAGAGCTACTCATTTAATACAATTCTCGTTTGCAGTTTCCCAAGAGTTTTCGGATTTTAGATCACTACTTTTTTTCATTTTCACATGTTTATTTGCCATTAGGAATTTTTAGAACCATTCTCATGAAAGACCACCATACCATTTCTGCTCATAGTTCGTAGTGTATATAGCGACACCATCGTACCCCTGTATTGATTAACATATATGGACTGTTCTATCCCTCCATGAGGTTAAGGCACCGCAACGAAAATCGGCAATGATCCTCCACACGAGTATCCGAAAAACTTCAAAAAGCGGCTACCTATTCAGCAAATGTCCTGATCTCGATCCTCCGAAGAGTATTTTGGATGAAATCCACTAGAAAATGATCACTAGGACACGTGCAGTCCTTGGCCAGCACAACGGGACCCTGATTCACGCACCAAAAACCAGAGCCAAAAGCCCAAACTGGTTCCCCGTTCTTATTTATATAAAACGGTTGACCTTCAAAAGAACCCTTTACCAGGATGCCAAAATTACCATACATGAATATGGAGCTCTATAAACTCGATGACGTCATGTGGTAAAGACAAAACTAAACAACTGAGAATGGTCCCGAAAATAATACAGAACAACCTGATGGATTGCATAACCAACATTAACGAGTCGGCCCAACTTCACAGAACGGCAAATCAATTCTCAAGGAAACAAAAGTACTGAATAATGATCTTTTATTATTTAATCACCACGAGCATGCCAGGTGACGTCAAGAATTTTTTCCCATTGAAAGTGCAGCGGAAAAGTGTCACTCGGCAACGCCGGTTGCCGGTTGCTGGCAAAACTTAGCCGGTTTGACTATATATATATATTGACTTAAATTGACTTTTAACGTCAAGTGTTGTAAAAAGTAAACACTGAAAAATAAGTTAGAAATTCAGCAAAACTTAACTAAAAAGGCAGAAAACCCATAAAAACGATATAAATATACATTCCCCAAATAATCAGCCATCGTAATACCTTCATTTCCATATCCTCCATACCCAGGGAAATAACAATAATTATGTAGGTAAACGGTAAACATGACCCCAAAAAGGCAAAATTACTGAACTGGAATTTCAGGTAGGGCGATAATATCAGGTTCTGGAAAAATACAGGTCAATGCAGGTCCATCAGCATTTTCCCCAATTCAGAAAAGTAGATTCAGGCATCATGAAATGGAACTTAATATTAACCAAAACAATATCAGTATGTGGAAGCATTTACACTAAGCCTAAAGCTTAAAAGATTTTAAATTACCGAAATAGGGCACGAAATAGGTTGAAAATCCAGGATAGCCCATACAAGGTAAGTGCTCAAATTTACAACGTTACAAGTGTTGTTGTGTACTCTTGTTGTGTACAAGCATACACAATTATTTTAAGGCACTAATGTTAAAAGTAAACTACTTTTAACACGAGTGTTAAAAACTGCATTAAGACACTAGTGTTAAAAGTAAATACTATTTAAATTTCAATAGGAAGAATCATTTTTAATGCAGTTGTAGAATAGTATATTGTTTAACGAGTGATGAAAATAGAATGTTTGGTTGCAAAAGATCAGTTAACTAATTAATAATGTTCTCGAGCGATGGATTATACTTTTTTGACGAGTAGAACACCACCCATTTTCTACGGTGCTTAATTCCACACACCAATTCCGATATCAAAACAGGTAAATCATAGTTGTCCAATAAATTTTTAAACAACGTCGTGATTAGAGGTCCAGACGACGTAATCCAACGTCGGTCGTCAATGGTCGCGACTGAGTTGGTGTTGAATTTATACTTATATGAAGTGTCTTATGCGACTAGAAGCAACGTGGCGTGTGGTTGAAAATTTGTAACTTACATTTGTGCGTTTCTTTGGAAGTTCTGACGTAGAGCCGAGGTCGTCTGCCAACTAAAAATAATCATTAATTTACCTAACCTAACGGCCGACATCTAAAAAAGCTAAAAAAAGCAAGTTCTTTCAAGTAGGTACAGTAGTACATTTTATAGAAAAAGAGCCTGGAGGGGAGATGATTACCATCGCAGGTAAGTCGGCACAAACAAGTGAAACTCCGCAATCAGATTAGCCAGAAGAAAAAAGACAGAAATTTGGCAATTTTATAACACAAAGTACAAAGAGAAAGGCATGCGTATGCATATGTCCAAGTCACTCAGCCCTACATTATATTGCACTGTGCTACAAGGTACAAGTGATAGTATGCTGAATACAATTAATTGAATTAATGAGACCTCGCAGATGAATACGAATAACTGAACTTGAATACCCTACAACCTACATAAACCTGGAAATTGCCGACCACCAACTGACCAGTCGTTGGTTAGTGAGAATGCGCAACGTCTTCGCGACGTTGCGGCTATATTTTTTTAAATTTTTTGTCACATTTGGTTAGATTTGCTCGAAGTCGAAAATTTGTCCAGATAATTATACGAAAATTATGTATGAAGTACAAATTAATGATTTCAAAGTGAAGATTTGTGCCCACATTACTCATTATTGGTTAATATTATGATCATATCGAAACGACGCTATTTGTTAATGTTAAAAATGCGAAATCTTACGGCGGCCATATCGGCTTTTTTTAAGTCCACATAAAAATTTTCAATTTTTTTTTTGTTGCTCAACCTAGTCTTTAAAATGATTAATTTATTCATATGTATGTAGGAAAAAGCAAATTTTAATATGATTTGTTATAAATCCTTTAAAACAATTTTTTTGTAATCGAAGAAATACTAATTATTCATTAAATTTGGAAAATTGGCGAATGGAAGGGTTTTGTTATTTTTGATATATTGGTCAGTAAAGTGCTAAGCGCTTGTAATTTTTAAGTTTAAACATATAATATACAATCTAGAGTGTTTTCCGGGCTTTGAAGCCGTGGTTCAATGAATGGAGAGACCGGGGTGGGGGTAAAGGCGGCGCGGGGTTTCGGCACACTTGAAATATGTCGTAGAATTCGCTTCCACTCTGCATATAGAAACGTAATTTCCTCCTTCCTGTTGAAATTGTTGTCGTGTTTAAAGATCTCAATGGCCTCTCTCGTTAGTTTCGAATAGAAACGGTTGAATAGAAACAGATTGATATAAGATATCCACCTCGTTGAAAAGGATGTCGAGACCTTCGGAGAGAGCGTGTTCTCCTACTGCTCACTTTTGTGTTTGTCTGCAACTCCTCTTCTGTTCCGTAATCATCATGTTCACACTGCGTTTTGTGGTGACAATGTATACCTACCCACAGCTGCATGTTACTCGGTAAACCCTGGAAGGCGATAGGGGATCTCTGCGACCTTTGGCCGATCTCAAGCTCTGTTGTATCGTACAAGTGGGTTTAAAGACAGTTTTAATATTGTGCTTTCCCAGTAGCCTGCCGATCCTGTCAGCTTCTTTGTGGATGTATGGTAGACTATCAGGACTGTATGGTTCGTCCGAGCTTTTCTTCATCTTCTCCCATTGTTCCTTCCTGGCGCTCTACATTCCTTGGGCGCACGGTCCTATCGCATTGTTTGCTATATCCATTCCAACCAAAGGCTCTTTCCAGATGCTTCAATTCCCGTTCCAAATCAGCCGGTTCACAAATTCTCTTTGCTCCCACAGACAGAGTTTTTTTTTATGACTCCCTTTTTCTCTCTGGGTTGATGATTTGATCGGTTATTGATGTATCGGTCAGTGTGTGTTGGTTTTCTATAAACGGTGTGCGCAAGCAGCCCATTCGGCCTCCTTGATACTAAGATATTCAAAAACGGTAGCTCTGCTTCCTTTTCTATCTCCATAGTGAATTGAATGTTTGGGACCATAAGAGTTGAGGTGTACGAAGAAGTTTTGAAGTTCGCCCTCGCCATGCCTCCAAATAACAAAAGTGTCGTCCACGTATCGGAACCAGCATTTTAGCTTCTTACTTGCCGTTGCCAACGCCTTGGACTCGAATATTTTCATAAAATAATGGGTTATCACTGGACTAAGAGGGCCGCCCATAGTTACACTAACAGTTTGTTCGTAGAAATCTTCCTTCGATTGAAAATAGGTAGTGGTTAGGCAGTGCTAGCACAACTTGGCAATATTTTGCGGACGGCTTCCTTAATAGGTACCATCATGAAGAGCGAAACAAAATCGAAGCTAACGAGAATTTCTCCTGAAGAAAGTGTCGAAGAATGCTGTTTTTCAACGAAATGAATGGAGTCTTTTATAAAGCGGTCAGTATTTCCTACGTTAGGTTGCAGCACTTTTCTGAGGTGTTTTGCGATTTCGTAGGTCGGGCTTTCTATAGTGCTCTCGATGGGTCTCAGTGGCAGATCCGGTTTGCGGATCTTTGGCAAACCGTATAGCCGTGGTGCCAAACAGTGTCTTGATTTTTCCTTCGTAATCCTATGTTGACATTACTACTGTTGTGTTTCCTTTATCTGCTGGTAAAATGAGAATATCCTTGTCTTCTTTCAAGGCTTTCAGAGCTTTCCTTTCTGCAAAGGTGAGATTGCTTTTTGGTGGTTTTGCGCATTGTAGAATTCGTGATCCATCCTTATCTGTTCAGCCGTCTGAATTAACAGCTGCCGGATTCCACTCTACACGTTTGCTATGATGTCTTCCACAGGTATCATGGATGGTGTTATAGCAAAATCGTTTGTTCAGAACGCTCAGCTCGTCTGTTGACAGTTCATTGTCGCTCAAGTTGACTACCAGCTTGCGTTGACTCTCTTCGGATGTGAGGTTTAATGTGTCGGGCGAATTGTTGGTGTCACTTAGGGCTCCAAATTTCTTCCTTTGTTGGTTCGTTGCAACGGCTTGTGCTAAAATATTTCGTTCATTTGTCAAATGACCCACCTTTTCCCAGTCGCTCCAATGCAAGCTAGTTCTAAATGGGCAAATACAAGTTTTTTAATATTATATGCAAGATCTCTACCACAAAGTAACGGACGGGATCGGCAGGCTACTGGAAAAGCACAATGTTAAAACTGTCTTTAACGCCCCTGTACAATACAACAGAGAGATCCGCTAGAGGCATCCATAGTTTACTGAGTTCCATGCAGCTATGGCTCGCTATACATTCGCACCAGAAGACGCAGTGTCAACACGAGGATTAAGGAACACAAGAGGAGTTGCAGGCTGGGACAAACACAAAAGTCAGCAGTAGCAGAGCATGCACGCTCCGAAGGTTACAACATCTTTTTCAACGAGCTGGATATCTTATATCATTCGCAGCGTTTCTATCCGAGACTAACGAGAGAGGTCATTGAGAACTTTAAACGTGACAACAATTTCAACAGGAAGGAAGAAGTTACGTTTCTAAATGCAGACTGGAAGCGAGTTTCACGACATACTTCAAGTGCGCCGAGACCCCGCGGCACCACTACCCCCAGCCCAGTCCCTCCACTGCAGCGCGACGGCTCGAGTATAAATACCACGGATTTCACCACAGTCGAATCAGTAGAGATGAGCGAAGTCGTGATTTTGTGATTACATTTAAAACCGTGATTGTGATTTGTCAATCACTGTGATTGTGATTTTCGAAAATTTTAATAAGCCAAATAACAAACAGTAGATTAATTACTTTGTATTCACTACCTACTTTTTCATTTAAAAAGTAATTTGAAAACACTAAGTAAAATTAAAAAAATAAAAGATAAAAACAAAAAATATAAAATAAAAGTAACAAATAAATGTTAATATAGGATAAGTAATACAAGGTAGAAAACACGAATTTGTGGCAATATCAATTTTTGTTTTTAATGTGCTTTAAAATTGTATTCACGAACATGAGCCTTTTACGTTTTTTACCACTCAAATGATTTCTCCTATCCGATAATATTTGATCTAACTAACAGCATGCAAAATCACAGAATTCACGAATTATTCATGACAATCCAATCCATGCATTAAAGCGTTAACGTGAATCATGAAAGCAGTGCTAGTGGCAGTGGCTCCCATGCGCCGCCGCAGTTCGAAAATCACAATCACTGTTCAATACGAGAGGCGATCGCTGTTGGAGACTGCGATTTTAAAATCGTTGTGATTAAATCACAGTTCGTGATTTTGTGCTCAACTCTACAGATCATTCATCGCCTTTGATAATGTCTGCCGCAGCTGTATACGAAACGTCAGGAAGGAACTCCATTGAATCACGGCTTCAAAGCCCGGAAAACTCTTTAGAATGTATTTTGACTGGCCATGAAAGCCTTCACAGTCACATATAATAATATACCACATTGAGCAAAGAACCAACATATCACAGAGAAAACTTTAAGCTGGCTTTGCTGCGTTATTGTGATATAAATTCGGCAATTTTATTGCAATTTAAACAAAAATATTTGCACCTTAAATATTGCTTGGTCAAACAGACTTCAAAAATGCAGCTAAAGCTACATCAGCAAAAGTGTAATTATTAGCACTATTCTGCCTAAAACGTAGTTGGAGTCTGACGTCGGGCTGACTGGAAATTGAATTCCCCATTTAAGGGTAAAGAGGGTCGGTACGTGGTCGCGGCAACGTTTTTTTTTCGACATCGGGTTATCTAAAGCGACGTCGGATCATATTCATACTAGTTAATATACTACGAACGTCAATCTTTCCCCACGGACTAAAAGTGCAGCTTCTAGTGACCTATGGAAACCAAAATTAGGGTCACTGCTTGCTAATGCGCACATTCTTCTGCGCAAGACATATGCGGAGGACTCGCCCACTAAAAAAATTGCGTTTTCGGCCCGACGCCCTAGTACGCTCTCGGAGTATTCTCATCCTTCTATTCGCAATGATAAAACAAAGGATGGTAGTAATGTCGCAACGCACAGAGCAGTCTACCGAAAACTCTAGAAGACCAAAAGTTTGAGGTTAGGTCAACTCTGAGTACTTTTTGATTTGAAAAGAAAATTTGTAAACAAATTACACTAATTTGAAAACAAATTTAGTGTAATAAGTAATAAATACTCATGGGGCGGCTTGCAACATCGCTTGGTGGTAGTGAAAGTGGACCGTTCCCGTCAAAGATCCCGTAGGTTCAAATACTTTGTCCTACAATAACACCAAGACTATCAAGTGTATTGTGTATTGATTTCTTGATACCTCACTTGTAAACCAAGACAAGGAAAGGCGCCAATATTTTATAGTATGTTTTTGTGTGTGGTGAGTGGGTTAGACTTTTTTCTGAATATGAAAATGGTGAGTATTGGGTCTTTTTGAGGTTTTATGATTATAATTAATTACATTATTATGGTTTTATTATAAATATCAACTTCAGACTAATGTGTAAATGTTACGCGCGTACACGCCAAAAAAAACCTAAAAAGTTAGGTTAACAGCAAATGACGTTGAAAGTATTACGGCATTGCCATGTGTAAATTATATTCAGGAATAGAACAGAAGCTTATTTTAAATAAATTATGAGTTTTTAGTTTTTTCTTACACCACACCATGCTAATTTGCCAAGTTAACTAACAGCTCAAACATTTTAGAAACTAAAAATAATTCTTTGTATTTTTTATATTGATATAATACATTATTAGATATTTTATATTTCGGCGAAAACTTAATAAAACATAAAGCTTGGCATCGTCGATATTTCAAAATTAAGGGGCGGAGCTTGCCAGCCGCGCATGCGCTCTTGTTGCCACTGGGCCGGACTTTTTCGGGCTGAACTTTTTAATGTTACGTTATAATTATAAGTGGCGCCATCTGCCGACGGCGGGTGCTTCCACTAGGGCATGCGAGATGATTGTGAAGCGATCCAAAAACCAGTTTTCTGCAATATTGTCACTTCCCACAGACAAATGGCCGAGATTTCGTACCTATATTGTCTGGGGGCGACGTTTAGCAGAGTATCAGACTCATTTCTCTATCAGGCAGAGGAACCATAGACCGGTTTTGCTCTTATTAGAGCTCATCAGTATGGTATACCTCGAACCTGACAGAAAAATAAGTCTGAACGGCAATTGGATCTAAATCTTGCTTAAACGCCTGTATGTGTACATAAGTGGCGCCATCTGACGACGGCGGGTGCTTCCACTAGGGCATGCGAGATGATTGTGAAGCGATCCAAAAACCAGTTATAATTATATGTCAATTATTATTTATATGCGTCGGATCGACGTTGGAAATATTATGACGGTAAGTGAAATTCATCGATTAGTGACACACCTAGGAAGGTTTTGGGTATTATTTACTAGTACGAAACTTAAATGTGCAATTATTACAATTTTAAACAAAATGCCCTACCAAAACCTTCCCACTTTTAGAATACTTCCTTTGTTAGCATCATTTCTGAAAAATCTTAGGTAAACGTATTTTCATCATATTCGTACTAGTTAATATACTACGAACGTCAATCTTTCCCCACGGACTAAAAGTGCAGCTTCTAGTGACCTATGGAAACCAAGATTGGGCTCACTGCTTGCTAATGCGCACATTCTTCTGCGCAAGACATATGCGGAGGACACGGCCACAAAAAAAATAACGTTTTCGGCCGGACGCCCTAGGGCGCTCTAGGAGTATTCTCATCCTTCTATTCGCAATGAGAAAACAAAGGATAGTAGTAATGCCGCAGTGCACAGAGCAGTCTAGCGAAAACTCTAGAAGACCAAAAGTTTGAGGTTAGGTCAACACTCTGTGTACTTTTTGACATGAAAAGAAAATTTGTAATAACGAAAGATCGAAGATTTGTTTTTTTGGTTATAGGCTCGTAATTATTTTAAAACAAATTAGTGTAATAAGTAATAAATACTCATCGCGCGGCTTGCAACATCGCTTGGTGGTAGTGAAAGTGGACCGTTCCCGTCAAAGATCGCGTAGGTTCAAATACTTTGTCCTACAATAACACCAAGACTACCAAGTGTATCGTGTATTGATTTCTTGATACCTGACTCGTAAGCCAAGGCAAGGAAGCGCGACAAAAGACAAGTGTATTGTGTATTGTGTATTGTGTATTGATTTCTTGATACCTGACTTGTAAGCCAAGATAAGGAAAGGCGCCATTATTTTATAGTATGGTTAGGTCTTTCTGAGGTTTTATGATTATAATTAATTAAATAAAATTACATTATTATGGCTTTATTATAAATATCAACTACTGACTAATGTGTAAATGTGACACGCGTACACGCCAAAAAAAACCTAAAAAGTTAGGTTAACAGCAAATGCAACGTTGAAATTATGTATGACATTACGGCATTGTCATGTGTAAATTATATTCCGGAATAGAACAGAAGCTTATTTTAAATAAATTATGAGTTTTTAGTTTTTTCTTACACCACACCGTGTTAATTTGCCAAGTTAACTAACAGCTCAAACATTTTAGAAACTAAAAATAATTCTTAGTATTTTTTAGATTGATATAATACTATTGCGAACTCGGGGTTCAATAATTCCAGTGTAACGATTTAACACGAAAACACTATTTATTTACTCCACAAATACACTCGACTACTAAATAACTACTACTAATAACTCACTTTATAGCCTTCTATTATCGCTTCGTAACTTTAGCTTACTTATAGCTCGCTTAAAATAAGACTACTACTTAACCGCCGCTCTATGCGCCTTTATATACAATCCTAAAATTACAGAAAAACCTAGAAAGTTCTTTATAAGAATTCTTGAATAATCTCACATAAAAAAAACGGTTGTAAACAACTGCTTCTAGATTAAACCAGCCGACCAATAAATCACTCGTGTCAGCCATGACGCAACGCGGATAGGTCGCGAAGCTCCACCAACCAACACGCTCCCATGCGTTGCCCCGCCTCCCATGCGGCGTTGCTGCGAATCGTAACAATACATTATTAGATATTTTATATTTCGGCGAAAACTTAATAAAACATAAAGCTTGGCATCGTCGATTTTTCAAAATAGGGGCGGAGCTTGCCAGCCGCGCATGCGCTTTTGTTGCCACTGAGCCGGATTTTTTCGGGCTGAACTTTTTAATGTTACGTTATAATTATATGTCAATTATTATTTATATGATTTTTATAGTAGCTCTAGGACTTCTCAGGAGCATTCGACTTTCCCCTGTTTCTTCTATAAAGCAGTTTTGATCTTCTGACTCACTGATAATTCATTTAGGCCTTTTAGAGCACTTTTAACGCAGAAAAAAACACGAAACTTTGCTGCGATTCGAGTTAACATAATAATTATTTTGCATCTGTCACGTTGTCATTCGGATTGCTAAGTTAAACGAAACAGATGCTTGTGGCCACCTTATAAGTCATATTCTTATGGCCCTCTTTTAAACAATTTTCGGATAGAAGATATTGGATCGCTGAAAGAATGCCGATCTGATAAAATTATGATGCGACACGCATGTTAGATTTGCCTGCCTATTTTACACCTAAAATAAGAAAAGAAACAACATATTGTAATATAAGCCTTTGGGACGCTTTCGAAAAAGTATGATGAGATAACAGCAGTCTTTATTAAAGGAAAAGTTGCCCCTGCAGCAAAATTTCAACTAGAAAAAAAAACAGTGTTAATGCACGATATGCTTAAAACAATCTTTATAGACAGAGGAAAGTGTTCCAAAGCAAGCTAGTATAAGAGTTAAAACGAATTATTGGAGTTAAAAGCTCTTTTACGACGGCTATTTACAAAAGTATCTCCAAAAGATTGAATAAAACCATAGAGGACATGCGGATTATATGACATTAACCTTGCTAGCATGCTTTACTAGTAGCACAGTATAAGGAATATCTAACAGTAACGTCACTCTATCACGTGACTGCTCTCATATACCTAATATTTAAATATACGGCAAACGTCAATCCCTCACAGTAAATCGAAAATCTCCTCAGTTGGCTATGAAAATCTCGCAGTTGGTCGACGAAATTCTACTGCGCATGTTTACTGCGCACCACGTGCTAGTTGAAACAAAACAAGAAAAAAAAACAAATTTTTTTTTTATTTCCCTGTTTTCTTTCGCTGTTTTGTTTCGTTGGAACGTGTGTTTGTTGCTTGGCTTACGTGCACCATCTGGATTTTAATGACAATTTTGGTTTTATGTACTGCCATGACGGTCTGTATATGCTTTGGTGACGTTCTTCACTGACTGAAAAAGCCCTCAGGAAAACTTAAAAATGAAGGTCGAAACGTGGGCGATTTCGAGAAAGTGAAGTGGCTATTTGTTCTACACCTGCGATCCAACACCTTTCTATAGAAAATAAAAGTAAATATTAAAGGTTAAAGCCCCTTTAAGTTTTACTCGAAGAGCTTAATTATATTTCTTTTTGTATTATTTGTTTTGTTCATGAGTAATATCCATCATACCATTTGCCGTTTGTTTGAACTAAGTCTAGAGTACATATAATGCGGGATTGGAATCACACCCGTTTATGGGGTAACGTAACTCGAAACTCCACCCAGAAAGCTTTGATTTGATTCATATGAAATTCATAACCTTGCATTGACATCACACCGGCATTTTTTTAGCGGTCTAACTGTATACATTTTAATTAGTGCTATTCAGATCGCACAAAAGATAGCATAAGCATTTCGAACAGTAAGGAGTATACCAATCTCCTTCAATATCTCCGCTCAGTCGCCAAAAACAGATAATTGGAAGTTTTATAAGAAGAATGTAGGATGCTAAAAGTGAAGCCGAAAACAGCTGACGATCGACCTGCGCAGCTACTCGAAAGAGATACAGCGCATGCGCGAAGTTTGACAATTATTTCAAAATTATATGTTACCAACTTGTCGATGCGCCTGACATCACGCGATACAGTAAATTAGTTAAATTGCCCATAATTACCTTTACTTAGTATTTTAGGGTTTGTGCCGTATTTAACCCTATTTTTTGAGGAAGTCTTTTGGACTGTGCGTAGTCTGTACAGTGTTTCTTGCTGCCTATTCACGATTCAACGTGGATTTTTCTACCATAGGTATATGTGTTTGTTTTGTAGTAAAAGTTGAGGTGATTTGCCTGTATCCAGCCGTGTAACTAATCATCCCAATGAACCCCTATTGGAGCTCCACGTCATAACAATACTTTGTTCAGGATATTTATTTGAAGCTAAACTGTAGGAAATCTAATAAGTTGGCTTCCAAAACGAATGTTAAGCATATTATGTGCCTTGTTTGTAATACGTCAAAGCCATAACCATCAAAAATTCCTTTTGGTAAGTGCTTACATTATCTGCTTTAACTAAACTTTTTCCGTTCAATTTCATTTGGCTTTACTTTTCCAATATTATTGAATATTCTACGAAAACAAAAATTTGTACGATGTTTAAAGCTTGATTGTTCAAGGCACCCTCAAAGTCGGGTTCAGCTAAACTCGACTGGTACTTGAACTCGCCCATAAGAAAAGCATTGCTGTCAGTAAGTGTCACAAATGAAATTAATTTGACAGCAATGCGATTCTTATGGGCGGGTTCAAGTACCAGTCGAGTTTAGCTGAATCCGACTTTGAGAGTGACTTGTACAATCTGGCCCAACATCACAACCTTAACAGCCTGCAGGAATCAGGGAACGATATTGATAACTATTTAAATTGAAGTGAAGCACTTTTTCTACGTTTTCTTTGGACAAAAGGCGCTAACTATTTTCCATTAGGCCTTCCAATGGGCCACCGCCTCATCCCAGACCCACTACTGTATTTCGAAATTTAAAAGTAAGAAATTTACAATTCATTTGTATTCCTGCCAATTTAAATGTAATAATCGACTTAACCTCAAAATTTCTAAACGTCAAATTAAAAAATGTCGCTCATTTTTGAACTAGCACGTGGTGCGCAGTAAACATGCCCAGTGAGATCTTTTCGACCATTTGAGAGGTTTTCATAGCCAACTGGGCAGTTACACTTTCGATCTATTGTGAAGGATTGTTCTCCGTATATAATAAAATAATACGTATATGGCCAAACATTGTCGTGGATCGGTAAACTCTCCTTACCGTTCTTAATACTTAATATACGATTTCGGCTAGAGCAAGAATTTTTACATGGTCGTAGAAAAAAACAATGTATGGCATTCGTGTTTAAAGAGCTTATAACGAAACTCATGTGAAAAACTTTCACACGCCTAGGCCTTAAGATTGCACTATTAACACTTATATCATAAATAGCTATTAAAGAAACTTTTTTGCAATAAATTACACGTCAATATAAAAAGCTATTGGCACAATGCAGATCGACCTCGGATACGAGTTTTACAATATTTAATTTAAAAATAAAAAAAACCTTGCTTTAGGTTATATGGAACAGATATTAGACAAGCTCCTGCTCACTCGGGTTTCCCCATCCTCTTTACGAGCACCCACGATGGCGTTGCAAGAAATTCCGAAATTCGAAAAGTTTGCTTTGAACGGAATTCCGGACCCCACATCAAAGCCTCCTAAACGGGCGAATTGTTCAGTCGGCAGTTTTTGGTTTTAATTAAGCGTACCTACCTACTTAATTGACTACGATGCCTAATTCGACAACTTGGCACGGCAAAGGTGAGGCGTACTTCCGTAAGTGTCCGTCAACTTTGTGTCTGTCGGCAACCCAATTACAAATTAATTATATGGTCCACTATAAAGTTTCTTCTTTGATTGGATAACGAACGGCCGGATTACAGAAAATCCACCCGAAACAAAGCGTCGGGCGGTCAAAGTTGCCGCTTTTAATGTGCGGCGCAAAGCCCGGATGATGATCAGACAAGAATTTCTAAATTTAGAATGTTCCGGTCGGGAAGGGAAATTCCGCAGCCTTTATAAAATTACCGCAACTTAAAATTACTCATTGCTGGTTAATTTAATCAGCGTGGCGTTTAGGGCAAGTTTTAATAATTACGAGCTGCATTCAGTTCTCGTGGAGACAAAGTCTTAATGCACCGCCGCAAAATGGCCTCCGGTTACAGGAACGAAACGCACACACAGTGTTAATAATTGAGTCGGTCTTCTGTAACCAAAACCTCACTTTATTATTCATTGCTTCATTCTCCAAAAGAAGGGGTAAGAACAATTTTCACGGAGGTTACCATGTGACTCATGCCGCTTACCTCAGGTTATCCTAAACAAACAAAGGGCTTAGTACAAGGGTAGTTTGTGTTAGGCTGGCAAAGTTTATGACGTAAATGTTTACTAAAGTGTTTTGGTTAATGACCGTAAGTCTGGAGTATTGTTCGTGAACATTTAATCTGAAGGGAGAAACTATACACAATTTAAGATTTATAATATTTAGCTGATCAACTTTCCAGAGACACAATCGTTCATAAAACGAAACAATTCCCCCTACGTCCGTTTCCCGTCCTTGAGAATACCGCTCACGTAAAAATCCACTTAAGCCGAGATTCTCGACATCATCAACTATTCTATCCCGGGCATCATCGGTGCCGAAAAAGCGTGAATTCCGACACGTATAGCGTTTTTTCCTTGGGCTCGAACATCCATCGTTGCCTTTAATGACGTCACGCGAAACTCTCATCCGGCATAACGCACCACGGATTCAAGGGCAGCGTGTCGTCGGGAGAGTTCCAGAGAGAAGCCTTCTAAATGCGAAATGAACCGGGATTAAGTTTGGGTGTAGGCCCTTTTTGTGCGCCAGTTAAGCCCCCGCTAGAGAGCAAAAAAAGGTTAAGGGTTAAAAATGGGTCAAGTTCTAATCGCTTGAGCTTCAACTTTGAAATTATTGCCATGGGCAAAGATTTTTGGGGCTATTTTGGGTTGATAATAAATATGCGAAAAGGAATTGAAACATAGCAAAGGAGTTTTGGGCTTCAAATTAAACTTATAGTACGGTTTTATGGAAAAGAAAACAAACTAGGAGTAAAATTTGTCTTGTGGTGCTAATCCCAGAGATTGACGGCTGAGATAATTGGAAGTTATATAAGGTATATATAAAAAAAAACCTCGTAGCAAGCCATAGAATTAAGTTTATAAAAAAATATAATAGGAACTATTAAAAATCTTTGACTTTCAATTGTTTTTATGAAGTCAACTCAGACCTTATTTGTTCTTATGAAGTCATCTCAGACCAAAAAAATTTAAGTCAAAATCCTTTAATAGTGACCCAAAGCATCTAAAAATATATACCGGGTGACACAAGAATTACTAGCCAAGTGATAACTGTGGTTAAGAGAATGCTATTATTTTGAAATTTTAGGGATGAATATAGTAGCTTAGTATCTACAAATTGCACATAAGTATGACTAATTGGCGTTTCCTGTTTTACTGGAAGTGACGTCACTTTTATTATTTTAAATAGAACACCCTATACATTTGTCCATTTTCAGATTCTACGTCGAATTCTAAGTTATTAACGTGTAACAGTGTGTGCCTAGCTCTTTATATTTTCGAGAAAATATCAAATGAATATCAATCAGCCTCGATTTCACAGATGACTATTTTTATAGGTTCTCTACCAACCAACACTAAAAAAAAGTGTTTCCAAGTCGTCATAGAAAAAGTGGAAAGTTGATTTTTTGAATACATTTATCTCCATAACTTCCAATAGAGACACCAACTTTATTCCCAACATTTCGATTCCTTACTCAATTACAAATATTATTTCAAATTTAAAGTGTTTGAGCAAAACCAGTTATTTTCATGGATGACTCAAATGTCAACTATTTAGATGTCTCGAGTAGATTTATTAAAAAGGGCGTGGCCACTTTTATTTTGCAGTACAATTTCTCCAAAACTTCTGGTTTTACTCAAGCAGTTTAAATTGAAATAATGTTTAAAATTGATAAGAAATCCAAATGTTAGGAAATAAATAGGTGTTTCCATTGGAAGTTATGGAGATAAATGTCTTCAAAAAATCAGCTTTCCAATTTTTCCATGACGACTCCGGAACAACTTTTTTTTAATGTTGGTTGATAGAGAACCTAAAAAAATTTGTACTTGTGAAATCGAGGCTGACAGATATTCATTTTTTTTTCCATAAAAATCAACATTTATTATTGATGATATGGAACGTTCGGGCGCGATTTTCTCGAAAACAGTAAGAGCTAAGCATACACTATGTTGAATGTTTATAACGCAGAATTCGACGTAGAATCCGAAAAAGGACAAATATATAGGGTGTTCTATTTATAATAATAACAGTGACGTCACTTCCGGTAAAACCGGAAACGCCAATTAGTCATGCTTATGTGCAATTTGTAGGCACTAAGCCATTATATTCATTCCCAAAATTTCAAATCGTCAGCATTCTCTTAACCAGAGTTATCGCTTAATTCACTCTTAAACGTCATTTTAAACATCGGTTTAAAATGACTCAATGCATATAGGAACGCAAATTAAATTTTTTGAAAAAAAAATAAGATCACGATAAGGCCAAAATCAGTTAAAAAATACTTAGTGCGTTTTAAAATAAAAGTTTAAACATTTTGAAAATTGCAGGTTAAGATTAAGATCAAAACCGACCAAAATTAATTCAAAACAATCTAAAAACGCAAAGTAAAAGTTTTTTCGAAACATTCAAGTTCCTTAAGGTCAAAATTCATTTAAAAATTATCCAGAGTACCAAAAAATGTGTATAAATTAAAATCGCTTTAAAATATGTCAAAGCTTTTAAAATAGTCTATTTGAATTATTTGGGAAAATACTTGTGAAGATTAAGGTCAAAATTTAAGTTTGTAGAAAAATTCAAGTAAAGACTGGCACCAAAATCGATTAAGAATGACTCAAAACGTCTTAAAATATAAATTTAAATCTTTTGAAGAAAATGAGACACAAATTAGAGCCACAATCAATAAAAAATTACTTAAAGCTTTTAAAAAATGCAAATTTCGAAATATGGAAAAAATACAGGTTAGAATTAGGGTCAAAATCGCTTAAAAATTACTCAAGAACCTATTAATGAACTCAAATTGCGTTAGACACTTAAAATTATGTCCCTGTAGTTTTTACAAATAGAGACTAGATAGTTGTAGAAAGACAAAACGTAAAATTACGGTATGTTATAAAATGTTTCTTTAGGACTGAGTGGCCAATTCAGTTCTGAAAAAATGTCCGATTAGTTTGTTGCTGATTAGTTGAAAATACATGACATCAAGTCAAGCTCTACTATAAAAAAGTTAGGTCAAGGCAAGTAACGAGTTGTCAAGTTTTTTATTTTTCAAGTTAATGTCAATTAAAAACAACAATAATGAGTTTGAATTGAAATCAAGTCAAAACAAATAGCTTGAAAATCAAGTCAAGCCCTGAATTCCTAGTAATATCTCGAGACTTGTCTGAAATAAAATGTTTTTTATTTCAATAATAATTTTAATCAGTAAAAAACCTGAAGAATGTTGTTTAGCAACACCATTTGTCGCTATTATCCATTTATTCCGTAATTTTTTTAAATTTATTTTTTATCAAATCACGTCCAAACTGCTTGGTACTCGAGTGGACGAGTTCGGAAGAAGCAGAATTTCAGTTGAACACTGAAACTAAAAAATATATCACTGATTAAGGCTACTTGACCCCAGGTTTGAGGCTCTTTGACCTCAAGTTTGGGACTACTCCACGTTTAAAATCACTGCCTAACACTAGCAAGAATGTCCTTAATACTTACTCCAAGCGGCTTAAAAACAAAACCGAAGTAACTTAGTGTTTGCTTCAAAGTGGTAACAAATGAAAACCAGGCTAGCTCCCACACCAACTTTGTTATTTTCAAAGATATACCCATGGGGTTTGTACTCGTTTTCAGCTAATTTTTTCCAGCGAAGACAACGGGCTAGTCCATCTTTTTATATCTCGAAAGGATCCAATCAATTAGGATGACGGTCCAGTCCAATTTATGTAATCTCCAATGGTTTTCGAGATATTTATAACTTCCGTTCTCGAAATATTTACTTTTTTATTTGCAAAGTAAAACCCATGAAGTTTGTACTCATGTTCAGCTAACTTTTTACAAGTCAAAGGTCCAGTCCAACTTCGGAAACCTTCAACCGTTCTCGAGATATCTACTACTTTGTTAATTTCAAAGATAAACCCATGATTACTCGTTTTCAGCTCACTTTTTCCAACAAAGACGATGGTCCAGTCCAATTTTTGAAACCTCCGACCTTTCTCCGGATATTTATTAATTTTGTTAATCGCAAAAATAAACCCATGAACTTTGTATTAGTTTTCAGCTAACTTTTTCCAACATCAGTCCAGTGCAATTTTTTAAACCTTCAACCGTTCTGTACGATTGAAGGTTTTAGGCTGGAGCTAACTTTGCTATTTTCAAAGATAAACCCAATGAGTTTGTATCAGTTTTCAGCTAACTTTTTTCAACCAAGACGATAATTTATTCCAATTTTTGAAACCTCTAACCGCTATGGAGAAGTTTCCAACTTTATTACTTTCAAAGAGAAGCCCATGGAATTAGCACTCATTTTTAGCTAAGATGATGAATGATTCCAATTTTTGAAACCTCTAACCGCTCTGGAGATGTTTCGAACTTTATTATTTTCAAAGAGAAGTCCATGGAGTTAGCACTCATTTTTAGCTAAGTTTTCCAACTAAGACGATGGTCAAATAAAATTTTTGAAACCTCCAACCGTTCTGCAGATTCAATAGTTTTGTTATTTTCAGAGATAAACCCATGAAGTTTGTATTCGTTTTCAGCTAACGTTTTCTAACTAAAACGATAGCGTAATCCAATTTTTGGAACTTCCAACCGTTCTGCAGATTCATTAAGTTTGTTACTTTCAGAGATAAACCCATGTGTTCGCACTCGTTTTCAGCCAACTTTTTCCACGAAAAACGATGTTCCAGTCCAACATTTAAAGCCTTAAACTGTACTCGAGATATCTACTAACTTTGTTTTTCGCAAAAATAAACCCACGAACTTTGTATTAGTTTTCAGCTAACTTTTTCCAATATCAGTCCAGTCCAATTTTTTTTAACCTTCAACCGTTCTGGAGATATTTTCTAACTTTGCTGTTTTCAAAGGTAAACCCATTGAGTTGGTATTCGTTTTCAGCTAACTTTTTTCCACTAAGACGATAGGTAATTCATTCCAATTTTTGAAACCTCTAACCGCTCTGGAGATGTTTCCAACTTTATTATTTTCAAAGAGAAGCCCATGGAATTAGCACTCATTTTTAGCTAAGTTTTGCCAACTAAGACAATGGTCAAGTAAAAATTTTGAAACCTCCAACCGTTCTGCAGATTCATTCATTTTGTTATTTTCAGAGATAAACCCACAAAGTGTGTACTAGTTTTCTGCTAAAGTTTTCTAACTAAGACGAGAGCATAAACCAATTTTTGAAACCTCCAACCGTTCTGTAGAGTTAATAATTTTGTTATTTTCAGAGATAAACTCATGAAGATTGTACTCGTTTTCAGCTAACGTTTTCTATCTAGGACGAGAGCCTAATCCAATTATTGAAACCTCCAGCCACTCTACAGACATTTCTAACTTTATTATTTAAGAAGATAGACCCATGGAGTTCGTAATCGTTTTCAGCTAACTTTTTCCAACATCAGTCCAGTCCATTTTTTTAAACCTTCAACCATTCTGGAGATATTACTAACTTTGCTATTTTCAAAGGTAAACCCATTGAGATTGTATTCGTTTTCAGCTAACTTTTTTCAACTAAGATGATAGTTCACTCCAATTTTTGAAACCTCTAACCGCTCTGGAGATATTTCGAACTTAAGTATTTTCAAAGATAAGCCCATGGAGTTACAACTCACTTTTAGCTAAGTTTTTCCAACTAAGACGATGGTCAAATAAAATTTTTGAAACCTCCAACCGTTCTGCAAATTCATTAGTTTTGTTATTTTCAGAGATAAACCCATGAAGTTTGCACTTATTTTCTAACTAAGACGATAGCGTAATCCAATTTTTGAAACCTCCAACCGCTCTGGACATATTTCTAACTTTATTACTTTAAAAGGTAAAGCCATGGAATTCGTTCTCGTTTTCAGCTATTTTTTTCCAAGAGAAACGATGGCCCAGTGCAATTTTTAAACCCTTCAACTGTTCTCGAGATAGCTACTAACTTTTTTATTTTCAAAGATAAACGCACGCAGTTTGTATTTGTTTTACAGCTAACTTTTTCTAATTAAGACAATGGTCCATTCCAATTTTTTAAACTTCCAACCGTTCTCGGGATGTCTAGAAATTTCAAAATAAACCTATGAAGTTCATACTTGTTTCTTTCCAGCGAAAAAGATGGTTCAGTCCAATTTTTAAAACATCAACCGTTCTCGAGATATTTACTAACTCGAAGTATTTACTAAAATTTTCAGCTAACTTTTTCTAATTAAGGCCATGATCTATACCAATGCTATGAAGCTTCCATAAAAACCTATGAAATTTGTAATCGTGCACAGCTAATTTGTACCAACCAAGACGATGGTTTAGTCCAAAGGTAGTTTTGCGTCCCCTAGTTGCTGCTATTGAAAATGTAAAGTTTATGCGAAACAGGAAATTACCAGAGGTGATTCCCCAAGGGTCGGTATTTTGAATTCCGATCAGGAACTTGATCAAGTAATCATCGGTCCAATGTTACAGTGCCATTAAACCGCGCTTCCTATTGATTGAGTATATTGGGGCCGGTATTTTGAAAACCTATTAAAATATATACTGATTATCTTTTTAAACACCTGATTGGATATTTTAAGTGCCGATTAACCTCAAATCAATATCAAATATCAACACACGTTGATAGATAGGATATAGATAATTTCACCACTAATTAATTGTATGTTGGCATTCTTGATTTTGGAAATTAGTTGTTGCTTGTTTATTGCCGAATGCTGACCCTCTGATTCTCGTTTTTTGCGTCGCCAGCATAGAAAACTTTCTGTTCGTGGAACTTACGAAAACAATAATATCAAATGAAAAAGATAAAATGCCAAAAAATGACGCTAGCAACCGACGCGACGGTTAAATATTTAGCGGCTGCCAATTAAAATTAATTGACTTATGTTATTATTTAATACCTGTTTCAATTTGACCAGCACTTAAAATGTCCATTCAGGCGATTAAAAGGATAATCAGTGTTCAAATAATTCAATCGGAATTCAAAGTACCGGCCCTAAGAGTGAAGAAAATGATCGTCCAAATTGAATCATCTTCGGTTCAATTTTATTTAATATTCATCTTGGTCTGTTCAATCAGATGATCTGTTGAAAGACAATAGACCGACCACGATGACTGTTATAGACGACAACGAAGGACCTGGAATCTTAAAATGTGAAGTCCTATTTAATATAAAATCTGCAAAAACAAAAAAAGCAACGGGACCTGATGACATCCCAGTAGAAATCCTCCAAATTATCAACAAGAAAAACATTGATATTTTATTATATGTGGTTAACGTCCTTGTTGCCAATGAATAGGAACAGGTTTACGGGTATAGGACAAATTTTACTTTTATTCTGTAGGCCTGCTGTGCAATTTCTTTTTTATATTTGTAGCCCTGAAGAAGATTGTAATATACAATCGAAACAATCGGCAATTTTTTAACGAGAGCAGGTTTTATTCAGACCTATACCCGTAAACCTGTTCCTATTCATTGATATTTTAGTTAAACTTTTTAATGATATACAACACGGGAGAAATACCAGAAGAATGACTGAAATCTGCATTCATAATAATTCCCAAAAAACAACAAGCCAGGAAGTGCAACGATCACAGGTTAATAAGCCTAATGAGTCACACAGTAAAGGCGTTCCTTAACATTATACACGCTCGAATAAGAAACAAATGCGAAAGTGATTTAGACGAGACGCAGTTTGGCCCTTGGTACCAGAGAAGCAATGTTTGCTCTGAATGTTCTTCTTCAAAAATGTCTAGACCGACGTAAGGATGTTTTCGTGTGTTTTATTGATTATGAAAAGGCCTTCAACAGAGTGCAACACGAAAAGCTCATAAATATATTGAGAGATACTGGTGTTGACGGAAAAGATTTACGTATCTTTTCCATTACTGGCGACACAAGGCAGTCGTTCGAGTCATAGGAAGATTTACAGATGAACGTCAAATCCAACGAGGCGTTCGACAGGACAACTCCACTGTTGTTCAACCAATATTCTGATAAAGTCTTTAAAGAAGCTTTATATGAAACAGAATTTGGGGTCAAAATCAACGGCGAGGTGATTAACACCATTCGGTATGCTGACGATACGGCTATTTTATGTGATGATCTTCAGGGTCAAACATTCTGTTAGTTCAGTGGGACAGGAAATGGGACTGAATATAAATGTTGCTAAGACAAAGTTTATGGTTTTTAGCCGTCAGCCATACCTCAACGCGTCACTACAGCTAAATGGACAAAACGTTGTGAGTATCCAATTTTAAATACCTTCAATTTTAAATACCTCGGATGCTACATCACCGAGCAACTCCACCCGGATAGGGAAATTAGATGTAGGATTGAAACAGCCCGTACAACGTTTCAGAAGATGATATCACTGTTTTATACTGACAGCCTGAACTCAAAGCTGAGACAAAGAATGAATAAATGTTACATATGGTATGTGCTGCTGTACGCAGCTGAAGTCTGGACACTGAAACCTGCCATCATCAACCGTCTAGAAGCATTTGAAATGTGGTTACATAGACGGATACTAAGAATACCATGGGTGGCTTTGCAAAGAAATGAAGTAGTCTTAGTAGTAGTACTTTATTGTTCCAAGATAATACAATCTCATTAACAAAGTTTGCCTTAGATCTAAAAATCGACTTAAAATAAGGAGTCAACAGACAAATCAATATTAGCTATAAGTCACGGAAAGTAAAACTAACCACCTATCCCAATTACAAAGCACGCGGGGATGAGTCTTGAACAAAAGACATCCAAGGGTAGCAGGATAAAATATCAATTAAAATAAAAGTTTGCTAAGGTACACAGTAAAACACACATCACAAACAAGTAGGCAAGTAGCCGGTAGCCGGTACCGTGGGGGTTCCCTCTTTTGAAGAGTACAGACTTAGTCAAAACGCAAGTGAGATGGCAGATGGTCAAAAACCTTTCTGCCATCAAATATCACGGACCGCTTGGGGCGCGCCGATGTGGGTATAGGCAGCGGAATAGTGTGGCAACCCGCGAACTTCTTGACGGGTCAGAGTAAATTGCAGCTGTATGCTTTCTGTGCATCAGACAAGCCATTTCCAGAACAAAACTGCATGGTAACGTTAGAATGCCCTGACTTATGAATAAGGGCCTGCACGAGTCTCTCATCCCTGCCCCACACAGGTATCTACCTCACCGCTCTTTTTTGCAAGATGAACACACCATTAAAGAGCAACTCGGAGCAAGTCCATTTCAAGCCGCTATCGATCCACACTCCCAAGAACTTATGAACCTTAAATGCGCCCAATGCCTCACCCTCCATCCGAACACCGTCCATGCTACACCCGAACGGCATAACGCCTGTCTTCCGAATGTTCACCGCCACACCACTCCTTTAGCCTCAAGAGATCCATCCGCAGTGTGTGATCCAAGTCAGCTGCACCATCTCCATGCCATATCATTGGGAGATCATCCGCAAAGAAGGTGAACTCCTCCCAATGTCAATATTAACTATGTCGTTTATATACAAGAGAAACAAAATTGGACCCAGCACAGATCCCTGTGGGACACCCGTTTCCGGACAAGCGGACAGCTGACCCCCAAATCATACACACTGACGTCTATCCTCCAGGTAGGACCCAAACCAACTGAGCCCAACTCCCCTGAAACCATAAAATTCCAACTTCCCCAGCGGTATTCCGTGATCGACACAGTCAAAGGCCTTAGAGAAGTCGCAAAATGCAGCCGCGGCACGGGACCATTAAGTTTAAGATACAGCAGTTCCAGAAAATAAAAAATTGCATCATTTGTGCTTCTGCCGCTCTGGAATCCAAATTGCTTAACGCTAAGTATGTGGTGCTTTATCAAGAAATTCATTAGTTGCTTTTTCACCAGTTTTTCGATTATTTTAGCAAGTGTTGGAGGCAAGGAAATTGGTCGATAATTTTCTGGAGAAGTCACATTTCCGCTCTTAAAAAGAGGAACCACCAGAGCCGACTGCGGAAAGTCCGGGAACACACCTTTCACCAGAGATTTCACCAGAGAAATACCGCAAGGGCAACGTTTGGTAAACTCTTAAAAATTCGTATTGAGATCTGATCCGATTTCATGGCCCGGGCATTAGTAACATCCGAAAACACTCCCCTGAGTTCAGCCCTAGTAGTCGGAGTGAAGGAAGAACGAACCGGATATATCACCTGAACAGGTCAGAAGCGATAAAGCAATAAAACCTGTTAAATTCATTTCAAGTCAGCTACTCCGACTCCTACCGTCCCTACCCCTCAACTCGCCAACAATGCGCCAACCCTCTCTTTGTCGACCATCAGACTCCAAACGTCTGGAGTGATAGTTCGCGCGCTTCGCCAACCTGACCGTACGCCAATAACGGATCTGTATTTGTTGAAATAGGACACAAATGCACAGTCATAAATGAAACACTTTCTTATATAATGCAGCGACCTCATGTTAGCGCCGGAAATCTTTAGTCACCCATGGTCTTAGACAGGGCAAATACAGTTCGTGAACTCTTGACAACAGTTAAATGCAGAAAACTGGCATACCTCGGCCATGTTCTCAGAGGAAATCGCTACCGGATCCTACAGCTTATAATAAAGGGCAAAATAGAAGGCCGCAGGAGCGTAGGAAGAAAACAAATCTCCTGGTTAAAGAACATCCGGTAATGGACAGGCATACATAGCGTCGAACATTTGTTTAGAGTGGCTGAAGAGTGGGATCAGCTTGCCATCGTGATTGCCAACGTCAGGGGGACCTGACAGGGTACAATCAGAAGAACAAGATTTATCTTGGATGATTACTTTCAATCAACAAGTTGGTCAGCAGAAATCTTGAGTTGGTTTGTTTATGGTGTGCTTTTGTCACACTCGCGCGTCATTTTTTTTTTTGCGATTTTGATCATGCGCTCGGGGCGCCCATAGTTTAGGAAATCCGAACGCTGTGGGCAAAGTGCTTTTGAAGTCTTGTGGGTTAAGACCACGCGCGCGCCCATAGTTTAGGAAATATCCGAACGTTCCTCTGATGTAGCTCAAACTGCCGCAAAGTTATTAACAAAGAACCTGAAGATACCTAAAAGTAACTGAAATATCGAAACGTTTGAAATACTTTACTTCATATTTGCAAACATAACAGCTTTTGAAAAATGGTAAAAAACGTGCTAAAATTTATAAAAAGATGTAAAATGGTACCACAAGTACCCATATCAAGGTTCCTATGTATGACATATTGTTTGTGATTATGAAAAGAATCTACAATTGAAATTTCAGTTTTATAGCTTTGATTGTTCCTAACTGCTTATTATAAGGGAATAAAACCTACAAAAAAATATTGGTAAACAAAAAAAACTAAAGTTAAATGAGGCAGCATTATTTGGGACACCGTATACTATTTAAAACAGAAATCAACGCTCTATTTATCATAAAACTACTGGAATTTTCGCAATAAATTAACTGATATCAATTTACATGAAAAAATCCTAAAATTCTAGGTTGGAACATTTTTTTGGGACACTCTGTACTATCCAGTATATACACCTTTATCATACACATTTATCATACGACTACTAGAACCTACGAATAAAATGGATTACTATTGATAAATTTTTAGATCGTGAATCGAGAAAAATCGTGAATTTCAGCCATCAACAGCTTATATCGCGTTTTAATGAGGATTTATCCCAACAGCTATACGAGGAGCCAAAAAAGTAGAATAATTTTAGTGTTTTTTAACAATTTGTGGATAAAATGGCGAAGGAATATTTCGCAGTAAATACTCATATATCAACACCAGACTCCTTGCATAATTATAAAATTGCTTTCATTCGTAAGTTTTAATAAAGCTTTCATCGCCTATGTCTAACATTTTATTCCGCCTTGCCTACGTACTAAATCCACCCTTCCTATGTAAAATACACACTGCTTATGGGCCCATTATTAGCACATATTAGCTTTTTGCATCATTTTTTGAGCCACCCTATACTATCTAAAACAGAAATCAACGTCCTATTCATTATAAAACGACTCGAAGTAATAAATAAAATCGATTACTAAAGATTTATATGACACATATAGAAAATTCTATGTTACACATATGGAGCTCTCAAACCGGCCCAAAAAACTAAATTTTGAGATAAAAATCGTGCATTGCTGCCTTTATCAGCTAATATCTCGTTTCGATGAACATTTATCAAAAAATGTATAAGAAGAGCTAAGGAAAAAAAAAAGAATAGAGCTACACGTAGAGCCCATTTTCGAAGCTTTGCCTAGAACAGTAACTGAGCACGGGTGGCCCAAAAATAAGGTACAAATTTTGCACTTTAGAAAATTTTCTCGAAAACCGTGAAAGCTAGTTTCTTTCTGATACATGCATCTGATAGCCCTTCATACATCATATTAACCAGCATATCGAAAAACCTTACCGTTTCCAAGATAAACAGAAAAATGTAAAAATTTCAAAGTTTTCAAAGGGGTCGTGAAAATTTTCAGCCAAAATCGATTGTCATAGATTTTGTCAAAAATAGTCTCATGTGAAAGAGGGGACAAAAATATGTAAAAAATTTGCAATTCTGGAATTTTCAGTAATTTCCTTCCCCTTCAAAATGGCGCCAAAAACGTAATTTTTCCACTTTTCATTGACATTTTAATACTTATATCTATATACTCCAAAAACTAAATATGATAAAACGATGCTACTGACACCCATGAATAGAGCATTCTCGACCGTAAAATACCTGCTTAATTTGTCGTTCAAGGTTTTTAATTTAGTTGACGTAATGTTCGATCAAATAAAAATATTAGGTAATTTTTACAAAATTTTAATAGTTTTTCACTTCCTATGAGACTGTTATTAAACTTAGCAAAATAGTAATTAACGTTTTGAGCAGTATTTGAGACGACTCACACTTAGTTGAGACACTGTTGTTCTATTGCCATAACTGGCTTTGCTATAAAATGGCAAATGTCACTCTACATGTATCAATGAGAAATTTAGTCATTTAAATCTCGGAACCTAGAAACGATAAAATCGAACAGTTAATACCAGTCGAATGGCTTTCGTTAAACCTATTTTGTCAGTCATATACAAAATCAAAAACTAATTGTTTGGGCGTGGAACATTTATAAAGCAATATTTGTACTAAAAGAGAATACCCTGATGATGGCTTATAGTAATAAGTCGAAACGTCGGATATATTTGGTTTCAGCGCCCTTTAGCACCAGTCAGTAAGTTATAGCAAAAAGGTGTCAATTTATTAAAAAAGTTTCCAAAATAGAACCTTCGGTACCCGCAGCAAGGTTCGGGGCCTCAGAGACCTCTAGCCCGTCCCATAAAGTAGCCACATACCAAATTTCAGCTTTCTAGCTCAAACCGTTCCAGAGATATTGGCAAAAAACCAAAACTTTTCAGGCGGTCATCTTGGATTTTTAGAAATGTCACTTCTAGCGAATTTTACATAAGGGAAACCTACCATTCGATTTTCAACTTGATATCACCATCGATTCATAAAACAGCTATAACCTAGCTATGGTCAGCTACATAGCTATGTCAGCTATGTTACCATTCATGGTACTCCCATGGGCACCCAGCATCCAAAGTTGAACCATGTATCATTAACAGTTCTCTAATTATTAACTTTACTCAGCTTCTGTAGCCATGATAGCTGAGTCAGCTATATTACAATTTATGATAACCCCATAGGTACCTACCACCCAAATTTGAACCACGTACCATCAATAGTACCCTAAATACAACCTTTTCTATATCCCTCCCATTTAAAATACATGAGACCAATGCATTTCTTATATGAGTTGCGATGTTGGCGGCGCCGACTCGGCCTTATCCCGGGAATCAACTTAGATTCTTAAAAATTTTTAGTGAAATTTACATAAGGGAAACCTACCATTCGATTTTTAAGTCGATATCACTATCGGTTCATAAAACAGCTATAACATAGCTACCGTCAGCTACATAGCTATATTACCATTCATGGTACCCCAATGGGCACCCAACATCCAAAGTTGAACCATATATCATTAACAGTTCTCTAAATGTTAACGTTACTCAGCTTCTGAAGCTATGCTAGCTAAGTCAGCTATATCACAATTTATGAATCCCTCCTAGGTACCTACCGTCCAAATTTGAATCATGTACCATCAGTGGTATCCTAAATACAACCTTTTCTATATTCCTCGAACTTAAAACGTAATTTAAAAAGCCTGGTGATGGCGTAAACTGAACGAACGAAACGTCGTCAGGCACCATGTAGCCGTGTAGTAAGACACATACCAAATTTCAGCTTTCTAACTTTAATCGTTTCAAAGATATCAGCGATATCTTTAATCGCTTACGTCACGGCCGGTAGTTATATTTAGTCTACATTTTACATTCGAGTTGAAACTCTAAATCCGAAAAAGTGGGTCTTTGATTTAGGAGAATTTTTTTGACATAAATCCGGACACGAAATTTTCAAATCGACCAGTCTTTGTGAAAACGTTCTCGAGGACCGAGCATTTTGCCAATAATCTTCCTAGAAATGTTCAAATTTTTTCCGGCCAGATATTTTTCCACGCGTTTCGGCCGATTTTCCTTAGTCTGAGGCTTTAAAGTTAATGTTTACATTTCGGAAAATCCAGCTGTCAGTTGCAGAAGGGCGCGGCCGCCGAATGCTTCCGATTACTAGTTAGTGGCTGGCGAATCGGAACCATTCGGGATTTTCGGCCAAAATTTGAAAAATTTTGCATCGTTCTTTTCGAAGTTCAATTAAGACCATTTGGCGACGTCCCAGCTAAAAGTGGTTCCTAAGTCCCAAAAAGAAAACATTCCAAGGTATCCCTTGGGACAGAAAACCATCCGATTAGATGCACGGTCTCCGGACAAATATACCTCAAATTGGCAATTTGAAATTTAAAGTTTAAAAATTCGTCAAATTTTCAAATTCAAAGCTAGGACCTTGATTTTTGGCATGATCAAAGGCCCACTTGTGTACTACCTCTTTGAATTATTTCAGATTTTTTGCTGCGAAAATGTCGGGTCATCTACAGGGTGAAATGTGAGAAAAGTACACCAAAATTGGCAAAAAAATGCGGCACAGAAAAACTTTTGTAGCTTACCAGATATAAGAGCTAGACCAAAACTAATAACTTATTTTTTTTTGTCTCCACGTCTTCTAGTTGCCTATATACCACCGAAGCTGGACCGTTCCAAAATGTTTTGTAAAAATCGCAAAAAACTACTTTACTATTTTGGACACTTTTCCTTAATTGTCTTTGGACATTTTTTTGACCACTCTGTATTACAGTGACGCCTTTGGCGAGATAGGATTAAAAGTAGCCAAGGATATGCCCTTTCCCTTGGTACCATCCTTATTGGGCCAGTCGTCTAACTAAAGGTGTCCAGAAAGCCCAGAAGTTGATCATTACAAAATTTTTTTCAAAAAACCGTCCCAACTTTGCGATTTTTTGTAGATTTTCTTATATAATTTATCGGAATTAGACGTCAAAATTGTTCGTCTACACATATGAGCAAATCTACCCGTTGGGTGTCCTATACTCCACATAGTCCCGGAGTTTCGGCAAAGACGCCGTAAATTTGGGTACCTAATAAACCGCATTTTAGACTTTGGTACGCCACTGGTCGGCCTCCCCGCACGTACCGCCAAACCGACCACATATTTGGAAATCACGTTCATTTCTGTACATTTGCGCAATACTACAAAATCCCGCCAAACGAGCAGTTTTAAAGTTATAAGCGTCGAAATGGAAAAACTACCAAAAATCTACAACCAATATCCAAGAGTGAACGTCGCTTTATATCCTCACTGACGTTCGGATACGAGACTACACCATTTTTACATGTAGATTAGAAAGTATCATTCGTACTTTAGAAAACGTCACTTGGATTACAGATATATCACTTGTATTCCAAAAATCATCACTTGTATTTCAGAATAGTCAGTTGCATTTTAGAAAGTATCATTTGAAATTTAGAAGCGTCACATTTATTTCAGAAATCATCAGTTGGAATTTAGATAAGTCATTTAGATTAGTGTCTTTGTTCAGAAAAGTTTAGTTGTATTTCAGAATTCGTCAATTAAATTTCAGAAAATGAATGAATTACATACTATCTTCAGAATCGGATTGAAAAAACACGCGATGCAGCTACAATCCAGTTTCCTTTTTTTATATTGTATAAATTATACATGATATACACATAAAATTTTACAATGACAACAATTTACTCTTGGCAAATATTAAATTTAGTCCAACTGGTATATCTTCCATTGCTGAGACGGCAGCTTTAAGAGAAATGCTAAGTTGTGCGAATAAAGTCCAATTTTTTAGAAAATATATTGTAGGTATTGAAATGGTTTTTGAATCCTCACTTTTGCACTGTACTTTCCTTTTTGAAGAACACAAATGCAAAAAACCAACTTTGTTTCCAAAACAATTTTCTGATATTCAAGTGATATCTTCTAAACTATAAGTGACGCGTTCTAAAATACAAATGATATATTCTAAAATCTAAATGATTGTTCTGAAATTCAAGTGTAGTTTTCTGAAATATTAAGTGACTATTCTGAAATACAACTGATGATTTCTAAAATCAAGTTCACTATTCTGAAATACAAGTGATAAATTCTGAAATACAAGTGACAGTTCTAAAATACAAATGATACTTGCTAAACTACATGTGAAAATGGTGTAGTATAGACAGTTCAATTCTTTTTCACTATGAATGATTCATTCAAGGCGATCAACCAAATTGAATCGTGTCAACGCGCCTTTAGATGATTCGTACAAAGTGATCAATCCTATTGAACCGTATCCACGCGCCTTTAGGAGCAGATTTTAATAGAATAATTTGTTGCAGGACAAGGAAATAAAAGCTGTTACTGCGAAATTATCGCCACACGTACTGTTAACAGGCGAATTGAATGTATTGAATTTTTCCTCCGATATTATGAAACGAAATTTCCGGACGCACAAACGGCTATGAATATCTATAAAATATAATAAAACCTTTCGTATAATTTATAAATGGTACGCTTATTATTTTGAAAAAATACATAAAAGCATGATTAATGCATTTCATTTCCTACATATTCTTTATATTTATTTGAAAACATACATCCGAAACAGATGGTCGCGTACTATTTTATTAATGCGATCGAATTGAATAAATTGGTTAGTTATAAAATGGGGGATGGGCGATAAACCATTTTTCTAGCTACGCATTCAAATGTTGATTTCATATTATTTTAGCCACGATGACGAACACAAAGCGCATATTGTTTTGCTGTACGTTTATATTACGCACACACAAAATATACATTGAAAGTGCTTTGATGTCCTCGAATTTTTAAATTGAAAATTAATTAAAAAAAATCAGTTGGTATTTTCTAGTGGGGATATGTCAAGAGAAACTGAATTTGTTGTGTGAAACTCCTGACACAATGGCCTTGTTCTCCAGACATGTTGCGGGAGAACCCAAGTTTCCATAATTTCCCCCATCTTTCTAATTAGTCAAGTTTCTGTTCACCACGACCTAGCTCGAACTCGTTAACCCCTTTACCTGTGTTTGACGAATATAAGAGGAGGGCCTTTGTGACGTGCAACCATACGCATACACTCTAACTTTCAAAAACAATTATTTCAATAGAACCCTTGTCACGGAGCAGATAATTAGGCAGTGGATAGGTTATCCAGTTTCATAGCTGATATTATTATTATTTAAAGTCAACTGGGAGTTTTATGAAGTGTGCAAGTAGATAAATCATTTCTAAAACATTGAGCTTTTCCCCCTCGGCGCCGAACCAGATACGCTCTCGCCCTTGCATTTGAACAAAACCTCTTTTGATACGTTTTTAGGGGCCTCGGCAAGTTCCATAAATAAAAACCCTCTATTTGCGACGTATTGAAGACACATGTGGCCAAAAAGTCGTTTCGGATTTGCGCGGAACTCCTGGGAGTTTCTTGAGGGAGAAATCGGTCTCTCGATGTCAATTTTCTCTTCCATTCTTCTTATTGTTGTAGGTATATATGGAAAAAAATTTTATAAAGGGTAAAACCCTGAGAGAAATTTTTGCCACCGTACGGAAAATAAACTCTGGCTTTCCCATTAAAAGACTCCATATTTTCCAATAATATTCTTTCAGCCCTAAACGGGTTCATTACCATTTTGACTTCCTATTAACAGCACTTAACGGCTTGAATATTAAGCGGGCCATTAATTAATTGAGCTATTTGCAGTCGGGGCTTGCATACAAAAACAGTTCGGTTCTAGGAAGGGGTGGAGACTGAAAGGGAATGACTGAGACGGGTGAGTTTTACTACATTTTTGTCGTATACTTTACCACACTAGACGTTTAAAGTACCGTTGATAGGAGCCTAGGAAACCAACATACCTGAAAAGAAAGAAAAATAACATTAGCAAAACAATAATTATTTATTAACCAATCATAATTATATCCAAACTAATTGCTTTGGAAATTATATTTGGGATAGTGTAATAAATATTATAAATAAATTTAAATAAATAAAGTATTGATCATCAATTTTTGACAATTGTGAAGTGAGGCGAATAAAACATCAAAATTCTAGTTCTTTTTCTGCAATTATAGATGATTTTTAGTTTTTAGCCACTTAAATAAACCTGAATTCATTTTAGGAATAATATTTCAAAATGTTGCTTTTAACATCAGTGTTGTAATGTCGCTGTAATATCAAATTTTTCTTAATTTTAGTTGAAGAAAAAACAAAAAAGTTCATTTAACTAATTTTAGAAGTGAAATCTGACTCTAAAATGTTGCTTTTAAAATTAGTTTTTCTTCACAAAATATTATTGGTGATTCTATAACATCAAAAAGCCATTTTTACCTGATTTTTGTAAGAGCTGTTAGAGAAAAAGATGATGAGACCTGCAGGGAATACAAGCGGATGCGAAACTTAATAGTAAATGAAACTAAACTAGAAAAAGATAGATATTATAGAGAAATGATTGATGAAAACAAAAATAACTCATCACAAATGTGGAAAAATTTAAAAAGTTTGCTTCCTAACAGAAATGAGTCAGATCAAATCGAATTCGTTAATAAAACGGTTTCTGAGGAGGTATTAATTGCTGAAAAGTTTAATAGGTATTTCATAAACAGTATAAATGAAATTATAAGTAGTGTCCCAAAGTGTTCCCTTCCAGATGAGACCTCAAACTCATATGCTGATCTAAATAGTACATTTCTCAGATTTGAACAATTGAGCATGAGAGATATGAATGAGACAGTAAAGAATCTAAAAAATGTTAGAGGAGGTGTGAATGGAATTTCCAAAAAAGTTTTGTGTGATGTGTGCCGCGTGGTTGGTAATAGATTATTGCATGTTGTTAATACTTCTTTGTCGAATGGTGACTTTCCCGAGACGTGGAAGGAATCCACAATGATTCCGGTTCCAAAAGTACAAAATACGAATCATTATTCAGGCCAGTAAATACGGTCTCTATAAATAAGTATATGAAAAGGTTTTGGAACTCGCTGTAAAGAGACAATTATTGGACTATTGTAACAAAAATAATATTTTAGTGGTAAACCAGTCAGGTTTTCGTGAGGGTCACTCATGCGAATCTGTAGTGATTATTATATGTGATGTTTTTTTGAGAGAGGTTGATGGGGGTGACATGGTTATAGCAGTGTTTTTGGGCTTTAAAAGAGCGTTTGAAACGGTTGATAGAACTATTTTATTAACACGATTAAACAACATCGGCATTGGAGGGACAGTTTTACGATGGTTTGAGTCATACTTGCACAATAGACAGCAAAAAGTTAAATTTAAAAATTCTGTATCAAGCTCCTTGCTTGTTCAGCATGGGGTACCACATGGAACTGTTCTGGGTCCACTGCTATTTTTACTTTACATAAATGAAATGGTTAGGGTTGTTGAGGGATGTAAAATTGAGTTGTTCGCCGATGATGCAATGATTTATGTAGCTGGAAAAGATTTGACTCGAATGCAAAAAATTGTTAACGATCTGGGTCGAATATTTCAGTGGCTTTGCAACAATAAATTGAGTTTGAATACCTCAAAATCAAGATTTTGCTTGTTTGGGAAAAAAATCAAGTTGAAAGACATCAATCGGGCTGATTTAAACATCATAATTAATAAGGAAAAAATTATTCATCAGGAACAGATCAAATATTTGGGTGTATTTGACGCAAATTTAATTTTTTATGCTCACGTGGAATATGTAAATAGAAAGTTTGCCAAAAAGGTGGGTTTTATCGCTAAAGTAGGGAAAAAACTGTCACTAGGTACAAAATTGTTGTTATATAACAGCGTAGCGCTCCTCATTTGAATTTTTGTGCTACATTTCTTTATAATCTACCTAATTTTAAGATTGAACAATTACAACTTGTACAAAATAGAGCAATGAGAACCATTTTAAAATGTAACACATACACCCCTATTGAAACTATGCTTAGTGTTTTAAATTGTTGTCAGTCAAACAAAAAGTTACGTTTAGTGCCTATATGTTTATATTTCAAATTAAAAGTAACTTACTCCCGAAATATATATGTGATAAAGTAAAGTTTTTTAAAGATGTCCATGGATATTACACAAGAAATTCCAATGATTTTATAGTTTTATCAAAGTGCAATAGCTCTCAGAGATTAAACTCGGTTATGCACAAAGGATTACTAGATTTTAACATGTTGCCGAAAAATGTGAGAGTGCAAAAATTTCGTTTTTAAAAAAATGGTATGTCTTAAAAAATGGATTGTCTTTTTAAATATGTTCTACTTATTTTAATGTTAAATGATATGTACAAAAAAAATATTTTGTTATTACCATTAAGATTCTTGTATAGCGATATGCTAAATAAATAAATATTATTATTATTATTATTATTTTTCCATTACGGGTCTAGATACATATATTCTCTTTCTCGATCATTGAATTCCTGAGTTCCTGAGTCCCGAGCTCCTTTGAGCTGAAAATGAGGTATTACTTGGCCTATCCAACTCCCAAGTCCAAAATTTTACCTATAAAATCAGTTTTTTTTTCAAAATAGTATTGGTGATTCGTAACATCAAATGTTAATTTTTATACGATTTTTCTTAAATTTTAGTTGATTCTAACGATTTTTGTAAATTTTTCGGTTAATGATCTAGATACATATATTCTGTCTCGACCACTGAATTCTTGAATTCAAAAGAGCTGAAATGTGGTGTAACTTGGCCTTTGCAACTCAAAAAAACAAAAAAAGTTGTTCTAACTAATTTTAGAATTAACACTCCAAAATGTTGCTTTTGAAATCAGTTTTCCATTAAAAATATATTGGTGATTGTGTTACTAGTCCTATCCAACTCACAGAACAAAAAATTTTTTTTTAAAGAATTTTAGGAGTAATATCCAATATGTTGGTTTTAACATCAGTTTTTATTTAAACATATTATTGGTGATTCTGCAACATTAAACGCCCATTTTTACCTTATTTTTCTTTAATTTTAGTTCAGGTTAGTTCAGGTTAGACCACTGATGTCCTGCGTTGAAAGCGGTTGAAAGTGAGGTATTACGTGACTTATCCAACTTAGAAAAACTAAACACTGTTTTTAAGTCATTTTATAAGTGATTAAGTTTTAGAAGTAAATAGTCCAAATTATCGCTTTTAACATCAGTTTTTTTTTTAAATATTGATGATTCTGCGACATAAAACGTCCATTTTAACCGGTTTTTCTTCAATTTCGGTAGATTTTTACTAATTTTAGTCGAATTTTCGGGTAAGGATCTATTCATAAATTGTCTCGACAACTCAATTCCTGAGTTGAAAGCAGCTGAAAATGAGGTGTTACTTGGTCTAGCCAACTCAAAAAAACAAAATAGATTTTTTTAAATGATATTAAGAGTGAAAATCGAAAATGTTGCTTTTAACATAATTTTTTCTTTAAAAATATTATTAATAATTCTGTAATATTAAATGTACACTTCTACCTGATTTTTCTTCAATTTCTGTTGATTTTTTAACAATTTTTGTGTGTTTTCAATGAAGACTCTCGATACATAAATTCTGTCGCCTCTACTGAATTTTTGAGTTCAAAGCGCCTGAAAATTAGGTGTTGTGTAGCCTATCCAACTCAAACAAACAAAAAAGTAGTATGAATGAATAATAGTCCAAAATAATGCCTTTATCATCAGTTTTTCTTAAACATTATTATTGGTGACTGTAACATCAAATGTTCAATTTTACCTATTTTTTTTTATTTCAATTTTAGTTGATGTTCACCGATTTTTCTGAATTTTTAGGTCAAGGGTCTAGATACATAAATTCTGTCTCGACCACTGAATTCCTTGTTTCCAAGCAGTTGAAAATGAAGTGTTACTTAGCCTATCCAACACAAAATATATAAAAAAAATGTTTTTAACTAATTTTAGTACCAATAGAAATGACGATTTTAACATCATGTTTTCTTTAAAAATATTATTTGTAATTCTGTAACATCAAATGTCCATTTTTACCTGATTTTTCTTCAATTTTAGTTGATTTTTTACAAATTTTTATCAGTTTTCGGTTAAGGGGCTAAGTACATAAATTCTGTTTCGTCTACTGAATTCCTGAGTTCAAAGCGAAAATGAGGTGTTACTTAGCCTATCCAACTCAAAAAATAAAAAGGTTTCTCAAATAACTTTAGGACTGAGAGTCCAAAATGTTGCCTTTAACGTCAGTTTTCCTTTAAATTTTAAGTAAAGTATTCCTTAAAATATCATTGGTGATTCTGTTACTTCAAGGGGCAATTTTCAGTTAATTTTTCTTCAATTTAGTTCAGTTTTACCAACTTTAGCCAATTTTTCAATTACAAGTCTAGATACATAAATTATGTCTCGACTACCGGATACCTGAGTCCAAAGCTGAAAATGACGTATTACTTTATGCATCTAGACCATTAACCTAAAAGTTTACATAAATTAATAGAAATCAACCAAAATGGAAAAAAAAATCAGGGAAAAATGGCCTTTTGATGCTACAACTCCAATCACCAAAAGTGATGTCAAAAGCAATATTGTGGACTCAAGAAAAAAAAAAAAAAAAAAAAAAAAAAAAAAAAAAATTGGACTTTGACCTCGATACGCCAGTAACGCCTCATTTTTAGCTCCTTTGAAAGCAGAAATTCTTCGGTCGTCACAGAATTTATGCATCTAGACTATAAACCAAAAAAAAAACATAAATTTATAAAAATCAACCAAAATTGAAGAAAACGAAGAAACATCCAACGCAAAAAATCAAGTTTCCTCTAAAAATATTATTGGTTATTCTGCAGCATCAAAGGGTCATTTTTATCAGATTTTTCTCCAAATTCAGTTGATTTTTACTAATTTTTGCCGCTTTTTCATTTCAAAGGCTAGAAAATAAATTTTGCCTCGACCACTGTATTCCTGTAATGAAGAAACAATTTTCCTTTGTTATCTTTCATGATTGTCCTTTAAGTGTATCTTTTCCAAATATATAGAAAATAAATTGAAATAAAGATATTAGATCAATTTCATCATATTAAATCAACGACATCGTTATTGATTCTTTTGTAAATTATTGTCCATACACTGTCAATACAAAATTTTACAAAATTTATTAAATCTTTAATAAGTTCGTCTCTGTAAAATTCATTATAACAAAAAAAAATATCTCTCTGATTTTTTATCATTAGTTCTTTCAGTGCATCTGTTCCAGATATATCGACAATAAACTGAAACAAAGATATTAAATAAATTTCGACGTCATACTTCAGAGAATAATGTAAAAGGGTTTTTTCCTCTTTTATCGTTAATCGTTATTAGTTTTTTTGAAAACTGCTGGTCAAATACTTTCCAAACAAAATTAAAAAAAAAATCTTTAAAATGGTCGTTTAGTAGTTTTTCATCATTAGAATTCTTGACGTCAAAAGAGCTAAAAATGAGGACTTACGTGGCCTACCCAACTCAAAAAACAAAAAAGGTTTTTTAAGGAATAGTAGTCCAAAATGTTGCTTTTAAGCTTTTAATCAGTTTTCTTTAAAAATATTACTGGTGATTCTGTAACATCAAATGTTCATTTTTTCCTGATTGTTCTTCAATCTTAGATAAATTTTGCAGATTGTTGTCAATTTTTCCGTTAAGAGTCTAGATACATATTTTTTGTCGAGACTACTGAATATCTTCGTTCAAAAAACTCAAAATGAGGTCTTACTGGCCTATGCAACTCGAAAAACAAAAATTTTTTTTTACTAGTTTTAGGAGTAATAGTCCAGAATGTTGCTTTTAACATCAGTTTTCCTTTAAAAATATTATTGATCATTCACTTCAAATGTTAATTATTACCTGACTTGACTTGTCTTATTTTTAGTTGATTTTTACCATTTTTTGTAAATTTTTCGACTACTGGTCTATTTACCTAAACTCTGTCTAGACCACCGAATTTGAGTTCCACCTGAGTTCAAAGCAGCTGAAAATGAGGTGTTACTTTTCCTATCCAACTCAAAAAATAAAAAAAAGGTTTTTTTCATTAATTTTAAGAGTGATAGTCCAAAATGTAGCTTTTGACTTGACTTTTTTGATTTTTAGTTCATATTTACCTTTTTTTTAAAACTTTTTCGACTACTGGTCTAGATACCTAAATTCTGTCGCGACCACTGAATTCCTGAACTTTTCCTATCCATCCCAAAAAATAAAAAAGTTTTTTTTAACTAATTTTAAGAGTGATAGTCCAAAACGTTGCTTTTAACATCAGTTTTCTTTTAAAAATATTATTGATCATTCACATCAAATGTTAATTATTACCTGCCTTGACTTTTTATGATTTTTAGTTGACTTTTACAGTTTTTTGTCAATTTTTCGACTACTGGTCTAGATACCTAAATTCTGTCTCGACCACTGAATTCCTGAATTCAAAGCAGCTGAAAATGAGGTGCTACTTTTCCTATCCAACTCAAAAAATAAAAAAAGTCTTCTTTAAACTAATTTTAAGAATAACAGTCCAAAATGTTGCTTTTATCATAAGTTTTTCTTCAAAAATATAATTGATCATTCACATCAAATGTTAATTATTATCTGACTTGACTGTTTTTGATTTTTAGTTGATTTTTAGCAGTTTTTGTAATTTTTTCGACTACTGGTTTAGATATCAAAATTCTGTCGCGACTACTGAATTCCTGAAATTTTCCTATCCATCTCAAAAAATAAAAAAGGTTTTTTTAACTAATTTTGATAGTGATAGTCCAAAATGTTGCTTTTAACATCAGTTTTCCTTTAAAAATATTATTGATCATTCACATCAAATGTTATTTATTACTGACTTGACTTGTCTTGATTTTTAGTGGATTTTTACCATTTTTTGTAATTTTTTCCACTACCGGTCTAGATCCCTAAATTCTGTCTCGACCACTGAATTCCTGTGTTCAAAGCAGCTGAAAATGAGGTGTTACTTTTCCTATGCAACTCACAAAATTAGAAAGGTTTTTTTTTATCTAATTTTAAGAGTGGTTGTCTAAAATGTTGCTTTTAACATCAGTTTTCTTTTGAAAATAATATTGGTGATTGTCTAACATCAAATGATAATATTTATCTGATTTTTCTGCAATTTTAGTTGACTTTCGGTTAACGGTCTAGATACATAAGTTCTGTCTAGACCTTTCCCTAGTTCAAAAGAGTTGAAAATGAGGCGTTGTTATTTGGCATTTGCAACTCAAAAAACAAAAAGGTTTTTCTAACTAATTTTAGAAATAACAGTCCAAAATGTTGCTTTTAACATCAGTTTTTGTTTAAAAATATTATTGGTGATTCTGTAACATGAAAGGGCCATTTTTACCTGATTTTTTTTTCAATTTTAGGTGATTTTTTTATAAGTTTATGTATTTTTTTTGGTAAACGGTCTAGATACATAAAATCTGTGACGACCACGAAATTTCTGCGTTCAAAGGAGCTAAAAATAAAGTGTTACTGGCGTATCGAGGTCAAAGTCCAAAATAGCTATTTATGTAACCAGTTACGAAAAGTCCGATTTTGTGTAACGAATGAATGTTTGCGGGACGAGCGCAGCGAGTTCCCGCAATATGAATGAGATACACAAAAAAGGTTTTTCGTCACGTGTTTCATACAAGATTTTTTCTAATTTTCACTACAAATATCTACTTAGAGAGAGAATTATTATTATTAAACTTCAATATTTACTTTTAAACCACTTTGTATTTACTTAATACCGTAAAACTATAGCAACGGTGTGCCACAGCCGAAACCTACAACTGGTGGTGACACCAACTTTTCATCACTAGTTACGAAAGATTTTACTTTTCGTAACTAGTTACGAAAAGTAGGACGTTACGTCACTGTCATCAGTATTGAAAAGTGCCAATTTATATGTCAAAATTAGAAAAAAGTTTTTTTTTCTAATTTTAGGAGTCCACAATGTGGCTTTTAACATCAGTTTTGGTGATTCTGTAGCATCAAAAGGCCATTTTTACCTGATTTTTCTTCAATTTTAGTTGATTTTTATTAATTTATGTAAACTTTTTGGTTAACGGGATAGACACATAAATTCTGTCTCGACCAGTGAATTCCCGAATTGAAAGGAGCTGAAAATTAGGTCTTAATGGGACTCTCCAACTAAAAAAAAAACAAAAAGGTTTATTAACTCACTTTAGGAGTGACAGTTCAAATTGTTGGTTTTAACATCAGTTTTCCTTCAAAAATATTATTGGTGCTTCTGTAATCTGTAGCTTGAAAGAGTCATTTTTACCTGATTTTTCCTCAATTTTAGTTGATTTTTACTATTTGTTTTTTCAATTTTTTTGGTTAAGGGCCTGATACATAAATTCTGTCTTGACCACTGAATTCCTGTGTTTAAGCAGTTGAACTTGGCCTATTCAACTCAAAAAATAAAAAAGTTTTTTTTGACTAATTTTAGATTTGAAATTCGAAAATGTTGCTTCTAATCTCAATTTTTTTGTAGAATATTATTAATGGCACTGAAAATCAGTAATCTATATTTACCGAATTTTTTCTTCATGTTTGCGGCAGTGGGTACTGAATGTCTTCTGGACAACTAGTTACTTAGGGTTTGAAACAATTAATTTCTCAACACGCCTTAACTCTAAATCCAGCATAAAGTACCAATAACAAAGCGTGATTCAGTTCCGTATACGGCTCGAAGGACCAATAAATGAGTATGGTAGAGCCTGGAACGAGCAATAGGTCTATAGGGACCAAAGAGCATAGACGGCTCTAAAAACTATCGACGACTTAGCATATCCAGCTTAAACCCTATCGGAGGTTTGAATTTTTTTTCCTACTCAATTTTGTGTTTTTGTATTTTAAGAAGAAACAAAAAAATATATGAAAACATAAATGGAAAACACGAGAAAATGTTAGCTACTAAAAAACGTTTTTTTTATGGTATATAATTCCATTCCTGCAGCTGCTAATTGTTCAGGACGGTTAACAGCTTGTCGCTTGTTATTATTTTTTTTTCAATTAGCGGATTACAAGCTGTTATAATCAGAAATATATTTCCTGGTCCATTTGGTGATAATTATGCCAATCATCTGGCTCCAATCTAAGTTCTTCTAATAAATTGACATGGCCAAGGGTGCTGCGTTTTAATAACTATTTTTTCAACCCATTTTGAACGAGTGTTTGGTAGTGGTTTACGCTTTAGTAGTCAGTTTTTAGACTTATGCATAATGTTCCTTTCTTGTCTGGTTCTAGTCCTGTATCTATGACAACAACAGCATGATCATACAATTAAATATATCTGAAAAAAATACGTAGTGTGTGTGGATATTTTGCCCTGCCATTCATCAATCAGATTTGATGAAAATCAAATGATCTGCCAGTTACGTCAACCAGAACCAAAATCAATGTTATTTGAAACGAAAATGACTTAGAATTGAGTCTACTAGAATCAAAATCCCTTAAATCCACTTTTGGTAAAAAATGTGATAACTGTACTACTAACAGTACAGACTGCTCAGATCACCGTTAAAAAATGTTACAATTCAAAACAAAATTATAGATTTTATCAGAAATTATTTAAACAGTTCTTCTGCCTTCCTGAAAATTTAGTTATAATGGATTTAGTGGTCCCCACAAATCTGTGGGGACCTTTAGCCGCCGGTTAAACCAGTCCAAAAAAAACGACGTCTATGGAACCCTTAATATCGGATAGTTTTAGATTGAAAAGTTTTAGCCACGGGGATGATTTTGAGAACAGGAGGATGAGGGTAAGCGCTGCGCCGCGAGCGGGGTGCGTTTTAACGCCCCCTCTGGCTTTGGATTTTGCAAAGTTCTGTGCGGCCCAGTTAAGTTCTGTTTAAACGTCGCGGTGGACGTTGTTTGCGCTTTACGCAAATTAAGGTAATTTGCTCGCACACGACACGGGGGAGCTGTAGTGTTAAATATCGTTTTGGGTAGCCTCGCCCCCCCCCCCCCCACTCTCCGTCATTCAAAAGCTCGAAATTGCCAAATTGGGCCTTTAATCAATTTAAAAGTTTAGAGTGTGACAAGCCGGCTCGCTCAAAGATAAAGCTGTCAATCTTTGGAGGACCGAGTTGTTTGACTAATTAAGTTCTTATCTACGACGGGGCATCGCGCCCGACGTTATACCTAACTGATTAGTCTCTAACGAGGGTTTTCCGGGACGCTTTTCTTTCTGTAGCGCGTTTTCACGATAAGCCGTATCCTTCCGAAGATAATGACGGTATTTTCGGAGCCTTTCTCGAGAAAATTGCTGTTTTACTAAGTTAGGCGGGAGGAAATGGGTTTCGGATAGGTTCAGATTTTTTGAAAACATGTTCGGTCGCCCCTCTTCACCCCCCTCCCCCCATAGGGCGATAGTTAATAGAGACATAGAGTCGCCTATGCTCTTTGGTCTCCTCTATATAAACCTACTGCTCGTTCTAGGCTGTACCATACTCAAATATTGGTCCTTCTAGCAGGATACGGAAAGGAACTACGCTTGGTTATTGGTACTTCATGCTGGATTCAGAGTTAAGGCGTGCTTAGAAATTTGTTGCTTGAAGCCTCAAGTAACTAGTTGTAGAAGACATTCGATACTCAACGACCCAAGCATGAAGAAAAATTCGGGCAAAATACGTTTGTGATGTTTCAGAGTCACTAATAATATTCTACAAGAAAAGTTGAGTCAATTAGATGCAGCATTTTCGAATTTCACATTTAAAATTAGTCAAAACAAGTTTTTTGTTGTTTGAGTTGGAGAGGCCAAGTAACACCTCATTTTCAGCTGGTCAGGAATTCACTAGATGAGACAGAATGTATGTATCTAGCCGCTTAAACGAAATCTACTAAAATTGAAGAAAAATCATGTAAAAAATAGATATTTGATATTACAGAATCATCAATAATTATTTTCAAAGGAAAACTGATGTTAAAAGCAACAGCTGCTTTGAACTCACGAATTCAGTAGGCGAGGTAGAGTTTACAAAAATAGAATTGAGAAAAAGTCACAAAAAGTGACAAAAAATCAACCAAAACAAAAGAAAAATCACTTAAAAATTAACGTTTGATGTTACAGAAGAGTGATATTATGCATGAAAAACTGAAGTTAAAAGCAATATTTTGAAGTATCACTCCTAAAATTAATTAAAAAAATGTTTTTATTTTTTGAGTTGGATAAGCCAAGTAACACCTCATTTTCAGCTGGAATTCAGGAATTCAGTGGTGAAGGCAGAAAATGAAGAAAAATCAGGTAAGAATAGGCATTTGATGTCACAGAAGCAACATTTTGGACTATCATTCCTAAAATTAGTTGAACAGATTTTTTTTTTGGGTAGGCCAAGGAACACTTCATTTTCAGTCATATTGAATTCGGGAATTCAGTGGTCGAGACAGTTTGATGTTACAAAAGCACCAATAATATTAAAAAAAAAACTGATGTTAAAACCAACATTTTGGACTAATACTGCTAAAATTTGTTAAAAATTTTTTTTGTTGGATACTTTTTTGGACAATAATGATTTAAAAGAAAAGCTGATGTTAAAAGCAACATATTGGAGTATCATTCTTAAAATTAGTTAAAAAAAGTTTTTGTTGTTTTTTTTTGAGTTTTGAGAATTTATGGATCTAGATCTTTAACCAGAAACTGACAAAAACCGGTAAAAATCGACTAAAATTGAAAAAAAAATCATGTAAAAATGGACATTTGATGTTACAGAATCACCAATAATTATTTTGAAAGGAAAACTGATGTTTAAAGCAACAGCTGCTTTGAACTCACGAATTCAGTAGTCGAGGTAGAATATATACATTTAGACCAGTAATAGAAAAATTGACAAAAATTGGTAAAATTCAACTAAAACTGAAGAAAAATCAGGTAAGAATGGACATTTAATTTGAACTAAACTGAACACTTAATTTTCAGCCATATTGAATTCAGGAATTCGAATTAGATCCTTAATCGAAAACTGAAAAACATTAGTAAAAAATCAACTAAAATTGAAGAAAAATCAGGTAAAAATTAACACTTGATCTTACAGAATCACCAATAATGATTTAAAAGAAAAACTGATGTTAAAAGCAACATTGGGAATATTATTCCTAAAATTAGTTAAAAAAAGTTTTTTTAATTTTTTTTTTGAGTTGGATAGGCCAAGTAACACCTTATTTTTAGCCGCTTTGAACTCAGGAATTGGGTGGAGACAGAATTTATGTATCTAGACCTTTAACCAGAAACTGACAAAAACCGGTAAAAATTGACTAAAATTGAAGAAAAATCAGGTAAAAATAGACATTTGATGTTACAGAATCACCAATAATAGCTATTTATGTAACCAGTTACGAAAAGTCCGATTTTGTGTAACGAATGAATGTTTGCGGGACGAGCGCAGCGAGTTTCCGCAATTTGAATGAGATACACAAAAAAGGTTTTTCGTCACGTGTTTCATACAAGATTTTTTCTAATTTTGACTACAAATACCTACTTAGAGAGAGAATTATTATTATTAAACTTCAATATTTACTTTTAAACCACTTTGTATCTACTTAATAACGTAAAACTATAGCAACGGTGTACTTCAGCCGAAACCCAACTGGTGGTGACACCAACTTTTCATCACTAGTACGAAAGATTTTACTTTTCGTAACTAGTTACGAAAAGTAGGACGTTACGTCACTGTCATCAGTATTGAAAAGTGTCACTTTATATGTCAAAATTAGAAAAAAGTTTTAAAGGAAAACTGAAGTTAAAAACAACATTTTGGACTATTATCCTAAAATTACTTTTAGGTTAGGTAGCTAGAGCTAAAAAAGTTTTTTGCGTTTTGAGTTGGTAGGCCAAGTAACACCATACATAACATTTCTAGCGGCTTTGAATTCAGGAATTCAGTAGACGAGACAGAATTTATGTATCTAGACCCTTAACTGAAACAAAAATCGGTAAAAATTTACTTAAATTGAAGAAAAGTCAGGTAAAAATAGACATTTTATGTTACAGAATCATGAATTATCAATAATATTTTTAAAGAAAAACCCATGTTAACAGCAAAATTTTGGACTATTATTCCTAAACTTAGTTAAAAAAACTTTTTTGTCTTTTCGAGTTGGATAGGCCAAGTAACACCTCATTTATGCATCTAGATCAGTAATCGAGAAATTGGCAAAAATTGGTACAAATCAACCAAAACAAAAATCAGAAAAAAATTAACACTTGATCTGACAGAATTACCAATAATAATCTAAAAGAAAAACTGATGTTAAAAGCAACATTATGTACTATTATTCCTAAAATTAGTTAAAAAAAGTTTTTTGTTTTTTTAAGTTGGATAAGTAACATCTTATTTTTAGCCGCTTTGAGCTCAGGAATTCAATAGAAGACAGAATTTATGTATCTAGACCCTTAACTGAAATGTATCTAGACTTAAATTGAAGAAAAGTTGGGTAAAAATAGACATATGAGGTTACAAAATCACCAATAATATTTTGGACACCAACACATTTTGGACTATTACTCCTAACATTAGTTAAGAACGTGTTTTGTATTTTGAGTTAGCGGGGGCCAAGTGACACATCATCTTTACCTTCTTTGAACTCAGAAATTCATCGGTCGAGACATAATTTATCTACCCCATAATAGAAAAATTTTGGCGAACATTGGTAAAAGACAACTAAAATTGAAAAAAAAATCAGCTAAAAATGACTCCATTAAGTAACCAATGACATTTTAAAGGAAAACTGACGTTAAAAGCAAAATTTTGGTCTCTTTGTCCAAAAATTAGTTAAAACACTTTCTTATTTTTTGAGTTCGATAGGCCAAGTAATACCTCTTTGAACCCAAAAATTCAGTGGTCAAGACAGGATTTATGTATCTAGACCATTAACAGAAAAATTGACAAAAACTTATAAAAATTATCTAAAATTGAACAACAGTCAGGTAAAAATGGATTTGGTTTCCTATTTTTTTCCCAAAATTTGTAAAAATTAACAAAAACAGAAGAAATTTAAGGTAAAAATTCACATTTATTTTGATGCTACAAAATCACCAATAATATTTTTAAAAGAAAACTGATGTTAAAAGCAACATTTTTGGACTATTACTCCTAAAATTAGTTAAAAAAAAATGTTTGTTCTTCGGGTTGAATAGGACAAGTAACACCTAATTTTCAGCAGGTTTGAACTCAGGAATCCAGTAGACGAGGCAGAATTTATGTACTTAGACCCTTAACCAAAACTGATAAAAATTGGTAAATTGTCAAAGATAAATAGAGACAAAATCAGTACGTATAGCAGAAGACATCAAAAATATTAGTGAAGGTAGATATCAATACTTGGCCTGTTGCGACTGAATGTAATTAGTGACGAATCGAAGTCGTAAGATGAAGACGATACGAATGATAAACAAGTAGATGACAATATGTTAAAAGACGATGCCAGAAGAGACGATGCTGCGCTAGAGGAATTGTCTATGGAAACAGTGACGTCAATGAGCAAGAGGTAGGAATAAGTAACTCCGAGAATTGTACTCTTTCGGTCAAGATCATTTTGACCCCGTTTTATGACTATAAACTCCGACTTTGAGGTCGCAATTTAGTTAAATTCCGTGTTTTTAAGACGGAGTTTAGTGAAATTCAGTGATTAACGTCGAAATGTAGTTAATCTCCTAGTTTGAAGTCGAAATTAGTTAAATTCTGTCATCAAAGTCCAATGTCAAAGTATTGGACCAAAAATGTCTCAGGCAAATCAATTTTTATGACGAAGTTTTTAAATTGGAAAAGTTCAATTTTGGTAGGTCAAAATTAACTGAAAAGTATAAAAATTCAATGAAAAGTCCAATTTAAATCTTAACGCCCTAAAAAAAGTTGAACGAAACCTGACAAAAGAATAGTAAGAAAAATATTTAAAAAAACAAGTAAGAAAAGCTAGAAAAAAAAGATATTGAAGAGAAGACGGAAATGGTAACAGTAAAAAAAAGGCCAACCAATGAACACTGAACAAACAATTAAGTAAAATAAGCAAATGACGATAAATTTTCATTTGATGTTTTTGGGTTACTTAAAGAAGGCAGAACTACATAAATGACAGGAATTTCTCTTTGCCACAGCAAACAGAAGATACAATAATTGTAATAGAAAAAGTGAATATGTCCTGCCTAAAAAAAGAATTTAAAAAAATTGCAATAAAGAAATAGGATAACGATAAAGAGGAAAAAACTAAAATCGTTCATCAAACTCAAAAACTACCCGAGGATGTTCAAGAAAAACCCAGTTTTTGAACAGGAAAAAAGTTTTTAAAAAGGAGAATAATTATTAAAAAGAATAAAAGCGATAAGGAAAGAAAATCAATACTGTGATTTACAGGAAGGACAAAAATTCGTTTCCTTTTTGAACGGAGCTTTTTTCAGTAAAAATCGATTTTTGTGTAAAGAACTTTTTTCGTTCGTAAAGAAAAAATTCGAAAAGTGTGTAAAGAATTGAAAATTAGATATTATTAATTAAAAAAAAACTGTATTGGACCAAAAATGTCTCAGGGCAAATCGATTTTTATGACGAAGTTTTTTAACTAGAAAAGTTCAGTCAAAATTAACTCAAAAGTATAAAAATTCAATGAAAAGTCCAATTTAGATCTTAGCTCCATAAAAAAAAGTTGAAAGCAACCTGACAAAGAATAATAGAAAAATATTTAAAACAAAACAATAAGAAAGAAAAACTAGAAAAAAAGATATATAAGAGAAGACGGAAATGGTAACAGTAAAAAAAAGGCTAACAAGCCCAAACAATGAACACTGAATCAACAATTAAGCAAAATAAACAAATGATGGTGAATTTTGTTTTGGTGTTTTTGGGTTACTTAAAGAAGACAGAACTACTTAAATGACAGGAATTTCTCTTTGCCACAGCAAATAGAAGAGACAATAAATGTAATAGAAAAAATGAATGTCCTAAAAAGAAGGATTTCAAGAAATGTGTAATGGAGAAATAGAAAGACGATAAAGAGGAAAAGACTAAAATTGTTCATCAAAATCAAGAACTACCAAGAATTGTAGATAAACGCAGTTCTTGAACACGAAAAAGGTCCGTAAAAGGCCGGTTGTGAAGGATCCCATTTTATGACTATAAACTCCGACTTCGGAATCGAAATCGACCGGTCGCAATTTAGTTAAATTCCGAGTTTTTAGGTCGGAGTTTAGTGAAATTCAGTGATTAAAGTCGAAATGTAGTTAATCTCCGAGTTTGAAGTCGAACTTAGTTAAATTCTGTCATCAAAGTCCAATGTTAAAAATTTTTTGTTTTTGAGTTGGATAGGCTAAGTAACATCTTATTTTTAGCCGCTTTCAACTCAGGAATTCAGGAGAAGACAGAAATTATGTATCTAGGCCCTTAACGGGTAACTGACAAAAATCTGTTAAAATCGACTAAAATTGAAGAAAAATCAGGTGAAAATAGACATATGAGGTTACAAAATCACCAATAATATTTTGGACACCAACACATTTTGGACTATTACTCCTAAAATTAGTTAAGAACGTGTTTTGTTTTTTGAGTTAGGTGGGTCGAGTGACACATCATTTTTACCTCCATGAATTCAGAAATTCATCGGTCGAGACATAATTTATCTACCCCGTAACAGAAAAATTGGCGAACATTGGTAAAAGACAACTACAATTGAAAAAAAATCAGCTAAAAATGACTCCATTAAGTAACCAATAACATTTTTAAAGGAAAACTGAGGTTAAAAGCAATATTTTGGTCTCTCACTCCAAAAGTTAGTTAAAAAACTTTTTTATTTTCTGAGTTCGATAGGCCAAGTAACGCCTCTTTGAACCCAAGAATTCAATGGTCAAGACAAAATTTATGTATGTAGACCCTTAACCGAAATGCGAAAAATTGGTAATCAGGTAAAATTTTTTTTTGTTTCCTATCCAACTCAAAAACTTTTTTGTTTTTTTTTTGTTTTTCGGATGCAATTTAAGTATCTAGACTAGTACTCGAAAAATTGACAAAAATTAGTAAACATCAACAACAGAAGAAATATTAGGTAAAAATTAATATTTGATATTACAGAATCACCAATAATATTTTGGAAGGAAAACTGATGATTAAAAGCACATTTTGGAGTATCACTCCTAAAATTAATTAAAAACATTTTTTTATTTTTTTGTGTTGCACAGGCCAAGTATCAACTCATTGTCATCTGCTTTAAACTCGAGAATTCAGTGGTGAAAGAAGAATGTGTGTATCTCGATCCTTAACAAAAAAATTTACAAAAATTGGTAAAAAGCAAGATTTTTCCTATCTAACATGTCCTGTCGCCCTTCTCCACCCGGTGGGGCGGAGGGAAGGGGGCGCTTATAACACAATAATCGTGTCATCCACTTTTCTCTAGGCGTTAAATTTCCAAACTCTACACTGGCAGGTAGTGAGGGAGCAATTATTTTAATGAAATCAGAACCGTCAATTGTCGAGTTGATTCCAAACAAAGCGCCGTTCAAGAGGCGAGAGCGGCTTTCGTAGTTTGAGTAATTAAGGGAGTAAGATGTGGCGCTGGCAGACAACGGCTTATACTACACACCTTCGACCCCTTTCATTAGGGCTGAAACAGGCCTCTTAGATTCCGTAATGTTAGGCGGATCGACCGGAGTAGGAATACTGGGTGTTCGTTAGAAAACGTCATCTAGGCAGGTCTGAGACTATTCCCATCCTTACATTCCTATCAAGAAAACAAAGGATGATGATACTTTCAGAGCGCTCTGGAGCCGTCGTGTCGTCCCGATATATTTAACATAAAAGTGACATCCTAAGAAAATATCGACGAAAGTAATCCACGACATGCTTCAAAAAAAAAAAAAAAAACAAAAGAACACCTGATACATATTATGAGATTGAATCGTCCTCGGCAAGTCGAAGTTGCTTGCGTGATTTGGCCGCAATTTTCCTCCTAATGACCGCAACCGTGCAAAAAGCACCTTTTTCCTCGGCGATGGTCATTTGTCAGAGCTTAAACGCCCATCTGGACGGCGTCGAGTGGGCCACTCAATGCGGCTTCGGCCCTGATTTTTGCTCGGGCGATTCATTGCATTCGGCCTCTTTTCGGATTGGCTGCCGCGGGTCCATTTATCTTAAAAGTACCTGCAATTGAAAAGTCGGAAAATGTTTAATGGACGGCGGGACAAAAAATTCGCTCGGTTGACAAAGTGTGCGATGATTGCTCGAATGTGCGGTATAAATGACCAATTTGTAATTCATTTTCTTTGAATAAAAAGAGCGCCAGTTCCCGGATTTATGCAGCTTCGTAGGAAAAAGGACAAAACATTTGTTGAAATATTCCGGGGAAATATGAAGAGCAGGAGACAGAACAGAAATAAATTAAATCCTTGTTATTTGAGAGGTTTGAAAATGTAAAGAAACCTGATGCAAGCAAAGATTAAAAAGGAAGAAGTTTAAACAATATGTGGAAAATGGCATAAGCACATTTCTGGTTAAAAATCTATTGTATATATCTAATATACAAAACTGGCCTCGTTTTTTTGCCAAGAGCCCGCCGTTTTTAGAGTACCCACTGGTAAAAAGTGCTGGTACTAGCTCGTTGGTTTAACCCTGAGAGAGCAGAAGTTTTTTCCGTTCTCCAGTGTCTTTCAATTCGATGTTCCTTGTGCCAAATTTACTTATAGTTCAATTGAAAAAATCATTTAAGTAAAAAAATCGATCTTTTGGCAATTTTGCTCTTCTGAAGAGTGGAAGTTAAATGTGGACTGCCCTCTAGGTTTTCGTCACTACCTGTCCAAGTTGTATAAATATAAATAAGTCTACGTGTGAGCTAAAAGATGACAAACAAGTAGCCAACTCGATCATTTTTATTCTTGAACACCCGGTAGATCGTTTTTTTACTCCCATATAATACCATAAACAACTGGCTACTTGAAGTAATAACGAGGTCATAATATCGCCTTAGCAACCAAAAAAGTAATTGCGAGAAATATAGTTTTTCGTGCTTTTAGTGAAAATTATTCACTCTGGATACTTACCGTTCATGAATGAAGATTTACGTAAAAATGTGTGTATTCTCCCGCCCCCGGTATGTCCACTTAATAATTTATTATTCACGCTGTATCATCTGTTTGTTTTCAGAATACAATTCATAGTTTGCATACAAACACCACCATTGAAAGGTCTGTATAATGCAGATGGTTCTTATAACTCCTTAAGATAATTAACTCTAAAAAGAAAAACTAAATGACAGCAAAAATTTTGGACGTTTCTACGTTTATTTTGCCTCTACATCAAGGCTATTTTGCGAAAGTACTAGAAATCATGAAAGACCAGCCACCAAAATTACTTAAGACCACCAATTTAGGTCAATTAAAAATATTTATCATTCAAAAAATTGCAGAAAATGTGACAAATGAAACAATCTGCGTGAACAATAGAAAATAAAAATTGTGTTGCATAAAAAACGACTAAAAGCACATAAAAAAATCAGAAATGAGAAAATATTAGAGAAAAACATGCCTAAAACCGAAGGAAAAATCAGGACTAATTAATCGTGAAAAACACAGTTTAGGCTAAAATTGTCCAATTTACCATACATTACAATTGTGCACTCGTTGAAAAAGTTCAATTTTGTGTCAAAATGAACCCAATAAAAAGCCCAATTTAGATCAAAAAAAAAAATTTCGAAACACAAAAAGAAAACATTAACAAAACATGACAAAGAATAATAGAAAATTATGGGAAATATTAAAAAGAATGAGAAAGAAAAAGTAGACAACAAAGTCAATGAAAAGATAACGGAAATAGTAACAGGAAAAGAAGAAGGCAAACTAACCAAACAACAATGAATTTTGTTTTGGTACTTTTTGGGTTACTTAGAAGAGGGAAAACTTCATAATTGGCCAGAACTTTTTTCTTTGGAAGCGAAAAACTCAAAAATTACTTTTCTTTATGAACCGAAGCCTTTTCAGTAATAATCGATATTTAGCTCGAATTTCTATATCAGACCCAAACTGGGTAAATTACTGAAAAATTAGGTATTTATTAATTAAAACAAAAAAAAAAACAGAATTGGATTAAAACTATCTGAGTGCAAATCGATTTTCTTGATAAGTTTATTCATTGGAAAGTTCAATTTTGGGTCAAAATTAACTCAAAAGTATGAAAAATCAATGAAAAGACCAATCTAAATCTTAAGTCCATCAAAAAAAAAGCAAAAAGAACGAAACCTGACAAAGAATAGAAAAATATTAAAAAAAAACGATAAGAAAGAACAACTAAAAAAAGACATTGAACAGAACACGGAAATAGTAACAGTAAAAGAAGAAGGCAAACAAACCCAAACAATGAAGTAAAATGAACAAATGCCAGTAAATTGTGTTTTGGTATTTTTGGGTTAGTTAGAGAAGGAATAACTACATAAATGGCAGGAATTTCTTGTTGAAGAGCTGTCACAGCAAATAGAAGAGACAATAATTGCAATTGAAAAATTAGTACCTAAAAAAAGATTAAAAAAAATAAAAAAAAATAAATAGAAAGACGACACAGAGAAAAAAACTAAATTTGTTCATCAAATTCAAGAACTACCCGAGTATGCTAAAAAAAACACAGTCTTTGAACACGAAAAAGCTTGCGAAAAGGAGAATAATTATTAAAAAGAAGAAAGGTGATAACGGCAGAAAACCAAAATTGTAATTTATTGAATTTTAAAAAATTTGTAATAGAGAAATAGAAAGACGACAAAGAAGAAAAAAAAATTAAAATTGTTCATCAGTGTCAAGAAGTACCCGAGGATGTTCAGGATAAACACAGTTTTTGAACTCAAAAAAAGGTTTATGAAAAAAGGAACAATTATTAAAAAGAATAAAGGTGGTAAGGAGAACCAAAATTGTGACTCTACAGGAGAACAAAAAACTAAAAAATTAGTTTTTTAATGAACCAAATGTTTCTCGGTACAAAATCAATTTTGGGCTCGAATTTCTATATCGAGCCAAAACTGTGTAAATAATTGAAAAATTTGGTATTATTAATTTAATAAAAAACAGTATTGGACCAAAAATATCTCGATGCAAACAAAACTTTATGACACGTTTTTTCATTGCAAAAGTACAATTCTGGGTCAAAATTAACTTAAAATTATGAATACTCAATGAAAAGTCCAATTAAATCTTAAATCTATAAAGAACGAAAAGTTCAACGAAACCTGACGAAGAATAATAGATAAATAATTAAAAAAAAAAAAACAATAAGAAAGGAAAACTAGAGAAAAAAGACATTGAAGATAAGACGGAAATAGTAACAGTAAAAGAAAAATGCAAACAAACCCAAAAAAAGAAAGTAAAATGAACAGATAACAGTAAATTTTGTTTTGGTATTTTTGGGTTCTTAAGAAGTATTAAAGAAAGACTACATAAATGACAGGAATTATTATTGAAGGGCTGCCACTGCAAATAGAAGAGACAATAATTGTAATAGAAAAATAAGTACCTAAAAAGCAAGTATTAAAAAAAAATTGTAATAAAGAAACAGAAAGACGACAAAAAGGAAAAAAAACTAAAATTGTTCATCAAATTCAAGAACTCCCGAGGATGTTCAGGGTAAAAATTCACAGTTTTTGAACCCAACAAATGGTTTATGAAAAGGAGAATAATTATTAAAAGGAAGAAAGGTAGTAAGGAGAGAAAAGCAAAAGTGTGATATTGTGTATAGGAGAACAAAAAAACTCAAAAATTAGTTTTCTCATTGAACCAAACTTTTCTCAGTAAAAATAGATTTTTGGCTCGAATTTCTATATCGGGCCAAAAGTGTGTAAATAATTGAAAAATGTGGTATTATTAATTTAATAAAAAACATCACTGGACCAAAAATATCTCTATGCAAATCAAATTTTATGAAACGTTTTTTCATTGGAAAAGTACAATTCTCGGTCAAAATTAACTTAAAATTATGAATACTCAATGAAAAGTCCAATTAAATCTTAAATCCGTAAAAAAAAAACGAAAAGTTGAACGAAACCTACGAAGAATTATACATAAATATTAAAAAAAAACAATAAGAAAAGAAAACTAGAAAAAAAGACATTGAATAGAAGACGGAAATAACAACAGTAAAAAAAATGCAAACAAACCTAAACAATGAAGTAAAATGAACAGATGACAGTAAATTTTGTTTTGGTATTTTTGGGTTCTTAGAAAGTACTAAGGAAAAACTACATAAATCACAGGAATTCTTATTGAAGGGCTGCCACTGCACATAGAAGAGACAATAATTGCAATAGAAAAATGAGTACCTAGAAAAGTAAGATTTGAAAAAAATTGTAATAAAGAAATAGAAAGACGACAAAAAGGAAACAAAAACTAAAATTGTTTATCAAATTTAAGAACTACCCGAGGATGTTCAGGATAAACACAGTTTTTGAACCCAAGAAAGGTTTATGAAAAGGAGAATAATTATTAAAAAGGAGAAAGGTAGTAAGGAGAGAAAATCAAAATTGTGACTGTATAGAAGAACAAACAACTCACAAATTAGTTTCTTTTTTAAACCAAACGTTTCTCAGTAAAAATCGATTTTTGGCTCGAATTTCTATATCGGGCCAAAACTGTGTAAATAATTGAAAAATTTGAGATAATTAATTTAATAAAAAAACAGTACTGGACCAACAATATCACTATGCAAATCAAATTTTATGACATGTTTTTTCATTGAAAAAGTATAATTCTGGGTCAAAATTAACTTGAAATTATGAATACTAAATAAAAGCTGCCTTTAAATCTAAAAATTCATAAACAAAGCCGAAAAGTTGAACGAAACCTGACAAAGAATAATAGATAAATATTAAAAAAAAAAAATAGGAAAGAAAAACTGAAAAAAAAAGACATTGCAGAGAAGACGGAAATAATAACAGTAAAAGAAGAATGCAAACAAACCCAAACAATGAAGTAAAATGAACAAATGACAGTAAATTTTGTTTTGGTATTTTTGGGTTCTTAGAAAGTAGTAAGGAAAAAGTATATAAATGGCAGGATTTCTTATTGAAGGGCTGCCACTGTAAATAGAAGAGACAATAATTGCAATAGAAAAATGAGTACCGAAAACGCAAGATTTCAAAAAAATTGTGATAAAGAAATAGAAGGACGACAAAAAGAAAAAAAAAACAAAAATTGTTTAACAAATTCAAGAACTACCCGAGGATGTTCAAGAAAAACTCAGTTTTTGAACCGAGAAAAAGTTTGTGAAAAGGAAAATAATTAATAAAAAAAATAAAAGCGATAAGGGAAGAAAATCAATACTATGCCTTATAGGAAGAACGAAAACCTCAAAAATAATTTTTTTTTGTACCAAGCTTTTCTCAGTACATGAAAATTCAATGAAAAGTCCAATTTATATCTTAAGTCCATAAAAAAAGTTGAACGAAACCTGACAAAGAATAATAGAAAAATATTAAAAAAACAATAAGAAAGAAAAATTACAAAAAACAAGATATTGAAGGGAAGACGGAAATAGTAACAGTAAAAAAAAGGCCAACCAGCACAAACAATGAACACTGAACAAACAATTAAGTAAAATAAACAAATGACGGTAAATTTTGTTTTGGTGTTTTTGGATTACTTAAAGAAGGCAGAACTACATGACAGGAATTTCTCTTTGCCACAGCAAATAGAAGAGACAAATAATTGTAATAGAAACAATGAATATGTACCTAAAAGGAAAGAATTTAAAAAATGTGTAATAAAGAAATAGAAAGACGATAAAGCGGAAAAAACTAAAATTGTTCATCAAAATCAAGAACTACCAAGAATTGTAGATAAACACAGTTTTTGGACACGAAAAGGGTCCGTAAAAGGCCGGTTGTGAAAAAGAGAATAATTATTAAAAATAATAAATGTGATTAGAGGAGAAAACCAACATTGTCACTGTATAGAAAGCACAAAAAAAACTGAAACGTGAGTGTCCTTTTCGAACCAAATTTTTGTCACTAAAAATAGGTATTTGACTCGTTGAAGAATTTCTCTTTCAGGCCAAAACTGTGTAAAGAGTTGAAAAATTATGAATTTAAAAAATACAATTTTGGACCAAAACTATCGCATTTGCAATTTATTCGCTGAAAAAGATCAATTTTTAGTCAAAATTGTAGTCGTTTATTATGAATCTCAATAGATTTTTGACGGTCGATCGGCATTAAAATCAGTCTTTCCCGAAACCAGTGACATTCGTAAAACAAATCATTTTGAGCTATGTGTCGTAAACTTGCATTTTTCCATTTTCAAGAATTACTTGGTGAACCGAGTATAATCTGGAAATTATTCAAGTCGTTTCGTTTGCGGAAGCAATTTCGCGAAATTTTCCCTTCGATATATAAGGCGCAAATATGTGACTGCAAATTTCGGCGCACTTGAGATGATAAATAAGACCCAAAGTGCATGGCCGTAAAGCGGCTTTGAAACTGCAATACGGTCTTAAACTAAACAATTTTTCAAATCGCTAAGCTCGCACGGCTTTGTGCCCGTCTCGTATTTTTACGACTTCCCATCGAGAATCCTTATTACGTTACAAGCTGTCCTGCGGCGAGAAAAACGAATGTTCGTTAAACCATCGGATTTAGACCACAAGAACTAAATCTTTGTCTCTAATGTAATCTCCTGGATTAAACTACTTTACCTGAAATTTCAGAACAAATAAATCCCTTGCTGTTTGTCAGCATTGCACTGTGCGTGCCCTTTTTGTGCGCCACCCTTTCCAATGTGTGTGTCTTGCTGTTCGTCACCTTTTGCACAGTCTCTGCCGTGCTGTTAGGGCCTTTTGCACTGTGTGCCTTTATTGTTCGTCAGATTTTGCACTCTGTGTGCCTTTGCTGTTCGCCAGCCTATGCACTGTGTGTGCCTTTGCTCTTCGTCCGCTTTTGCACTATGTGTGCTTTTGCTCTTCGTCAGCTCTTGCATTGTGTAAATGCCTTGCTCTCAGCCTTTGCCCTGTGTGTGTCTTTGTTATTCGTCAGCCTTGCATTGTGTGTGCCTAATGATATACATAATAACACATATTAATGTGTTTTCAGATCAGATCGGTAGTCCTATCGTCTGATTGGACTTTCTTCTCGGAGACAGGACCAACATTTTGTCAGGATTTACAACGATTCATAATATAGCCTGCAAAGATCCGGATTTTCTCGAACCTCCTACTGTACAATTTATCTTTAACATTTTACTGACCAGAACTGATGTTTCATGTCAATTCTCAAGACTGATGAGTGGAGTTTCCTGGAAAATTACGCAAACATGGCATGTATTTGTTATTCTGGAGAATTAAGTTTCTCTATACTCAAGACTCAAGAATTGGGCCTCAATAATGAATTATCAACAAACTTCCATCTGCTTCAAGTGCACGACTTCAATCCTAAAGGATTGTTCTTAGAAGGATATTTATTATTTTCACATTTTAAATATTCCATATTGTTTTACAGCTACTTTTTTGATTTTGTACGCTTACTCAGGTCTTCCATTATACTACAGAAAGCTTTTTGAAGTAACTCTTAAGTTTTATATACGGAGAGTCTAGGGCTAGAGATGTTGCTATAAAGTTTTCAGGTAACTGCTCTAAACTGCTCTGAGTATTTTCATCCTTTGTTTACTCAACAAGTAAAAAAGGATGGGAATACTCTTAGACCGGTCTATAGTGAGTGTGTATTTCCACAGTGTGCTACTTTGAGAGTATTTCCATCCTTTGTTTTCACAACAAATATTTAAGAATGGGAAGACTCAGAGATCGGTCTAGATCAACCAACCGAACACGCTCTTAGAGCATTTTTGTGTATCCACTCTAGACCGCTTTGAGAGTGTATACATCCTTTGTTTTCTCAACAAGTACTTAAGGATGGGAATACTCTCATACCGGTCTAGAGCGGCCACCCGAACGCGCTGTTTGAGCATTTTCGTGTATCCGCTCTAGACTGCTGTGTGTAGTTTCATCCTTTATTTTCTGTATTCAAGTATGGGAATACTCTCAGACTGGTCTAGAACTCTGACCGACCTCTGACTATTGCCAGACTTTGTTCCCTCAAAAATTATTTAAGAATGGAAATACTCTTAGAACGGTCTACAGCGGTCTAGACCGCTCTGATAGTACATCCATCCTTTGTTTTCTCAACTTAAGGATGGGAATACTCTTGAACAGGTTTAGAACGCTACACGAAAACGCTGTTATACGGTTTTTAGGTATCCGCTCTACACTGGTCTGAGTATTTCCACTCTTTGTCTTCTCAACTAGTAACGCAGAACGGGAATATTTTCAGACTGATCTAGAGTTCTGACCGAGCTCTTAGTATTTCTATACTTTGTTTAAGTATTTAAGGATGGAAATGCGCTTAGACCGGTCTAGAGCTCTGACCGAGCTGAGTACATCCATACTTTGTTTTCTCAACAAGTATTTGAGGATGGGAATACTCTCAGATCGGTCTCGAGCGGTCTAGACCGCTCTGAAAATATATCCATCTATTATTTTCTCGACAAGTATTTAAGGATGGGAGTACCCTTCGACCGATCTACGGCGGCCATGCCATCTCGCTGTTATATTGGTCTGAGTATATTACACTGGTCTGAGTATTTCCACTGTTTGCTTTCTCAACTAGTATTTTAGAACGGGAATACCTTCAGACTGATCTAGAGCTCTAACCGAGCTCTGAGTATTTCTATACTTTGTTAAGTATTTAAGGATGGAAATACTCTCAGACTGGTCTAGAGCTCTGACCGAGCTGAGTATATCCATACTTTGTTTTCTCAATAAGTATTTAAGGATGGGAATACTTTTAGACCGGTCTGGAGCGGTCTAGACCGCTCTGAAAATATATCCATCCTTTATTTTCTGGACAAGTATTTCAGGATGAGAATACCCTCCGATCGATCTAGAGCGGCCATCCCATCACGCTGTTATATTGGTCTGAGTATATTACACTGGTCTGAGTATTTCCACTCTTTGCTTTCTCAACTAGTATTTCAGAACGGGAATCCCTTCAGACCGATCTGGAGCACTGACCGAGCTCTGAGTATTTCTATACTTTCTTTAAGTACTTAAGGATGGAAAGACTATCAGACTGGTCTAGAGCTCTGACCGAGCTGAGTATATCCATATTTTGTTTTCTCAACATGTATTTAAGGATAGATACTCTCAGACGGGTCTGGAGCGGTCTAGACCGCTCTGAAAATATATCCATCTTTTATTTTCTGGACAAGTATTTAAGGATGAGAATACCCTCCGACCGATCTAGAGCGGCCATCCCATCACGCTGTTATATTAGTCTGAGAATATTACACAGGTCTGAGTGTATACTCAGTCTATATCACTATCAGTATATGTCACCAGTGTATATTGCACTGGTCTGAGTATTTCCACTCTTTGTTTTCTCAACTAGTATTTCAGAACGGGAATACTTTCAGGCTGATCTAGAGCTCTGACCGAGCTCTGAGTATTTCTATACTTTCTTTAACTATTTAAGGATGGAAATACTCTCAGACTGGTCTAGAGCTCTGACCGAGCTGAGTATATATATACTTTGTTTTCTCAACAAGTATTTAAGGATGGGAATATCCTCCCACCGATCTAGAGCGGCCATCCCATCAAGCTGTTATATTGGTCTGAGTATATTACACTGATCTGAGCATTTCCACTCTTTGTTTTCTTAACTAGTATTTCAGAACGGGAATACTTTCAGACTGGTCTAGAGCTCTGACCGAGCTCTGAGTATTTATATACTCTGTTTAAGTATTTAAGGATGGAAATACTCTCAGACTGGTCTAGAGCTCTGACCCAGCTGAATACATTCATACTTTGTTTTCTTGACAAGTATTTAAGGATGGGAATCCTCTCAGACGGGCCTAGAGCGGTCTAGACCGTTCTGAAAATATATCCATCCATTATTTTCTCGACAAGTATTTAAGGATGGGAATCCCTCCGACTGATCTCTAGCGGCCATCCCATCACATCACGCTGTTATATTGGTCTGAGTATAGTACACTGGTCTGAGTATTTCCATTCATTGCTTTCTCAACAAGTATTTCAAAACGGGAATACTTTCAGACTGGTCTAGAAGTCTGACCGAGCTCTGAATATTTATAAACCCTGTTTAAGTATTTAAGGATGGAAATATTCTCAGACTGGTCTAGAGCTCTGACCGAGCTGAGTACATCCATACTGTTTTCTCAACAAGTATTTAAAGATGGGAATACTCTCAGACCGGTCTGGTGCGGTCTAGACCGCTCTGAAAATATATCCATCCTTTGTTTTCTCGACAAGTATTTCAGGATGGAAATACCCTTCGACCGTTTTAAAGCGGCCATCATGCTGTTATATTGTTTTCGAGTATCCGCTCTAGACAGCTCTGAGTATGTCTTTTGTTTGTTTTCTAAACAAATATTCAAGAATGAAAACATTCTCGGACAGGTCTAGACCGGCCACCTGAAAACGCTGTTATGGCGTCATTCAAATCGATTTGCACTGAGATATTTTTGGTCCAAAACTGTATCTTTTAAACTAATAACTTTTCTAAGTCTTTACACAGTTTTGGCCCGAAAGAGAAATTCTTAAACGAGCCAAATATCGATTTTTGCTGAAAAAAATTTGGTTCGAAACGGAAAATCACTTGTGAGTTTTCTGTTCTTCTTGTACAGTCACAATTTTGGTTTTTTCCTTTTATGATATTTATTCTTTTTATTAAATATTCTCTTTTTCACAACCGGTTATTTATGAATTTTTTTCGTGCTCAAAATCTATGTTTATCTTTCTAGGGTAGTTTTTGAATTTGATAAGCAATTTTAATGTTTTTCTCTTTATCGTCTTTATATTTATTTATTACAAATTTTTATTATTATACGCTTATTTTTCTATTAGAATTACTGTCTCTTCTATTTGCTGTGGCACGTCTACAACAAGAAATACCGGCTAATTATGAAGTACTTCCTCCTCTAGGTAACACAAAACATATCAAAACAAAATTTACTGTTGTTTGGGTTTGTTTGCCTTCTTCTTTTACAGTTACTATTGTGAAAAATTCTTTTCAATGTCTCTTTTCTTTTTAGTTTTTCTTTCTAACTGTTTTTTAATATTTTTCTGTTACTCTTCTCAGGCTTGGTTCAACTTTTTTTTATTTTTTTTTATGGAATTGAGAAATAAATTGGAGTTTTCATTGAGTTTATATACCTTTGATTTAATTTTGACCGAAAATTGAACTTTTCCAATCACTAAACTTGTCATGAAAGTCGATTTGCACTGAGAGTATTTTTGGTCCAATATTTACACAGTTTCGGCCCGATATAGAAATTTGAGCCAAAAGTCGATTTTTACTGAGAAAAGTTTAGTTCAAAAGGAAAACTCATTTTGGAGTTTCTCATTTCTTCCTATACAGTCACAATTTTGGTTTTCTCTCCTTACTACCTTTCTTCTTTTTAATAATTATTTTCATTTTCATAAACCTTTTTTTGGTTTAAAAAACTGTGTTTATCCTGAACATCCTCGGGTACTTCTTGACTTTAGGTTTTTCCTCTTTCTATTTCTTTATTATTTTTTTTTAAATCTTTCTTTTGGGCTACTCATTTTTCTATTGCAATTATTGTCTCTTCTATTGGCAGCGGCACGTCTAAACAATAAATTCCAGTCAATTATGAAGTTCTTCCTCTTCTAAGTATCCCAACAAATACCAAAACAAAAATTAGTGATGTGGCATCTATTGTTCTTTTAATGTTACTATTTCTGTCTTCTCTTTCTTGCCTTTTTTTTCTACTTTTTCTTTCTCACTCTTTTTTGATATTTCTCAAAATTTTCTATGATTCTTGGTCATGTTTTATTCAACTTTTCGTTTTTTTTTTAAATTTTTCAATTTTTCATCCGATCACGCTGTTATAACGTTTTCGGGTATCCGCTCTAGACGGCTCTGAGTATTTCCATCCTTTGTTTTCTCAACAAGTATTTAAGAATGGAAAAACTGTCTAGAGCGGCTCAAACACGCTGTTATAGCGTTTTCGGGAATCCGTTCTAGACCGATATTTTATACAAACAAAGTTGCAAAAGAGTAAAGGGGAAGGACTTTTTCCTCCTCATCTTCCTTATCCTCTTCTTCCTCCAAAGGCCTATAAAATTCTGTCATCATTTTAGCAGCTAAACCGATTATTACCGATATATTTCCGAGTAGTCGGCGGATACCGTGAGAAACAAAAACAATGAAGTAGTTAAATTGAAATATATAAAAAATAGTTGGTGAAGTTAGCGGGATTAGGACAAATAATGCACCTCTTCTTTATTCGAAAGAGGCCATTTTACAACTTAAGGACGCTAATTACAACAATATATAAAAAATGCCCTGAAACTTATGACGATCACTTTTACACATTTTACAAGGACAATTTTCAAAAAGTCCTCAATGAAACTAAACAATCCCTAACCAACTGAAGCAAAAACAAATTGATTCACTCAAAAGTTTATTTCTTACGTCTAACTGTGAATCCTCCCCATCTAACCTCAAGAGGCAAATTTCTCCCTCCGGTATTCAAAACCATCGAACCGTGAGGCCTCAATCTCCAAAATCTCGCCCATTTACACTCGACCAAATAGAAATTATTGTTCCCAGGGTTAAGCCACCGAAATTATTACAACCCTTTAATGAGACACGTATTCAGACAAATAACTCCATAAACCCATTAGTTGGCAACTTCGAAGGGTTTCTCAGTAATTCTGTAAGGTACAATATGGATTTAATCCCGCATTATATTAATTTCAAGACGGGGTGAACGGCGCGTTATTCGAGTTGAAAAAAATTTACCTACAAGAAAAAAGTTGAATTTCTCCCCCTGATTCCCCCAGACTTGTGCATTTCAATTTTGACCTACTTGTTTTTAATTCTAAATAGTAATTTAGCCTGAAAGTGGTACTTGAAGAACTCTTCAGCTGGAATCTTCATTAGCGAGTTGAGAGCGCGCTCCCACAACTGAAATGCTCATTAAAAGTCAGGAGAGATGAATAAATTTAATAATGAGCAAGCCCTGAAACAAAACTTCTTGAACTCCACACGCAAGGCAGGATACATGGAAACGCTACCGAAACTCCATTGAAATGTTTTAGGAAAGTTCTTATGTATTGTGAAAATAAGAGTGCTGAGGCCTTGGAAATTGACAACATTTGCAGATCAAAATAGCTTTGAGAAAGACGTTGGCAATTCTTATTTGTCTCGTTGTCGATATCGTCGTAAGACGTCGTAGACATGTCTTAGTTAATAGAATACCTATATTAGAAAGGTCATAATGTTGGCACACCTGCACACCATCCATATTAACTTCAGAGATACCTATAGAGAGTAATTCTGTGCCACACCTCGTCAAATATATTCGTGCAAGTTTTCTTTTCCCTCGCTACCATTTTTTTTTCAATTTTATAATGTGAAAACTTTTCGGAAATAGTGAGTCTGGATCAAATTGATTATTACAGATGATTTTCAGGAAGCTAGATTGATGACCGATGACATGCCAGTCAATATGATTGGTTAAAAAATATAAGGATGAGATCAACTGAGGAAATAAATCAAAGTTAGTGATTTTGACCTCATAGAGTACATACTTAGTTAATTGCATTGACAATGCGATGCTGTATTTCAAAGTCAGGCCCGAATAAAAAGTTTCTCTAAACTAATATCACTAGAAGGGCTAAGTTGAAGTAACCTGCAGGTAAGTTTTTTCAGTTCCGGTATAAACCTAAAGTTACAGATTAGCCCCAAAAGTCTCTGGTAAGTCCATACACTGTGACCATAAAGCATGAAGTAGCGAAGGACTCGAGTAGGTTGTATTGCTTGACTCAGGAAGTTCAATAAGCCTATTAAAAGATAAGTAAATAATAATAATTTTGAGGAAATAGTTTCGGACTAGATATTTTTAATCAAATAACGGACTATGGAGTGTGACAAACAATGGAATGTTTTATTTGGAGGTGACTTTTCCTCAGATGAAGGTTTTAATGAAACTTTAGGATATTCAGTTATCGGTTATAACATAAATAATAGTGTGGATAATACTGAGGATGATTTTGTGAATCAAACCATGAATATTGACTGCGATGAATCTGATGGTTGGGTGAGGAGTGTAGTCATGTATTCTTCTGTGGTTTAAGCTTGCAATTGCAAATATCATTTGTATATAAATTGTAAGTCTAGTTTTCTGTAGAAAAGAATTTACAACTCCTTGAATATCCAAGGATTTCTGAGTTTTCTTGTCGCTGAGTCTTGGCAGGTGATGTTTTTCTTACAAGTTTTCCACAAACTCGTGTCAAAGTTGGCCGTCAAACCTGTGACAATTATACGGATAAATAGAGAAATTAAGGAATTTTCAAGGTATGTTATAGATGTTTGGTATCAAGTGACAAAAAGTGAAAAGGTTTACTTACAATCCGAGGAAGTTAGAAAACAATATACAGATTATGTCAAAGAGCTAAACAAGGCTATTAATGACAATAAAATAATCAACTCCACGAACAAATCAAAAACTGCCTGGAATTTATTTAGCAAACTTACAAATAAAAGCAAACCCCAGAACAATAGTAATTTAAAAATTAATGATATAACAATTGATGATCCCATTACCTTAACTGAACTCTTTAGTAAACAATTTAATCTACCAATTTCTCATAATAATGTCGAACCTGTTCAAAAGGACACCCATGACAGAACAATATTTCTCAGCCCCACAGCTCAACACGAAGTCTTGACAATAATAAGTAGCCTACCCAACAAATATTCCGCAGGTATTGATGAAATACCAATCTCAGTTTTCAAATCTGTTGCCCAATATGTATGTAGACCATTACCTAATTTGATAAATGACTGCTTCACTTCTGGAGTCTTTCCTGAAGCCTTAAAAGTGGCCAAAGTGGTCCCAGTCCACAAAAAAGGCAACCCGTTGGACATTTCCAACTATAGGCCAATATCTTTGCTGCCATTATTTTCCAAAGTTTTTGAAAAAGCTATCTACAGCAGAATTCTCAAATTTTTACAAGCAAACCAGTTGTTAGCAGATCATCAATTTGGTTTTATTCACCAAAGGTCCACTGAAATGGCAATTTTCAATACTCTTAAATTTATAGTCGAACATATTGATCAAAATGACACGGTGTGTGGGCTTTCTTTCGACTTATCTAAAGCTCTTGATACCATCAATCATCATCTTCTAGTCCATAAGTTGGAAACATTTGGCTTGCGGGGAGCATGCGCTTCTTTGATTGTGTCTTACTTGAGAAATAGATCACAGTCCATTTGTGTAAACTATAACGAAAGGTCATACTTTTCAAAAATGCAGGAACCCAGACAGGGTGTCCCCCAGGGATCAAATCTTGGGTCCTCTTCTTTTCATACTTTATGCCAATAAGCCTTCAGTCATTTTGAATCATAAAACAACGGATGGTCTCTCAGGCATCTCATCATTGGCCGCATCTGAAATGTGTCAGTTGTGTAAAGGAAATTTTTTGAAGCTAAACAGCAAAAAAAACTGGATTGCTTTGTTTTTAAAAAAAACGCAGCCTGATTTTTTATATGTAAATATGCAAGGAAAATCGGTTCCTCACAACGAATCAGTAAAATTCTTGGGCGTCTTTATTGATCCCCAGTTAAATTGGTGTGAGCAAACGTCCAAATTTGTTTCAAGACTCAATAGCTACTGCGCCCTCTTGAGAAGACTCCGTGAAGTTCTGTCTATGGAATTTATTAGAACTTTCTATCTACCATGTATCGTCATTAATAAATTATGGCATTTTATTCTGGGACTCCTCCAGCGGGGCTACAGATGTTTTCATTGTACAAAAAAAGCTGGTATAATCGATATTTGGTCTTCATCCTAGAATTAGTTGTAAGCAATATTTTGGAAAGCTAAATGTTTTAACTGTGCCCTCCCTGTATGTTCTTAGTTTGGTGAAGTTTATTAAGAGGAATTCTGTGGTGTTCAGCAAAAATCATGAGAACCATGCACCGGACATGTTAATAAATACCAGAAATGTCAATACAAGTCAGTTTTCTTCCAGAAAGGTCCCTACTATCGTGCAGTCAAAGCTTATCAGTGGCTGCCAAGATCAATAACAAATATTAATAACCCGGTCCAATTCAGAAAAAAACGTAGTATCATATTTGAAGGATAAGTGCTTGTATACATGTGGGAATCCATATTTTCGGTCCTCGGAACTGCAAGCTTTCAATGTTATTTTTTCTTATCCATAGAAACTATTAAATCATTATAGGTATCGTATTATTCGACAAAAGAGAATGCCGCTCCGGTTATGAACTTTTAAAGATCTTTTTGTTTTAGCAACTCGAGCGTCAGCATAACGCCTTGTTTCTATCGAGTTCTTATATTCGGAGAATAGAGTATCCATGGTTTATTTAAACTTTTCGGTTTATAAAAAAACAGATTACAACGACGAGTAGACGACGAAAGACGGGGCTTAATTTGCAGTTCGAGACGCGACGCATTTTTGCCCAAATACGTATAAAGCCGATAAGACGATTCATTTGTTGTATTCTCATATTTAATTACCATCCGTATTTTATTCATTTCTCCAGTGTATTTTCTTTGTGTTCAATAAATCCTTATATCAAGTTATATCAATATCGCCGGACCGGAAGTGTTTTATTCCCTAGACAACATAAAAAAGCCTACATACATTTGATACCGATTAAAGGAATATAATATTTTAAGTAATTATAACATGAATCAAAATGTGCCTTTTAAGTAAGTGTAAGATATTATTATGTATTACAAAAATGTATTGAAAACCCTTTTTTGTGACGTTGCCTTGTAGTATGTTTACTATTTTGCTGGCAATAAATATTGATTGATTGATTGATATATTATGTAATAGCGTTATAATAAAATTGTCCGAAGTGTAGATTTCTCAGCTTCCAAATTTGTCTTGCAAATCGAAAAGTTTCCCAAGTGAAAGCGCTGTTTATGTATGTATGAAAGGTTCGGTAGATACGAGTGGATAAAAATGACAATTGTTACATCTTGCTCCATAATATATTCTAATTGTCACACGTCACCAGAGAAAACACATCGGTCAACAAAGACAACACGTTCACATTGCACTGAGAGAGATAACAGCGAGTTGGAAACGGCGTCATCGACATTACACCATTTATTGTCTTTCTCTTTGTTCTGTTGTAAGTGAAACAAGGTAGGCAAAAATGACGCAATTAACGATAACGTAACCGAATTCTTGGGATTGCAAACAGCGTTTTTATATATGTAACAGAGTCAAAATAAAATTGTTCGAAGATGAGATTTTCTCAATTTCCAACTTTGACTTGCAAGCGAAGCGTCCTAATTGTAAGCACAGTTTTTATTTGAATTTCCCGCTCTTGCGAGTGAAGAGCTCAAAATGTAAAATAGGATAAAAATGACAATAGTTACATCTTGCTTCGTAAGGTCTTATAGTTGTCACACCTCATCAAATGAAAAACATTTGTCAACAAAGACGACGCGTTGACGTAACACTGAGATGACCGATCCGATAGCATCGTGCTAGTAACTGGGTCACCAAGATTACTTCGTAAATTGCATTTGTTTTGGTTGTCAGTGAAATAAAGCAGAAAAAAGTGTAGCACTCAGAGTGATGGCCGATAGCATCGAGTGAGTAACTGCGTCATTGAGATCACAACTTAAATTGCATTTGTTTTGATTGCAAGTGGCATTAAGCTGAAAAGAGGCACAATTAACGATAATTTATACCAGATTCTTGCGATTTGCAAGCGTCTCTATAAATTTAACTATAGATTTAAGATTAGAGTCATAATAAAATTGTCCGAAGAGGAGAATATCTCAATTTTCAACTTTGACTTGCAATTGAAAAGCTTCCTAATTGTAAGCACATTTTATATTATTTGAATTTCCTGCTCTTGCGAGTGAAAAGCTTCGAATGTACGAACGGTTAAATAGGACAATTGTTACATCTTGCTCCATAATGTCTTATAATCGTCACGCCTCATCAAAGAAAAAAAAAACATCTGTCAACAAAGACGTTGACATGGCTCTGAGCAGTGTTGCCAGGTCAAAAAACAAGAAAGCATGAGAAGGGTTACCGTTAAAACATGAGATTATCAGATCACAGAATGAGATATAAAATATATCGTATTTTACACTTGTACCAGTCATAGATAGGTCCTTTATTGATACTCTAATAAAAATTTGTTTTGCGCAAGTCATATGAAGTAGTAAGTTAAAGGAATTTGAAAAAATAAAAAATCTTAATTCCAACGTATTTAATGCTTCTAACCAACTTTCAGTCTTACTTATTATCAAATACCTACTACCTTTGATACTACCTAGCTACTTAGTTTTAGTCGGAATCGTCCAAGTCATAAATTCGCTGATCTAATTTTTGTATTACTGCCTGAGGAATACTAAGAGAAAAATAGTGTGTAAGTAGAAAAACAAGCCAATAAACAGTAACCATTTATATTTGAAAATGTTACATTAGTGGTTTTAACTACCTTTTAGTTAAATAGCTTACTAACTTATTTGCATATTAGAAGAAATCATGAGATTTATCGACTTAAGCATGATATCATGATATGTTCAATGAAAACATGAGTTCTCATACTAAAACATGAGACCTGGCAACACAGGCGCTGAGACTGATGACCAATAACATCGAGTTAGTAATTACGTCACCGAGATTACCTCATATAAACCATTGATAAAGATTCCAAATGTAACGAGATGCCAAAAATATGTGAATGGGGTATAGTTTATCTTTTTTTTGTTTATAAGCGGAATTAGGCAGAAAAGGCTCGAATAACAATTGTTACATTGCTCCATAAAACCTTATAATTATCACACCTTATCAAATAAAAAAGCATGTGTCAACAACGACGACACGTTTAGATAGCACTGAGGGCGACGTCACATACAGCGAAGTTTGGTTAAAAGCGGAACGCAGCGTAATTTGACAGTTAAATTTAAACCAATCAGATAAAAGCTAAAATAGGAATTGACATGTGTAATGACGTTATTGACATTTGTACTCCGTTCCGTTCCGTTCCGCTGTATATGATGGCGGCCTCAGAGTGAAGACCGATAGCATCGAGTTAGTAACTGAGTCATCGAGATTACTCAGTGAATTGCATTTGTTTTGGTTGTAAGTGCATTAAGCAGAAAAAAAGACACAATTAACGATAATTTACACCAGATTCTTGCGATTTGCAAGCGTCTCTATATATTTAACACTCATAATGAAATTGTCCGAAGAAGAGATTATCTCATTTTTCAACTTTGACTTTCAACTGAAAAGTTTCCTAATTTTAAGCACATTTTATGTCATTTGAATTTCCCGCTCTTACGAGTGAAGAGGTTTGAATGTACGAACGGTTAAAAATGACAATTGTTACATCTTGCTCTATAAGGTCCCATAATTGTCACACCTCATCAAAGAAAAAAACATCTGTCGACAAAGACGTTGACATGGCGCTGAGAGTGATGACCAATAGCATCGAGTTAGTAACTACGTCATCGAGATTACCTCATATAAACTATTCACTTATTATTGCCGTCAAGTAGCCGTTGGAAATCTGACTTATGACTGAATATTATTTTTATCGTATCTTCTCAACATGTGCGTGCCGAAAAGAGAAAGGTATAAAAAAAATTAAGATTTCAAAGGTAACGAGATGCCAAAAATAAGTGAATGGGGTATAGATTATCTGTTTTGGTTGTAAGTGAAACTAGGCAGGAAAAGCTCCATTTACGAGAGGGTCAAATGACAATTGTTACAACTTGCTCTATAAAATCTTATAATAATTGTCACACCTCATCAAAAAAAAAAAAGGATCTGTCAACAAAAACGACACGTTGACATAGCACTCAGAGTGATAATCAACAGCATCGAGTTAGTACCCAGAGATTATTCCGTATATTGCATTTGTTTTGTTTGTAACTGAAATTAAGCAGAAAAAAAAGACACAACGATAATTTACACCAGATTCTTGCGATTTGCAAGCGTCTTTATATATTTAACAGTCATAATAAAATTGTCCGAATAGGAGATTAATTCATTTTTCAACTTTTACTTGCAAATGATAAGTTTCCTAGTGTGTAAGCACATTTTATATTATTTGAATTTCACGCTCTTGCGAGTGAAGAGCTTTGGATGTATGAACGATTAAAAATGACAATTGTTACATCTTGTTTCATAAGGTCTCATAATTGTCACACCTCATTAAAAAAACATCTGTCGACAAAAACGTTGACATAGCACTGAGAGTGATGACCAACAGCCAACAGCATCGAGTTAGTGACTACGTCATCGAGATTACCTCATATTCACTTATTATTGCCGTCAAGTAGGCTTTGGAAATCTGACTTTGACATTTTTATCGTATCTTCTCAACATGTACCGAAAAGAGATAGGTATAAAAAAAATGAAGATTTTAAAGGTAACGAAGTGCCAAAAATAAGTGAATGGGGTATAGATTATATTTGTTTCGGTTGTAGAGGGTCAAATGACAATCGTTACATCTTGCTCCATAAAATCTTATCAAAGAAGACCTCATCAAACAAAAAAGCACCTGTCAGCAAAGATGACACGTTGACATAGCTCTCAGGCCGACGTCACAGCGGAATTTGGTTAAAAGCGGAACGGAGCGTAATTTGACAGTTGAATTTAAACCAATCAGATAAAACTGTGAAGGCTCTCACGGCCGGTCATAATACTATCTAAAGTGTTTTCCGGGCTATAAGCCGTGGAATTGCTTCCTGAAAAGGAAGCAATTCCATTGGACCACGGCTTTATAGCCAGGAAAACACTTTAGATAGAATCAGATAAAAGTTAAATAGGAATTGACATGAGTAATGACGTTATTGACTGTATGTGACAGCGGAACGAAGCGAAACGGAGTAGAAATGTCAATAACGTCATTAGACATGTCAATAACGTCATTACACATGTCAATAACGTCATTAACGTCATTACACATGTCAATTCCTATTTTAGCTTTTATCTGATTGGTCTAAATTCAACTGTGAAATTACGCTCCGTTTCGCTTTTAACCATATTCCGCTGTATGTGACGTCGCCCTAAAAGTGATGACCAACAGCATCGAGTCAGTAACTGTGTCATCGAGATTACCCCATAAATTGTCTTTGTTTTGGTTGTAGGTGAAATTAGACAGAAACAAATATTACAATTAACGATATCCTAGATTCTTGCGATTGCAAATAGCGTCTTTATATAAGTAACAGAGTCAAAAAAACGTTGTCCTAAGAGGAGATTTTCTCATTTTCCTATGCTATTCCCTGCAATTGAAAAATTTCCTAATTGTAAGCACTATTTATGTTTTTTGAATTTCCCGTTCCCACCAGCGGAGAGCTCCAGAGTGGTTGCAAAGAAAATTTATGAAGATCCTCGCAAATCAGCATCCTGCCCTCTTTCCTTTAACAGGTTTATCGCGTTTTACTAACAATCTGTGTGAAAACTAAACTCTCCTTTTACAGAGAGTTTCCAATTTATTTGAGAATATGTCTAAGCCAAATACTGTCACTGACATCGATCGTGACCAAATGAATTACGGTAACAATTTTTTTTTAAGAATTCCTCAATTTTATATAACTATACTCTCAACTTATCAATCTACTGCCATAGCTTTAAATAGAGATTTCCCAGCTTTATGTTTTAATTGAAATTCCTTCCACAAAGCCAACAATTCGGCTCTTTCAGTGTCAGAACAACAGCAGCCTCAAAAGCAAATTGACGTCACATAAAAGTTGCATTTTCTGTATAGAACTCGCGCATTTAATAAAGTAAAATATAATTTCGGGTCCTGAGTGCTGGCACAAAACACGTCGTCCTCGAAACCGGTGGAATACATTATGCACACATGCTAAATTGCTCTATGAACAAATATGTATGTAAATTATTCAAAGCCGAGTTGAGCCCGCAGAACGAAAATAAAAAGCTCACCTCTATGTGTCAACAAAAGTGCATTTATTTTTGCTACGTGCTGAATAAAATATCGGACCTGCTGACTTCGAGGAAAGAAGAGTACGTACGTCAACGTTATGAGTTTATTGGTTATCGATCGAAACGTTGGAGGATGCATAGCCGTAAATATTAGGACAGCTTTGTCACTGCCAGCTTGGAGAATCAAACACGTATACTTCAATCTCTGACCGATGTTAGGAAAAAATACCGCCTGCCTAAATCAATTATCTTCCTTCCTTTTGTGAGGTTGGATCGTCGATTTCTCATCGTCGGAAGCGAACCGGTCCTATCTCTGATTGGCTGGAACGTGAACTTCATGAGGAAAAAAACATATAGAAAAGACACAGATTTATAAGGAATCCTCGACTCGATAAAGAGGACTGCGCGTCCTGAATACCAAACTATAAACCTTTTATCGAGTTATCTACCATCAGCGTGAAACGTTTCATCTTTCCAACGACGTTCTTGAATATTATATTAACTTTTTTTCATACACTCAGTAATGGGCCCCAACAAGCCTTAGCGGGCTTGTAAGTGGCAATAACATACTCTTGTTGGAGTGAGTATTCGTACAAAGTTTTATTTCAAAGTATTTTTGCTTATTTTAGAAAATTTCTTACTGCAGGAATGTGTAACATTTTGCAGGAAAAGGTTACCTTTTTTATATCGGAATTAAGCAAGATAGTTATTTATGTATTAAGAGCGAAAAGTACAACTTTTTTGCTCGGAGAGTGAAGTTTGCCGCTCGACGCGAAGCGTAGAGCGGCTATCACTCGAGAGCAAAAAAGTTACTTTTGGCTCGTAATGCATACAACGTTTTTTCTGCAAATGATCAATTTCAAATAATGTGAATCACAACTGTGCATAACTGAAGTCACAATCTGAAAATTTAAATCAAACTGACAATGACGTTATAAATTATTGGTTGAGTGGTGGCAGTTGCTGTTGACAGCAAGCGATAAAATCTTTTTCGCTTGCTGTCCTGGGCAACGCGCGGAAAAGTAAACTCACATTTTGATCCTCAAAAATGGTTAGGTTTTCGTTTGTCTAATGAAAGGGTAAAATGCGTCATTATTTGACGCTTGTAGAAGAACCATATTGCATAGTTGACTAGCAAGTTTTTTCGTATTGGAAGAAAAAAACAAAAGACCAATGATTTTGAGAGATCTTAACCTTACTCATATTTTTTTTTAATGGAATGCCGTGTATATTGTTGGATATTTGAATTCTACTACCAAGTATATTTTATAAAGCATACCCTATCTTCAACTGTTTCTGAGAAAATGGTATAAGTAGGTCATATGTTTTTGGTACAAAAAATTTAGCAGTATTTAATTTTCGTTGTCTAATATAAGTTCAAAATGTACAGGCACGTTTACGTGCCCTCCCATTTTTAGGCATACAAACGTCAAATAATGACGCATTTTACGCTGTCATTAGACAAACGTAAACCTAATCTTTTTTGAGGATCAGAATGTGAGTTTACTTTTCCGCGCGTTGCCAAGGACAGCAAGCGATAAAAAATTTTTCGCTTGCTGTCAATAGCAACTACCACCACTCAACCAATTATTAAAAACGTCATTGTCAGTTTGATTTAAATTTTCAGATTGTGTCTTCAGTTGTGATTCACATTATTTGAAATTGATCGTTTGCAGAAAAAACGTTGTATGCATTACGAGCAAAAAGTAACTTTTTTGCTCTCGAGTGATTGCCGCTCTCCGCTTCGCGTCGAGCGGCAAACTTCACTCTCCGAGCAAAAAAGTTGTACTTTTCGCTCTTAATACATAAATAACTATTTTAACATACCGAACTGTACAGAATTTAGCAGTGTTTAGTTTTCGTTGTCTAATATAAGTCTGAAAATGTACGAGCACGTCTACGTGCCCTCTAATTTTTAGGCATAACGAAAATGTGTGGTCACCTAAACGTAACGTGTTGTACTTTACGTAACGTTTTCGTTGTCTAACATAAGTCAGCAAATGTACGGGCACGTCTACGTGCCCTCTCATTTTTAGGCATACCGCGAATGTGTGGGCACGTAAACGTAACGTGCCCACACACATTTTCTGTACAGAATTTAGCAGTGTTTAGTTTTCGTTGCCTAATATAAGTGTGAAAATGTACGGGCACGTCTACGTGGCCTCTAATTTTTAGGCATAAGGAAAATGTGTGGTCACGTAAACGTAACATGCCCTCACATTTTCTGTACAGAATTTAGCAGTGTTTAGTTTTCGTTGTCTAATATAAGTCTGAAAATGTACGAGCACGTCTACGTGCCCTCTAATTTTTAGGCATAACGAAAATGTGTGGTCACGTAAACGTAACGTGTTGTACTTTACGTAACGTTTTCGTTGTCTAACATAAGTCAGCAAATGTACGGGCACGTCTACGTGCCCTCTCATTTTTAGGCCTACCGAAAATGTGTGGGCACGTAAACGTAACGTGCCCACACACATTTTCTGTACAGAATTTAGCAGTGTTTAGTTTTCGTTGTCTAATATAAGTCTGAAAATGTACGGGCACGTCTACGTGCCCTCTAATTATTAGGCATAACGATAATGTGTGGTCACGTAAACGTAAAGTGCCCACACATTTTCTGTACACAATGTGGCAGTGTATAGTTTTCGTTGTCTAACATAAGTCTGAAAATGTACGGGCACGTCTAAGTGCTCTCTCATTTATAGGCATACCGAAAATGTGTGGGCACGTAAACGTAACGTGCCCTCACATTTTCTGTACAGAATGTGGCAGTGTTTAGTTTTCTGTGTCTAATATAAGTCTGATAAACGTAACGTGTCCACACATTTTCTGTACAGAATGTGGCAGTGTTTAGTTTTCGTTGTCTGATATAAGTCTGAAAATGTACGGACACGTCTAAATGCCCTCTCATTTTTAGGCATACCGAAAATGTGTGGGCACGTAAACGTAACGTGCCCACACACATTTTCTGTACAGAATTTAGCAGTGTTTAGTTTAGTTTTCGTTGTCTAATATAAGTGTGAAAATGTACGGGCACGTGTACGTGCCCTCTAATTTTTAGGCATAACGAAAATGTGTGGTCACGTAAACGTAACGTGCCCACACACATTTTCTGTACAGAATTTAGCAGTGTTTAGTTTAGTTTTCGTTGTCTAATATAAGTGTGAAAATGTACGGGCACGTGTACGTGCCCTCTAATTTTTAGGCATAACGAAAATGTGTGGTCACGTAAACGTAACGTGTTGTACTTTACGTAACGTTTTCGTTGTCTAACATAAGTCAGCAAATGTACGGGCACGTCTACGTGCCCTCTCATTTTTAGGCATACCGCGAATGTGTGGGCACGTAAACGTAACGTGCCCACACACATTTTCTGTACAGAATTTAGCAGTGTTTAGTTTTCGTTGCCTAATATAAGTGTGAAAATGTACGGGCACGTCTACGTGGCCTCTAATTTTTAGGCATAAGGAAAATGTGTGGTCACGTAAACGTAACATGCCCTCACATTTTCTGTACAGAATTTAGCAGTGTTTAGTTTTCGTTGTCTAATATAAGTCTGAAAATGTACGAGCACGTCTACGTGCCCTCTAATTTTTAGGCATAACGAAAATGTGTGGTCACGTAAACGTAACGTGTTGTACTTTACGTAACGTTTTCGTTGTCTAACATAAGTCAGCAAATGTACGGGCACGTCTACGTGCCCTCTCATTTTTAGGCATACCGAAAATGTGTGGGCACGTAAACGTAACGTGCCCACACACATTTTTTGTACAGAATTTAGCAGTGTTTAGTTTTCGTTGTCTAATATAAGTCTGAAAATGTACGGGCACGTCTACGTGCCCTCTAATTATTAGGCATAACGATAATGTGTGGTCACGTAAACGTAAAGTGCCCACCCATTTTCTGTACACAATGTGGCAGTGTATAGTTTTCGTTGTCTAACATAAGTCTGAAAATGTACGGGCACGTCTAAGTGCTCTCTCATTTATAGGCATACCGAAAATGTGTGGGCACGTAAACGTAACGTGCCCTCACATTTTCTGTACAGAATTTAGCAGTGTTTAGTTTTCTGTGTCTAATATAAGTCTGATAAACGTAACGTGTCCACACATTTTCTGTACAGAATGTGGCAGTGTTTAGTTTTCGTTGTCTGATATAAGTCTGAAAATGTACGGACACGTCTAAATGCCCTCTCATTTTTAGGCATACCGAAAATGTGTGGGCACGTAAACGTAACGTGCCCACACACATTTTCTGTACAGAATTTAGCAGTGTTTAGTTTTCGTTGTCTAATATAAGTGTGAAAATGTACGGGCACGTGTACGTGCCTTCTAATTTTTAAGCATAAGGAAAATGTGTGGTCACGTAAACGTAACGTGCCCTCACATTTTCTGTACAGAATTTAGCAGTGTTTAGTTTTCGTTGTCTAATATAAGTCTAAAAATGTACGGGCACGTCTACGTGCCCTCTAATTTTTAGGCATAACGATAATGTGTGGTCACGTAAACGTAACGTGCCCACACATTTTCTGTACAGAATGTGGCAGTGTTTAGTTTTCGTTGTCTAATATAAGTCTGAAAATGTACGGGCACGTCTAAGTGCTCTCTCATTTATAGTCATACCGAAAATGTGTGGGCACGTAAACGTAACGTGCCCTCACATTTTCTGTACTGAATTTAGCAGTGTTTAGTTTTCTTTGTCTAATATAAGTCTGATAAACGTAACGTTCCCACACATTTTCTGTACAGAATGTGGCAGTGTTTAGTTTTCGTTGTCTAATATAAGTCTGAAAATGTACGGGCATGTCTAAGTGCCCTCTCATTTTAGGCATACCGAAAATGTGTGGGCACGTAAACGTAACGTGCCCACAGAATTTATTTACAGGATTTAGCAGTGTTTAGTTTTCGTTGTCTAATATAAAACTGAAAATGTACGGGCACGTCTACGGGCCCTGTAATTTTTAGGCATAACGAAAATGTGTGGTCACGTAAACGTAACGTGTCCACACATTTTCTGTACAGAATTTAGCAGTGTTTAGTTTTCGTTGTCTAAAATAAGTCTAAAATGGTGTACGGGCACGTTTACGTGCCCTCTCTTTTTTAAGGCATACCGAAAAACGTGACCCCAAAAGAAAAAATCCATTACTATCAAGTGTGGACTGTTTAGTGGCCACAAAATTGTTCCTCATTTTCCTATCCAACCAATGGATATTCCACATTAAATTAGTTTTGAACTTGAAAAACGTTGTGAGGCGGAGCACCATCTTGCTGCCACATCATCCTTGTCACTCCCATCCTAATATATATATTGGTCTATCACACCACACCAAACGTTAACAGACTGATATTCTTGATATTTTATTTGATGGATTATTCGAGGATTATTTGTAGACCAATTTGTAGACCATTCGTGTGTTTTGACTATTACAGCAAGTTTTGACTATAATCAGGGTTTTGGTAATATTTATTTAGGAATTCCTCACAACATAAGCCTTCTCGGGCACCGCTCGTCGCTTAGTTTCTGGATTTTCTGAAACTTATATGCTTTATATTGGTATTTCTTCAAAACTCTGTGAACTGAACTGCTTGAGACCGGTAGTTCCTGAGAACATTAATTTAGTAATTGAAGCCGATGGATCTACTTCAAAAAATACTAGTATGTTCACTTCCTTTTGTTCGTCTTCAACCCTCCGCCTTCTACGTATGCTTCTAACATCTAACATGGATCCCTTTTCTTGCATTTTTTAACTAACATTGCAGATATTTGTTTGGAAGGAACTGGACGCTTTAAATAAAATGTGATGGGTTATGCGGTAATTAAAGTTCTGTGTAAATTTAGGAACAAGGAAGACAAAACCGAATTCGTCCTGAGGATGCAGAAATATATCTGCGAAACGTAGACTAATTCAAATAGTTGTCTTCCTCATTTCGTGATTCTGTTCTCGCATAACCCATCACATTTTTGAACTTGAGGATCGATAACAACTACCAAATTTACTGTAAATAAAGTCTACGCACTGCGGTTGGGCTTTTACTTTGTTTTTTATTTATTATTGAATGTTTATATTACCAAGTTATACAGACTACGTTTTGTCAGAAATAGTTGAAGATAGATATGCTTTATAAAAGATACTTGTAAATTTGAGTAGATTCCAAATATCCAATAACATACCACGTAACATACCAATAACGTTCCATTAAAAAAAACTATAGGTTAGGTTAAGATCTCACGAAATCATTGGCTTCTTGTTTTTTTCTTCCAATAGGAAAAAGCTTGCTAGTCAACTATGCAATACGGTTATATATATAATAAACCTTTTCAGGTGTGACTCAATCTAATAAAAAAAGTTGATGATTGTCTGAAACGAACGTCACAGCTTCGTGCAACCCAGTAATTGACCATGAGCCAGATTTTTTAAATTGGAGATACTCGAAGATTGACGCAAATATGACGTATATTTAATAGTATTTTTTTCTGAAGCATCCTGTCATTAAGAATTAGTTTCATCACTTTTCTAGAAAACTTTGTTTCGCAGAGTCAAGAGCTCGTTTCATAAGACTATTTAGATGTCCACCTGGGGGGGATACCTACTAAAAATGTTTCACATCAAGGTTGATTTCCTAACGGATATAAAGCATATGGCGCTGGTGTGTTATTATAGTTTTTCGAAGGACCATATGGAAAAAACCATGATTAATTAAAAATAGGATAAGCTGCACAGCCAATAGTTGGTACTTATCGCAACAGAAACCACATGACACAAGTCAGCAATACTAAAATTAAATGAAATTCTTAAGGTAAATTATGATACCACCAAACGATTACTTCATCGAATCCTCAGCCAGCCGTCCTACTGACACTGATACATTTCGATCGATATTTTTCGCCCGGGCGACGCCGATGCTGCACCTATGAACTCTCCTTTATCCGGGTGAACGAGTGCATTTTCGTTTGACATCAGCCAATCATATCGAACGATCCATATCATTAATCTGCCGCGATGTTGCACAGCCAATGGGAAAATCAGCAAACGCATACCGACGTCCTCGTTTTCTAGGGTAATAAAACTGTGGTCTGGGCTATTTCTAGACTTTATTCCGACGGCTTTTTTATGACAGATAATCACCACGATTTATTACCTTTTCGTCGGCAAGGAAACAGAGGATTTATTTGGAATGTTTACTTTTAGAAATTGCTTAGAATGCGTTTATTATTTCCTTCTTATGTTATGTTTCCCCAACACAATCCTTGGGTAGATTGACTCTTCTGATGACAACTTCTCAAGTTTTCCGAAAACAGACGAAAATGCTAAAAAGTCACAAGAATGTTTTGGGTGTGACTGACAAGCCTGTTTGGGTATGACTATCTGATGCCCAAACTGGTTTCAAGATTATTTTCAGTCGCCACCCTCTATCACATTTATGAGGTGAAGGAACTACGGTCTATCAGGGTGCTTTTATATAGAAGAAAAGGTTGTTCAGAAGTTCAACCTTTTGGAAGCGAGGTTGGGCAATGCAGAAAAATCCATATTTTCAATGATAAATCAACAAGTTTACCAACATCAAAGTTGTGGCAACTTGTCAAAGCGCAAAAACGGCTGATGTTGGCTATGATGGGAACGAGTGCAGGAATTTAACTATTTTGATAGTAAATGAAACATGTATGTGTTTTGGGCTCAACGAACACAGGTGTCCTGTAGGGTTATCCGGAAAACAAGAGTTTACCAGGTTCGGCGTTTCGGCCTGTTTCTTATTTTAACTGACTAGTAAGTTGTTCAGTGGTGAATAACAGGTTTAAGACAAAACATTTTTTTGTGATATTTCCTGTATTTAGAAGTTTCCTGTATTTCCTGTGTGTAGAAGTTTATTGTCAGTCTCAGGGCATAGCCTTGAGAAAGACTCAATATAGAACTCGAAATGTCGGCACTTTTTTCAAAAGATAAGTTTTGTTTTAGCTATCCTAAACCTGCTACTCAACTTACTCGTGAGACCTGCACAGACTATTTTAAATTACACTATATTTTTGGTCCAAAGGGTGGTTCGAGTTTTTTGAAAAAATACTGCTGAGCTCTGCATTGAGGTTTTATGTAAAAACATCAATGGAAACCAAACAACCTATGAGATCAAAGGAGTGGTCCAAGATGAAGACTGCCAGAATACATTCAATAACTTTAAGAGAAAATAAAAACTTTTAAAGCTGGCAATTATGCTGTACTACTTAAAGAAATTAAAAAAAAATAAAAAATTCAGTAACTTTAGCAACTAACCAGCTTCACATAAAAGTAATTTATGGTCATGGTCTGGTAGGCTGAGGAACTGACACATTTTTCCTATTCCAACCAATGTAAATAAGTCATTTGTATGTCACTTTCTCCACCTACTTTATGAATATCTATTTGAAATCGACTCTAATATCGATTTTCTTTTAGGAAGGTGAATCTTTTGTTAAGGTGACATACATCAGAAAAGAGACTTCGACAAAATCTTCTCTTCAAGGAGAAATTGAAAGAAAAAAAAATAGAGCAAAAGTAACGCCATGAAATTTTTGGAAGCAACAGTGCACGTTTTGGAGTGAAGGTCACGTGCTTATGTTCCAAAGACGAAATTCCGCTGATCGTTGAAAGATAGAAGTGCCTGAATTCGGCTGAGTCTGAGTTTAGAAATTTCCACAAGTGGATGAAAGCGGTTTGAGCCCAAAGTGTTGATCTGAAGCAAGACGCTTTTGTTGCTCTGAGCCCAATTTACTCAGATAACTAGAAGGCCACCTCCATCTTGTATGTATAGTTGGTTATCTACACAAGTCGCACAACAGCGTTCTGAAGATGATCAGGTAAATCATCGTATGATCTGGACACCAAAATGTAGATGCACACTTTAACTTCAACAGCCGATAAGTACGGCCGGTCAGCAGACCACGATTCAGTGCCTTTATGGAGTGATTTGCTCATATTTTCTTCGCAATTAAAACTAACACTGGACGTAGTTCTATCAACCAAAACATAGATCAAATAACATCAAATTTACAAGAGTGTGAAGGCTTCCACGGCCGGTCAAAATACAATCTAAAGTGTTTTCCGGGCTTTGAGGTCGTGGTCCAAAGGAATTTCTTCCTGACGTTTGGTCTACAGCTGCGGCAAGCATTATCAAAGGCGATGAGGCGACGGGCGAAGTGATCTCCCGTGCTTGCCAAGTTGGTCTCGGATAGAAACGCTGAGATTGATATAAGATGACCTGGTTGGGAAGGATGTCGTGACCTTCAAAGAGAGCGTGCTCCGCTACTGCTGACTTTTGTGTTTGTCCTAGCCTGCAACTCCTCTTGTGTTCCGTAATCCTCGTGTTGACACTGCGTTTTGTGGTGCGAATGTATACCGAGCCACACCTGCATGGAACTCGGTAAACTCTGAGTGCCGATAAGGGATTTCTGCGTCTTTGGCCGATCTCAAGATATGTTGTGTTAAGAGCGGCCAAAGACTTCAGAGATCCCCTACCAACCAGGTGGATATCTTATACTAATCGCAGCGTTGAGGGCCATTGAGTTCTTTAACATGACAACCATTTCAACAGGAAGGAGAAAATTACGTTTCTAAATACAGACGGGAATCGAGTTCTACGACATATTTCAAGTGCGCCGAAACCCCGCGTCACCATTACCCCCACCCCAGTCCCTACACTGCAGCGCGACGCCGGTGGTAATGAATACCACGGAGCTCACCACAGTCGAATCAGTCAACGTCGGAAAGCACTGGAGCAGTGTTGGGTTTTTAGTTGAGGCATTGTGTACTATATTTAATATATGATTGTACTACATCACTAGAAAAAGTACTAGTTCTTTAATTTTTTGTTGCATATCAAAAACCTGGTAAAATTAAATCTTAAATGCAATTCCTTTGACATCCTATATTTGAATGTAGATCAGGAATGCGCCCTGAGATGTACGTCATACCAGTAACCAATGACCAATAGCACCCTGTATAGGCGTATCAAAAATAATCAAAATATGTTACGAATTACAGTAATCTGTCATTATGTACACTTTACATTACAGCTTTACCCAAGTAGCTTTATAATTCCTACACAGATGGCGTCTATGGTGACGACGTGATTGTGCGTTTGGCCAATTTCCAAAACTAAAGGGTGGATTCACCGGTTCAGTCATCTGCCTAATCAATTGAATTGCCATATTCACATTACCAGCTTCACCGGTAGACTCACTGGTAAGTTTTGAAATTCGCCCCTCTTAAAGAAAAACAGCACATCATGCTAATAGTGTGTACTACTTATAATACTAATACTACTGATTAGTATCGGTGGAGCCTAAAACACGAATATTTGAGGCACATTTGCTATGAATATTGAAGCATCAAAACTGTACTAGACTATGAGGCTTCTTTGATTTTCCGTAATAGCGAACTAACTGTCAACCAATTTTAATAGATCTAGTACAATCGTACTAGCAAATCCTACGCTGCACCGGAGATCACTTCGCCCATCGCCTAATTGCCTTTGATAATGTCTGCGCGCAACTGTAGACGGAATGTCAGGAAGAAATTCCATTCGATCACGGCTTCAAAGCCCGAAAAACACCTTAGATTGTATTGTGAATAGCCGTGTAAGCCTTCACAGTCTAAACTGACGTAATTTCAAGTTTATTTGTTGCTTGGGCAGTAAGTTGAAAGAACATTTCAATTACTTTGAAAATTCTGTGGTTATTTTTTAATCAAAAAGAAAATACCCACAACAAGTCTACGCAAATTGCAGGAAATAGAATAGTAGCAGTAGAACAGTGCAGGAATATTTTGGTCACGCACAAAGTTATAATTTCTATTATTTCATACTATCCGGTATATACGTCCTAGGTGCATCGATTTGAGTCCGGTAAATGGAACGTTACCGGACAAGTCCGGTAAAGGTTGCTAGGCAACCGATGCTAGAGAGCTACCGTCTAATATAAAATATTACGTTACTTAAATATTATTAAGATTTTGTCAAATGCTCAGTTGGCGACGTCAAAATTTGTGCGCAGTAGTTACGACGTTTGATATTATTTGTCATCAAATCAAACCATTAAATCAAATCAACCATCATTATTTCCTGATATTCTAAACGAGCCTCTAAGTTATTCAGTAAAATACAAAAATCTCCCCAATGCCCAACAGAACCGACTTATTTCAATGTACTACATATGTTTGAAGAAACACAAGCACATTGTTAATGATTTAATGCTGACGTCTCCATCATTTTCTCCATTAGGAAATGACTTCTCGAAGGAATTTGAGAAACATCCATTACTCGTATGTACAGGGTATCCCATTTTCGGCACTTTTGCGGGGTATCTCCCTGATTTTTAAAGATAGAGGGTTGCGGTTTTCTCGACAGTGTGCTACTTTTTTGTGAAATTAAAGATGGCGCCAGCAGAATTTTTATAGCCCTTTTGGTTTTTGAGATACAGGGTGGAATTGAAAAGTATCGCTTTTGAGGCACCCCCCGCATCACAGTTATCTTTAAACTTATCCAAGAAGTTAAAACGCAATCTTAAATAATTTTTTCCGTAGAATCCAATGGCGTAGTCAGTTCTTTCCTAGCAACTTCAGTTTTTGAGTTACGAAGCAAATATATGTTTTTTTAAATATTATTTTTCTAGTTTATTAGTCATAATGTGGGCTTTCCAAAAATATATAATTGTATGCAAATATTTTCAAAACAAAGCTCAGAATTTAAGATTTTCTTAAATTTTTATTTTTGTCCAATTCGTAAGTAGTAGGCTATGGCTAAAATATTATTAGGAACAAAATCGATGTAAGTAATAATTATTCTAATTTATAACATCTTCAAATTTAATACAAAAAATCTTTTTTAAATCTCAGTATCTCAGTTATTAGTTATTTATTACAGCATTCAACATAATTAAGTAAACAGTTTTTAAAGGTGGTTTTCAAAATGACGGCCATTTTCCTGTATGCAAAATTGGCACATTTTCGTTATTCTTCTAATCGCGTTAAAAAGAATCATAGGCCTTCTTTGCAAATTTTGGAAAGTTAAATTGATTGCCGCAAGAAGCTCCGCTCGAGACTGATACTGTGTTTTATAGACTTCATTTTGCATAAAACCCCATAAAAAAAAATCCAAAATTGAAAGATCGGGAGATCGAGGGGGCCACCTTACAGGTCCGTAGGTACCAATCCACCTTTGAGGAAAGTTATCGTCTAAAAATTCCCTTAAAAGGGCAGAGTTGTGGCTTGGGGCACCATCTTGTTGAAAAAAAACGGCATTATAAAGGGCCAAGGGAACATTTTCCATCAGTTCTGGAATAACTTCCTCAAGAATTTCTCGGTAACGATGCGCTGTCAGACCTCCTTCAATAATTCTGTAGACTATGCGTCTTCCAAAAATGAAACACGAGACTCCAACCCCAAAACGTCCTTGTTGTGCCCTCTCAAAAGTTAAATGGTGATTTTCTGTGGACCAATGTCTAGTATTATGGCGATTAAAAATTGCCGCACTTGAAAAATAACATTCATCGGACCAAATAACGAGTCTGCCAAAAGATTCATCAGTATGGATTTGTTGTAAATACCATTGGCAAAACAACATTCTGCGCTCGGCATCGCCAGGGTGTAAACGTTGAACTATGTGGAATTTATAGGGGTGATACCTATATTTTTTCAAAATTCTCTGAGCATCAGACTTGGATACACCAGTTGCTTCCTCTATATGCTTGCAAGAAGATGAAGGCTTTGCTTCTACATAACCCAATACGTTTATCTCTTTTCTCTCTCTTTCTTGTTTGGAGTATGAATTAGGCCTGGGCTGGACAAATGATCCGTGCTCTACTAGATTTGATTTAATTCGGGCAAATATGTCTGGGAAAGGTTGCCTTCTCTCTGGATATCTAATAATAGCAAAAACGACCCCTAAGATGGTATCCTAACCATAGCGTGCAAAATACTTTACCTTTGGAAATATACTTCCGAAGCTTCTTGGGGATTTTCATTAGATTGTATAAAACAAACCAACATATCATACTTCTCATAATTTTCGTAAACCGCCATTATTGTAACAAAATTAATTTAATTAGCAGCTAAATAGTAAAATAGAAACACCAAAACAACAAGCATATTACTAATAAAAACAAAGAGTGACAAAACCACAAAGTTTTTGACATATTGCCTTTTGTTTCAAATAAGCTAGCCATCTAGCCATAGCCTACTACCAACGAATTGGACAAAAATGAAAATTTAAGAAAATCTTAAATTCTGAGCTTCGTTTTGAAAACAATTGCATACAATTATATATTTTTGGAAATCCCACATTATGACTAATAAAATAAAAAGATAATATACGGGGTGTTCCATTTAAAAAAACATATATTTGCTTCGTAACTCAAAAACTGAAGTTGCTAGGAAAGAACTAACAACGCCACTGGATTCCACGGAAAAAATTGTTTAAGAATGCGTTTTAACTTCTTCGATAAGTTTAAACATAACTGTAATACGGGGGGTGCCTCAAAAGCGATACTTTTCAATTCCACCCTGTATCTCAAAAACCAAAAGGGCTATAAAAATTCTGCTGGCGCCATCTTTAGTTTCACAAAAAAGTAGCACAATGTCGTGAAAACCGCAACCCTCTATCTTTAAAAATAAGGGAGATACCCCTCAAAAGTGCCGAAAATGGGATACCCTGTACTAATAATTTTAATACAAAATAATTTTTGATAATAAAGTTTTTAAAACTAGTGGCTACATATTTTCAAAAGTTTATTTTGGTACCATAAATAGCGTAACTTTAAATCATTATGCTAGAGCTCTCGAATTATGAATTGTGACAGTGACAATAATACAGACACCGCCAAATGTCAATAAACCTAATTCTGACGTGATCATTTTTTAATTTCTTTTTTTAATTTGCTTTACTGTTTTTATGATTCAATAAAAAATTCTTCTTTAACTCCAAAGACAAATGGACATTGTCACTCTGGGAAACACCCCTGGCAACATCCCCAGACTGTATCCATTGCATATTTAAGCCTCGCATTCGAACCGCTCTCTCTAAGGAGATGTTAATTCGTAATAAAGGTTCGAATTTCCGACCAGTTGAGAGAGCGAGTATCTGATGCTAATCTTCTACCATCAATTATTCTTAATATATGTATGGTCGTAGCATTTTGCCTACTTTGATTAAATCGATCCAAAGGCTGCGAGTACAGAGGAAATCCATTAACTCTACGGATGCTTTCATTTCCAAAATTGAAAGGCTTGTTCAATGTACCTGGAGCTGCGCTAACACCGCCGCCTCTCTACGCTTCGTATCAAAGAGAATTCGCAAAATCTAAGAACTGCCTAAATCTGAGGATCTGGCGAAAAGGAGAGAAGATGCAGTTTTCAAAACGTCAACTTCTCTTTTCCCATTTCTCGAGGCATAAATAGCCAACTTTGCGCCCGACGAGAGTGCGGATTTATTTGCATAGTTGCCGGAGCTGCGCAAACTTTTCGAATTATAATTAGCAAGAACATAATAACGTAATCTCGGCGAGTTATTTTACTGCTCTATCGTTTAAACTGTTTGGCTTTGTTCTTGACTGATAGCAAATTTGGTTTTAAAGTTAAAACTCTCGCAGAACGCGACAAACACTCCTTCTCACCATTAAAGACAGTCGTGCTTCTATGACGGCAACCCAAGAAAATAAAACTTAACTTCAATCCGGAATTTAATTATTGAAAATTGAAATCGCTCGAATCGCCTTAACTCTGGAATTGCCTTTATTGGTGCGCATCTTTTGGATTCCTGGAAAGTTCCGCCCTTAGGCTGATGCCGGAATTAATGTAATCGGGTCTTCACGAGAGCCGTTCCTGGTCAGTGGTGAAACGTGACCAGGTTCGATGAAGTTTGAAAAACGACAACGGATTTAAAAGCAAAACAGAGTTAAAACGGTTTTAGAATTTTAACAGAGAAGCTGAATACTAAATACTTTTGCATAGAGTGAGCGCTGGAGCTTAATATCTTTCTTGTTGCGTGGTGGAAAATAATGGAAGTGCATTGTTTTATATCTGGTACGAACAGACGATTGCAGGAGCTTATGCGGTTTAAAAGATCTAATAAACTGGATCTATCTCGAGGCGCAGCAGTTTACTGCTTGTGCTTTGTGAAATTTGCTACAAAGTGGCAGAAGTTTAAATCGTCAAGGGACGTGGGATATTTTTGTCTCAGTCGAATGAACAGATTTATTTGTCTATGAGGGACGTTTCTTGTAGGATCATCAACTACAAAGTTTTTTACTACGTTTTTTTTTGACACAGGTGGCCATGGAAATATGACAGTTTGCCCACTGTATAGTTTTTTAACAATGGCAACGTTATTAGTTATAAAAACGCTGTTTTCGACCTTTTAAACGACTGATAAACCATCATTTCGCAAGCTCTAATTGATTTCTGTATTTTACGGTAATCTGCATAGTTATTAGTTATATTATGAAAACTGTAAAGCAAGGATTCCGACAAAAACGTGACATGCGAGTTATAATTTGTCAAAAATGTAATTGACACGATTCTAATCAGTAAAATAAAAGCCAACATCAATTTCCCACAAGTTGTTATGCTGATTTCAGGTAGTTTTACTTTAATTTATCCCATCAGTTTGACACTGAGTAAATCAAATTAATTTTCGTGGCGTTTGCATTACGGAAAAAAAAACTGTCAGCAAATAAATTATTCTACTCAAATGCCCAAAACAGTTCCGGCCAAAACCAAAAACCAAGTTATAAAGTGAATGCCTGTTCTTAATAAATTATCTCATATATTTATATCAATTAGGTCCGGTATTTTGAATCCCGATCACGAACTGGATCAAGTAGTCATCGTCAAATGTTACCGTCCGATTAAGTATTTTGATACGTTTTTTGGGTATTTGATTAGCTAATCAGATAACTTCGCTACTAATTTGATGTTGTCATTTTTGATTTTAGAAATTGCTGGCTGTTTGTTACCGAATGCAAGTCCCTGAGTCCCGTTTTTTGCATCGCCCACATAAAAAAATTTCTGTTCCTGAACCAACGAAAACAAATTATCAAATAACAAAACGTCAAAAAATTAAATCAGCAACCGACGGTTAAATAAATATTTAGCGGGTGCCAATTAAAATTAATCAACGTATGTTGGTATTTGATACCTGTTTCAGGTTGATTAGTGTTAAAATAATTTAATCAAAATTCAAAATACCGCTCCTTAGTGTAGTATTGGACAACTTATAACGGTTTTCTAATAAAACGATATTGATTTTTTCTATTTTTTGGTGTAACAATTTTAGTCTCACTTTTATTTATTTTTTTTAATAATAATCGTACAATTATTATAGTTAACCATTAACTATCTTTCAAATTATTGAATAATTATCTTCCATCCGCCATTTGTTTGTTGGTTTATTTACTTCAAAAGCTATACAGCTTTAAGGCACCTTATTGTCCTTTAACCTACGGTACAGTAACTTACAGTGTAGCGTTTTCTTTTTCACAAAGAAAACCTACTGGCTTCCCTTTCAGACTTTCATAAATAACTGTAAAATACCATTTTATTTCCAAAGAAATATGACTACCTTGGCCGCCATGTTTGTTCACCTTGATTATCGTTTCTATGCGATCCTTCCACTTCGAGTTCTATGGTTAGAAATCATTTGAAAGTTGACTTCTTTTGGACATTGACATGTGTCAATGGGTTGATTCATTATTTTGCTATCTGTGCAGCGTTGCCAAATTTCACCAATATTTTTACTTAGATTCCCTTATTTTCTTGTGCTCTTCTAGTACTTTCCCTAAATTTATCTTTTATTTAGCAACAATGGCAAGATTTTCATATTTCGCGGTTCATTTTCTCCTTCTTTTTATTCCCCCCTTTTGATACTATAATTTCTGTTTTTTTGACCAATTCAGAGCCCAGGTGGTAAAGGTAAAAACGTTTGATAGCCCCTTTTCCATCTTGACCACTGTCCAGGGCACATCGGACGTCAGCCTGTCCCTAAACGGCTACAGTCTAGCCATGTGGCTATTGTAAAGTTCTCGTATTTTGGGGTCCAATGAATAGTCCAATGAGTAGTCCAATGTTTGAGTAATAAAACTCAATACCTACTTTTTTTTCGGATCCTACAAGTGCAACGTTTCATCCTGCACGTGTGCCTATAATGGAGCCGTTAGTGACGGTGATGGCTCCTAGGTTTTAAACCGTCTGGGTTTTGGAGCCCCTTTGCCGAAAATGGAGCCGTTAGTGACAGTGATGGCTCCTAGGTTTTGAACCGTCCAGCATTACCACACATGATGCACTGATCCTCTACCTCAACTAGCAAGAAAGCCCTACAAACTGGCCAAGTATTTCATCCGGTAGGAGTAGATTTAAAAACCAAGTGTACCTGCACTAACCTTAGGTAAGAACTAACACCATAATAAATAAATGTGCCTAATTTTAATAATTCCTGTTGGTTTTACTTTGGTTTGATCACCTAAACAATATGAACATCAATAATTGCTATGATAATTTTTTCAATTTTAATATTATAGCTATTACCTGTAACTTAAATTGAGTGGCGCTCAATTAACAGGTCTAGCTTATATAGCTAAACTAGGCTTCAACTCTTTTTTATGTCATTTTGAACCACGACATAGCTCTCCACCTACCCAAAGCTGCCGTTCGCATAGTATGTGGCTTTGCTAACTTTTACCTTTTTTAAAATACGTCACAACAGTACAACTATCTATATAACTTTCCAGGCTTTAAAGCTGCGATTCAATGAAATCTCTTCCTGACGCTTCGTTTACAGCTGCAGCAGACATTATCCGATAGACTACAATCCGCCAGCTGCCAATTCAAACGGCTGAACAGATTAAGGATGGCGACGTCAAGAATTCTAAAACGCGCAAAACCACCAAAAAACAATCTTACATTTGAAGATCGCTGCTCTGAAAGCCTTGAACGAACCCAAGGATATTCTCATTTACCAGCAGATGAAGGAAACGCAACAGTAGTCATGTCAACATCGGATACGAAGGAAAAATCAGGACACTGTTAGATCCCACCACCTACAAGAAGCTAAATCGTGATCTAACCGCTCGGATACTGAGGGCCGCCAACAATTTAATCAATGACGTGACATCGGATGAAATGACTAAGCTTAAAAAATCAGAAGTCTTGCCACCAAGGCTGTACGATTTGCCTAAGATCCGCAAACTGAATGAGCCACTGAGACTCATCGTGAGTTCCATAGGAACCCCAACCTACGAAATCGCAAAACACCTCCCAAAATTTCTGCAACCTGAAATAAGAAATTCCGTTATAGAAGAATCCCCTCATTTCGTCGAAAAGTGCATTCTTTGACCCTTTTTCCAAGAGAAGTTCTCGTTAGCTTCGATGTTGTTTCGCTCTTCACGATGGTACCCATTGAGGAAGCCATGGAACATATTAACAAGAAATTTCCACAAGATATTAATTTGATGTTGCAACACTTGCTGCGAGGCAAAATCTCCTTTTATTTTACATTTTACTTCTGCAAGCAGTAATAAAATTAGCTTCGATAATCAAATTTTTTCTGGATTCAAAATACCTTTTGTGACAAAGCTGCTCATGGTATTTCTCTTCGAGGCCACCCACCAATCCCAGGTATGTAAAGTTTTATAGCATTTCTACCAACTTTGAAACTCGTGTTATTAATAGACTTATCACCAAATTAATGTCCGCGCCTCATTTTTGTGTAGACCTCTTTTCCTTCACTTACTTCAATTTCCACTTCCTTTCACTTTAACTAACTTATCATCTACTGGCATACCTAGCTGCCTGCCCCTTTGCTTCATACCACTGGTGTCGTCTACTAGTATCTACTAGCCATCAACTATCCGTTGAATATGTGAACTTAGACCCTTCGTGCTGGGAACATCGTGAACATTCTTCAGCCGAATCGTTCACCTCACTCATCATCAATACTACACCTGCGAGCACACCTCACCACAGCACACAGAAATACCAACTCTCGAGACTGCGCTGCAACCAATGGTCTGGAAGTTTCAAGATGGCTCTGTTCCTCTACCAATAAATAATAATATATAAATAATAAACAGGTGTTTTGAGTACTACTCAAAACACTTTAGAACTAAGGCGAACAACCAATAGTCTCTAGGGAAAACCCATACGTTATTTGTCTCAGCCATTCCTTTCTTCACTACTAAGTACCTAAAGCAAGTCTTAACCTCCAACTTTGAATATTTAAAAATAGCAAACAGCTAATCTGAAATTATTGATTTTCCAAGTACCCAGCCCTACTCCAAAAATTTGGGCCTGTTTAAAGTAATCGTACGATTAATTTTTTCTATTGAAGAGAATATTGTTATATTTTCTATAAATATAAATTAATGTTTTTCCAGTAAGTACCCTCTTTAACTTCTAAAATCGGCAAAGGTTGGTACTCATGATAAACCTCTCTAATGCCGCCATTTTCTGTCACATTAAAAGAGAACTGTGAACCACGAAATCAGTTGTACCTGTCCAAAATTACAAAGCGTTACATTACCACGCTACCAACACTACAAGATAAAAACCAAAACGGGTATCGAAAAGATGTTCATACTGTTTTGATGAAAATAAATTGAAATTAAAAAAGCCAATCAAGTACCTCGTGTGAGTACCTTAGAAGCGGTTATCAAGGACAAAGGAATATTGTCTAAGAAAATTAAGGAGGCTTCAACTTTGAAGCTCAAGAAGAAGAAAAATGTTCCTAAGATTGAAGACCTACAAAAGTTGGATGAACAGCTCGGTAAATTTAAGAAGAGACTAGAAACGGCAGACGATGAGTTTAGAAGGGGACAGAAAAAAAACCAACCATTACCTCTTGTAATAACAGTTGTTGAGGTCAACTCCTAAAAAACTAAGCTGATAGTTCTCACTCGCGATTTAGTCAAATTGGAAAGAATCAAATTGAAGGAGGCCAGAAGTGGCTGTACCTACAAATCTAACTTCTTGAACTTAAGTTGAAGAGCAGGATTTACTGGGTGGCTTCTTACCATCGAGAAAGATTTAACGAAGCTTGAGAAGGTCAATCGTAAAGTCGAAGCCCTTAAGAAAAAGGCGAGGCAGGTCGATGAGGTCTTCACGTATCAGACTAAGCCTAAAAAAAAGCTCGAAAAAAGAAACTGCTGAACCTGCTATAATCAAGATTACCAAGAAGAAGAATGCACCAGAGAAGGAAGAGGAGATTGAAATTGAAAGAAACTATGGGAGAAAATTAATCCTATTATACCGGAAGAAAGAGATAGTTCTGGAAAGGAACCGAAGGTCGGCGTTAAAAGATCAAATTTCGACATGAAAACAGCAAAAGGCAGACTTGTGAGCCTAACTACAGTTCCTGGGGAACAAGACAAGGAAAAACCTGTAAAGAAACAGAAGGAAATAAAGGCAAAAAATATAGAGAAAGAGGAAGTAAATAACCATCGAAAAGAATGTTTATTCGAAAATTATCGAGAGAAAAAACTTATGAAGAAGTTACAAAGAAAACTCATCTGAATCAATGTGAAGAATTTCAGCTTAAACCGGTACAAAGACTTCAGAAATATTACCAAATCTACATGACGAAATAGATTTCATTCCCACTATCGATGGGGACTTGTAGAAAAAGAAGAAAAAGACCAAACCAAAGAAGGAAGCTCCACAGAAAACCGAAAAATTACCGAAAGGGAGAAGTGTGCTTCAAAGGAAGCCACAAGAAGAAAAACCCTTGGCAGTTTTTACTTACGTTTTGGAAATCTCTTTGGTCCTATTCCCGATAAGCACATGTATGTGTAGATTTGACTACGTTATATCAAGCAACAACCTCTCTCTCTTCTTTTTATGATGAGTCTATGCAGTGGGGATAGCTCCAGTAGGAGCTTCAATGATATTTCCCAATTAATAGGTATGCATAACATGAACAAGTACTCCCTTTTTGAAAGGTTCCAAATCACTTTTACTTTGCCAACTATGCTGCCAACATTTTCTCAATTTTCTTTTGTCTAGGTGTATTTCTTTCACTATATTTTATTTTTCGCTAGTCTACTTTTTACCTACTGTTCGTACAGATATATTTTTCTTGATTCTTATATCTACTCCTAGTTATTTAGATACTTCGCCAGTTTGTAGAGTTGCATGGCATGACAAGTTGGAGTGAAAAATCAATCTAACAGTATGTGGGAAGCTGCTGCTTAACCGTGAAGTTGAAAAACCAGTCGGTTTAAGACGTAGAGACCACCTTCTTCCCCACCGAATCCATCTTCGTCTATGTAATGAATAACTAGATGGCTTAAGACCTAAGAGCAATCACCAACGGCTCCACCTTCGATAACTGTTCAATCGGGTATGGATTTAAAAGAAATACAAGTAGAAAGGCATTGAATTAAGGTACTTAAATGTTTGACTCCAAATTAACAGCTATTAGCTAATTGCTTTATGGCAGGTTGCGGCCTTCAGAGACTGGCTCACACGTCCAAACTGTGATCAAGATGGAAAAAGGTCCACTAAAGGCTTACACATCTCCCACAGCGCAGCGGCTTTAAATTAGGCAAGACGGATGTGATATGTCAAAAAAAAAGAGTTAAAAAGTGAAAATGAACAGCGAAAATGAAAATTTAAGCCACTGTCGTTGAAGCCACGTTTTTAGGTGGACCCTTTAGAGCTCTCTGAGAGTGTTCTCATCCTTTGACTTTGCACTAGAAATTAAATGATAGAGAAATTATATTCTCTGATCAGATATTGTTTAACCAGAGCCCTAATGTGACGTCAAGCCGAGGATATATAAATTGAGGGAATTAGAGTCTAGTGTCCTTGCTAGATGATCATTTGAATAATCTAAAGATGAAGCTTAGCAATGCTGTGAAGACTGCATCCATCATCCTAAGAAATTCCAACGTCTGATCTTTCCAGTTAGAGTTTGATGTACTTTATTGTAGTGGAGATGGGTAAACATATCAAAAAGATGTAAATGAATTCAAGTAGGTTTCCGTCTTTATAAGAAAAAACACCACAAGATGAAATGTCACCTTATTCAATCGTGGTAGTGGTAAGGTTGAATCAATACAGTGATGTTATGCCCAATTTGCTAATTAATCTCGACACAGAAATAGTATATTGTTTAACGAGTGCAAGTAGTCATGTTGGTTTAGAGCATCAGTAGAATATTATATCAATAGCCAATCATCTACGACCAAAGGCTTTAGAGATTTCAACTCAAAATGCTCATTGGAGATACTCAGGGATTCCAGTACAAACAGAGTACTTTTATTTTCAAGAAAATTTACATTTTTAATGTTAAAAGTGAGCAATAAGTCATTAATGAGCACATTGATCTAGAGGTAGCAATGCAGTCGTTGAATTAAGACGATTCTCAGCCACATGGAATCTGCAGTGTGTTTGAAAAATCTGGAAAAGGTCTAATATTGATGACAGGGCTTGGAGATAAGTTGCAAAATTTTCAACCGAAGGATTATTGGCAGACTCAGGGTTCATTTGCCCTCACAGCAATGTGGCCAGATTTACGGTTGAGCAGATATTGAGTGTAACTTTGTACCTTTAATTTACGTGCATTCAATACAGTTCTTTTAATCCCTCAATCTTTTTAGGTTTTGATTTACGACAACAGTGACAGTGTGGTCAAATATTGAAGACAAGACTTCGAGACAAATTTAAAAAATTGGAGCACAGTGGTCGACTCATCAAAGTTGCCAGCTCTTTAGAAGATATTATACTCAGCATTCTTTCGTCGATTTTTTATTTTTAACACGTTGTTGTTGACCAAAAATCAATTGAGATTAGGAACTGATATTTGCCTTCAATATTTTTGGCGGGGACACCTCTTTGAAAAATGTTTTACACCAAAGTTGATTTCCTAACGGATATAAAGCATACCTCGCCAGAAGGTTATTATAATTTTTCGAAGGACCGCTTGGAAACACCATGATCAATTAAAAGTAGGAGAAACGACTCAGCTAATAGTTGGTATTGGCCAATATTGACAATATTGAGTAGTAAAAATTGCAGTGTGTTGCAATGCACTCTTTGTTCAGTGTTTATACGAGGATTGCATAAACGGTGCAATATAAACCTTTAGTATTATGTATGCATATACAGTTTTAGTGTATATTCATCTGTTTAAAGGGTACTTATTACTGAAAACATTGGCTTAGATGTGCATATATTTATACCAGGTGTCCAGCACAACCCTGGACATAGGAGATTAACATGGGAAATTGGTTTTTATTTTTTTGCGCCTGTACGGTTGATTTGATTGAAAAACTTTTATGAGCAATGTTGTAGAGCTTATGGTCAGCTATCATCCTGTAATTAATTCAATACCTCAGTTTTGGCTGTTTTTTGGAAAAACGCCTCGAAATGTGCAAGAATTTGAATTAGGCGCGTCACCCCCGCCATGCATGTGCAGTGTCGCCAACATAATATTTTTTTATGTCAGTATGTTACTCTTAAAAGTTTTTCAATCAATTCAACCGTATAGGCGCAAAAAAATAAAAACCGATTTTCCACGTTAATCTCCTTTGTACAGGGTTGTGCTGGACACCTGGTATAAATTATATTATATATGCATATATATATATGCAATAATATATTATATGCACATCTAAGCGAATGAATTCAGTAAAAAGAACCCTTTAAACAGATGAATATACACTAAAACTGTATATGCATATATAATACTAAAGTTTAATATTGCACCGTTTATGCAATATAAACACTGAACAAAGAGTGCAAAGCACTGAAATTTTTACTACTGAATATTGATACACTCCAAGTAGTGTGAGAAGAACACTAAATAGAAAGAGAAGCACTATTTATGCAATAAAATAACGTTCATTTACTGCAAACTACGAGGAATTAATCTGCAAATTCTCGATAATGCACAAATGACAGAAACACACTTAATCCAGTACATGAAACTGCGATTATGCCCGAACGAACACCAAACGAATACTTTATCAAACGGCATTTCGAGCGATTTGTTTTGCCTGGGAGAGAGCGATGTTTCACCTACGAAATCTGAACTTTAACTCCCATTCACCGCGATGAACGAATGTATTTATGCAAACATCAGCCAATCATATTGAGCGATTGATACCATTAATCGGTAGCGAAGATTCTCAGCCAATAGGGAAATAAGCAACTTCCGACGCCCTCGTTATGTAGGGTAAAAAAACTATGGTCTGGGCTATTTTTATAGAAACTGATGATTTATTTGGATGTTTACTATTTAAAATCGTTTTAAAATGCGTTGATTATTCCTCCTTATGTTGGGTTTCCTCAACAATTTTCTTGACCATTCTTACCGTTCCCAGACTTTTATAACAGTCTGCTCTATAATTTCTAAATCCTAGAATAATTGACTATTTCTCTGTATCTCAGAAGGTCTAAAAATATGTAGGCAAAACGTCGACGTCTTCAATAGTAGATTATTTTATTTACTTCAATTTACTCTTACTACAACTACTACTACAACTTACTTCAATCTAAAGTAATAATTACTGTACTCGTCTAATCTTTCCTCGTAACGAAAAATTAACAAAAACTTTATTAAAATCCACTGAACACGTCAAACCTGTGGGTAAATAATTGAACAGGACCTCGATGCGGTTAAAATGAGTTGATGAAGAATTCATGCGTAGTGTGCTTTATTGACCTACATCAAGTCAGTGCCGGAGGCACCCCGTTCTTATGAAAAAGCAAATTTGGTTTACTTTGCGGCAATTTGTCAACCTCGAGGGATAAAATATTAAACGCACCCCCGCTTGAAGACGCTTTAATCAAGATTTAAGGCGTCCTAAATCTTATGCGACAGTAATTAAACAGATATTACCACTTACCCTTGAGCAGCCTCATCCCTTTCCTACGATAAATCACTGCTCGTTTTAATCAAACCCTTTACATCTATTTTTAAGCTAATTTTCCTTCGCACACGAGGCGCCAGTGCAGGTAAACCTCTACAACACCCTTCGGAGATTATTAATATCACCTTGTACGATAGTTCTCGGGGGAAACGTGTCGCAATATTAAGGTTAATCTGCTACGCTTGCAGCCCTTAATTCGCGATCCCCAACTCGACTATAACGATATGATAACTCGCGGTTAATAGCTTCTGGATAAGAAATTTTGCAGGGGATGGACCCTGGGATGATCGGGGTTGATTAAGACATTTCCTAGTTACGATTGCGATATCCACTCTTGAGGAGGGTTGGAAATGGGATGGTTGTGCTATATTGATTGTGACGTTTTTCCACCAACTGTTGAAAAGCATTGATAAATTGATAGCGTAATAACCGTTTTTTAACCGGTCTGTAAGTATTCCGATTAACAATAAAACTAATTGAATTAATAAGGGCACGTACAGAATACTGCGCTGCAATAATAATTCGGTTCGGTGCATCGTCGGAGTGGTGCGCAAATAGGGTGCAGCTTTTGGCATGAAAATTCGCTAAATTTAATCATTGTGCCCTGTTACAATAAACGATGACGAAAAGGGTTAAAATGCGAGCCCGGCTTTTTACGGTGTTGAAATAAATTAATTATAAGCCGACGCGTTAAATATTGGTTATGGAATTTGTTTTTGAACTACAATCAAAACGTTCACATTTTACCAATGAAGCAATTATGACTGCTTACAAGTATGTTTTTTTTTATATTAATTAATTTTTTAAATCCCCTTTATAGTGTTAGTAGTAGACCTGAGATGACTCGGGACCAAACTTTTAGGTACGTAGTAAAATTTGTACTCTCTGTTGTGTTAATATGCTTATTTTAGAATGCCTTATGTGTCATCCGCAGTTTGAATGCAAATTTATAAAAATGCATTTGAAATAGGAGGGGGTTGGTTATCGCAAAAAAGAACAGAAAACCTGAGTGAGGATATTTAAATAAATCGCTGAAGCAGAGTTGGGATGAGGCATTCAAGGAGAGTGGAGAGTGGGTACGTGAAGGGGACATTAAGGAGGAGGGGGGCTGGAAATAGAGGAAAGAGCAGTGTTGGACTTGGCAGAAAATGAGAAATCGAGTGTATGTCCCCGTAAACGGGTACAGCGAAGACGAAATGGGAAGGAAAAAAGACACTGAGTCCAAGGTGGATGAAATAAGTAGTAGAAATTAGTAAAAAAGGAACAGTAGGCGTAAGTTGCTACAGACTGACAATAAGTGATGATGATTTAAATAGATGGGCTTTATTGACTTGGAAACAACGCAAAATTAAATAGAAATCAAAAATAGAGAAAAAGTAGCAAAGGTAGCAAAATGGTTTTAAAACAGAAATTATATGAGGAGGCTGAGGATATAGAGTCTCGGTCAAGTGAGCATCCTAAATCAGCGGCTGGCGCTTTTTGTGAAATGAGACACCCAAATTGCACTCAAAATTCCACGGATTTCTCTTCATATCACCATATTCCATTAATTTTAAGCTGCAGATGATCGCAGTCTGAGTTGCTCTCCACTCTATAGTACACCTTGAGGGTATCGACGTACAACAGATCATTGAAACTAGGAATGTGATAACATCGGGTGCATTGTTTTACAACGACATGGGGAGAATACGTACCCTTATTGCACTCGGTGCATTCAATTCGCGTCGCTGCCCTATCAGCTTATTCAACTTACATCATCACGTTGCCATATTGTCACGTAAATGTTTTCGCATATTAAAATAAGCAAATTTACAAAAATATTGTGCTGAATTTATACTATTGTGCATCTTTGCGGTTTGGGTACGGGGGTTATCTCCCCTGAAGGGTGCTAGGCGGATCTTTAAAACAGAACGGGGCGCTTCAAGCTCGGGAGCTATCGTTAGAAATAACAAGAAGTGGATCTATGTAAGCGTCTATTTCCTATGACCTTAAAAGTAACCTACTCTAGCAAATTTAGAATAACGAAAATAAACAAAGAAAAAACGCAAATAGAACGCACAGTAGTTCTTACCGAAATATTAGGTAGACCAGGTCCATATACAGGCTGGCCCAACGAAAACTTTCTACCAGGGTTTTCTGGCCTATTAAGCAAAAAACACGAAAACGCTCGGATCCGCCAATTTTCATTCTAAGGAAGACATATTTTTTTGATGTAATTATTGTCTTAGAAGGAAACCATGAAACCGGGGTGACTCTAAAAATTTTAAATGGAAAGACGTGTCAAGTTACACATCATTTTGAAGGGCGTTCAATTACCTTTTCAGTGCCGAATCATTTTTAAAATTTGAATGATTTGTTCTTGGGAAAACAGGAGCAGGAGACAGAAAAATCGGTTTGACATTAAATTAATTTCACTTTATTAGTTGTTGAAAATGACCACCACCGACCTCCATACAGTAGTAAAGACATTGTTCAAAGTGCATTCGAACATTTTGCAACATTTGTGGAGTTATAAGATTATACGCATTTACAATATGTTGCATGTCTTCAAGTGAATCCGGTTGTGTAGCATAAATTTTGGACTTCAAATGACCCCATAAAAAAAGTCCAGCGGGGATAAATCCGGGGAACGTGCAGGCCATTCTGCCGGTCCTCTTCTCCCAATCGACCTTTGAGGGAATGTTTCATTTAAAAACTGCCTAACAGGAGCGGCGTAGTGCGGATGAGCCCCATCTTGTTGAAAAATGATGTTTTCTTCACGGTGACGGTCATCGTATTCGATTAATTCTGTTAAAGCTGGATCAATGGCGTCTTCCAACAAATTCAAATAGATTTGTCCATCCAAGTTTCCAAGTAAAAAGAGTGGACCGACAAAATTATCTCCGAAAATTCCTATTTAAACGTTTAGATTTTTGTGGACGTTGCGTGTGAACTTCATGAAAAAGCATTGGATTGGTTAACGACCAATATCGGCAATTATGGCGGTTGACCTCACCGTTCAAGAAGAAGGAACACTCATCAGAGAAGCAAATGTTATAAAGGTATTCCAGATTGTTAACAATTCGTTAACTAATGATTTCACAAAATTCTAATCGTCTATCGAAATCATCTTCGTTTAATTCCTGCACTAATTTAATTTTATAAGGATGGAATTTATGTGCTTGTAATATTTTCTGGATGCTTGTAAGCCGACCACCTGATGCATTTGATAATTTTCTAGTGCTGGTAGCAGGTTTTATCGCGACGTGTCCCAAAACAGCTATTTCAACTGCTTCTGTTCTTATTGCTGGATGATAAACAATCCTTTTTTAAGTTCCTACACGTCTCTTGAAATTTGCCAACCAGGTCTCTCACGTAAGATATATTCCTATCAGGATATTGTTCATTAAACAATTTTGCGGCCCGCCTAGCACAATCGTTATTTCGGAAACAGAACAAAATAATGTCCATTCTTTCTTGAATACTGTACAGCATTTTTAAATGATGAGTGTGTACAAAAGTAAAAGACAACTACTAAACTACAAATCATCAAAGTATAGGTAGGAATAATGCAATAATATTTTTTTAATTTACATTCCGTATCAGTGTTGTCAAATTCCTGATATGATAACATAAAAACCCTTTTTTCTCGAGAACAGACCATTCAATTCTAAAAAGTTAGGCGGCATTAAAAAGGCAATTGAATGCCCTTTAAAATGATGTATAACTTGACACCCCTTTCCATTTAAGATTTTTAGGATAAAAGTCACCCCGGCTTTGGGGTTCATCTGAAAAAGCTATAAATACCAGAGAAACATGTCCCCTTCGAAATTAAAATTGACGGGTTCGGGCGTTTTCGTGTTTTTACCTTCATAAAGCAGAAAACATCGGTGGAAAGTTTTCGTTGGACCACCTTGTATATTTCGACTCAAGTAAACGGACCTCGTAACTCCGATCGACTTTACGGGTGCAAAAATACTTATTGGTACCAATGAATTGCTTCCACCCTTCTCTGTACTTTGACAACTTGACTCTAGGTTTCTACTGGTGGTCTCGGTTGGTGATCGTTAGTCCTCCCGGCGTAACGATGCTCCTTCTGGATCCCCAAAACAACACCAATTCCCCAAAAACGACCCTTCTCGCGAGTCCCCAGGCTAAAGACTGCTTTCGCTAGTCTCCCAGACTAGACTGGCTTGGTGAGCCTCTCGACTAAGACTTCTTTTTCTACTTTTGAACAGTGGGCTGGTACCTGATAGTGGTCGTTCGTCCTTCCGGCGTGATGTAGACCTCCAACCAGCCCCAACGCAGCACACCGCCGCACCCACTCCTATGAGTTCCCCATACTAAGACTTCTTTTTCTACTTTTAAACAGTGGGCTGGTACCTGATGGTGGTCGTTCGTCCTTCCAGCGTAATATCGACCTCCAATCAGCCCCAACGCGGCTCTCCGCACCGACTACTCGTGAGTCCCCAAAAACCGGACTCAGTTCGTGAGCACCCAGACTAACCCTGCCGTCTCTCTCAAAAACACTCGTGCCAATTTTTTTTTATAGTTACCATTTTTCCCCGACGATTGCAACCTTCGTTTCCATGACGTCAATGAGGGTCAACTAGTGCTTGGTTATTAAACCGGTCATCGACCAACCATTTCTAAGAATGCTGCAATTTGTCTCGTCTGTGTCTTTTTGCTCCTTTGAGACACATATCAGTTTCTACATTAACCACAAACTACATGTCACAAACATTCGTATTTTTATTACTTTTTTATTTATTTTATCGCTCAGGGTGTTGAGTTCAAATGTGAACTCAACACCCTTCGAAGAAGTTCAAATGTGAACTCATGCTAATATTTCAATTTTTTGCTTTATGATTTTGACTCCAATGTACACATAGCACATAAAATATACATTTATGACCTTTTTTACAACATAAAAAATTTTAATATGCTAGTTTTTGATAAAACATTTATGTTAGATGGGAATTGAAAACTGAAAAATTAACAAAATAACTGCAGTTGTCACTTCCGTAATTTGCAGTGCAGTGCGTCAATTCGCTTGGTTTTTTTAATACTTGGTTACCAAGCCTTTTTTGTAAAAACACGTAGTATGTGTAGTAGGTATGCGATGCAGGATGATCACAACTCAATAGACATAAAACAGGAGCACGTTTAAAAAAAAAACCTAATCATCCCTTCTTAGGCTTCCAGTTTTTATTTTATATTTATTCACTTCAAGTTTTTATTGACTAAAGATAGTAGGTAAGTAATAAATTCAAAATTTTTATTATTTGCTACTAAAGTATTGCTGAAATACAGGTTCTTTTTTCGATTTTTCGACATTTTCTGAGGCATATATCTCTGCAACCTTAGACTTAGACGGTAGACGACGTAAACCGGCCATGTTGATTAGTTTTCTGTATATTTTTAGCTGATTTAAATGATGTGGAGTTTTATACCTTTATGTCTAGTAGTTTGTGAACAATTAATACAAAAACTAATTTTTTCGATAAAGAGTAATGTGCGAGAAAGAGGCAGCTGATGTCATTTTATTTTGTTAGATGTGGGATGTACTAGCCCTTTCTAACACATCACTCCTTATGAAAAAAAAATATTTTTTATCAATTCTTCGGAAACCACTAGATTTAAATGTATAAAACTGTACATAATTTGATTAAGCTAGAAAGAGTTATCAAACTATTAATATACAGGATGTCCCATTTAAAAAAAAAATGACCTTATATCATAACTTGAAAATCACTCAATAAAAAATTCTAAACCATTAAATAATGTATAAAAAACTGAAAAATATTTCTATTTGATTTTGGGTTCCTCTCCTCCTTTATACCTATGACCTGTACCTCCTTTATAAAGAAAACGAATTAAGCTGGCCGGGAAATAATTATATTAAATTTATCATAAAAATTGGAGTCGAGACTGTATAATCAGAATGTATCTATCTAGTACGGTTTTACCAATATCCCACAAATCCATCGAAAAGACGCCACCTTGTACGTATTCTATGTTCACTGAGTTCTGAATCACCCTGTATAACTGTTAACGGATCAACGCATGCAAATTGAAGTAATAATATTACAAGATGCCTGTGAAGCCGCTTTGTTTTCCCTTTAGGTCTCTTCGGTTAGGTTAGTTCAGTTGTGTTTTTCCTTTGTTTACGTTAGATCAGTTATGTTTTTCCTTTGGTTAAGTTAGTTTACGTTTGTTCAAATATGTGAAACCAAGTTTGTTTCCCTGTAAGGAACGCTTTTGTTTTTTCATGATTCCATGAAGGACCCTTTGGTTAGGTTAGTGCAGGTCAGTTCAGTTAGGTTTTGCTTTAGTTAGGTTAGTTAAGTTATGTTTTCCTTTGCTTAGGTTACTTCAGTTATGATTTTTATTTAGTTAGGTTACTTAAGCTCAGTAATTTCCGTTCTTCTAAATGAATTTTATTTGTACCCTCTTTGTATCTTCCATACAAGATCATTTACTTCAACATTAAGATAAATCTATACGTTTGGTTGCATAAATCATGTTTCCCCTTTGTGAAGTTTAAAAGTGTTTGCATTGCATTAGAAGTAAATTTTTATAATTTTGACGATCGTTTTTTTGTATAAAAGTTGTTCATCCAAGAAGTTTTATTTTAAAACGTATTTATGTCCGAAAGAACTGTTTAGAAATAAAATATATATATATATAAATTTGAGGGGGTACGAACCTGAATCCTTTAAAAAATATATTTATAACAAAAACAACATGAACTGTTTACAAGTTTGAATCCAATACTTCTATTTGGACGTTGAATCGAATTGATTGATTAGTTGAAAACACATTCCGTCTCTAAGTCTTGACAATTCTGACATATTTAGAATGCACCGGGTACAAACACAATGTACACCCAATCTAGTGTATTCCGGGTTTTGAAGCCGTGATCCAATGGAATTTCTTCCTGACATTTCGTCTACAGCTGCGGCAGATATTGTAAAAGGCGACGAACTAATGGGCGAACTGATCTCACGTGCTTCCTGATGTTGACCGATTTGACTATAGTGAACTCCGTGGTATTTACTCCCCCGTCACGTCGTCGCACTGCAGTGGAGGGACTGGGGTGGGGGTAGTGGTGGCGCGGGGTTTCGGCGCACTTGAAGTTTCCACTCTGCTGCAGCTGGGGCTGGGTATACATTGGCACCACAAAACGCAGTGTCAACAGGAAAATTACGGAACACAAGAGGAGTTGCAGGCTAGGAGAAACACAAAGTCAGCAGCAGCAGAGCTCGCTCTCTACCCAAGACACGACATCCTTTTCAATTAGCTGGATATTTTATATCAATCGCAGCGTTTATATCCGAGACTAACGAGAGAGGCCATTAAGATCTTTAAACACAACAACAATTTCAACAGGGAAAGAGGAAATTACGTTTCTAAATGCCAATTGGAAGTGATTTCAAGTGCGCGGACACACTTCAAGTGCGCGGAAACCCCGCGCCATTACAACCCCCATCCCAGTCCCTCCACTGCAACGCGACGGCGCGGCGGGGGAATAAATACCACGCAACTCACTACAGTCGAATCAGTGAACGTCGGGAAGGACGGGAGGTCACTTCGCCCATTGCCTCATCGCCTTTGGTAATGTCTCCCGCAGCTGTAGACAAAACGTTAGGAATAAATTCCATTCCAAATCGTGTAATATCCAAATCGTCAATGAATATTAGGAAAAAGGGAGCACCCAAAAGGGAACCCTGAGGCACACATCTATTTTTCGTGACGTCGCCTGAGAAGTGTTTCAGAAACGCCGTATGACTTTAGTTGGCTTTTCGAAAGTCCTCGCCCTTGGCTTTCTTCCTTTTGACGAATTTTAGGGCGCTGATGATGGCCTTTGTGCCGAAACCGGTGCGCCAATAAAGGATTTTAAAGAAAATTGCATGAAGTATACACTCTCCCACACCTACCTACTTGTTTGTTACCGTGCACACGGCAGATAAATTTGGATTCTCGAAAGTAGCCTAAATGGAATTTACCTGAGAGCCGATATCGACCAAGAAATGCAAGAAAGACGAAATTTGTGAGGCAAGACCTTCTGAGGAAGAAAACCATGATGACATTGGCAAAACCATTCGGAAGCTAATGATTATGTTCACTTATCCTGCCCAATGTCACTTCATAATTATTGCGATTTTCTCTACGACCAATAATTATTCACCCGTCTTTTCATTTCTTAACATCTGGATCTCACTTTTTAGTAATAATATAGCGGAACACCGTCACAATTTCAACCCTGTCAAATTCTAAAATTCTCTACTAGATCTGTACTATATCCAAATATTGCAATAGAAGATGTCACCGAATTTTTGAAATCAATGCATGGGTGCCATTAGTACTGATCATGATTGAGACCGAGAATGTGGACATCAAGTCGACGAATTGACTCCGGCTTGACTTTCATCGTAGGCCCCTGTACAACACCCGGAAACGGTTAGAGTAAAGCCAGTGACAGCGGCAATGTAATCTGCTGTGGGCACCAGACACCTGTGCCTTTGGACCGACGGGCCTCCCCATCTCGTATTTTACGCTTTCTTTGACCCCACGTTTAATTTTAGGCAAAACCGTGTGGCCCCCGGCTTACACCGAAGGGAGAACGGTCCGGCCAAAAGAGAATGCGAAAACGTTATTTGTTTTTACGTATTACTCCCCCGATTTTCCCCCCGCTGCTCAGGGACGTATAGAGGTTAAGATGCGGTTTAAGATTGAAGGCCGCAGGGGGTGTTTTTTTGCAGAATATTTGAAACTGAACAGCCTGGATAATTACTTACCATTTTTGGTCTTGTGGTAACGACGCTATTGCTTACCTGAAACAAAATAGTACTTTTTAGTGAAAAAGCTAGTTTATTGGATATTCAAATTAGTTTCGCTCATGACTGGTAAAATTAGATTCCATGGAAAACGTTTCACAAGAAATTCGCACACGTACCGAGCAACTGACAAACAATTTTGATTCCATGTTCCGTTTGATATAGCAAATTAGCTTTAAACGACTCCAATTAAACGTCGCTACTAATGAACGAGGCTATTTTAAATTTCCACTTATTAATGGCTCCCTAGTTTCGAGATCCGCCATATTTTGTGAACTTTCTCCCCTATCTATCCAAGACACATTGAACTGAATGCCGCGAAAATGGTAGCTTTGACTGTATGCTGTGACATTGTTTCTTTTCGTGGTTTCAAGAATAAAGTGCTCAACATACTAACAGCTCCTTTTTTAAGCAATTTTTAATTAATTATTTTAACTAGTTTAAAAAAATTAATATTTAATTTTTTTTAATGAGGTGGCTATTTTTCAATTAATTTCTTGGATGTTATACAGGTTGGCGAAAAGAGTGCTACAAAAATGTTAAAATGTACCTCTTTGCAACTTTGATAGAGCAATTTTGTTTTCATTTCTTTTTTATGTCATGTTGTACCTCTATACATTTTAGGCAGGCTTTTATTAATTCTATAGGGAAAACGAAAGTCGAAAACAGGGGCTTTTCGAAGAGTGGTGTATTTTTAAAGAAGACATGCTTAGTTAGCTGGCTTGATCATCCAAACTTTTAAGTTATAATCTACACTTTGTAGTCAGGACTTGTTTCGCGTATAAGTGTATCATCACTGGAATGAAGCCGATCGTTGATGGTAATGGTATGGTTGATGGGATTAAATCCAATCATTATAAAATTTGACCAAAATCCATGAGCTCAGAATATTGTTTAGCAAATTTTTGTTTCTTTACTTAGTACCTCGACACGTTTTTGGTAGAGCTTTTATTAGGGAGCTATAAAAATCTTACAAGGGTTTTGTAAGTGGTACAATTTGTAGAAAATTCGCCCCATTATTAAATGTTTTCCGCCACGGAGGTCCGAAAATATTAAATTTTTTACGTTTTGAGCAAAATTTCATTTATTTTTGACCAAAAATAAAAAAGAAAGATGAATTTCGAAAAAAACATCAAAATGTGTATTTTAAACTATGAGAGTCTCAATCAATTAATTTTAGATCTAATTCTAACATGCATTTTGCAAAAACTTGGTTCAAAAGTAACCTAAATTTTCGTATTTATGATTTTGTCATTTTGACATTTGTGAGTTTGTTTCAAAATATTAATTTTACCAAAACATTAAATTAGAATTTTTAATCAGTTTTGCCTTCCTAAAATTAAACTTTCTAGAAACATCAAAACTTGCATTTTCTGACAATGTGGGTGAGTTTTAACCGATTTTGGCCATCATCTTACCCTGATTTTTTCTAAATACCCCAAATTCTTATTTTTATAAGCATCGAGTCGTTCTGAACCGATTCTGGCCTTAATCTTAACTTTTTTTTTTAAATATTGAATTTGCATTTTGAGGGGTTTTGAGCCAAATTTCAAAAACACCAACTTTGAATCAGTTTTGCCTGATTTTGCTCTGAAGTTTTTTGACCAGGTGAGTCAAAAAACATTTTCCAAAAACTTTCAATTTGTATTTTTACACCATCTGAGACATTTTCAATAATTTTTGGCCTGACATTGGAAGTTTTAATCAATTTTCTTCTGAAACTGAGCTACTCAAAAAATACAAAAATTTGCAATTTTAGACAAAGTGGGTCAGTTTTAACCGATTTTGGCCATAATCTTACCCAAATTTCTCCATGCATCCTAAATTTGTATTTTTATAAGAATTGAGCCAAATTTCATTTATTTTACACCCAGAATCTTACCAAAAACAGGAAATTTTAAGTTTGCATTTTTAGACGGTTTAAATTACTTTTTTAACCCATTTGGCTCTAAAGTACCAAAAACATTAATATAAAAGGTTTTACTCAATTTTGCCTTCCTAAAATTAAACTTTCCAGAAATATCAAAACTGATTTTGGCCATCATCTTACCCTGATTTTTTTTGAATACCCCAAATTCGTATTTTTATAAGCATTGAGTCGTTTTACACCGATTTTGGTCTTAATCTTAACCTTTTTTTTTAGAAAAATATCAAATTTGTATTTTGAGGCATTTTGTTCTAAATTTCAAAAAACACCAAATTTGAATCAGTTTTGCCTGATTTTGCTCTTAAGTTGAATGTCTACAAAGACATAAATTAGAATTTTTTGACCAGGTGAGTTAAAAAACATTTTCCAAAAACTTTAAATTTGTATTTTTACACCATCTGGAACATTTTCAACGATTTTTGGTCTGACATTCAACCCCACTTCTTCAAAAAGCACCAAATCTTTATTTTGAGGTATTTTTAGTTACATATATCATTTATTTGTTTCTAAAATATAATTTTACCAAAAAACGAGAAATGAGAAGTTTTTAGTCAATTCTCTTCTAAAACTGAGCTACTCCAAAAACACCAAAACATGCAAGTTTAGACAATGTGGGTCAGTTTTAACCAACTTTGGCCATAAACTTACCCTAAATTTCTCCATCCATCTTAAATTTGTATTTTTATAAGAATTAAGTCGTTTTGAAGCGTTTTGAGCCAAATTTAATTTATTTTAGTCCTGAAATATTGCAAAAAAAACAGTAAACTTTAATCAGTTTTGCCTGATTTTGCTCTGAATTGAATTTCTACAAAGACATAAATTTGAATTTTTTGACCAGTAAAGTAAAAAAAAAATTTTCCAAAAACTTAAAAGTTTAACAGTTTTAACCAACTTTGGCCATAAACTTACCCTAAATTTCTCCATCCATCTTAAATTTGTATTTTTATAAGAATTAAGTCGTTTTGAGGCGTTTTGGGCAAAATTTTATTTATTTTAGTCCCGGAATGTTAAAAAAATAGTAAACTTTAATCAGTTTTGCCTGATTTTGCTCTGAAGTTGAATTTCTACTAAGACATAAATTTTAATTTTTTGACCAGGTGAGTCAAAAAAAATTTTTCCAAAAACTTTAATTTTGTATTTTTACACCATCTGGAATATTTTTAACGATTTTTGGCCTAACATTCAACCCCACTTCTTCAAAAAGCACCAAATCTTTATTTTAAGGCATAATTAGTTAAATTTCATTTATTTTTTTCTAAAATTTAATTTTACAAAAAACAACAAATTAGAAGTTTTTAGTAAATTTTCTTCGGAAACTGAGCTACTCCAAAAACACAAAAAAATGTGCAATTTTAGACAATGTGGGTCAGTTTTAACCAATTTTGGCCACAATCCTACCCCAAATTTCTCCATCCCTCTTAAATTTGTATTTTCATAAGAATGAAGTCGTTTTGAAGCGTTTTGAGCCACATTTCACTTATTTTAGTCCTGGAATGTTACAAAAAAAAAGTAAATTTAATCAGTTTTGCAGGATTTTGCTCTGAAGCTGAATTTCTACAAACACATAAATTTTAATTTTTTCACCAGGTGAGTCAAAATAAATTTTTCCAAAAACTTTAATTTTGTATTTTTACACCATCTGGAATATTTTTAACGATTTTTGGCCTAACATTCAACCCCACTTCTTCAAAAAGCACCAAATCTTTATTTTAAGGCATAATTAGTTAAATTTCATTTATTATTTTCTAAAATTTAATTTTACAAAAAACAACAAATTAGAAGTTTTTAGTAAATTTTCTTCGGAAACTGAGCTACTCCAAAAACACAAAAAAATGTGCAATTTTAGACAATGTGGGTCAGTTTTAACCAATTTTGGCCACAATCCTACCCCAAATTTCTCCATCCCTCTTAAATTTGTATTTTCATAAGAATGAAGTCGTTTTGAAGCGTTTTGAGCCACATTTCATTTATTTTAGTCCTGGAATGTTACAAAAAAAAAGTAAATTTAATCAGTTTTGCAGGATTTTGCTCTGAAGCTGAATTTCTACAAACACATAAATTTTAATTTTTTCACCAGGTGAGTCAAAATAAATTTTTCCAAAAACTTTAATTTTGTATTTTTACACCATCTGGAACATTTTCAACGATTTTTGGCCTAACATTCAACCCCACTTCTTCAAAAAAACACCAAATCTTCATTTTAAGGCATATTTAGTTAAATTTAATTTTTTTTTTTCTAAAATTTAATTTGACCGAAAACAACAAATTAGAAGTTTTTAGTCAATTTTCCTCAAAAACTGAGCTACTCCGAAAACACCAAAATTTTCTATTTTAGACAATGTGAGTCAGTTTCAACCAATTTTGGCCATAATCTTACCCTAAATTTCTCCATGCAGCTTAAATTTGTATTTTTACAAGAATTAAGTCGTTTTGAAGCGATTTGAGCCAAATTTCATTTATTTTAGTCCTGGAATGTTACAAAAGCAGCAAACTTTAATCAGTTTTGCCTGATTTTGCTCTAAAGTTGAATTTCTTCAAAGCCATAATTTTGAATTTTTTGACCAAGTAAGTCAAAAAAAATGTTTACAAAAACTTTAAATTTATATTTTTACACCATCTGGAACATGTTCAACGATTTTTGGCATGACATTTAACCCCACTTCTTCAAAAAAGCACCAAATCTTCATTTTGAGGTATATTTAGTTAAATATCATTTATTTTTTTCTAAAATATAATTTTACCAAAAAAGAGAAATGAAAAGTTTTTAGTCAATTTTCTTCTGAAACTGAGCTATCCCAAAAACACCAAAATTTTCAATTTTAGACAACGTGGGTTCGTTTTAACCAATTGTGGCCATAATCTTACCCTAAATTTCTCCATCCATCTTAAATTTGTATTTTTATAAAAATTGAGTCATTTTGATCAAAATCCTACTTTTTTTTTAAAAAATAGCAAATTGGCATTTTGAAGCGTTTCGAGCCAAATTTCATTTATTTTAGTCCTGGGATGCTACAAAAAAAAAACAGTAAACTTTAATCAGTTTTGCCTGATTTTGCTCTGAAGTTGAATTTCTACAAACACATAAATTTGAATATTTTCACCAGGTGAGTCAAAAAAATTTTTTCCAAAACCTTTAATTTTGTATTTTTACACCATCTGAGACATTTTCAACGATTTTTAGCCCGAAATTCAGCCCCACTTCCTCAAAAAGCACCAAATCATCATTTATCAGGCATATTTAGTTAAATTTCATTTATTTTGTTCTAAAATGTAATTTTACCAAAAACAACAAATTAGAAGTTTTTAATAAATCTTCTTCATTCAACCCCCTTCATCAAAAAGCACCAAATCTTCATTTTGAGGTATATTTAGTTAAATATCACTTATGTTTTTCTAAAATATAATTTTACCAAAAACGAGAAATGAGAAGTTTTTAGTCAATTCTCTTCTAAAACTGAGCTACTCCAAAAACACCAAAACATGCAAGTTTAGACAATGTGGGTCAGTTTTAACCAATTTTGGCCATAAACTTACCCTAAATTTCTCCATCCATCTTAAATTTGTATTTTTATAAGAATTAACTCGTTTTGAAGCGTTTTAAGAATGTTACAAAAAAACATTAAACTTTAATCAGTTTTGCCTGATTTTGCTCTGAAGTTGAATTTCTACAAAGACATAAATTTTAACTTTTGGACCAGGTGAGTCAAAAATTTTTTTTTCAAAAATCTTTAAATTTTAATTTTTACACCATCTGAGACATTTTCAATGATCTTTGGCTTGACATTCAACCCGACTTCCTCAAAAACCACCAAATCTTCATTTATCAGGCATATTTAGTTAAATTTCATTTATTTTGTTCTAAAATTTAATTTTACCAAAAACAACAAATTCGGAGTTTTTTAGTCAATTTTCTTCTGAAACTGAGCTACTCCAAAAACACAAAAAAAAAATTGCAATTTTAGACAATGTGGGTCAGTTTTATCCAAATTTGGCCACAATCCTACCCCAAATTTCTCCATCCATCTTAAATTTGTATTTTTATAAAATTGAAGTCAGTAACTTTAATCAGTTTTGCCTGATTTTGCTCTGAAGTTGAATTTCTACAAAGATATAAATTTGAATTTTTTCACCAGGTGAGTCAAAAAAAAAATTTTTTCAAAAATTTTAATTTTGTATTTTTACACCATCTGGAATATTTTCAACGATTTTTGGCCTAACATTCAACCCCACTTCTTCAAAAAGCACAAAATCTTCAATTTAAGGCAAATTTAGTTAAATTTTATATTTTTTTTTCCAAAATTTTATTTTACCAAAAACAAGAAATTAGAAGTTTTTAATCATTTTTTAATCAATTTTCTTCCGAAACTGAGCTACTTCAAAAACACCAAAATTTTAAATTTTAGACAATGTGGGTCAATTTTAAACAATTTTGGCCATAATCTTACCCTAAATTTCTCCACGTATCTTAAATTTGTATTTTTAAAAGAATTGAGTCGTTTTGGACATAATCCAATTTTTTTTTTGTGAAAAAAAACGCTTCAAAATGCAAATTTGCTATTTTTTCAAAAAAAAAAAGTTAGAGCTAAATGGGTTAAAAAAGCAACCTAAACCGTGAAAATGCAAATTTAAAATGTTTGGTAAAATGCAAGTTCGAATTAGGTCTAAAATAAATTATTTTAATGTCTTTGTCAAAAATTCAACTTTAAAGCAAAATCATGCAAAACTACTTAAATACTTTAATTTGCTGTTTTGGTAAAATTACATTTTTGGACTAAGATTAATGAAATTTGGTTCAAAAGGATTCACAACGCAAATTTGCTATCTTTCAAAAAAAAAATGCCAATAATTAATTTAAAATGACTCACTTGGTCTAAAAATGCCAATTTAGATGTCTTTGTAGAAATTCAACTTCAGAGCAAAATCAAACCAAACTGATTGAAATTAACTGTTTTTTTGTAACATTCTAGAACTAAAATAAATGAAATTTGTCTCAAAACGCTTCAAAATGCAAATTTGCTATTGAGACAAATTTCATTTATTTTAGTCCTAGAATGTTACAAAAAAACAGTAAATTTCAATCAGTTTGGTTTAATTTTGCTTTGTTTTAAAGTTGAATTTTTGACAAAGACAATAAAATAATTTATTTTAGACCTAATTCGAACTTGCATTTTACCAAAAATTTGAAATTTGCATTTTTAGACGGTTTAGGTTAGTTTTTTAACCCATTTAGCTCTAAAGTACCCTAAATTTTTTCAAAAACTTAAAATTTGTATTTTACAAGTTGTGAGACATTTTCAACGATAATTGGCTTAACTTGTGAACTTGACTTCCACGAAAAACACCAAATATTTATTTTGAGGCGTTTTGGGTCAAATTTCTCTTATTTTGGCCTAAAAATTAATTTTACCAGAAACAACAAATTAGGAGATTTAAATCAATTTTACGTAACTTTCTCCTAATATTGAGTTACTCCAAATACATTAAAATTTGCATTCTTAGACAATGTGGGTAATTTTTACCCGGTTTTGGCAATAATCTTCTCGAAAGGCTCCAAATTTATATTTTTACCAGCGCTGAGTTATTTTGCAGCGATTTTGTCCATAGTTCTAGCATATTGAAGCACTTTGAGCCAAAATTTATTTATTTTAGTTAAGGCAAAGGACATCTTGTAAGGATCGCGATACAGGTTTCGTAATACAAAAAATGGTGTCAGGAGAAACGGTAATTAACGGCATCTTGTAACAGAGCTTATTGTAAATTAGCTGGTACTTAAGTAATAAGTCAATCAACAGGACCTTTCTTCAAATGTAAATTATAACAGAGAAACACAAAATTGAATATTTCAAAATGTTTGACAATCGTCCATATGTTTCATTGTTTAAAAATAAACTATACTTTTTGCGAGAAAAGTTTTTCATCAGTAAAACATGCAATCTTGTATATCTTTTAAATTAAATCAGATAGTAATTTGTTTTATGTAGGATAGATTGTGGATGAATCAGTGGCGGAAAACAGCTAATAATTGGGCGAATTTTCTACAAAATGTACTACTTTTCGTAAAACCCTTGTAAGGTTTTTAGAGCCCCTTAATAAAAGTTCTACCCAAAAACGTGTCGAGATACTAAGTAAAGAAACAAAAACATGTTAAACAATATTCTGAGCTCAGAGATTTTTGCCAAATTTTATAATGTTTTAAGCCAGCAGGTATCATCAACAATGGGATTCATTTCAGTCGTGTTACAGTTATACGCGAAACAAGTTGTGACTAACAAAGTGTAGATTACAACTTAAAAATGGTACCTCGATGATCAAGTTTTCTTTAAAAATACACCACTTTTCAAAAAAAAAAACCTGTATCTTTCGTTCTAGAGACTTAAAAAATCTGCCAAAAACGTCTAGAAGTAGGTACCCTATGTACAATATGACATAAAAACGAATTTAAAAAAAAATCCTCCTATTAAATTTGCAAAGAGGTGTACATTTTAAAATTTTTGTATCATTTTCTTTGCCGCCCTGTATAACACCCAATAAATTAACTGTCTAAAAACAACCACCCCAATGATAATTCTACAAAAGACAGGCTTTCGAGAGATGTACAAGTCGTTTAAATCGGAAAGTCCAACCTGGAAGTACGGCGATTAAAAAAATACAAAAAAAGTGTCGGCGCTGTTAGTACGTTAGACACACAAAGCTAAGATTGCCCAATACAAGTTGCCGCAACTTTAAAATGTCACAATTTCTTGAAAAAGGTTAACAAAAAAATTGGAAATAATGAGAAATCAAAGTCGAAAATTAGTAGAGAAATACTTAAAAAAAAAATCTAATAAGCTGTACTAAATGAGCAAAGATAATATTAACCTCCGAGTAATAACCCGAAAAATTTATTTTATGCTTAAGCCTCCTCGCACTACTAATATTGGCTGACTCTCTGAAGATTTAATAAAGTTCTTGTCGTATAAAAATATTTTCTGAAATTCAGTCTTGCTCGCCGCTGCCTGTTAAAACAGATTTAAAATCCCGAAGTTTTCTCTTGCTCCTGCACAACTCAACAAGTTGTTGTTGACACATATTCTCGCCCACGTTACTCAGAATCTCATTTATAAAGTTTATCACAATTCCGACCCAACTCCCGCCTTATTGTTCTTAACAACTGCACTGACCAACTGCCATATAAATCCGGACATGACAAATACCTCCTGGAACCGGAGTGAGGCATTAAAATCGCGGACAATAGAACAAAAGGGCATTAACATGTAAAGTCCCGAAGACCTATCAAGCTAAACGCCATAATAGGAACGGGGCAAGATTAATGTCCGCAATTGCAGAGAGGTCGTAATGCGAAAGAGCGGCGTGTTTCCATATTTTGCCCCAGAAACAATCTGTTAAGAGTGTGCATTTGGTGCACATGTTTTCATTGCAACATTTTACCTCCCGCGGGTGACAAATGAGGATTTCACTGCACACGTGACAAGAACAAGTTTACGTGCTTTCTCGAGGGATTTTACGATGGTTTTGTCATAATTTGTGTGGATGTGATTCTAAGTTTTTTGCACACGTTAATGGATTTATTTAGGTTACTTTAAATAACTTTACTGGGCTACTAAATGAAAACGAAAGGTCGCACCTCAAGGGAAACCTAAAATTGATACCCGCTATTCCTCGAGGGACCAAAAAGCGTCGCAGACCTTCCAAGGGACTACCGGGCAGTAATAACGTTACTGAAAATAAAGTAATAGCCAACCTCGTAAACCCTTGTTTCCTAGCTTAAGCTTTAACTACAGTGACATCTGTTTTAATATTTGATACGACTTCCGAGTTCAAAATTGAAACAAACCTCCGAAATCGTCCACTTTCTTTAAGCCGTGCCAGATCATAAAGCGATAAAAATAATCCCGACCGAAGGTTTTTACGCTCGAAATGATTTTTCCGCTTTTTGGCATCGGCGTTAGCAGGAACGTCGAAGATAATAACGATAAGAAAATAATAAATAAAAGCAGCTTTCGGACTGGAGATTTTTACTTATTTTGGGGTCTACCTCCAAGCCGGTGCGGCCAAGCGTGGAGAACACTGGCGAATTAAGCCATATCGGACCGAAACCATCTAACAGTGGGCGTTAAAGCGAGAACAGTGAGAGATAAGAAGTGTTAATTTAACTTTTCGGGAAGGGTTTCGTGATGGCCAAGTTGGAAGTACAAGCCTAAGATTAGGAGTCAGTGCATAGCTACCCGGTTACTCACGATTCATAAGAATGTGTTGCTCTTAAATATGCAGTAGTTGTTGAAGAAATCCAACATAGGAAGGGAATAATAAACGCATTTTAAACAATTTCGAACAGTAAACATCCAAAATAAATCTCCTTTTTTTAAGCAGACAAATGCTGAATGTCTTTTGCTGAAATTCAAAGAAAGGCCCAAGAAAATCTAAAAATAGCTCAGATCACTGTTTTATTGCCCTAGATATCGCAGACGTCGGAGTGCGATTGCTTATACACTGTCACGGCGAATCAATGATATGGAGCGTTCGTATTTTCGCGCATTTTTGACTGATATTTCCAGGAAGGGGACAAAGATGCACAAATACCTTCGTTCACCGGGGTGAATCATTGTTTGAGTTCAGATTTCGTAGGTGAAGCATCGCTGTCTCCTGGGCGAAAAATATCGATCGAAACCTATCGGTGTCAGTATGTCGGATGGCTGTGTTCTTACGGGCTTAATCGCAGTCTCGTGTACTGTATTAAGTGTGTTTCTGTTATCTGTGCATTATCGAGGGTATGCAGATTCGTTCTTCGTAATTTACAATAAATGAACGTGATTTTATTACATAAATAGTGTTTCTCTCTCTGTATATCCAAGTAAAGTGTATTGTCACATAACTGCAATATTTTCTGCTCTGGACTAATGATAATTCAGGATAAGTAATCCAAGAAGACTTTCTCACGTAAGTTGTGCATTTAAAGTGGCTTTAAATGCTTTGGTCAGATAGGGACTATCATATCAGAGTCGATAAGTAACCAACCAATTCTGCGTTGTTTTGTTGTTTTTTAGTGTATCGTGTGTTTTAGATTGTTCATTTGGATGAACTCGTTATGAAAGGGTTTTGGACTTAAATGGCAGATACATCCATTCAGTATTGTATAGTAAAGATTTCTGTTCGTTGCGCTCTTTGTTTAGTGTTTAAATCTGCAAAATAAGCGGTACTCAGTGCAGTTATATATTATCATCTGTTTAAATGAAGCCTACTGTCAATGTATATTCTCAGTGGTAGTACCTCTCAATGGATGGTACATGTATCTAAATATTCACTCGCATAAGGAGTACCATAACTTAGTTTAATATAACTATATGATATAACTAAATGAAATTTTTCCAAGGAAATATCATTTAGTTTTTGGTATTGCTGACTTATGTCGTGTGGTTACTTTTGTAATAAATAACAACTATAAGCAGTGCAACCTATCCTATTTTAATTAATCATGGTGTTTTCCATGTAAACCTTCGAAAAACTATAATAACGTACCAACACCATATGCTTTCTATCCGTTAGGATATCAACCTTAGTGTGAAACTTTTTTTAAAGAGTGATCCCCGCCAGTAGTAATTAGGTGTTGCCGAAATTTGAGGCTCAACGCAAAGCAGGCCTAATCTCCCAAGCAGCATTATAGCTACCACAACTTATATGGCCACACGACAGCCACTTCAGTTGCTTTCACGTATTTACCATCATATGTAACACTATACAATACAGAACAGCTGAAAAAAGCGACGAAGACGCAGAGTTATTTTATGAAGAGCTTCAGAGCATCCTTCAGCTTACAAAAAAAAACGAGAGGTAACTATTAGTAGTAATGGGAGACTTCAATGCCAAGATTGGAGAGAGCAGCTGTGGAGAGTATGTTGGCCAATTTGGATTGGACGAGAGGAACGAACGAGGAGATCGAATGCTGCAGTTCTGTATGGAAGAGGAATTAGTAGTCAGTAACACATTGTTCAAACTCCCCAAAAAAAAGGCTATACACGTGGACAGCACCGGGCGACAACACAGAGCGAATAATTAGAGATCAGATTGACTACATCTTTGTTAACAAGAGATTCCGAAATAGCATAAAATCAGTGAAAACATACCCTAAAGCGGACGATGGAAGTGACCACAACCCCATAGTAATGAATATGTATGTGAGGTTAAAGAGGAGACACTCCCAAGCAGAAAACACCAGTTGAAATATCCGAAGTATATAGCAACCAGAAGTCCGAATTGCTGTAACTAATAACGTAAATAATAGACTCCATAAACTCCAGGAAGAAAGTGTTGTTGATCTGGGTGAAGAGGCAAAGTGGACCAAAATTAAAGAAGCAATAATAACAACACAACAAGAAAGCATTGGTAAGGCCAAGAACAGAACTAGGCAGAGATGGATGACAGAAGAAATTTTGGCACTGATGGAAGAAAGAAGGAGATACAAAGGCAGGGATAACACCAAGTATAAAGGGATACAGAACACAATTAGAAGTAAGATAAGTATAGCAAAGGAAGTCTGGATGGCTGAAAGGTGCAAGGAAATTGAAGAATTAGAATGAAGAAAAAAAAGTCACCGGTGTGGTGAGAGAGAAGAAAACTGGTACACTGAAAGATGAAAAGGGCGCACTGGTTGCTGACTTCGATGCCAGACTGAGACTGTGGCAGCAATATATAACTCAACTGATTGATGAACAAAGAACGGAGACATATGACATAACGATATCAGAGAGCGCTCCAGAAAAAAAACCAAGAAGAAGTAGAGTATGCCATCAAAACCTCAAAATCCGGCAAAGCAGTAGGGCCAGATGAGATGCATTGTGAGGTCTTGAAACTGCTGGATGAGCGTTCAATCAGTGTCATAGTGGATCTATTAAATAGAATTTATACATCAGGAGTAATTCCCAGAGAATGGCTGCTTTCCACTTTTGTTCCTATCCCGAAAAAATCTCGAGCGTCAGAGTGTGATCATCACAGCCTAATAAGTTTGATGAGTCAGGTTCTGATGATCTTTATAAAAATTATACATACTAGAATATACAAAAAATGTGAGGCTGACTGAATGTGATCAGACACACAATTTGGATTCCGCAACGGAATTGGCACGAGAGAGGCCATCTTTGCTTTGAATGTCTTGACTCAGAGATGCCTAAATGTAAACCAAGACCTTTACGTATGCTTTATAGATTATAGTAAGGCGTTCAACAATGTCAAGCATGAAAAGCTTCTGGACTTGGCATTGATTACCGCGATGTCCGAATAATATCAAATTTCTACTGGGGACAAACTTCTAGAGTGAAATGTGACAATGCTTTGATAGAACAACAGGGATATGTTCTCTCTCCTATGCTGTTTCATATTTACTCGGAGTTTGTTTTTTGGGAGGCATTGGAAGAGGAGCTGGCGGGTATAGCAATCAATGGCAGAACTGTCAACAACGTCAGGTACGCTGACGATACCGTTGTAATACCAAGCTGCCTCAAAGATCTGTAGAGACTGGTAGACAAATTAACAGTAGTTAGCGAAGATTATGTGTTAAATCTTAATATCAATAAAACAAAAATGCTAATAACATCTAAAAGGAACATCAGTGGTCATCTGACTATAAACAATAAGATGGTTGAGCAGGTCCATCACTTCAAATACTGAGGAACTATCATAAAAGAAAATGTTGCACACAAACAACAAATCTTGTCAATAATTGAGCAAGCGAGGACAATATTTATGAAACTGAGAAAACTGCTGACAGCACGAGATCTATCTTTGACTTTGAGAGTAAGAATGGTGCGGTGTTACGTCTTTTCAGTGTTACTATATGGTCTTGAAGGATGGACACTGAACAAGGAAATATCGAAGAGACTGGAATCATTTGAGTGGTAGGTGTACCGCTGAATGTTAAAGATCTCCTGGATGGCCCGCATTACTAACGAACAAGTTCTGGAAAGAATGGATAAGGAAAAGGAAATTCTTTTCACAATTAAGAGAAGAAAACTAGAGTTTCTTGGGCATGTTATGCACAATTCAAAATATGAAATTCTGCAATTCATCATGGAGGGGAAGATCGTGGGACGCAGAAGCGTCGGTTGACGTAGAATTTTCTGGCTACCTAACCTGCGAGACTGGTTTGACCTTCCATCTGTCCAACTATTTCAGACAGCTGCCTCTAAAGTTAGAATAGCCATGATGATCAGCAACCATCGAAGGAGAAGCTAATATCAAGAAGAGGTAACACTATAAAGTAGAAAATCTTTGTATTATATTTCCATGGTGAAAATCACGTATTTTTCTTATCTAGATGCCTACGTAAAAATAAGTAACTTGAAAGTGGATCAAAAAGTAAATGGAAAGGTGATTGAAATGTAGTTAATGAGCGTCACGTCGAAGAAAAGTGGAAACTAAGTGCTACTGCCATCACACCGCACCACCTTGATATTTACTTTGAAATTTGAAGTGATAATGTTTGTTTCCGCCACATTCTAATATCGTGTAGAAAAGATTTAAAGTAGAGGCACTTGATCGTACTAAGAAACTGGTGCTCAATGGTGACTAGCACAGGCATCTTGCACATTATAGTGGTAAAAAAGTTACCACCACCCAAAACTATGCCTTAAGTGATGAATGAAATCATCGTCCATGTCAGACATTTTACAGAAGATAAAAGAAACGTTTAAAAAAATTCACTGTTTTTCCTAAACAATGTATAGATGCAACATAGTTATAAAGCTGTATGTATTTTGAGTGGCTGGTATTCACCTAGTACTGTTAGAAAATATTTACTAACACTTAATTTATGTGTCAAATTTCACTTCCTGGAAAAGAAATCTTTAAAAACTGTTTGTTTTGATAAAATTCGACCTCATATTTAATCAACATATTTAAAATGAGGCAATATGGTCTTCATTTTGGTGACTACCGCCTGGCATCCACGGTTTTTTCACGTGGTTGTCATTTTGACAATGTACCTCATAATTTCTAGGTTCATGGTGACCACGTTAATTTCACAAAAAATTACTTGGGTTATATTTGGACCTGTGGTACCTCCAACTTTTTACGTTAAGTTATATTCTTTTTATATAAACATTCTACATAATATAAATAGAATAATCAAGACCTAGTGGTAAAAACTGAAAAAAAATAGAGTAGGTTTATTTTTAATTTATTTTACGGCTCGCTGCCGTGATCAATAAACCGTAAACATTGTCTTCAATTAGAATTATTATTATTTCCATAGAAAAAAATGTCCAATTCGAATAGTGAATATTAATTATCTGAAAATATGGTGTCTCGTTAAAAAAAAAATTACAACAAACTTGAATTTTATGGAAAAGGATAATAAGTTAGGAAGGTCGAGATTTCATAAATCTCAGCAGAACTCTAAAGCAGTAACTGTAATAACTATCTGGAAACAACTAGTGTCAAAATAATATAGAGTTTTGAGCCTCCGGCCATATAAACGATAACGGCCAAGAAAGGAGGGGAAAGAACACAATTTTGCACCCCATACGTACTATAATGTGCGTACCATAAAGTAACGTATTTGGTTCCTCGATAATAATATATTATTAATCGAGCTTTTTATGAAAGCCATTATTCCCTTAGGGGGACGTTGGCGTCACGAGCCGCAGGCGAGGGGCGCAAGTCTCCCGTGGGAATAATGGCCATAAAAAGCGAGTATAATACTATACTTTGTCCAGGGCCATTGTCTAATAATTACAAATTATAAAATCTTATATGTAGTGTAAAGAAAATAATTGAAATGTCAAAGTGACACTCGCGTTTGACGGCAAAACCGGTGCCACCAGTGCATTTTTTATGCTGCGGCGTTTGATATTCCGTTGTTGCCTACTCCTACTGGTTGCCAAGGCAACATATATAACTTAAATTGCGAGCGGGAATAATATCATTATTCCCGCTGTTTCAACTCATATATCCCTCTGACGCTATATGAGCCCGATTTAACTTTTGTCAACAAGCTGAATATCAATATATTATGAAGTGGTCGTGGACAAACCCAATTTAACCATTTACAATTGTGTGGTCACGTTGTAGGTATGAGTGTGACAAGATTGGGGATGAAACGTACACCAATGGAACTGTCTCACGAAATAAGGGCCCATGAAATTGATTCGTAAGAACGCTCCACGCCTAAAGACAAGGCAAGGGCTAAATTTTCTGCAAGACAAGTAACAATATCAGTTTTCTGGGACTCGAAGGAATTCCTATAATTAGATATACAAGAAAGGCGGATATAGTTCGGCTACGCGTCGTTCGGCCATGAAGTCGAGTGCGGAAAAGATACTTTTCGCAAGTGTTAGGAACAATATTTTTTCTACAAGTAAAACTCTGCCAATAAATAGTATATTGTTTAACGAGTGACGAAAATAGCATTTTCTTTCGCAAGAGAGCAGTTTACCAACCGAGGCGAAGCCGAGTTTGGTAATGTTCTGGAGCGATAGAAAATGCTGTTTTAACGAGTAAAACACTATACTTTTTCTGCGACCATGCTTCAACATTAGGTCTTCATTAACTTTAAAAACAATCTCTATAGAGTATTTCTTTCAAAAATTAAGGCGCGTCATTCTCAACGTGACACATCGATTGTCAGTTTGGTCAAATTTCAACACGTTGATTCACTTTTCTGAGGCCCCGGCAGGCAAAATATATATGTTTTTGAATGATATCACCGTTTTCCATAGTGTTTTATAAGATTAGAACAGTTAAATCGCATTCAATTGGCGATATACAGGCGAAATTAGAACAACTTTCTTTCGTCACTACAGACGAAAGTTAACGTTATGGGATTTTCTCTCACTAGAGACGAAAGGTACGTTTTCGGCCAGAGCAAGGTATGACAAAAGTTGTTTATTGTTACATGGTCGTAGAAAAAATATATATTGGTATTTATTTCTTCAACTGCGCGATGAATGATGTTTGCTTACTTTTATCGCACAGAGCAATAATTAAGAAATCAATCTTTTCATACATGGTATTGCCATGAAACGTGTCTTGAGTATTCCAAAATTCGAGAGCTCTGGTTGTGTCAAAGCCTCACTGATGAGCCGTAAACGGCGAAACTAGTCTGTGGATGGACATAATTAGAGCTTGCGAAATGATGATTTATCAGTCGTTTAAAAGGTCGAAAACATCGTTTTCATAGTACCGACGGCTAAAATCGATTTCTGTATTTTACAGTAATCTGCATCATTCTTTCATTAGACCGCGCATTGACGTTGACACTGGACGGGTGTAATCTCGTTAGTTCAACAAACGGACACGGATGGCGCCACTGGGAACCTTTTCTCGGTATTGCCATGAAACGTGTCTTGAGTATTCGATATAATAACGATTTCTGTATTTTACAGTAATCTGCATCATAAATTGTTATTGTTCATATTTTTTTTGTTGTTTTGTTTTTAGTATGCTTTATGGTGTCTTATTCCTCAACAGTTTTCAAAGGCATCGTAAATCCATTTAGAAATTAAACCAACACCTTGGAAACAATCTACTAAATTATTTGGCTATTAAGTAGAGATCACCCTAGTGTTGAGCGTGTTTTTAATCCAAAGATTTTCACACTCAAAAACAACATTATTGATCTCCAAATTAATACAAAGCGATAAAAATTGCCTTTTAATTGAAGTAAAAATAATTATAAAGAAATCAGAAATGCGCAGGTTAGTTCAACATTTCAAAGTTTATTACTTTTTTTGCCTGATTCAGTCGGTCCTGACAATCATAAGGTTGTTTTACAATCCTGCATAAAATTCTAATTCTGTTAAGATTCGAACTGAGGCAAAGGGGGAGGAAGTCTTTCCGCTATTCCCAAGGCTCTGCCAAATTCCGGAGACTCTCTCTTCACAATAGCAAATGAATACAAACAAGGAAAGCTAAATAAGAAAGGGCGGCAAAAGAGAAGAAAAAACTAAACAAGGTCTCCAAGGAGTTACGGTCCTAAGCAAACAGCATAGCTGATTGCCCCGTGTAAACCTAGAGAGAAAAGGGAGGGATTGTTTAGGTTCGCGTGTTCGACTAATTCGGCCCTTAACTGATAGTGATGGATTAGCAGCGTTGTAAAACAACATGTTTATGAACTGTACGCTGCATATATGGCGGCTAATGATCGATGCAACAATTTAACGGCAAAATAATCATTCCTCACCTCCAGTATCAAAAGGTCGCATTTGTTATTCCGTGATTAATGACCAACAATGGCTTTTAAATTCGCTCCAAACCTGATTATAAACATTATGGAGCGACGTTTGGCCGCCACAGCCAATGACCGTTCCAAGTCGATTATTATCACACAATGCCGATGTTAGTTTGTTTTTAAACAAATTATCCCGAAATTGTGAATATTCAAATTGCGAGAATTGATGTTTCGTTTCGGTAATTGGAGGGGATTCATTCATAGGCCGCGATCGGATTGAAATTCGCTCGTGTGTCGAATTAATTCCGAGGAATTTCCATTTATAAGGGCTAATTTAATAACTAAACCGTATTATGCGACTTTAACCGCCTAAAACCACCCCGCAGCATTGTGTGAGCTGAAGGAATATTTAACCGAAAGATAGAAACGCAAAACCGAAAACTCATTTATTAAAAATGTTTTGTTTAATTAAGGTTTGTTTTGCTTTTAATACCCAAGACTTGTTCTCGAGCGTTCAGCTGACACAATCTCTCGTTATTAATTGTGCCAAAAACAATATTTTGATAAAACATCGTTTCCCGTTTTCCCTCAAAAGGATATTAAAGAGGCGCGATTAGAGAGGAAATCTCTTTTAATATTCATGCGTTTGTATGGAACTTTGTGGTAGGAATGAAAGGCGCCAGTGGACCAGTTGTGACAAAAGCAGGGGTAAAAATTGTGTTTTGATTATCCACTAACCTGCCGATTATTATAATTTTGAGTAGTACTTATCACACAATTAATTAATAATATGGTTTATTTTCGAAGAGGTTCTTTCTTATGCCGGCTTTTCACCGAGAGTTTGACCTCCAATTAGTGACATCAAAGCAGATTCAAGGCCAAATTATACTGGTGTAAAACAAAATTGGAAACATTTAGCATCAAACAATTGTATGTCCAATTATTCACGAAATAGAACCTGTTCTAATTTTCTCCAGTTCTATGACATCACATTTCCTGATTTGGTATTGCCAACACACTTAAAAGTGAGGTTAGGAAGGTTATTTTTTTTATTTTTGGTTTATTATAGTTTTATAACATTATTAAAGGATGTTCAATTTTTCGGACTCCAAACATTTTATTTCAATAAAATATATGAGTAAAATGTAAATTAAAGCCAGACTAGAAAATTTAAAATACATATCAAATATGCACTCTATATAGAAAGAAAATATAATTTGTTTACTTAATGTTGGCAAAACTGTTAATTGACAGCTTTAACTTAAAACTTTGATTAGGTGTAAAACAAAACTTGGACATCCAAGAATATGAATGATTTCAGGCAAAATGTGATAAAATTAATTTCTCACATTTCTTTGAAGTCAAATTTTCGGTGTAAAGCCGCTTTTAGTTAACTTCATCTACAACGCCGCGAGTAGATATACAGTGGGGCTTCCGGCACAACATCAGCAATTTTTATATGTAAATTTTCATAAGAAAATCTACGCTTTGATATGCGCACATGTCCCTGTCATCTCTCTGGTTCGGTGGTATAACTTGTAATAATATCAATAAGGTGCATTTGATAGATTCGAGTTTCTCTTTTTCTCTTGGATAGATATTAAAAATGAATCTCAGACATGAGTGCTCAGCAGAACAGCGTTCCTCAATTGTCAGGAATTTAATCTGGACACTGTTCTTTGATCAACAATATTACGAATGATATGGACATATCGTTGTCTAGCTTCTGTTCACAAGTCCGCACCCGCAGATGCGGAAAATGCTGCAGAATCCTAGTTTAGGTTAAATTGTAGCATCACTGGTTGAATAAGTACCGGCCTCAGAATCCTTTAATTATGTCTACGTTTTTGCTGTTCAACTCAATAAACCTCAATAGCTGTTAAAACCGTAAATAGCAGAAATATTGAAATATTGTGTTTGCATTTTCTTTCAAGTTTTTCCAGCCGGTAGGCCATGGAAGTTTGAGAGTTTGCCCCTTCTGCATAACACGGGGCAATATAATCTAGTACATTTTTACAGCACAGTTTTTCACATTTCTCCTCAAATAACTTAAATAAATTATAAGAATGCTTCTTTGAAAGAGACAGAACTATTATGACGCCATTGAAAGCCATGGATTCCTTTCGTGACAATCTTGTGGGCCGTAGATTGCCCTTCACCGCCTATATATTTCTTAGGTACTTTTCTATTAAAACAAAATGAAATTTTTGGGTACTTCAGTTTAATAAAAATATATGGTGGGTTATGCGGCAACAGGATCACGAAATGACGAATACAACTATTAGCAATAGTCTAGGTTTCGCAGATATATTTCTGCATCCTCAGGACGAATGAAGACTTCCTTGTTTTTAAATTTACGCAGCATTTTAGTACAACAGAATCTCGAGCAACGATATTATGAAGTATGTAAGAATTAAGCTACTAACGGAAAAGATCGTTACAGCAAAATTTTTGTCATTTTTGGGGGTCTGTATCTCGGAAATTCCTTAGCCGAAATTTAAAACCTAAAGAGATTTTAAAAGGTCGTTCCTTCTAGAATCACGGCGGGATTGATTGCTTTTAAATAAGATATTCTCTAAAGGATATACAGGGTAAAGAAAAAGGCACTGCAAAATGGTTGCATTTCGACCCACTGCATTTGGTAGGTAGCGTAATTTCAGAACATTCATTGTTATGACATTTAACGGCGTTAGTTGGTATCTCGCGACATGTTCGCCAGTTTTCGGTTTTTTGGCCTACAAAATAAATTACAGGGGTTTTTCAAAAAGTTGACGCTCTTTTGTAAGTCACCCTGTATCGCGATAATGCCGCAGCCGATTTTAATAAGACAAATAATCTCTAAATGATAACTGGTTGTAAAATCAGCGACATAGACTCATAGTTAATAACACAATTTTATTCCATTTTGTACAAGGATAGCAAAAAATCTAATAAAAAAAATTTTGGTTCCTACGATGTCATGACGGGAACTTTAACTTTAAGAATCTTTTTGTAATGACATTTAAGAGCTATGGTCGATATCTCGGGACGGTTTGGGCGGTTTTTTGGTTTTTTTTTGCCTACTAAATCAGTTACAGGGCTTTTACAGAAAGTTTGACCTTTCTTGTAAGTTACAACACAAGGTATCTTGAAATTAACTAGGAAATCCCTAGGCAAAAATAGGGCACAATGTTCATACAAACATAACCCGCAAACGCTTCGTCTCCGAGATACGGGGTGTTGATTTTTTTTTACTTTTTCTTTATAGCTCTTAGAGTTTTTGAGATATTTAATTCAAATTGAATATAGGTAACCATTTATTATCTACATCGTTGGATATACCAACCGCTAGCCAAAATCGACAGGGTCTTATTTTTTCTCGGGTTGTGTCCCTTTTACCCCACAAACTTTTTTGTAGCACGCCACTGATCGATTTTTCTTAAAAGTCTGAATTCTCTATTCAATTTAGAAACTTTCTTGCCTCTTGCATCTCTGTCTTATCTCCCACCGTTTTTGAGTTTAGCGTAATTTCAGAACATTCTTTATTATGACATGTAATTTAGGGTGATCAAAATAATTGTGGCAAAGTCATACGATAAAAAAATTCTTATATTTCTGAGACGAATAAAGTTAGGAATTTAAAATTTGGAATGTTGATTTCCTAGAAGATGGGCTACAACTTGCGGTGGGTGGAACCATTTTTGGTACCAGTTCCATAGGTACCATTGAAGACATTTTTCAGAAAAGTTTTCAGGCTTTTACATGGGTATTTAATGTAATTTAATTTAAACCTTCTACACACGTCCCGTTCCTGTTTTGGAAAACCAATTACATTTAATTAAAATAAAATTGTTCAAAGTAATCATTTTGGAGGTCCACCCTTTTTTTTCTTTAAAAATATGCATTAAAATGCTCAAACGCGCGCCACTGGTGGAATTACAAATTTTGTTATTATTGCAAAGCATTAATTGAAATTTGCAAAATTGTTTAGGAATGCACATAATTTTTCCAGAAAAACTGTTTGTTTTCTGCGTTCCTATTTAAATTCCCAGATACTGATGAAAAAGAGTCACTCATGGAAAAATTATGTGCATTTCTAGATACTTTTGCAAGTTTCCCGAAAACGGTGGGAGAAAAGACAAGGATGCAAGAGGTAAGAAAGTTTCTAAATTGAATAAAGAATTCAGATATTTAAGAAAAATCGATCAGTGGCGGGCTAAAAAAGAATTTATGGGGTAAAAGGGATATAACCCGAGAAAAAATAAGACCCTGTCGATTTTGGCTAGCGGTTGGTATATCCAACGATGCAGATAATAAATGGTTACCTATATTCAAAACTTGAGTTAAATATCTCAAAAACTCTAAGAACCATAAAGAAAAAAAATTAAAAAAAAAATTAACATCCTGTATCTCGGAGACGAAGCGTTTGCGGGTTATGTGTGTATGAACATTGTGCCCTATTTTTGCCATGGGATTTCCCAGTTAATTTCAAGATACCTTGTATTGTAACTTACAAGAAAGGTCAAACTTTCTGTAAACGCCCTGTAACTGATTTAGTAGGCAAAAAAACAAAAAACCGCCAAAACCGTCCCGAGATATCGACCATAGCTCTTAAATGTCATTACAAAAAGATTCTTAAAGTTAAGGTTCCCGTCATGACATCGTAGTATACAAAATTTTAATCAGTTTTTTATTAGATTTTTTGCTATCCTTGTACAAAATGGAATAAAATTGTTTTATTAACTATGAGTCTATGTGGCTGATTTTACAACCAATTATCGTTTAGAGATCATTTTTCTTATTAAAATCGGCTGCGGCATTATCGCGATACAGGGTGACTTACAAATGAGCGTCAACTTTTTGAAAAACTCCAGTAATTTATTTTGTAGGCCAAAAAACCGAAAACTAACGATTATGTCTCGAGATACCGACTATCTCCATTAAATATCATAACAATGAATGTTCTGAAATTACGCTACCTTTCAAATGCAGTGGGTTGAAATGCAACCATTTTGCAGTGTTTTTTTCTTTACTCTGTATATCTTTTAGAGAATAACTTATTTAAGATCAATCAATCCCGCCGTGATTCTAGAAGAAACGACCTTTCAAAATCTCCTTAATTTTTAAATTTCGGCTAAGGCATTTCCTAGATACAGACCCCCAAAAATGACAAAAAATTTTGCTGTATCAATCTTTTCCGTTATCAGTTTATACAGGGTGATTCACGTTATTCGACACGAAAGATTATGGCTAAACTTTTAGATTTTAAAAAAGTTTTGTATATGGAATGGATGAGGGTCTATTGGAAGTACATTTTAAAACTATTGTCATTGTATACAGGTGGTCCCAAAAGTATAAAATTGATTAAAGTTTTATTTTTTTAAATGAAACACCTAGTATATTAATGTATTTTCGGTATCCACGGACAAAAGTAAAGGTAGTTATATTAAGGTTTATGACATCTAAACCGTACCGTTCTTCAGATATTCGTGATTTTGTGAAAATGCAGCATCAAATTTAATGTTTAAAATCTCAGCACTTGGTTTCTTCTCAACCACCGAAATTGGCTGGTGGACTACTAGTACATTGAATTTTTTGCGGTATGTATTAAATATTAACTATTGTGTAACAAATGTAAAAAAATGAACACTAAATTATTGCAAACTTCAAACAGTAATAACTCGTTTAATTTAACTTAGACACCCTGTACTTTATAGTATCATTAGATGCCGAATTTAGTTTCCTATCAAAAACTATTAAAAATTCCTATAGCTTGGTCGCAGCATTTTCTTGGAAAATTGATTTTTTCTGAATTTGCGCTGACAAACGAATGTAGAAATCTAATTTACCTGTTCAGGTCTGTTCAGGTGTTACCTGATTTTAACAAAGCAAAATTTATTGTCATTTCTAGTTGTCACATATTAATTTAAAGTTAAATATTTTTTTACTGTTATAATTGGTGGTTAACAAAGAGTTTTTTATTTAATCAAAATGCTGGTTTACACAACAGAAGAACGAGTCGATATGATCTTCATTCTACGAGAATGCTTGCAAAATTGTTTTTTAGCATCAAGTATTTACGCTGAAAGGTTTCCTAACCGAACTCGACCGAGTAGATCCGTTTTTGAAAGACTTTTGGTTCAATTTAAGCAAACTGGTAGTGTTCAGTATGAAGCGACTGCCAAAACGAGACCAGTTACAGAAAACCAAGAAACTGAAATAGCCGTTATTGGCTCTGTAGTTGAAAATCCCCATGTCAGACAACGAGAAATTGCACAAAACTTAGATATTAGCCAAGCAAGCGTATCAAGGATTCTTCAAAAACATAAATATCACGATTATAAGATACAACTACACCATCTCCGATAACGATTTTGGCCAACGAGTGGACTTTTGTATGTGGGTGTTAGAAAAGCTGGAGAACAAGAAGATTTTTTTGAATCAGTTCTATTCACTGATGAGTGTACTTATCATAACGATGGTTCTTTTAACCGACACAATTTTCATTATTATTCTGATTTTAACCCCCATGAATTTAGAGTTATTAATAACCAACATAGGTGGTCAGTAAATGTATGGGGGGGCATAATGGGACAGTATGTGATGGGACCTTATTTTTTTGACAAACATTTAAAAGAAATGTCGTTTCTAAATTTTTTGAGAAATCAGCTTCCAATTTTACTGAAAGAAGTTTCTCTAGATATAAGAATAACCATGTGGCTGCAAATGGATGGGGCACCTGCCCATTATCATCGCGAAGTCCGGGAGTTCTTTTGTTCGTTTCCAAAATCGATGGATTGGAAGGAATGGAGAACAACATTGGCCACCAAGGTCCCCTGACATAACGCCTCCCGATTTCTTTTTATGGGGATATGTGAAAGGAATCGTGTATAATACGCCACCAACCACAAAAGAAAATATGAAGGAACGAATCAGAGAGGCCTTCAGAAGCATAACTCCCTATATGTTACGCAATGTGAGTGAAGGATTTAAAAACAGAATACGTTTGTGTTTAGAATCAGACGGTCGTCATTTTGAACAAATTTTATAAATGTTTGTTTTTGTTTGTTTTACTCTTATGTTGACTTGTTATTTATTGTATTTCAAATTGCCACTATTATTGCACTTAATTTTTTTATATAATAGAGATGCTAAATTTTATAAGAACTCTTGTAATGTAATGTTTTATTGTTTTATTTGATATTTTATGCTAAATAAAGATACTTTATTTTTTTTTCAAAATCAGGTATTGTACAGTGTAACAGGTAAAGTAGATTACTCAATTCGTTTATGTCAGCTCAAATTCAGAAAAAAATCAATTTTCCAAGAAAACGCAAAGACCAGGATATAGGAAGGTTTAATAGTTTTGATAGGAAACTAAATTCTGCATCTAATTATACTATAAAATACAGGGTGTCTAATTTAAATTAAACGAGTTATTACTGTTTGAAGTTTGCAATAATTTGGTCTACATTTATTGAAATTCGGTGCACAGTAGTTTAGTTAATATTTAATACACACTGCAAAAAAATTCAATGTACTATTAGCCCACCAGCCAATTTTGGCGGTTGAAAAGAAACCAAGTGCTGAGATTTTAAACATTTAATTTGATGCTGCATTTTCACAAAATCACTATTTTCTGAAGAACGGTACGGTTTAGATGCCATAAACCTTAATAAAACTACCTTTTTACTTTTGTCCGTAGGTACCGAAAATACATTAATATACTAGATGTCTCATTTAAAAAAATACAACTTTAATTAGTTTTATACTTTTGGGACCACCTGTATACAATGAGAATAATTTTAAAATGTACTTCCAATAGACCCCCATCCATTCCATATACAAAACTATTTTAAAATCTAAAAGTTTAGCCATAATCTTCCGTGTCGAGTAATGTGAATCACCCTGTATATACGGGGTGTTCATTATAATACTTGATCTAGCAGGCTATGAAATTTTGACAGAGGAGGATGACATAATCAAAGTAAATAGACTTTTGTTTCTCCATCCTTTTCTTTTGACATTTCACAGCCAACTAGATGAAGTTTTATAATGAACACCTTGTATAACTTTTAGTTCTCTCGGAAATAGTAAAAGATGCAAGTTAGAATAAAATGAGATAAATTTATAATAAAAAATTAGGATTTTTTAGGAAATAATCAAATAAAATCCAAATTTAATATAATTGGTTATATTTTTTTCTGAACTTTTCACTTCCAGAAATTTCAAAAATTTATTTAAATTTTCTTATTGCCATTTGTTGGCTACAAGATGATTTGATCAAATTTCTAATATAACTTTTGAATGTGAATTAAATTTAGTAACCATCATGAACTATTTGTTAATAGGAAAGACCTTTTTATCATATATTTAGAACTCTTTACTTTTCGTACCTGGTCACACCATCTTATAGGAAATAAAAATGCAAACGAGAAAGTGAAACTTATTTTTCAGCATCTCTTCAAATAAGTTTAGGAAAAAAAATTAAACCAATTGTAGCAAATTTAGATTTTGTTTTGATTGAGTACTCACCTGAACTTTTTGTACAACTAAATCTAATTTGACGAATTTGAATAACCCGTATAATCTGAATAAAAGTAAATAAATCGTTAAAAAATACATAAACTCTAACGAAAATAATATAAAGTCTTATATATCATTGAATTTGTAATAAGAGTGCATCCAATTTTTGAGAATCAAATTCAAGAGTCATATTTGAAAAACTAAAGTTGGTGATGCTCCTGAAAACTCAAAAAGTCGGACTACAAATTGAAGAATACCGTCTCGTAGAGCAGAAAAAGTACTCATGAGAATGTGTAATTTTAAAATATAATTTTTTTCGGAAGTAGTAAAAATTTGGGAAAATATAAAATGTCATTACGATCTGCACCCAAATGAGCAACTTTGCCCCAAACTAACGGAATCTGTATCTCTTACAGTTTATGAGATTCCAATGATGAGCAGCGAATTCGAATAACCCTGAATAATGTTGGTAGATGTATCCACTTCTTCTGTGGCAACTGTGGATTTCAAGAACACACACAATCTTTTATATCCAAAAGCTACTCGGAAGATTTGGCTCGAAGGAATTTTGTTTGGATATGAATGAAAAAGGACATTGCTGATTGGGCAAGAATTGTACCTTGTCAGAGAAGTGACAATTAGGAATATACCTAAAATGCCGTGCCACATTTTGATATGCTACGTTTGCACACATTTGATTGGTTTATTGCCCCCGTCATGTGGATTTCGTTGTAGATCATACAATTGTAGCTAGCAATTCATTCGTTGGCCATGAGCTTTCCCTATCAAAGATGTCACCGCTGGGATTGACTGCGTTTTTCAGCCATTGGATTAATAATTATTAATTCTTTCTATTTCGGTTTCAATATCACAGCTTTGGCGCACTGTTATGAGGTCAAAACAGTTTCGAAATGAAAAGATCTTTCCGATACCCGTTTTGGTTTTTGCCTTGCAATGTTGGTAGGGATAACCAACCAAATGTCACCTTTAATATTTATTTAAAATAAAACGATGATTAATTATTTCTATATTATTATTTTAAGAATTACCGATACTTTATGGGAATTCAAATGTTTGAAATCTGACGTTTATTTTATTGAAAATGGCGGGGGGATTTTTAAATGATGGGGGATTAAAATAGATAGGGGATTTTTTATTTTAAATGGCGGGAGATTTGTCATTATCTTTACCGATGTTAAAAGTTATATTTATTGAAAATATAAAAATATTTTTCCCATTCGAAAATAGTATATTACACTTCAAGGGACTGACTGGGCACCCAAGTGGGTGACTACTGGAGGGATGTAATGACACTTTCGTACCGCTATTTTTCGTACTTCCGAAAACTAAATCACCTTTTGTACTCAATTTGTAAAGAATAATTCAAAACATTGCATATCTAAACCAAAATGTAACAAAAAATTACAAGTGCTATGAAAGTGAAGTGCATTGCCATAATTGAAATGTATGACACTGAGCAGAAAGCAAACTCGGTTCAATCAGTCTCAATTTTTCATTTTAAGTCCTTTAAATAGAAGGGGCTTGTACAGTTGAGGAAAGTCGTTATTACTCATTTTTTTTCGAAAATTTTTTTTAGAAATTAATAGAATGGATAAAATAGAAAATTATAGGTGGTGGAAGAACTTAAAAACATTTATAATAATATCAATTTTTAGAATAAATATAATAATAAATTTTGCTTATCTGAAACAAACTGTACAGTGGAAGTTAACTTGACTAAGGTGTGAGGTTATGTCAAAACACTGTCATGGGGATATAAATTGAAACGACATTTGTCACAAATGTCAACAAGTGACAATATTGAGAAACTCTGAGTAGCCTTGTAAATTATGTAGATTATCTTGAAAAACATGGTAAAACGCACTAGTTTGGAGTTTAGTCGTTTCTAATCCGAAGTAACCTAACCAAAGAATCCCTCATAGAAAAACAAAGCTTTGTCTTTAACTAACCTGATCAAAGGATATACATAACTGAACTAATCTAACCAAAAGAAAACTATAACTGAACTAACCTGAACTAACCTGAACCAACCTGATGTAACCTAAACTAACCTGATCAAAGAACAAACATAACTGAACTAACCTGATCTAACCTGAACCAACCTAACCAAAAGATTTCTTATAGGAAAACGAAGCGACCCTAACGGGCTCCTTATAGCGACGTAAGCCTGTATGGCCAAAGCGACGGGCCGCTTTGTCTTTAACCTGGTCAAAAAAAAATATAACTTTTACCATATTTTTCAAGATAAACTTAATTTACAAGGTTACTCAGAGTTTCTCACTAATGTCACTTGTTGACATTTGTGACAAATGTCGTTTCAATTTATATCCCCATGATAGTGTTTTAACGTAACCTCACAACTCACATTACGTTAGTAAAGTCAACTTCCATTGTATAGTTTGTTTCAGGTAAACGAAATATATTATTATCTTTATTCTAAAAATTAATATTATTATAAATGTTTCTAAGTTCTACCACCTACCTATAATTTTATATTTTGACCATTTTATTAATTCTCAAAGAAAATTTTCGAAAAAAGTGAGGGCTCTCATTTTATATGAGATATATTAATCATATTAAAACGACATTTGTCACGAATGTCAACAAGTGACATTAGTGAAAAGCTCTGAGTAAATTATGTAGATTATTTTGAAAAATACGGTAAAAGTTATATTTTTCTTTGATCAGTTTAATTAAAGGCAAAGCGCTTTGGCCATTCAGACCTACGTTGCTATAAGGGGCCAAGGGGCCTGTTAGGGTCGCTTTGTTTTTCTATGAGAAATCTTTTGGTTAGGTTAGTTCAGTTATGTTTTCTCTTTGAGCAGGTTAATTTAGGTTAGATCAGGTTAGTTCAATTCTATTTTTTTTTTGGTTAGGTTAGTTCAGTTATGTTTTTCCTTTGATCAGGTTAGTTAAAAACAAAGTTTTTCTATGAGGGATCCTTTGGATAGGTTAGTTCGGATTAGAAACGACTAAACTCTAAATTAGTGCGTTTTACCATATTGAATAATGACGACATGCAATTTTACAATGAATTTGCAATAGACATTTTCATAGGATGGGAAACTATAAGCCTGTTAGAATCCCAAACTTTAGCAGACTTTCCAAAAGGGTGATTGGTTTTAGATGGTTGCTTATGAAATAAAAAGAAAAATATACAATTAACTAATAATCTATTTACAAAAGGGAAATGAATGTGCACAATGGTGAATGTTCTAAATTTTACTGCTAATCAACGTAGTACTTTGTAGCTTCTGAGGTGGTAACGTTAATTAAAGTTCAAACACATACCTGAGTCTTACTTGTAAGCACTATGCATTTGCTGGCATGCAAACGAACAGATTTCTGGACACATCTACTTACTATGTAGTTTTTGGTACTCTAACTATTCGCATAACATCAAGCCTTTAGAAGGTTTTGAAGCCGAAAGACCTAAAACCCTCCTTTCTTTAGAGATTTGAAGGAGACTGTCAATCTGCTAACAACTTCGAGATGCTGTAGCACAGAGAGGGGTTTTATACGTGGGAATCACCCGGGAAAGGTAAACTTTGTAAATTGGTGTAATTTAACTAACTGGGCAGAGAATGAGGGCAAATATGCCGAGACGTAATAGTATTCAAATGTGACAACTTGAAAAGCTTTTATGACAGCCTGAAAAAACGTGACGTGACAGCTCACCAGCTCTCGGGCAGTTACCTGGCTGGTGGTACTATTGTGAGATGTGGAGATATAAAACACATGATTATCACAACCAGATTAAGTTAACATTTTATTTACAATATTGCGCTTTCGCAACACATATTTTTCAAGATAATCTACATAATTTACAACTTACCCAGAGTTTCTCAAAAATGTCACTTGTTGACATTTGTGACAAAGGTTGTTTCAATTTATATTCCCATGACAGTGTTTTAACATAACCTTCAAGTCAACTTCCACTGCATAGTTTGTTTCAGGTAAGCGAAGCTTATTATTATATTTATTCTAAAAATTGATATTATAATAATTGTTTTTAAGTTCTACCACCACCTATAATTTTCTATTTTGTCCATTCTATTAATGCCGAAAGAAAATTTTCGAAAAAAATGAGTAATAACGACTTCCCCCAACTGTACCAGCCCCAAAATGAGTAATAACGACTTCTCTCAGGTGTACCAGAGCCAAATGGAATGTTCCAATGGCGAATTTGATATACGAAAGGCAGCAGAAGATGTGGTACACGAAATATTGCCCAAAAAGTCGAAGAAGATCTATTAGAAACAGTACGAAGCATTCCTTCAATGGTGTTCTGACCGGCGCCGGCGAGTCAAAAATGTCAATGAAAGTGCCTTGGTATATTTTCAAGAACAGTTTAAGAAATATAGTTCTGCAACACTTTGGATGCAGGACTAGTTGGATCAACTCGATGTTTAAGAGCATGCTGAACGTAAAAAATAACATTGACATTGGCAAATTTCCTAAATTATCAGCTTTGTTGAAAAGGAAAAGGGAAGGTTATATACCCAAAATGTAAAAAATTTTGAATACACAACAGATCAACAGTTTTTTAGTGGAGACCTCAAACAATACATTTTTACTGATGAAGGTACGAAACTTATTTTTATGAAAACTGTACTACAACATGCGGTGCTTGTAAAGTTTATGTCATCTCGATTTTCAAGGTTTTCTCTTTTTTTTAATAGTGGATTACGGTCTATAAAACAGATTGAAAGAAAACAATTCTTAGATGAGCCACTTTTCACTGAGAAACAAGAAAATAAAAATTGAAACTATTTTGACAAAATTGATGCGCAAACTCTCGAATCTGACAGTAGGGTTAGAAATATATTTACAGTGATGCCAAACGTCGGTGTTCATCACTAAGTGCAATAAAATTATGTGGTCGCATCTAGAAACAAAATAAAAGAAAATTACATAACTAATATTAGGAAAATTTAAGAGGTATTAATTTAACACATAACGTTTGCGAATATCACCAATGAAATTGCGGCAACGACTCGTGAGTTCTTATAATTCTCTAATTTTAACATAATGAGTAGAACTGAACTAACCTTAGCTTATCTAACCTAAACGTAAAAAGTGTAACTGAACCAACCTAACCAGGAAAACTAGAATTGGACTAACCTGAACTAACCTAAGCTAGTCTAACCTAAACGTAAAAAATTTAACTGAACTAACCTAACCAGGAAAACTAGAACTGAACTAACCTGAGCTAACCTAACCTAAACGTCAAAAGTGTAACTGAACTAACCTAACCAGGAAGACTAGAACTGGACTAGCCTGAACTAACCAGACCTTCAATGAAGTAACAAAAAGTTAACCTGTTCTAAAAATTTACAAAAATATTAATTTAATGATATTATTCTCGACCCCTAACATAAAGAGTAGAACTGAACTAACCTGAGCTAGCCTAACTTAAACGTAAATAGTGTAACTGAACTAACCTAATCAGGGAAACTAGAACTGGACTAACCTGAACTAACCAGACCCTACCTGAAGTAACGGAAAGTTAACCTGTTCTAAAACTAAAGAAAAAAACCCTTTCGGGCCCGCTTTTTATATTATTCTCTACCTCTAACATAATGAGTAGAACTGAACTAACCTAATCAGGAAAACTAGAACTGGACTAACCTGAACTGACCATACCTAACCTGAACTAACCAAAGTTAACTTGATCAAAAAAAAAATATATAATAAATTCTAATAATCGAATATTTTCAAGAAAAGGACTTGGCAACACTGCCTTTGAAAACCTGAACAAACTTCATCTTTTATATGCTACCTGCTAACAAAATTTGTAAGTTAAATAAAAATTTGAATTTATGAAACGTTTGAAACTTAAGTTATATCATAAAAATCGAAAAACCCTGAATTTTATAGATGTAATGTGTATTGTGGCTACAAAAGAAAATTGAGGCAACTTCCAAGTATGAGTAATGTATTTCCATACCTTAATTTTTCAATTTTTTTCTTACAAAACTCGACCATCCAAGAATAGTTTTACTTAAATCTGTTAATCTTAACATAAGCTTTCTAATGATATCAAAATTAAGGCAAAAATCGAGATAACATTTTCTTTACAATCACCCAACATGCTTTAATATATATCATTGTAGGTGGTACTTATTTTCGGCATTTCTGGGGCCTGTAGAATCCAAGAGTTAGTTCAAATGATGGTTGAAGTTGTGACAGATCGAGGCGTTTATTTTTTGGTCTCCATCAGGGATACTAAAACCAAGATAGGCAGAAATTTTGTGGTGAAAAATTTGGATGAAGCAGCCAACTTTATAGAATTGTGTAGACAGTACATGTCTTTAAGAAAGGTTGACACGCCCCATTCCAGATTTTTTGTGTGTTATGAAAATAATGTTTGCACTACGCAGCCTGTAGGAGAAAACACTCTTGGAAAGGTAACACAACACGCTGCAGAATTTTTTAAACTATTTACGACCTCATTATACACGGGACATTGCATTCGCCGCACATCAGCATCCTTACTAGCAAATGCTGCAGCTTCTATAGATGTTTTGAAACAACATGGTGGCTGGAGATCATCTGCCGTAGCTGAGGGATATGTAGAAAACTCCGTTGCTAATAAAAGACACATAGCAGGCCAAACTATTGGTGGTTTCAACTCAAAAAATGGTTTCACAGAGATCAGGTTCATCTTCAACATCAGAGATCACTAGAGAAATTTCAACGTCAACACGAATAGCTATTGTCCAGTCTACCGGTATTTCTAATGCAGACACTCATAGTTTGTTTCATCTTTCCAATTGTTCCCACGTTACTATTAATTTCGTCAAGTTTGATAAGTAAAGATTCGTTTATACATTATAGCGCTTTAGTAACACATTACACCCTAGGGAGTAAAAAATTTACTATATTCGCTTAGAACTAAATGATCCACTTTACTCTCTCCATACAGGGAGTAAAGTAGCAACTTTATTAGGCATTTACGTATTAGCAACATTAGGAGTACCAAAAATAGCCTTTTTCCGTGCACGCGTGACAAATTTCAGTGTGACAAAAATGGAAACTCATGTAAGCAAGGAAAAAGGCCTTTCGGACGTGTAATGAACGATACTTTTCATTACACTAATTAAATTATATAATATATATTACTAAAATTACTTAATTTTCAAACATGAAAAGTTGTATGTGATAATAGGGTGACATAAGTCTGAGAGAGAATTCAAAATCAACCAATCAAATAATAGAAGTTGTCAAAGATACTTGCTAAAGCTGAAGTTCGCAACTGGTGGCCGTCTTATTGTAATATAATATGTAATATAAGCAGTAGGAACGGTTTTTCCGTTCCCTTACGGCAAAGGTGTATTTTCTGTACAGTTATCTAGCCTGGAAAATGGTCATCTTCTGAGTAGTGTAATGAAAAATAATATACGTCCTTAGTCGCACACGTCCACTGCAAAACTTCGACTGGTGCGACAATGAGCTTTCTTATGAATATTGTATATTATTATACCATTATTTACTATTATATTGTAAATGTCGGTAAAACACATTTCTGATGATCCTCAAAAGGAATCGAATGTTTAATCAAAACATTGCTTTTTTTTTGACACGTAAAACTTTTGATTAGTTATACACAACATACTATTGGTTGTATTGTAACAAAACTCCTAACCTACATCACTCTGTATAGGTTTCTGAAAACTTAAAAAATGGTCTAACAGAAAATGGTAATATTTACAAAAAAAGCCATTTAAACTCCTCATCAACTTAGAGGTAATTTCTGTAAATTCTCGACTCATTATGCCGAGAGACTTTTGTCATTTAGAACTTTTCCGTTTAGCGCCCTCAAAAGGAGACGGTGAGCAAAAAAAAAGGAATTACGCCTCTAATTGCTCAGCAACTCCAACAGGAACTCCAAAGTGAAATTTAAGTTGGTCCGAAGTTTTTAACTTTGCCCACGCATATTAGGGTGAGAAGAGGAGATGGAGATGCAGATAATAAAACAGTTCGGGGTTAGTTAAATATTCGAATTTCATAATTTGATTTTTTTTGTCGACACAGAACTATTTCTTTAATCTTCGACTCGCTTTTCTCAACTTCTAATCGAATAAACGGGGGACATAATTTGTAAAATTGGTGAAATTGAAGGCGCACGTCCCCGGCTTCTACGTGACGAAAAGTTAGCCGAAATTCCGTCCGGTTTTAGGAAAATTGTAGAAAATTCAGCGTGGGAAATTGCGCACCCTCGTTATAGCTTTGTTCTGTCGCAGTCCGCGAACATTTTCAGTTCATTTGATTGCGCCAATTAAACTAAAACGTTGTAATTAGTTCATTAATAAAATCACGAGAACGAGCGAGTCGAGCAAATTTTGTTCTAGCTACTACATACATTAGCACTTCAGTAGATAATGAATTTTTACTGACTTTCGGCGTGGAGACAAATCACGCAAAGTACCCGTGCATGATGTAAATTAAATGATTCCCAGGTACTAAACGTTTTGTGCCCGCTCCTAATTGGGCCATTTGTTTCAAAGTTTCATAATAAGCTGCTGGTTTAACCGGCAGTATGTGTGTGTGAGGAAGACTCTTAGTCTTAGCCAACAAATTATATTTGGATTTAGTGGCTGCTTTGGAGCGAAGTTTTACTACGATGTAAACACTTTAACGAGCTTGAATACACGATTTGAGTTTAAAGGTTTTGTGCATCTCTTAACTTGTTGACATGCTCTCGCTGGCCTAAACCCGGTATTTTAGTAGCATAGTTTACTTTGCGTAATAATTGGTTTTAGTTTAGCTACCACCTGCTTTAAATCTTTTGATAATCAATAAGTATGTGGGTAAAATACGCCATTATCGCACGGTTTTCCCCGGCAAAAACATTAAGTATCCTGCTGACCCAAATTTTCCTCTGAATCAATTTTAGCTAAACGATCCCCCAGACAGCACTGCTTGTACCCCGAAAACACGCCGAAATAGGGTCCTACATCAAAAGGACGTAGCTGTCCGGTGACAAATAGTTATCAGCGACCGTCTGTGGATTATAAACTTTCCGTCGTTAATCCGCGACAGCCCCAAACAATCGGCCCCAAAATTCCGAGTACAACACGACCAAATTATCTGATTGATCGATAGCAATTTTTCGCCGTCCACCGGTCAGTTTCGATTTAATTTCATCGACATGTTGACCCGTTTGGAGGTTAATGGTTGTTTTTAACGTTAAATGTTTTTTTTTCGTGATGACGTGAGGGGTAAATGAGGCTGTCATGTTAGCTTACAAGTAAAATGGTAAAATGGTTACTGACATAGCATATATTGAATTATATTTTTGAGGTTTTATAGAAGAACTTTTATCAAATCCCCCGTATCACCTGTGACATGTTACCTCGGCCAAACTAAGCAATATCTAAAGTTACAGATATAGATGATGTAGTATAACGGGTTTGGGGCTGCAAAGGGCCTCTCTCAGTGCTTTTTGGGTTGAAAACATGTTCATTCTTCTGAAGACCCAAATGTAGAAGTCAGATTTGGAAAATGCAACACGCAGTACTCTTTTCACTTACCGCGCCCACAGGCGTCTTTAAAATTGTAAAGCTAAACGAAGAAGTAGAGCATAAGTCTGTTTTTGCAGATTTTGTTTGGACTAAATTTATTTTGCCAAAATCTGTTCTTTCTTTTGAAGAATCAGATGTAGAAGACCGGCTCTGAAAATGCAGTACGCAATACTCACCTACAGGCGTGTTTATCATTGAGTTCACTTGGTTGAAGATTAGAAGAAAATTAATTTACATGGTTTCTGTTTCTTCAAAAATAGCAAACGGAATTTTGTCAGAGACAAAAAAAAGTGGTACGCCAGTTTTGAGACTTTAAAAACATTTTGCATTTAAAAAGAATTCTTCTTATTAAGCTAGACGACAAAGTAGAGCATACATTTGTTATTGCAGATCTAGTTGGAAGAAATTTATTTTGCCAAAACCTGGTTTTCCTCTGAAGAATGTAGAAGACAGATTCTGAAAATGCAATACGCAGTACTTTACCTCGCCCACAGGCGCCTTTATCATTGGAACACATTATTGAAGATTGAAATAAACTTATATACATTTCTTCTATTTCTTCAGAATCACAAACAGAATTTTATGAGAGACAAAAAAAAGTGGTGCTACAGTTTTAAGAGCTTAAAAGTTGAAACTTAAAAATGTTTGCATTTAAATATATCCCTTTTGTAAAGAAGTAAAGCATACATTTCTTTTTGCAATTCAAGCTGGAACAAATTTATTTTGCCAAAATCTGTTATTTCTTCTGAAGAATCACATGTAGAAGACAGATTCTGAAAATGCGCTACGCAGTACTGTTTTAAGTTACCTAGAGCATACATTTGTTTTTGCAGATCTAGCTGGAAGAAAATTAATTTACAATTTTTCTGTTTCTTCAAAAATACCAAAGTCTTTTATCCAAGACAAAAAATTATGCGACAAACTTAAAACGAAACAATTTTCGCATTATAAAATTCCTTTCGTAAAGCTCGTAAAGCTTTGTTTTTAGAATCAGATGAAGAAGACAGACATCTTTATCATTGAGTTTACTTACTGAAGATGGAAGAAAATTAATTTGCATATCTTCTGTTTCTTCCAAAATCGCAAACGGAGTTTTCTCAGAGACAAAAAAATGGTGCGGCAGTTTTGAGTCTTTAAAAAAATTTTGCATTTAAAAATTCCTTTTGTAAAGCTAAACAAAGAAGTACAGCATACGTTTCTATTTGCAGATTTACGGGGAAGAAATTTATTTTGCTAAAATCTGTTCTTTCGTCTAAAGAATCAGATGTAGAAGACAGATAATGAAAATTCAGTATGCAGTTTTCTTTTAAGTAACCTCGCCTACAAGCGTCTTTATTATTGAAGATAGAAAAAAAAATTCTTTCTGTTTCTTCAATATTGCAAATTGACTTTTATCACAGACAAAAAAGGCTTGACACAGTTTTGAGACTTTAAAACAATTTTGCATTAAAAATATTCTCTGTGAAGCTAAACGAAATAGTAAAATACACATTTATTTTTGCATATCTTACTGAAAGAAGTTTATTTGCTAAAATCAGCTCTTCCTTTTGAAGAATCAGATGTACAGAATCTAAAAATGTAATACGCAGTATTCTTTTAATTTACTTCGCCTACAGGCGCCTTTATGTTCGCTTGTTGAAGATTAGAAGAAAATTAAATTACGTATATTCTGTTTCTTCCAAAATTGCAAACGGATTTGTGTCAGAGACAAAAAAAAATTGGTGCGACAGTTTTGAGAATAAAAAAAATTTTTGCATTAAAAATACTTCTGGTTAAGCTAAACGACGATGTAAAGCACACATTGCAGGTCTAGCTGGAACAAATGTATATTGCTAAAAACTGTTCCTTTCCCTGAAGAATCAGATGTAGAAGACAGATTTTAAAAATGCGATACGCATTTAAGTTACCCCTCCTACAAGCGTCCCTCTCATTAAGTTCACTTATTGAAAATTGGATGCAAACTATTTACATTCCATATTTTTCTTCAGAATCGCAAATGAAGTTTTAGCATCTAGCTGGAATAAATTTATTTTGCTAACATCTCCTTTCTTTTGAAGGATCGGGTGCAAAAGACACATTATGAAAACGCAACACCCAGTAATCTTTTAAGTTACGTCGCCCAAAGGTGTCTTTATCATTGAGTCCACTTATTGATGATTGGAAAAAAAATTAAATTACATTTCTTTTGTTTCTTCAAAAACTCCAAATGGCTTTTATTAGAAACAAAAAAAATGTGGTAATTTTCAATCTAAATAATTTTTGCGTTTTAAAATTCCTTTTGTAAACCCAACCAAGAAGTAGAGCATACGTTTGTTTTTGCAGATCTAGCTGGAATAACTTTATTTCGCCAAAATCTGTTCTTTCTTCTGAAGAATCAAATGTAAAAGACAGATTCTGAAATTGCCGTACGCAGTACTCCTTTAAGTCACCTCGTCTACAGGCGCCTTTATTATTAAGTTCACTTGTTGAAGGTTAGAAGAAAATTAATTTACATGGCCATGTTTCTTCAAAAATCGCAAGCGGAGTTTTGTCAGAGACAAAAGAAAGTGGTGCGATAGTTATGAGAATTTAAAAAAACTTTGTATTTAAAAATAACTCTTCTTGTTAAGCTAAACGACGAATTAAAGCATACATTTGTGATTGCAGATCTAGCTGGAAGAAATGTATTATACTAAAAACTCTTCCTTCTTCTGAAAAATCAGATGTAGAAGACAGATTCTAAACATGCGATGCGCTTTTAAGTTACCTCGCGTACAGATGTTCCTATTTTTAAGTTCACTTATTGAAGATTGGAAGAAAATTATTTACATTCCTTCTGCTTCTTCGAAATTGCAAACGAAGTTTTAGCAAGGCCAAGAAAAAGTGATGCGACGGTTTTGAGACTATAAAAACAAATTGCATTTAAAAATGTCTTGTGTGAAGATAAACGAAGAAGTAGAATGCACATTTGTTTTTGCAGGTCTAGCTGAAACAAATTTGTTTTGCTGCTGAAGAATCAGATGCAAAAGACAAAAAATTAAAATGCAACACGCAGTACTCTTTTACGTTACCTCGCCTAGAGGTATCTTTATGATTGAGTTCACTTATTGAAGAATGGAACAAAATTAATTTATATTTCTTTTGTTTCTTCAAAAATCACAAATGGATTTTATTAAAGACAAAAAAAAATATGCGGCAATTTTGAATCGAAATAATTTTTGCGTTTTAAAATTCCTTTTGTAAAGCTAAACGAAGAAGTAGAGCATCCGTGTATTTTTGCAGATCTAGCTGGAATAAAGTGGTTTTGCGAAAATGTGTTCTTTCTTCTAAAGAGTCAAATGTAGAAGACAGATTCTGAAATTGCAGTACGCAATATTCTTTCAAGTTACGTCGCTTAGAGGTGTCTTTATCATTGAGTCCAGTTATTGAAGATTGGAACAAAATTCATTTACATTTCTTTTGTTTCTTCAAAAACTCCAAATGGCTTTTATTAGAGACAAAAAAAATTATGTGGTAATTTTAAATCTAAATAATGTTTGCGTTTTAAAATTCCTTTTGTAAACCTAACCAAGAAGTAGAGCATACGTTTGTTTTTGCAGATCTATCGAGAATAACTTTATTTCGCCAAAATCTGTTCTTTCTTCTGAAGAATGAAATGTAGAAGACAGATCCTGAAATTGCAGTACGCAGTACTCCTTTAAGTCACCTCATCCTACAGGCGCCTTTATTATTGAGGTCACTTGTTGAAGGTTAGAAGATAATTAATTTGCATGGCTCTGTTTCTTCAAAAATCGCAAACGTCATGTCAGAGACAAAAAAAGTGGTGCGACAGTTTTGAGAATTAAAAAAAAATTGTATTTAAAAATAACTCTTCTTGTTAAGCTAAACAACGAAGTAAAACATACATTTGTTATTGGAGATCTAGCAGCTGGAAGAAATGTATTATACTAAAAATTCTTTCTTCCTCTGAAAAATCAGATGTAGAAGACATATTCTAAAAATGCGATACGCTAATAAGTTACCTACCTCGCGTACAGGCGATTATTTACTCTACATTTTATACAGGCGGCCCTATCATTAAGATCAATTATTGAAGATCGGAAGAAAGTTATTTACATTCCTTCTATTTCTTCAGAATCGCAAACGAAGTTTTAGCAGAGAGCAAAAAAGGATGCAACGGTTTCGAGACTATAAAAACATTTCAAAATGTCATTTGTGAAGATAAACGAAGAAGTAGAGTACATATTTGTTTTTGCTGATCTAGTTGGAATAAATTTATTTTGCTAAAATCTCTTCTCTCCTCTCTCTTCCAGCTTGCAGAAATTTATTTAGCTAAAATCTAATCTTTCGACTGAAGAATTAGATGTGGAAGAGAGATTCTGAAAATGCAGTACGCAGTACTCTTTTAAGTTACCTCGCTTACATGCGTATTTATTAATGTGCTTACGTATTGAAGATTAGAAGAAAATTAATTCACATTTCTTCTATTTCTTCAGAAATCCCAAATGGCTTTTATCAAAGACAAAAAAAGTGATGCGACAATTTCAAAACGAAACAATTTTTGCGTTTAAAAAATCCTTTTGTAAAGCTAAACGAAGAAGTAGAGTATACACTTGTGTTTGCAGATCTAGCTTGAAGAAATTTATTTTGCTAAAATTTCCCTTCTTCTGAAGAATGACATGCAGAAGACAAATTCTGAAAATGCAATACGCAGTAGGTACTCTTCTAAGTCACCTCGCCTACAGGCAACTTTATCACTGAGTTCAGTTATTGAAGATTAGAAGAAAACTAATTTACATTTCTTCTGTTTCTCCAAAACTCTCAAATGACAACTTTGAAACAAAAGATTTTTTTCGTTTTAAAACTACTTTTGTAAAGCTAAACTAAGAACTACAGCAAGCATTGAAACAGGCATCTTCAACTGGAGTTCACTTATTGAATATTGGAAGAAAATAATTAAGTGACATGCTTTCTGTTTCTTCAAAAGTCGTAAAAGAGTAAATGGTGCGACAGTTTTGAGTCTTTAAAAAAAAATTGCATTTAATAATTCCTTGTGTAAAGTTAAAGGAAGAAGTATACATTTGTTTTCGTAGATCTAGCTGGAAGAAATTTATTTTGCTAAAATCAGTTTTTTCTTCTGATTCTTCAGATGTAGATTCGGAAAGTGCAGTACGCAGTACTCTTTTAAGTTACCTCGCTTACAGGCGCCTTTATCATTAAGTTCACTTATTGAAGATTGGAAGAAAGTTAATTTACATGTCTTCTATTTCTTCAAAAATTGCAAACGGAGTTTTATCAGAGACAAAAAAAAAGTGGTGCGAAGGTTTTGAAACTTCAAAACAATTTGCATTTAAAAATGCTCCCTTAATTAAACGATTAAGTGGAGTAAACATTTGTTTTTTTTTTGCAGATCTTAGTGGAAGAAATTTCGCTTGCTAAAATCTGCTCTTTCTTCTGAATAATCCGATGTAAAAGCAAATTCCAAACATGCAATACGCAGTAATCTTACAATTTATCTGGCCTATAGGAATATTTAGCATTGAGTTCACTTATTGAAGATTGGAAGAAAACTATCTACATTGCTTCTATTTCTTCAAAATTGCAAACGGACCTTTCTCAGAGATAAAAACGAGTCAGACGGTTTTTCGACTTTAAATCTATTTCCATTTAAAAATGCCCTTTACTAAACGAAAAAGTAGAATATACATTTGTTTTTGCAGATCTTACTGGAAGAAATTTGTTTTGCTAAAATATGACTTTTCTTTTGAAGTATCTATATCTCTCTAACTATCGGATCTTCTTACTTCTGAAGTATTAGATGTAGATTCTAAAAATGTAATACGTAGTACTCTATTAATTTACCTCGCCTGAAGGCAACTTTTTTACTGAGTTTACTTGAAATTATATTCCTTCTGTTTCTTCAGAATCACAAAGGAAGTTTTAATAGAGATAAAAAAGTGGTGAGACGGTTTCGAGACTTTAAAACAATTTGTATTTAAAAATGTCCTTTGTGAAGGTAAACGAAGAAGTAGAATACACATTTTTTTTTGCAGATATCATTGAAAGAAATTTATTTTGGTAAAAATCTGTCCATTCTTCTGAAGAATCGGATGTAGAAGAAATATTCTAAAAATTCAAAGTGCATGCTTCTCTTACAGGCGTCTTTATCATTGAGTTCATTTATTGAAGATTGGAAGAAAATTATTATTATTCTTTCAGTTTCTTCAGAATCGCCAACAGTATTATCAGAGATAAAAAAGTGGTGCAAACGCTTTAAGACTTTAAAACAATTTGCATTTAAAAATGCAGGACTCTTGCTAAGGTGTCTTGCCTAGAGATGATCTTATCATCTAAGTTACTTATTGAAGACAGGAAGAAAATTAATAACTTACATTTCTTCCAAAATCCCTAATATGCTTTTATCAAAAACCAAAAATGATGGTGCCACAGTTCGAGACTTTAAAAATTGCCTTTCAAAAAACTTAACGAAAAAGTAGCGTTCACATTTGTTTTTGAAGACCTAGATGGAAGAAAATTACTGCTACAAATCTGAACTTTCTCCTGAACCATCAGATGTACTTGTAGAAGACAGACTCTGAGAATGCAATATGTAGTATTTTTTTCGAGTTATCTCCACCTGTATTTTTATTAAGGAATTGGAATTACTGAATAACTGATAGAATGGTTCAGTAAAACTAAAAATGAATTGAACATTATGGTGGAACTACTCCGCTTAAATGTGACTGTAATAATTGAAGTAATTGTTTTATTAGTGCCATCAGTAACGTAAATCATCGTTAATAACTCTTCGAAGAAAAAGACATGGAATTTTATTTTCTTTTATCCATTAACTTATTACATTTGTACAGCTAGAAAATGCTTTTGCTCACAATATATTAGACATATTCTTTATGAAGATTTAAATCCAGTACAAAACACCTGGCTATAACCCCTTTTAAAACCTCTCCATTACGGCTTGCTTAATTAAATTTTGCACTTGAATTAATGAACGAACTTATGGCGCTCTAATTGGAAACAACCCACTAAAATAGTTTGAGGGCGGCTATTACTAAAAAATCTATATTTCATAGCAATTAAAGTCGCATTACTATTTTTCGAGATAAACAGACACACTAGTTATAAAATATTTCGTGTGTGAGGCAGACCTCAAAGCGAAGTTTAAGCTCGAAAGTTCGTATGCACGCCGCAAGGGGAGAAAGGCACGGATGGCATTAAGCTCGTTTAAAGAGTTAAATCCGAAAGTTATGAATTTTCTAAAAGTTGCTGCAGCAAGATGAAACGCTCGTTTTGTTTGAAACGAATGTGGGCAAGATAAAATTTAGCCACTCACAATTTAGTGTCAGTTTTCGTAGTTTAGTAACTGAATTTAAGATACTCTGAGTTGTATCTCTAAATATAAATATTGCTTTTCTGAAAGTAGACGAAACATTTTTGGATAAAGCTAATAGTATATTGTTTAACGTGACGAAAATAGCATTTTCTCTCTCAGAAGAACAATTTACCAACCGAAGCGAAGCAGAGTTTGGTAATTTTCTGGAGCGATAGAAAATGATTTTTTGACGAGTAAAACACTATACTTTTCCTTCGACTTTGCTGATTTATGGTCCTCTACTAAAATTAGAACAACTTACTTTCATCACTAGAGACGAAAATTAAAGCTATGGGATTTTCTCTCACTAGAGGCGAAAGTTACGTTTTCGGCTAGCACAAGATATGACAAAAGTTGTCTATTTTTACATCGTCGTAGAAAAAGAAATTTAAAAAGATCATCATAATATCTCAACCCAATATACGTACGTCAACTTTCTCTGAAAAAACACTATGATAATATCAACACACACCTTTCAACTTGTACTACTTAATTAGTTTACATATTTGGCTTTAATGGAAATCATTACCATTATAACGTGACTGTCATCTCACGGTATACCATTAGTTGCGGATAGGTGAAAAAACCAACAAGCACAGAAGAGATCTTAAAATTCCTTGTGGAAAAGTACATGTAGAAATGCCGCGCAAAGTGGGGTGGAACCCTTGCTGCTAATCTACTCACTAAAGACGTCATTGAATACCAGAAATTGTGATTAGGTTCTTATCTTAATTTTGCTTCCTCTTTTGTACTTACTGAAACTTTTCCGTTCTAAATCGAGAGTTCGGGAGCGGCTGTCGAGAGGAGGAGTTTCAGGTCGACGAAGATAAATCAACGCTTTCTTAACTGTAACAAACTTCAGGAGTACATGTTGCTGACACCTCATTGTCTCAATCGACAAATTAGCGTCGAAAATCTGGAAATCGACGTCGGCGAGGAGCCCTCAGAATTTCCCATTCCCAAAAGCATAACGTTTCCATTGTCTATGATGAATTATTACCCGAAATAATAAACGGAGGAGCGCCTTTTCTGGGACGAAATTGGAGTTTCGCCCCCCTTTTGTCTGACGCCTTCTCCTCCGGTTTCCGGAATAATGCCAGGCCCGTTGTTGTGCCGAATAACTCCTAATAATTATAAATATTGTCGTTTTGGAGATGCGGAGAGCGATGACAAAAACCCAAAGCGCTTGGTACTTTGAATTTCTAATGATTGTGCCTCACCGAAAAGTAAGTCCTGTGCCATATGCGAACTCCATGGAAATTAGTGTCTATCTGTGGTTTTATAGTGGAGCGTCGTAGTTTTTTTATATGTTGATTTATGGAGTCGCTGCCACCGTACATTCCCGCTTAGCGCGCAAAAACTTTGAAAAATATTCTCTGTGGCCTACATTCACGGGTATAAAGAATAAAAACACACATGGAGGAAGGAGGGACATGATTTGACATGTTTTTTTTTCGTTCTAGATTGAGTTGGAAAAAAAGGGATTTGATTTTTAAGTTTATGCAGTTAGCAGAAAGTTTCCTCGTAAAAATTGTCTTAATTCTTAGATGTCTAAACGTACAATCACGCATTTTTCGACATCAAATCGCAGGCAATTTTGGCCTAGTTGGTGGAAATGTCACTGGTTCTGCTCGCGATGATTATTTTTCTGGACATTTTTAAGTCGTTTTCGTTTGACTGGACCGCTTAGGACCAACTTGAACAAGACAGAACTATTCGTTTTCGATTCAAAGCAATGGCGTCTTTGTTTGGACCTGGTTAAACCCGGTTACAAATTGTAAGGACCAGCTCCGAAAGTGGGTTGTAAAGTACGGTTGACGGTTTATAATTCATAATCACAATCAAATTAGTAGTTTATGTCTAAAATCGTTTTATTAGATCGAATTTAATTCTACCAAAAAGAGAATTGTAGCCCACACCCTTTGTGAGGAAATTATGGGAAAGATTGGGCAAACACTGATATGTCGAAACCTTTATTGCCGGTTTTCGGTGCCATTGGCAATGGTAAGTACGTTAAGTATTATACTTGTCTTTTGTCTACATACGATTCTTAATCTACATACGCTTTTTAATGGGTTTTCTATTGAACTCGTAGTCTAAACATTCTAGTCTAAAATCGGAAGCAATTGTGACCACTCTCAAAAATATCTGTAGTTTTTAAATCAACCAGGAACATAACCAGCAGTAAAACAAAAATGCCTATTATGACACTACTTTTAAATAACCAGTGCTAGAGAAAATATATTACCAAGTTTAAGTGCTGAACTGGTAATTGTTTCGGTTGAGCCTTGGTAGATTGTGGATTTTCTTGGCAAATGACAAACACTTTAATCTGACGATGCTGAAAATTTTGACCTCTTTCTTCGTCAACGTCCCCAATATAATAACTTCTTAACGAAAATTCTGTTGAAATCTTGTTCAACAATTTCAGTTTTGGTGTTTTCTTATGATAAAAATCTTTGCTTAACTTTATCCGCAACTCCAGTGACAAACTGCTTGAATAAATTAATATCAATTTTATATAGTTTACCAGTAGAAAAAAATATAAACAAGGGTAGGTTATAATGCAATATTTGAATAATTGTGATAGTACTTTTATTTATTTAGGATTTTTACCAAAGTACAGATGTTTCGCAGTTTTGAAATCTTTGAATTCAACAGAATAATTTTTTCCGTCTATGTTTTAATTTCATATGTTTGGTTATTTATCTAAACCGCAAACGGTCACATGACAAAGGCACAAGTAATGACGTCAAGTTTGTGTAACCAGTTGTAACCATTTCGCTTGAGTACATTTGTTAATTACCGGTAACAACCGATAGTTCGCTTGAATGAGGTTTATATGACCATGCAATGGTATTACACAGGGTGAGCCTTTTAAAGTATTACAAAGCCATATCTCGAATCGGTTTAAAATATTTGCATGAAACTTTGGCGAAATAGTAGGGAAACGAGGGGACACATTCAGATCATATTTTGTTGTTTTATCTCAGTATGGATTTTGAGGGGTGTAAGGGGATGACGGTAACGAACCAATACCGCCCCAAATGACAACCTCGCCTGCACGTGCTGCACCCTGCTGTATAACTAAAGAGGCTCTGTCGACCGAACGGCTGCCGGAATAAGTAGCCCCACCTCAACAACCAACAGCTTCGGGTGGAAGAGTTGTCGAGAATCAGGGCAACTACTTGTCCTGATTCTCGACAATGAGGAATGAGAAATTGTTCCTAAAGGCGGATGAACCCTAAAAGGGTCAACGGTATGGAGACGCAGAAGGCAACGGGAAACCATTGCATTAGAGATCCAAAGGGATATCCCCAGGACACTACGTGTTCACAGACTTTATTATAAAGGTGTTGGATCGCAGGTGTAGGACAAATATAGGGTAGACCATTATTTGTCCTACACCTGCGATCCAACACCTTTCTAATTATTGATAGGACGCAAAGCGCAATATGAAGACTTTATTATCGAAAGAAAACCTATAAGAATGGCCTCCAGTCCCGGACAGGAGTTAAATCACCAGGAGCTGCGAAATAAAGTAGTAAAGTTGAAGAACAGGATCGGAACTTGGGATGTACGCACACTGTATGCAGAGGGAAAACTCCCAAATGCAGTACAGGAAATGAAAAGACTAGACTTTGACATCTTGGGAATCGGCTGAACAAGATGGACAAATAGCGAAACGTGCTCACAGGACGGAACCCCATTCTATTATTCGTGAGCTGAAGAGACTGATAGACCACACCATAGAAATGGAGTGGGAAGGTTGATAAAAGAATCAGTCAGGAAACACTTCAAAAACTTCGTACCCTCCTCTAATAGACCACTGTTGCTACACATGCACAAAACTAGTAACCTGCGGAACAAAGGGCAAAATATACAATACTGATGAACTTAGCAACACTAAAGAACGTGACAAACTAAGGGATTATTTAAACAATAGACTAGCAGACAACACAGCTGCCGAGGAGAACTTAGAGGAACAGTGGAATAACATCAAAGTGAATATACGAGAAGCTACACAAACGGTCCTTGGATACAAAAAAGGACAAGCTAGGAGGGGATGGATGACCGACGAGATCCTGGATATGATGGAGGAAAGAAGACTAGCAAAGGATAATACACTGAAATATAATGAAATCCACAGAAACATTCGTCGCAGAATTAGAGAGGCAACTAACACATGGTTACCTAAACAATGTGAAGAAGCAGAAAGACTACACGAAAAAGATGACAGCTTCCACTTCCACAAAAAAACTAAAAGAGATAACCAACACTAATAACCAGATTCTAAAGGACCCCTAGGACATATGTAAGATGTGGGATACAGGGCCTGTTCGAAAACGCACGACCCTTAACACTTAGCAAATGCCCAAATGAAGCCACGGGAACACCCATACTAGAAACAGAGGTCATATGTGCAATCTCGGGACTAAAAAATAAAAAGACACCTGGCCCAGACAATATACACCCTGAAGTGCTGAAACTAATAAACACTAAAGAACTGTGCAGACTTTTTAACAACATATATGAGAATGCCGAGATCCCAAACGACTAACCTCCACCTTTGTTGCTATCCCCAAAAAACCAAATGCAAAAATATGCTAAGACAATGCTAAGAACCTGAACTAACCTGTACTGCATGCAGCTGCTTACAAAGAAATGTCATGATCAACGAAAAGACGTTTTTGAATGTTTTATCGACTACCAAAAGGCTTTCGGCAACGCGAAACACGACCTTTTAAACTCCATCCTACGAGAAGCTGGAACCGATGAAAAAGATATTTAAATAATACACAAACTATACTGGAACCAAACAGCAAAACGACGAACTCATGATTCACATCACGCGGACAACATAACCATAGCTAAGGGAGCTCGACAGGGATGAGTATTGTCACCACTTCTGTTACACAACATATACACGGAGAAGATGTTTCAACTGGCACTGGAGGATATCGACAATACTCAGATCGAGAGGGTGAATAACTTCAAATACTTGGACACAACACTGAACGACGAAGAGATAAAAATACACATAGCCACTGCTCGAAACACGTTTATCAAGTTCAATACCTACCTTTTGCGACCTGTGGCTCCGCCTTCGTGTGGCAAACTGCTGCAAATGACCTTATACTATTATACGGAGTAGAAACCTGGTCATTAAAGGTCAAATACCTTCAAAGAATAGAGGCCTTCGAAAGGTGGATCCTGAGAAGATTACTTAAAATTCCCTGGTTAAACCATGTAACCAACGAGCAAGTCTTACAGAGAGCAAACAACCGACAATTGTTAAACATGATAAAACAACGAAAATGCGCTTAGAATCACCAGAAGAAGAAGAAGATGGTTTTTGAGGGGTGTGGGGTGATTTTGACATTTTAAATGTAATGGTAGGTACTGTATACTTTAATGTATACTTTTTTTGCCAAAATTGAAATGTACTTAAAAAAGGGCATATACTTAAAAAAAAATATTTGATTTATTCCAGCTACGTTACAGAATTATCTGAGAGTAAGAATTAAATAGTGTATAGAACTCTTTGTCGTTTTCCTAGTAAGTATTTCCAGGAAGCCAAAATATTACATGTTCTGGAACATCATTTTCAGACTCTAACCTAGTTTGCTCTTTTCCTATTTCGATTTGAAAAACACTTTGTTGGGGTTTTCTACTACGGCCACGAGACGGTGCAAAGTTTTTATTGAGGAAATTCTATTATACGTAAAATTTGACCGAATTTAAAGGCACGGACCGTTGCAGCCAGTCAATCTGATAGTTAATCCAGTATTAAGTGAGCTATCAGAGTGAAACGCTAGTCAAGAGCTATACAGGTTTCAACCCCTAACCTGAATTTCAAGGTGGGGGGGGGTAAGCATTGACCTGAAAATGTTAAATGAAAAAGGGGTCGAATGATCCTTCCTTTTGAAGATCCCGTCACTTTTAAAGATCCCATCAATTGTTGGTCTTGAAATTATTGTTTTTCGAAGAACCATATGGAATACACCATGAGTAATAAAAAATAGGATAAACTGCCCTGCCAATAGTTAGTATATATTATAACAGAAACGACTTGACACAACTCAGCAAAACTAAAACTAAATAAAAGTTTTTAAACTTATTATGCTACCCTCTGTTTAAACACATTAATATATACCAGCAACGAGTACCTTTTATGCAGATATGAATATTAACGAAAAGTGCAACGCACTGTAAACTTCTCTACTCGATATTATAGTCCAAAATCACAACTTGGAATGAATTCTTAAGCTTATAAGATGCAAAAGCTAAACAATTTTTTGACTTTGTCACTTATAGTTTCACTAAATCAATAACAAGTGAGGAATCGTCTGATTAAAGACTCATTCAACTTTCAATGCACAACTTACGTGAGATGGTCTACTTGGATTAATTATCCTGAGCTTTGATCAGTCCAGGACAGAGAATAGTGCAGTTATACGGCAACAACACTCTACTGAGATACACGGAGAAATAAACCAAATAATTTAATCAAATCACGATAGTTAACTGCACAACAAGGTAAAAGAGCTCTGCATATATACCTCAGATTTATGGGCAGGAGCAGAGACAAACTGAATTAGAAACCGGCGAGAACAACACGATTTTCGCAATCAAAAACAGATTTATCTGCATACCATCTAGAATGAGCAGATAACAGAAACACAATTAATCCGTTACACGAGACTGCAATTAAGCTCAAACGAACACCAAATGTTTCTTTATCGACCTTTCAGCCAACGTGCTGACCTACTTTTCGATCAATAATATTCCCGCCCGGGAGACAGAGATCTTTCACACACGAAAGCTGAACATAAACTCTCATTTACCCCCGGTGGACGAAATGCATTTGTGCAGACATTAGCCAGTCATATCGAGCGATTCATACCATTAATCCGTCGCGTCGCAGCACAGCCAATGGGGAAATCAGAAGTCGCATACCGACGTACTCGTTATCTAGGGTAATAAAACTGTGGTCTGGGCTATTTTTAGATTTTATTGGGTCGGCTTTCCTTGAATATGATGACATTCAACACGATTTATTGCTTTTTTGTCTCTATAGAAACAGAAGGGTTTATTTGGGATGTTTAAAAAATTGTTTTAAAATGTGTTTATTATTTCCTTTTATATTAGGTTTTTCCAAAAATGTCATTTGATAAACCCATCCAAAATGGCGGCCGGTTAACAAATTTAAACTTAACAAGATTTAATATAAGAAAATTGATTTTCAGCTAAATAGGTCCCATTCTCTTACCAGGTTAGGGGTTGAAACTGCTCAAACATGTATTTTCTCCCCTAAAAAATAAAGTCGTCGTGTTCGAGCGTTTTTCGATGTATAGTCAGTTGTAAGTGAAACGGGATAGATCTTACTCTCTACTAATAATTCGCACTGTTCGCTTGTCCGCTTATTTCGCTTATTTACCACACTGCACTATCTATTCAGTCCTATCTCGCGCGGCTTGCTGGTTTATATACTCGACCTGAACACACTCTCGTAGTTTCGAGAACGGAGGCGACTGTTCCCGGTTCTCGTTTAGTCTAGATGGGCTTCCGGAGTCGCAGTCGGCGCTCGGCGTTGCCGTTTCGGCCCAAATCTCTGTGGACCGACGGTCGGGAGTAACATTACCCCCCCCCCCCTCTTAGTTCTGATCGTCCAGATCCTGGGTTGGGTAATTACGTGTAGGAAACTGTTTCTACGTTACGCGTAAAAAACCATGTAAAATACTTGAACACTGAAATTACGTGGCGCCATCTTTGAGTAAGTCAAGGAACAACCACTTTTAGGTTGTTTCCCATTCTTATTCTTAAGGCCGATTAATAGTTCCGTAAGAGTAAGACGTAAGAAGTAAGAGTAAGCAGCAAGAAAAATGAAACATTGGAATTCAACAGTTTCGTTGATAGTTTGTGACTTGAAAAGATTCAGAAAAATAAAATTAACATAAACTCTCAAACATTCAATAACCTTGAAAAAAGGTGAAAATTTGACATGACAAATGAAATGACCAAACAATCAAATAAACGTTGCTTAAATGGCAACATAGAAAAATTAAAAAATTGAACTGAGCTTGCGTACAATAGCCACAACGTTATTTCTTATGGAATCTATAAATCTTACAGCCTTACTTCTTACTTCTTACGTCTTACTGATACAGAACTATAAATCCAGCTTTAGTGTTTACCAGAGTTAAGTACCTAAATAAATAGAATACATGAAATTGCACTATATCTTATTACATATACTTAAATAAGAAAAGTAGTCTCGAAAGTAACTCAAAATTAAGTAAAAAAGAACAAAAAATGTGTAAAGCAATTTGTCATTTCTGTGCAAAAGTGCTCCAAAATACATATGTACCTACTAATTTATTTAGGATTAGGTTTACAGTATTAAGTGTGTTTTTATTTTAAATTTAATAAGGATCTCTGCGTTTTTTTTTGTTTTTAGTTACAACTAGATATTATATAGTATGTTAGTGATATTTTCATGCTTGTAAAAGATTAAATTTGTTTTCTCAGATAATTTTTTTTAGTATTCTACGTCTATGTAGAAAATTCGTAAAATATTTTGACGTAAAAGACATAGTTTTCTACACGTAAATTACAAGTAAAATTCATAATGTGTTTTACTGACCCAACCCTGTCCAGACCAGACAAATAAATCCTGCAGAATTCGTCGTTACGTCATATCCGACTTTCATCCGATCGCTGATCTCTTTATCTTTGTCCTCACGTTTCGATGGATTTCCTTTAATCTTTCTCGACGTTCATCATCATAGTTCTGGAGATCTTCTCTCCGTGGAGATCACCGGTTCTTCTGGTGATCCGTTCACCAAATCTACCTAAAGTCGAAGTTCTTTACCAAATATAACCTTGGCAGGGGTATGTCCTGTCGTGTTATGCACTGCACCTCTGTAAACCATCATTAGAAGAAACGAGGCAAAAATTTGTCCCAATCTTTCTGGTGGTCCGCTACCATTTTGTAGAGGTATTGTTCCATGGTTCGATTGAAACGCTCGACCATGCCATCTGATTGTGCATGAAGTGGAGTTGCCCTGGATAATGCATCTGCGCCACCATGAGATCTGCCTGGACAATGTTCAATTTTGCCAGGGATGGTGAGGCTTCTTCCAAGCTGTCCAATCCTAATGATCCTCGGGGCTTCCGTGGGGCCAGTCAGCGTTCGCCCCTTCACACTGACTGGTCTTAGTTTTCCGACTGATGTGTCAGTCCCCCAGATTGTCGTTGTGGCGGAGTCTAACACCTTTTCCGTCGACAGCGACAGTTCCTTTTAAATGAAAGGGACAGCGACAATTCCTAAAATGGCCCATTCTGCCGCAGTTAAAACAAGGTCCGTATTTCTCTGGGTCGGCATTTCTGTCCATATTTCTTCTGTAATCAATGTCTTGTGCCCTGCAAATTGGTCGAGATATGAAGTCATTTGCTTCCTGAATTCACGCTGCTCGTCCAACAATTGCTTTAAGATTGAGTTTACCTGCAGCTCTTCCTGTACGTCAACTATTCCAACTCTGTGGCCCGTGTTTATTCTCAACGCCTCATACTCCAATGCCCGAATGAATGCCTCATTTGCACTGGAAGGACGAGTCAACCTCAAATGTCATTCCTTTTCAGTGTCGCGAACTCCTTCGATAAACTGCTGGACTGATAGCTGGTCAAGGAAATTAGAGGGAGCCGCAGGATACGCTAATCTTAACACACAATGTCCGCTCCAAATTCCTGTCGGTTTTCGCCCGGCTTCTGCTGCCTCATCCCTAGTTGTGTCTGGTAGATTATTTCGCGATGAGCATTACCAAACCTCCGCTCTAACGCTGCGACAATTGCGTTGTAATTACACTTTTCACTGGTCGGTCGAAAATACATGATATAATGATATCTGCAGCCTTTCCTCTCAAAGCTACTAAAAGTTCGGTAGCCTTGTCCGAATCTGTTAATCCATTTTTAACTGCTGCGGCCTCAAATTGGTCTTTATACATGCTCCAAGTAGTGCCGTCGAAAACTGGAGGCCTAGTAATGTTTAGTCGCTCAGCGGTTGAAGTTGGTCCACTGCGACGTGTTTCCCAGATCCGCCATCGTTCTTCTTACTCCGTCATTTTCATCTCTACTTCGTGTTTGACTCGATCTACATCTTGTTTGACTTCATCCACGTCTTGTCTGACTTGATCTACGTCTTGTTTGACTTCAGTCATTTTGGTTGAAGTTGGCAGAGCAGCTTGATTTTTTCTTTGTTCCTTTATCCCAAGTTGTCTTTGTTTTTCTCGTTCCTTTTTCTCAAGTTGCCTTTGTTTTTATTGTTCTTCCAGAGAATTTGTTCTTCTTTGTCGAGCTGCGTTTGTTTTTCTTGTTCCTTTTTCTCAAGTTGCCCTTGTTTCTTTTTCTTCCAGAAAATTCTTCCGTTCCTCTTTGTCCTTCTTTAGCATTTCTATAAGTGCTGCCAGTTGTTCATACATGATTTTTGTCGTAGATCGAGTATATGGTGTAGAAAACACCAAAGTTCTTACACTGTGCTTTTAACTGTTACAACACGATTAAAACACAATTACTCTCTACTAGCAATTCACACTGTTCGCTTGTCCGCTTATTTCGCTTATTTACTATACTGCACTATATATTCGATCCTATCTCGCGCGGCTCGCTAGTTTATATACCCGGCCTGAACGCACTCTCGTTCTTTCGAGAACGGAGGCGACTGTTCCCGGTTCTCGTTTAGTCTAAATGGGTTCGCGGGGTCGCGGTCGGCGCTCGGCGTTGCCGCTTCGGCCTGAATCTCTGTAAAGCATCGGTCGGGCGTAACAATATCTTACAGCAATTTGCTTCTTTGCCATTCCGAACTGAATACAATTCTGTACACTCAAAAATACTTTATAATATAGCATTTTATGTTACTACTGATTTTTATTTTAAATCAAAATACTCCAAACCAACGTTTCTTGGGGTGTTTCAGCGACTGTTATAGATGTAACCATCAGTTAATTTTTGTAGCCCAAATGTTTGATGTTTGTGCCCATTAAAAGTAAAACAGAATAGGATTCTTGCAGACCGAAATCTTCGGGCGGCCGCCTAGAAAACGTAAAAAGAAAATCCCTGGTTGTCACTTTTGATTTAAATTTAAATCGAAATTTTTTCCCCGTTTCTCCAGCGGCGAGAAGAACAGTAATCCGGAGGCACGATGCCAAAAATCGTTTTGATATATCGCGTTTTCTGGCATTTCTTTATACGCAAATAATTTTCCATCTCATTTTACATACTTTCCACTTCTACGCAAGAAAAAATGGACGAGATATATCAAAATCCAGACTGAGATGCGAGGAAAAACGACGTATAAACGAGGCTTATACTGAGCATACGCTTGTTGTTTTATTAAACATTCCAGTTTTCGAAGAAAACTGCTGCTGTGTATGTATATAATAAAATCACTTCCAAAAATATGTGCAGTGCATACATTTTGATGGATTTTATTGCAGGGAGAGCAAGGCCCCGAAGAGATTATACCATTATATTGCGGAGGTAAGGCCACAATAACCAAATCTTCCTCTCTGGATAATAAGCCTTGTGCAAGTTGCAGGATATTATCTGGCCGTAGATTATGAAACTTTAATTGGCGCAACGGATTTCGTGGTATGAGGGAATCTTATATCTACACTGCATTAGGGAAGTTTGAGAGATAAGTATCTAATTTATTTAGAAATTATTATCGAGTGATTAGTTGGATGTTAATTACTGCAATTAATACCAACACATAATTTTGTTTCTTGTAGTTTGCTGTTTTTATTATTTTATTAAAAAACACACCCTTTTCAGTGTCTTTTCCTTGTAGCAATATGCAATAAGAAATCGAAGAAATAGATACAATAGCAAGCGGGTGGTCTAATAAATATGTTTCCTAGAACCTTGCACGCAATCATTTAACGCTTTCGAAAAAAAAAATTATACAAATCGCAGTCGGTTTGTTTTCGTCTCTGAGTAAAGACAACACAGAAACCTAAACCGACAACAAACTGAAGTGAAGTCGTCCGCTATCTCTTGTTAGAGCGAAGTAATAAATGTTGTCTTAGGGCAACAAGGCACAAACAGATAAATAACGACTGATTGCCGGCCTGGTATTTCCTTAAACGACTCGTTGTAGTTGCCAGTGATAAAACAGTTGAAGTGCTAAAAGCCCTATTTGTCTAAGTGCACACCAGCGTACCGGAAGAATACGGTTTTGTATGTGTGTTTTTTTGGTGTGGCGATAATTATAATTATTGTTGACCTGAACGACATTCATGTTGAACAAACAAAACCAATACACAAAAGGAAAGAATATTATCAAGATTTTAACAAGTGGTTTCTCACTCGATTTTTGTCGGTTTTTTGGATCGACTTGTCAAATTGAGTGATATAAATAGTTCATGCCTATGTAGCAGGTACTACTAGTACTAGTATCTGTGCTTAAATATCAGCATTGTCTATATATGTATACCTAGTCATACAATCTAATGCTCCTCTACCCTCAAACGTCGCAGAATACATATGCGACATTTGATGTCTGCGACGGTACTAAAATCAAAAATGTGTCATATTTAGGTTTGAAGATTTTGCGAATGAATCTGAAAAATCGCGCCATATCGATTTTTCCGTCGTTGGTTAAAACATCCCGAATGCCATTTTTAACCCGGTTAGAAGATAGGTAAATATGGTACCCAAATATCATTTTTAGAAAGGTTGCACTGGAGATTTGCTCCGTGTTCATTAGAAAAAGTCATCTAGAACGCTATAGGTTTTGACAGAAAAGGATGACATAATGAAAGTAAATGGACATTTGTTCTTTCATCCTTTTCTTTTGACATTTTAGTCTCGCAGCCAACGAGATGACGTTTCCAAATGTAGAAATGATGTACTTTTGCTTCAGGGACTCCATATTTTCTACTCAAAAAAAAAATTACTTGTATTGGCAGTGGTGTTTATTGGGTGAAAGGACAACAAAAACAACCTCTAAGATTGCAAATTCGCCGACGTTTCGATCTCTAATTGAGTCTTTATCAAGACTATTCACTGATAAAACTAAATCAGTATTGATGCCGGTTTGGTGAAATGTTTTTCTACAAAAAAATGTTTGTGCCTTCATATTGTGTTTGGGATAAGAATGTTGAGAAGTTGACCAAGCCTCTTATCAGTGAATAGCCTTGATAAAGACTCAAATAGAGATCGAAACGTTGTCGAATTTGCAATCTTAGAGGTTGTTTTTGTTGTCCTTTCACCCAGTAATCACTACTGCCATCTAATTCAGCAAGACACGAACTTGTAAACATTATTTGTATTATAATATTCTTCAATACAAAGTGACAAAAGTTAAATTGGGGCAAAGTTGCGCAATTAAAAGTCTATAAAACATGACCTTTTCAAATTTCGACTAGTTTCGAAAATATTCGCAAAACATTGAAATTTTGAAAAAATAATCGACATTTCTTCATAGACAACTGCTGCTCTCTTCAACATGGTATTTTCAAACTTAAAATCCAACATTTCGTTTCATGCAACCATCATCAACTGCAATTTTTTAATTTCTGGAATTTTTATATCGGGTTATAAATTAGAACGTTTTTTCAAAATTTCGATAGTTTGCAAATATTTTCGAAGGCAAACGGAATTTTCTAAATTTGAAAAGTTTCTTTTGATAGACTTTTAGCCCAACTGTTTCATTCAATTTCATTTGAAAAATGACCAAAAGGGGGATATTACGACTTTTTTCTGAATTCTCAACTTTAATGCCAGTATAGTCCCTTTCGGTGGTCAATGTTAAGGCACTTTTAGATTTGCGTCTTTTGACTATTTTCAAAAAATCACTTTAGAGGTTAATTTCATTCGAACTGAGTTTGTTACGTTCTTAGGTTGCAAATGTGCCGTTCATGCTCATCAAAAAATTTTTCCGACATTTTTTTGAAAATGTAGTATTACGACTCTTTTCTCAATTCTCAAATTTGACCGCCTGTAACTTGAGAACGCTTCGACCGATTGGAGTGAATCTAACTGCTTTTTCCTCTTCTTGATATCCTCTTTCACCTTTAAGTTAAGAGTAAAGTAGGTGCAATATTTTCGGAGATAGACCCCTTCGGTGGTCGATTTTTAGGCACTTTTAGAATCGCGATTTTTAGGCACTTTTAGATTTGGGTTTTTTGACCATTTTCAAAAAAATCACTTTAGAGGTTAATTTCGTTCGAATTGAGTTTGTTACGTTCTTAGGGGATTGCAAACGTGCCATTCCATCCATGCCCATCAAAAAAAAAATTCCGAATTTTTTTTCAAAATGTTCAGAAGGGCGGGGGGTAATACGACTCTTTTCACAATTCTCAACTTTGACCGCCTGTAACTTGAGAACGCCTCAACCGATTGAAGTGAATGCAACTGTTTTTTGATTTTCTTGATGTCCTGTTTCTCCTTCCACCATCGTAAGTTCCGTAGATGCAATATTTTCGAAGTTAGAACCTTCGATGGTCGATTTTTAGGCACTTTTAGAATCATGTTTGTTGATAATGTAAAAAAAAAACTTCTTTAGAGGTTCATTTCATTCGAATTGAGTTTTTTTGCGTTCTTAAGGGATTGCAAACTCCATTTCGATCAAAAACATAAAAAACCTGATTTTTTTTTAAAACGACCAAAGGGGGGTGTCCACGACTTTTTCTCAATTCTCAAATTTTAGCGCCTGTAACTTGAGAACGCTCCGACCGATTGGAGAGAATCTAACTGCTTTTTCCTTTTCTTGATGTCTTCTTTCACCTTTAAGTTAAGAGTGAAGTAGGTGCAATGTTTCCGGAGACCCCTTCGGTGGTCGATTTTAATGCACTTTTAGAATCGTGCTTTTTGACCATTTAAAAAAAACCTTTAGACCTTAATTTCATTCGATTTGAGTTTGTTAAGAGATAGCAAACGTGCCATTTCGATTTAAAGCAACAAAAAATATAATTTTTTTTTTGAAAATGTTCAAAGGGGAGGAGGTATCACGACTTATTTCTCAATTCTCAACTTTTAACACCTGTAACTTCAGAAGGCCTCGACGGATTGGAGTGAGTCTAACTGTTTTTTCCTCTTCTTGATGCCCCCCTCACGCTTCGCCATTGAAAGTGCCGTAAGTGCAGTATTTTCGAAGATAGACCCGTCGTTTTTATGCATATTTAGAATCGCGTTTTTTGACAATTTAAAAAAAACCTCTTTAGAGGTTAATTTCATTCGAATTGACACGTGCCATTTCGATCAAACAGCAAAAAAAAAATTCCATTTTTTTTTTAATGTACAAAGGGGGAACGTATCACGACTTCTTTCTCAATTCTCAAATTTTAGAGCCTGTAACTTGAGAACGCCTCGACCGATTGGAGTGAATCTAACTGTTTTTTTCCTCTTCTTGATGTTCTCTTGCATGTCGTAACATCGAAGCACCCGTTTTATGCTCAATTATTTTAAGACTTTAGTGTTGTGTTACATAAAAAGGCGCAGACTATTGTGCATATTTATTAACGTTTTTCGCACGTTTTCAAAATATCATTGGTTCGTTGTATCAGAAAAATGAATTTCTATCACCAAAATTTACATGAAATAAACGTGTGTTTTTAAAGTAATATTTCAGTCACATTAATGATGTTTAATATTGGTCATATATTAGGCACCTATTTACTCTCATCTATTTAGGCCTATAAAATTACGTTTTGTTCACGTCTTAGGTGACTTCCTGGTCGGCTGGGTAGTTGTATGGCATAACAAAACTACCTGCAGTTAACACAATACACTTAAAATTACGTTAACAGACAGTCATATTACGCCAAATACGGTCCTGTAATGTCCAAACAAACCAAATTCATTTACTAATTCCGTCAAGAAAAACTACTGGCAGTGTCGAGAACCGCAAATTAGGTTTATTTATCTTATCACTCAGACATAACATGCAGGTATGCAAGGATGGTGTTGCAATAAAATTTCTCCAGTTCTGAAATTTGAAAAAAAAAATTTGAAATATTCTGGGATTTGATCTTCGAGCGACATCTATTATAGTTTTAGTTAAATAGAAGTCTCGGAGAAATTAAGCCATGGGGAATGTCTAACTAAATGTATATAGAGAAGCATACGCTGAAAGCAAATACTAACATTTATTATAATAAGCAAATGCTAATACTGGAAAGCATATACCCCGCATTCATTAGAAAGCGTCATCTAGAAGGTTATTAATTTTTGACAAAGAAGGATCACATAATTAAAATACATAGATTTCTCTTTCATCTTTTTCTTTTGATATTTAACTATCTACTTAAGTAGGGGTCAACACCCCCTACTTATACTGCTCCAATATGTACTAATATTTGGCAGATAGCTAAGTTTTAAAGACAACTGATAACAAAGACAAGTCTATCTATTTTTTTTGCCAACAGTTAAACGTAAATAGATGTCCAAGAATTTTTTTACTATATAGAACCATCATTTTGGTATCTACATTATAAAATATCGGACTCAGATAGCAGTGAAGTTCCTGCTTTAATGGAATAGATAAGAGGTAAATTTAATTTACAAATCTGCAATTTGGCTTTAATTTAAGTAATTTGATATTGATATACAGTATTGATATTGATATTGATAATTGATATACAACGTTTTCAATCTCTTGTCAGGTTAGGAGGTTGAAGCGGCTCAAAAATGCATTTTTTTTCTAGAAATAAAGTTAACGTTTTCGAGCGATTTTCAATGTATATAGTCAGTTGAAAGAAAAACGGTGTGGATCCTTTTCGATAGGCCACCCTGTATATATTCTTGGCCATGTTGGTTTCCTCAAGATGGCCAGGTTTGGCCATAGATCTTTTGGATTTTACTAAATGTACAGTCTATGACACCAATTGCAGTAGGAAACCTATACTTTTCCAACATCGTTTTTCAGCTTTTACGCATTGTCGCTCCTTAATAGTTATTTTCCTAACAAGTGCGCAAAGTGATACTCTCGCGCACGCGACTGCCGCCTCAGGGTCCGACAAACTTGGTTGTACTACTCTGGTCAAACTCAAGATCAAAACCGTCTCGACACCCACCAAGCAGCTTACATTATCCGCTGTTACTTGCACTCCAAAGAGAAGTTATCGGTGAATTGGAGAAGGTATTGACAAAAGGAATTGGGGAACCTTCACAGAAAAAAAATTAACCCGCAGGCATTTAATTTCGTAAACCTGTTTTTTTTTCAATTTATACTGCATTGTTCATACAAGCAATCTGTAAAAAATGACAACTGAGGACAGACATTGAAAAAACTACAGTAAAGCAAAAAACGTTAATAGAAAATTAATTTTGTGAAAAGCTGGACTTAACCTGAACCTGCTTTGGCTACAATGATGAGTACTCAGAAGAGAAAGTTGAACTTTTGTCAGATGAGACACTCTGACATTTCTTTGACTCCTTGAATCCTCCGGAATTTTCTTGACAGAAGATATTATTATTAATTTGCATTTTTATTCAATAAACTAACACAAAATAAGAATTAAAATTTTCAATTTTCACATGCATCACATTTTAAACGATTTCAAGCAGTAAACATTCAAATAAATTCTCTGTTTCTATAAAGACAAAAAGGCAATAAATTGTACTAAATGTTCAGGAAAATGTTCAAAGAAAGCCGTAGTTTATACAATTTAAAAATAGCCCAGACTAGAGTTTTATACCCCAGATAACGAAGACGTCGGTATGCGACTGTTGATTTTCCCATTGGCTGTGCAACGTCACGGCGAACTAATGGTATGGATTTGGACTAATGGACTAATGGACGCTCGATATGATTGGCCGATGTCCTCCGGGGAGCGAACAAAAATGCATAAATGCATTCGTTCCCCGGGGCGAAACAGAGTTGAAGTTCAGATTTCGTAGGTGAAGCATCGCTCCCTCCCGGGCGATGGGAGCAGTCTGGACAGCAGTCAAGCGCGTGAAAGATATTTTGCGCAAGAACAACGTTTTTTCTACAACTGTTCAAAAAAGCTCTACGGCAATTCAACTAAATTTTCTAGGCTATAAAACTTTACCAAGGAATGCTGTTCTTTTCTGCTACCCCTGTATCGACAGAGGGCGCAAAAAACTTTTTTTCACGTTTCTCATGGCAACTAGTTACTTTTTTGCACGCTGCTATGGGCGACGTTAAAAAAAGGTGAACATGAAAATATGTGTTAGTTTCCATACCGACAATAATGCACAAACCTTGTCATATTTTGCGGGTGTAGAAATAGTCATTTATGTATTAAGAGCGAAAAGTACAACTTTTTTGCTCGGACAGTGAAGTTTGCCGCTCGACGCGAAGCGGAGAGCGGCAATCACTCGAGAGCAAAAAAGTTACTTTTTGCTCGTAATGCATACAACGTTTTTTCTGCAAACGATCAATTTCAAATAATGTGAATCACAACTGAGCATAACTGAAGACACATTCTGAAAATTTAAATCAAAGTGACAATGACGTTTTAAATATTTGGTTGAGTGGTGGTAGTTGCTAGTGACAGCAAGCGATAAAATCTTTTTCGCTTGCTGTCCTGGGCAACGCGCGGAAAAGTAAACTCACATTCTGATCCTCAAAAAAGGCTAGGTTTTCGTTTGTCTAATGAAAGCGTAAAATTCGTCATTATTTGACGTTTGTAGAAAAATAGTTATTTATGTATTAAGAGCGAAAAGTACAACTTTTTTGCTCGGACAGTGAAGTCTGCCGCTCGACGCGAAGCGGAGAGCGGCAATCACTCGAGAGCAAAAAAGTTACTTTTTGCTCGTAATGCATACAACGTTTTTTCTGCAAACGATCAATTTCAAATAATGTGAATAAAAACTGTGCATAACTGAAGTCACAACCTGAAAATTTAAATCAAACTGAAAATGACGTTTTAAATATTTGGTTGAGTGGTGGTAGTTGCTATTAACAGCAAGCGATAAAATCTTTTTCGCTTGCTGTCCTGGGCAACGCGCGGTAAAGTAAACTCACATTCTGATCCTCAAAAATGGTTAGGTTTTCGTTTGTCTAATGAAAGCGTAAAATGCGTCATTATTTGACGTTTGTAGAAAAATAGTAGATTATGTCACTAGGAGTAAAAGTGGGTCGCCCAGTTGCAGGCCTCAGCTTCGCTTCGGCCGTCAATCTCTGGGCTCAGCACAAAAAGACCTTTTACTCCGCGTAACATATACTATTTTTTTTTCAAGCATGCAGGAAAGTCTATTTCAGAGTGATTCAGTGTTGCAATTTTCTTTCATCCTCTTTAAGCAGGTCTAGGTACTTACCCAATTAGTGGTGTATATAAATAGAATGTGTTAGAACGGTGGTGTTCAATGTTCAATGGTTTTAATGATATTAAATCATAACCAATGGTTTAGATGGTTGAGGTAAATTATGGTAAACTAAAAATGTATAGCATTACTATTAATACTAAATTAATAAAAATGACATTGACAGATAAATATGATGACAACTAACGACATTTAACAGAATTCGAGAACCTATGCGATTTCGACTAAAAACGGTTTCGGGTGGTGCTCTCGAGCGCTCTGAGAGTATTCCTATCCTTTGTTTTTTCAACAAGAATGTAAAGATGGCAATAAGATGGTTTATATATGCGCCACCATGACAATAGCGGTGACATTTGACTTTACTTTTACTGCCTAGGACTTTTTTGCTACTTTTTTTGGTCTCAGCATTAGAAAGCCCACTTTAGGTGTGCGTATGGAGAGAACAAATGACGTACTTTTAGTCCGTTTGATAAAAAAAAAAATTTGTTCAAACCCCTTTTGAATCGAACTTACTTGAAGGAAAGGAATCCAAACATCTGATTTATTTAAGATCTGCAAAGAAGCAAAATTTTCCATGTTGGATAGAATAGGTTGGCTGACACCAATATCGTCAGCCACCCCGATCTGAAAGCCTGATTCCTCATTTGATGCAATTTTAGACCTTACATGAGCACACATTTACCAGGGTTAGATGACCTCAAAAATATTTTTGTTAATGTTAGGGAGTCCAAAGCACCACCACATTTTTCCTCACGTCCACTAGGAAATGCTGTGCAATCCATTCTAATAAAATATAAAAAAATCTAATCAATCACTGAATAAACTTCTAGACTTTGGACGCTCGGACTGGGCCATTCAGATCTTTAAACACGACAAGAATTTCAATAGGAAGGAAGAAATTACGTTTCTAAATGCAAAGTGGAAGCGAGTTCTACGACATACTTCAAGTGCGCCAAAACCCCAAGCCACCACTACCCGCACTACTCCCTCCATTTATAAATGATTTACTTATCAAATTACTGTCAATTTAAATTCATAATGCCCAAGCGCGTTATTTTTTTGTTTATGCGCCCTGGGGCATTATTGTTAATATAAATGACTTTGAAGAAGTCAATTATTATGAAATAATAGACCGGTAGGACATTAAATTATAAAGAAATGCTATCTATCTATCTATTAAATCAATAACTGAATATAGCTATTTTCCTAACAAGTGCGGAAAGTGATACTTTTCCGCACGCGACTACAGTTGGCCGAACGACGCGTAGCGGAGTTCGGCCATGAAGTCGAGTGCGGAAAAGATACTTTCCGCAAGTGTTAGGAACAATATTTTTTCTACGAGTAAAGACGACTTTTACAACTATCACTAAAACTTCAGTTCGAAGATAAAACACCAGACATGGCGTTGTTTATCTGTCAGGTAAACAATGCAATGTACGTCATATCTGGTATTTTAACTTCAAACTGAAGTTGTAAAAGTCGTCCTAAAACTCTGTCAATATTTGCTTACTTTTATCGCACATAGCAATAATTAAAGAAATCAACCTTTTCATTTAAAAAATGTTGAGATCGATATCCTGCCTTTTTTGCAAAACTAAAACTAAAGATGGAGATAACAGGTATAAGTAAGATGGTATACCAGACACCTGATGCTACCATTCCTGACAACTATAAATCGTGGTAGTTTTACTGGTTCTTATTACGTTCTTCCATACCAACCATAGTTACCAAGGTTATTTAAAGCAACATAGCAGCCATTTGAGGTTTTTCTTTACTTTTCCGCACTAGTGCGGAAAAGTACAACTTTCCGCACTCAAATGCGTGCGGAAAAGTAAACTCTCGCGCACGCGAGTTGAAAAAAAGGTTTTTGTGGCGCAGCTTGTACACTTTGGACGCTCGGACTTGTGGACACATGTTTTAATGTATAACTGAGCTATCACTTAACAGCTCTCAAAAGCAGTTTACAGTTAAATATGTATAAGGAGCATAAACGTATACTTTTACCAGAAAATTCCTATTTGCATAAGCATATACTAGTTATTATTAATAATAGTGTTTCTTTACAACCATATATGTAATGCTATCATTACAAACGTCATAGGAGGGTGGAAAATTACCTATTACCTACCTCTAAATTAGACGTAGGTAATGGATATTCATTACCACCCAAGGGCGGTTATGGTTTATTACCTACCTCCCTTTCAACCCTCATTTTCCATGTATATTTCTTGGCCCCTAAAATTTAATGTCTTTATAGAATTAAAAAGGTGTCCCTAGTAGCATCGAACTAGATAAGATAGTTAACTGGTAATTTTTAAAAAGGATAGTTAAAAATGTTATAAATATCTTATACGAAAAATATAAATTCATATTATGTAGGTTGTAAATAAAATAGTATATACACCTCGGTAGGAACTTTCCTCACCGTCTCGAGATTTTATAGTTCATCTCGACGCTGCGCGTCTCGACAAACTATCAAATCTCTCGACAGTAATCAACGACTTCCCACCCCGGTATGTATCTTAGCATCTGCTAAAACTTTTAGCTGAACGTTAGTTCAGTGGCATAAGCATTTACTTAAGATTTATTAATATATTTGGAAGTATACATGTATACTTCTGAAAATAATAGTGTAAGTCAATTCTAGTCTTTATTAATATTACCCATTGTCAGGGTTCAAGAAACCATAATTTTCTGGTCACCATAAAGCATAAGATTTGGTCCAAATAACAAGGTATTACTTCGATCAAGGCTAAAGTTCATTGTGTTAAAGCTCATTGAATTCGCATTGATTTATCCAGAGAGTGAAAACTTAGGAAAACACGTATTTTCCGGCCTTGATGTCATAGTTTGCCATCCCAATCAATTAAACGAAGAACAACTGGTAATAAGCCAGGCTGTCGTGACGTGATACGCCAATGAGATGAAATTGTGATACCTACTTTACCCAAAACATTTCAAGAATAAATTTCTCGCAACGTAAGGCAAATTTACATAGGAAAACAAAAACTTACACTTAATGGTATTCTGTCCCTTTTCATTTGTGTTTATTGCGAACAACACAGAACCATTCTCTTATTCTTCTTAACTTTTATAAGTCCCGCTTTATTAATGCTTCGAAAAAAATAATTTTTCTTTTCGCAACACGTTTCCGACCTAACACAAAGCCCCCCACTTTTGTCAACTCTTCTCGGAAAAATTTATGTAAAAACTTCGGGGCCATTTTTCCTCGAGGAAAAAAGAAGTTCTAAAAGGGCCGCGCCATTATAAGGGCGATCTCTTTGAGAATCTGCATTTTATTGTCGAATTTATGGGCCACTAAAGCCGTTCCTAGATGGAAGCTAACTTTCCGAGGTATTAATGCTAAGGGACAATTGGCGCCGTAAGTTATCATCAAATAGCAGTATTAAGCGACATATTGGGGGAGTTTTCTTTGTTTATAGGTCTATAACGTGTCGCTGTAAAGTAGGTAGGCTCGAATCAAATTCGGTCACCTACGTAATATGTAGAAACATGACAACTGGAAGCTTGCCTAAAAACATAATTAGCAGAGGTTGCAACATTAATTTTAGCACCTTGCTTAAAGTGCCTATTTGTACTTCTGAAGAAGGTAATAAAAATCATAGACAAAGGCCATTTTTCTCTCTCAAAGAGACTGATAGATCCAAGGTCGAAGACAATAAAACTCTAAGTCAGCACCCTCAAATAATTGAATTTAGTTTTTCAAGGCTACATGTTTCGCCTAAAAAGTCATCATCAGGCCTAAAATATCACTTACATAACACGGTTGCACGACAAAACACTAGTGACAATTTATCGCATCTAACACACAAGTTTTAGATGACTGTGGCCCAAAATTTTTATATTTTAATTTTGTTTGTTGGAGTTCTACCTGCTTCTTTTGGACTTTTTTTTTTCTATAATTTCCTATTTTTTTGACTTTTCTTACCTCGCTACTTGTGTACTTTGTATTTTATTTTCTTACTGTTCTTTAAATCTCCATAATTTCTTTTCTTATTCTTTGCCATATTTGGTGGAATTCGTATACGTTTGTTCGTTTACCTTTTTTATAGATATAAATTGGACTTTTCCTTGTGTTTCAATTGTGTCATTTTTTTTCGCCTAAAATTAACTTTAAAAGCAAGTAAATAATTGTTATGTAAATACAGTTTTGGCCCGAAATACAACTTTTCCAACGAATCAAAAATTGTCTTTATTGAGGAAATTTTGGTTCAATTTTCTAAGTTTTAGATGATTTTGGCTCAAAATTTGAATATTTTAATTTTGTGCATCACCAAGCTTCTTTTGGACTTTAATAGATTTTTTCATTTTTTTTTAACTTGCTACTTTTGTAGCTTTTATTTTGTTTACTTACAGTTCTTGCATCTTTCATATTTTTCTATTCCTATCATTTCCCATATTTCATTGAATGTTTTGTTCTTTTATTTTTTTAACGATCTAAATTGGACTTTTCCTTGTGTTTTAATTGTTTCAAGCTAGGTTATAAGTTTTTGTTCACTTAAAATTAAACATTAAAAGCGAGTAAATAATTGTTATGTAAATTCAATTCCATTAAGACAGGTTTGGTACATAACCGTATTTTTTTAACAAATAATGATTTCTGATTTTTTTATACGGTTTTGGCCCAAAATAAAACTTTTTCAACGAGTAAAAAATTATTTTTTATTGAGAAAAATTTGGTTCGATTTGGTACGATTTTCTAAGTTTTAGATGATTTTGGCCCAAAATTTGGATCTTTTAGGTTTGTTACAGTTCTACATCCTTCATTTGGATTTATTTTTTTCCTAAAATTTTCAGATTTTTTTCCCTTTTCTTAACTTGCTACTTTTGTAGGCTTTATTTCGTCTTCTTACTATCACCTAAAATTAAACCTTAACAGAGAGTAAATAATTGTTATGCAAATTCAATTTCATTAAGACAATTTTGGTGCAAACTGTGCTTTGTTTAACGATTAATGATTTCTGATATTTTATACGAATTTTGGTTTTTTGTTGAGAAAACGTTGGTTCGACTTTCTAAGTTCTCGACGATTTTGGCCAAACATTTGAAAATTTTAATTTTCTTTGCTGCAGTTCTACCTCCTTCTTTTGGACTTATTTTTTCTATAATTTTCTGATTTTATTCAGTTTTCTTAAGTCGTTGCTTTTATATAGTTTTTATTTTTTATTAATCTAGAGTTAAACCTTAACAGCGAGTAAATAATTCTTATGTAAATGCAATTCCATAAAGACAATTTTGGTAAAAAAAACATGTTTTTTTTAACGATTAATGATTTCCTGCAAATGTGTTGACAGAGTCAAAGTGCATTTTCTATTGAGAAAACATTGGTCCGATTTCTAAGTTTTAGGTGATTTTGGCTCAAAATTTAAATATTTTAATTTTTTATCTCTACATGCTTCTTTTGGACTTATTTTTTTTCTATAATTTTCAGTTTTTTTCACTTTTTTAGACTCGCTACTTTTGTAGATTTTATTTTATTTACTTACAGTTCTTTCATTCTTCATATTTTTCTATTCTTATCCTTTCCCATAGTTCAATGAATGTTTTGTTATTTTATTTTTTTTAACGATCTAAATTGGACTTTTCCTTTGTTTTAATTGTTTCAAGCTAGGTTTCAAGTTTTTTTTCACTTAAAATTAAATATTAAAAGCGAGTAAATTGTAATGTAAATTCAATTCCATTAAGACAGTTTTGGTACAAAACCGTGTTTTTTTTTAACGATTAATGATTTCTGATTTTTTATACGGTTTTGGCCCAAAATAAAACTTTTTCAACGAGTAAAAAAGTTTTTGATTATTTTGGACCAAAATTTGGATATTTTAGATTTGTTTCAGTTCTACCGCCTTGTTTTGGACTTATTTTTTCCATATGTTTCTGATTTTTTCCCTTTTCTTAGCTTGCTACTTTTGTAGATTTTATTTCGTCTTCTTACTGTCACCTAAAATTAAACCTTAACAGAGAGTAAATAATCGTTATGCAAATTCAATTTCATAATACAATTTTGGTGTAAAGCCATGCTTTGTTTAAAGATTAATGATTTCTGATTGTTTATACGAATTTTGGCCAGAAAGTAAAACTTTTTCAATAGTCAAAAATATTTTTTGTTGAGAAAACGTTGATTCGACTTTCTAAGTTCTCGACCATTTTGGCCAAACATATGAATATTTTAATTTTCTTTGCAGCAGTTCTACCTCCTTTTGGACTTAGTTTTTCTATAATTTTCTGATTTTTTTCAGTTTTCTTAAGTCGCTGCTTTTGTATAGTTTTTATTTTATCTTCTTACTGTTCTTTTAATTTTTATATTTTTCTATTCTTACTGTTTGCTATGTTTTATTGAATGTTGTGTTCTTTTATTTTTTTCTATCGATTTCAATCGACCCTTTCCTTGTGTTTTAATTATTTCAATGTTTTTTTTTCATCTAGAGTTAAACTTAACAGCGAGTAAATAATTGTTATATAAATGCAATTCCATTAAGACAATTTTGGTAAAAAGACATGTTATTTTAACGATTAATGATTTCTGCCAAATGTGTTGACAGAGTCAAAGTGCATTCTCTATTGAGAAAACATTGGTTCGATTTTAGTTGATTTTAGCCCAAAATTTGAGTATTTTAATTTTGTTTGCAACAGTTGTACCTCCTGTTATTGTACTTACTTTTTTCTATATGTTGTTGATTTTTTCACTTTTCTTAACTCGACACTTTTATAGTTTTTATTTTATCTTCTTACTGTTTATTAAACCTTCATATTTCACTATTCGTAATCTTTGCAATGTTTTAATGAAAGTTTTGTTCTTTTATTTGTTTTATCGATCCAAATTAGACTTTTCCTTGTATTTTAATTGTTTCAAGATTTTTTTTCACCAAAAATTAAACCTTAAAAATATTAATGACAATTTTGGTACAAAATTGTGTTTTTAATGATTAGTTTTTCCTGATTTTTTCAGCTTTTTTATACAGTTTTGGCTCGAAATAGCATATAGAATGGATAATTATGGAGCGAGCAAGGACCAGTTTTTCGCAAATTTTTGAAAGTTTGTATGTGATTCTGGCTCACAAATAGAAATATTTTAAATTGTGCCCTTAACTATTTGCCACTTTTAGATATATTTTTTCCATAGTTTTCTGATTATTCCGATCCAGATTTTTTAACTATCGGTTCTTCAGCACCAGCTCCAGATGATTCCTCAACATATATTTTTTTCAGAACTTTTTTGTACCAACAAACAGGCAAAAAAGTGGAAAAACTTCAAAAGCTATCGCAAAGTTTTCCCGTTTTACGGTATACGAAAGCGCTTTAAAGATATTTTAAATTATAAGCAAAAGTTTGAACAGAAAAGAGTCTAAAGTAATTTTTGAAAAATGCACTATTGTTATCAGGTATTAAAACGCGCTTTTTATCTATTAAATTTATCACAGAAATTAAGCCATAGACACTGAATTCAGTTTCCTTCTATCTACTAGTACAAATATAACTTTCCCTATTTGTTTAACGATTAATAATTTCTGATTTTTTATACGGATTTGGCCAGGAAATAAAACTTTTTCAACAGTCAAAAATATTTGTTTGGTTAGAAAACGTTGGATCTACTTTCTAAGTTCTAGACGATTTTAGCCAAACACTTGAATATTTTAATTTTTTTTGTTGCAGTTCCACCTGTTTCTTGTGGACTTACATTTTCTATAATGTTCTGATTTTTTCAGTTTTCTTAAGTCTCTTCTTTTGTATAGTTTTTATTTAATTTTTTGACTGTTGTTTTAATCTTTACATTTTTCTATTCTTACTGTTTGTTATGTTTCATTGAATGTTGTGGTCTTTTATTTTTTGTATCGATTTGAATTGACTCTTTCCTTGTGTTTTAATTGACATTAAAAGACAATTTTGGTAAAGTTTTTGTTAACGATTAATGATTTCTTTCAAATGTGTTGACAGAGCCAAAGTGCATTTTCTATTGAGAAAACATTAGTTCGATTTTAGGTGATTTTATCCCAAAATTTGAATATTTTGATTTTGTTTGCAACAGCTGTACCTCCTGTTTTTGGACTTACTTTTTTTCTATTATTTGTTGATTTTTTCACTTTTCCTAACTCGACACTTTTATAGTTTTTATTTTATCTTCTTACTGTTCATTAAATCTTCATATTTCACTATTCGTAATATTTGCCATGTTTTAATGAATGTTTTGTTCTTTTATTTGTTTTATCGATCCAAATTTTCCTTGTGTTTTAATTGTTCCAAGATTTTTTTCAACAAAAATTAAACCTTAAAAAAATTAATAAGACAATTTTGGTACGAAACTGTGTTTTTGAACGATTAGTAATTCCTGATTTTTTAAGCTTTCTTATAGTGTTAGCTCGTAATAGCATATAGAATGGATAATTATGGACCGACTAAGACCAGTTTTTTCGCAAATTTTTGAAAGTTTGTATGTGATTCTGTCTCACAAATAGAAATACTTTAAACTCTTTGTTAATTATTTGCTACTTTTAGACATACTTTTTTCCACAATTTTCTTATTATTCTGATCCAGATTTTATAACTATGTGTTCTTCAGCGCCAGCTCCAGATGACTTCTTACCATATATTTTTTTCATAATTTTTTGTACCAACAATAGACAAAAAATATGGAAATCCTTAAAAACTATCGCAACGTTTTTCCATTTTACAGTATATGTTATCCCGTTTTACGGTATATGAAAGAGCTTTGAAGATATTTTAAATTAAAAGCAAAAGTTTGAACAGAAAAGAATTTAGTCATTTTTGAAAAATGCACTTTTCACTTCACTTTTCTATCAGGTATTAAAACGCGCTTTTCTCCATTAAATTTATCACAAAAAATAAGCCATAGACATTGATTTCAGTTTCCTTCTATCTCTAGTGCAAGTAAAACTTTCCCCATATAACTGTGTTTTCGAGCATCCTGTACTGTAAAGTGTAAAGTAGCTCATTTTCAATTGTATTGCCCTATTTGGATCAAATAACCTTGTTAAAAAAACGATAAAGTCGATTTTTCTTCTTTTCCTCGTTCTTTCAGTCTCAACCTGATTTTATCACATACAGGGGCTCATCGAAAAGGAAAAGATATATCGAAAATCACTCAAACACACGCTCTAGTTTTTAAGGAAACAGATTTTGAACAGTTTCAACCCCCTAACCAGAACTCCCAGGGGGTGGTAACCAATGACCTTAAAAATTTAACAAAAAAAAAGGGGTCGAGTGATACCCCATTTTCATGGTTTCATCAAGGTGTATTACTCACATGCCAATTCAAAATGTTGCCCAGTTAAATTTAAAAAAAAAATTACTTAAGCTAACTAAACTAAAATTGACCGGGTGGATTTTTTTCAATTGGCTACCCTGTATACCTTTACCATATGGTTCTAGGAATTAAATATGCAAGACCCACATCTTTTGTTTCTCATGATGTTTAGTTAAATGTTTACGTAGTGTAGTGGCTTCTGCTTGGACTGCCTCGGAATTTTAAGCGTTTCAGCGGCACAAACAAAAGTTTTCGAGATTATTTAGCGTCATGTAAACGTCCAGATAACGAGTTTTTACGAGTTATTCTAACGGATTATTTAAATTTTGAGTGACTCGTGAAATTACTCCATGAATTTTTCATATTTCCATATAATTCGGTTTTTATTATTTACAACTGCAATATTTGACAACGTGAATTTTTAGTAATGCATTTTCAATACTTCGTATACGTAATTATTTTTACCTTTTTATGTTAAGAAGTCCTTTTTATCCCGGGACCTTTTTCTTTCGTTGAATTCGTAATGAACCTGGAGAATAACTTCCATCGACTAAGAGTGCTTTAGGTATTCCACACTGACTGTACCGTTACAAATGGACTCGGATTCGGAGGCATGGAAATTCCGACATGGAATAATACCCCCTCCGATTGATGGATTTTCTTTGTAAATAGGGAGTGTATTTTACATAGAATTTGCATTATTTTTCCGTTAAATAGCAATTATCGATAGCGGAAAGGTAAAATCCCTGCCTGCCAAAATGATGGATGGAAAAAAGACAAAACATTTCTTCAGAAGATTTGGTGTAAATACAGATTTTAATTATTTTGGCAAAAAAAATTTTTTTTGTGCATTGTTATCATAAGGATGGAACATACGTACTTCTAGCCGGTGCTTATCCCCGTATATAATCAAAAGAACAGCATGATTATAAAGCTTTTGTCAAGTCGAAAGATTAAATACCGGCCGGGACACAAAAGCTCGAATTTGCCCGAAATTATTTCGGACAAAAACAAAGGAACGGCTATGTTATCCGAAATGGCCGCCCGGACGCCCTTATTGGACGACGCCGGTGATTTATACCTTCGAGTTTTTTCGGTAATAACAAAACGACCTTACCGGTAAATTTATAGTTGGAACGGATTTTTGTTTGCTCTCTCTCCAGTTATAGTTTGTTAGTTATTTAGGGCAGCTTTCGGTTTTCTAACTGAAAGAGGGCTCGTTTGTCATTATAGAGTTAAACGATGACAGAATTATGGATAGAGGGCTTTCACCTTAGACGTGAAGGTTTTTCTTTTTTATTTCTCGAAGGAAGTGTAAAAGTCGGACGTGTATATTGCAATTTTCCGCATGCCAGGCCACATTCAAATTATCCCATTATCAGACGCAAAACTGGGGAAAATCGAAATTTACGCCGTAAGCCTCCGAAAAGGCCCACATCTTTGGTTGCTGTTAAATTAAAAGGTAGCCACATAATTTATGGCTTTCATAAAGACCTCTGAGGCAATGGAACTCAGTCTATATTGGAAAATACGTTCCTAAAACAGATTATCAGGACGTATGGCTTACTTCTACAATATGGAATTGTTTTGGTCTAAGATTTATTCGGAAAGTTTCGAATTTAAAGGCCTATTTTGTTGAAATTTAATACGCCTCACATTCGGAGAAACGAGAAAAGTTCTATGTAGGACGATCGTAAATTTCAAACATGTGGCTGTAGAGGCGAGGTCAAGCCATTTTTGAAATGACCAAACTTATAGACCTGAAAACTGGAAAGGAAAAATTACGGCCAGAGAGTTCTTTGGAAGAAACTGTATAAATCGAGCTCTACTTTAAACAACTTCGGTGTAAAGTAACTTGTCACATGACCGGATTGGAACTGGTTTTATATACCTTAATTGTTTTCCATAATTTGCTCCTTTCTCTCGCTATTTCAAGTATAAAGTTATTTTCATTTGACTGGACCGCTTAGGACAAACTTGAACAAGGCAGAACCATTCGTTTTCGATTCGAAACAATGACATCATTGTTTGGACCAGATTAAACCTGATCACAAATTGTAAGCGTGTGACCAGCTCTGAAGGTGGGTTTTAAAGTACGATTGACGGTTTATAAGTTATAATCCGTCTTTTTGTGATTATTAATTCCTATCTCCATACGACTAATTTCTTATTTTAGTTGTTTATGTCTATAATCTTTTTATTACATCGAAATGAATCCCACCAAATTGAGTATAGTACCCCAGACTATTTCTGAAAAAATTATGGACAATAATTGATATTAGAACTTCAGGAGACCGAGATCGAGACCGAGACCGAGATTTACATACGGTCTCGAATTTATAATTGAGTCTTGGTCTCAGTCTCGATCTTGTGCATCGAGACCGAGACCGAGACTCGCGTAATCTCGGTCTTGGTCTCCTAGTAGCAACTCGAGTCTCGGTCTAGAAAAAAAGGTAGTATCTCAAAAAATCTAATTATGTTTGAATTGCATAACCAATTTTCTTCTCAATTATTGAGTTATAAAGCAGAGTTGACTTCTGTTGGTGAGAGGTAAAAGAGGACATCAAGAAGAGCAAAAAACAGGTGGATTCACTCCCATCGGTGCACTTGTTCTAAAGTTACAGGCGGTCAAACTTGAAAATTGAAACAAAAAGTCGTTATAGCCCCCGCCCCCCCCCCCTATGGTCAAGTTAAAAAAAAAATAAGAAATTTTGTTGGGAATGGCACGTCTGCAATTCACTAGAAAGGTAGCAAACTCACTTCTAACGTAATTAACAATTAAAGTAATTTTTTCAAAAATTGGACAAAACCCGATTTTAAAAGTGCCTAAAAATCGACCACCGAAAGGGTCTAACTCCGAAAATCTTGCACCTATGGGACATCAAGAAGAGCAAAAAACAGGTGGATTCACTCTAATCGGTGCACTCGTTCTAAAGTTACAGGCGGTCAAACTTGAAAATTGAGAAAAAAGTCGTTATAGCCCCCTCCCCTTTGTTCAAGTTCAAAAAAAATTCAGACATTTTTTTAGGTGTGGTTGATAGGCATGGGACGTCTGCAATTCACTAAAAACGTAACAAATTCAATAATAATTATATTAACCCTGAAAGTAAATTTTTTAAAAATTGGCCAAAACCTCAGTTTTATAAGACGACATCAAGAAGAGCAAAAAACAATTAGATTCACTGCCATCGGTCCACTCGTAATGTTACAGGCGGTCAAACTTGAAAAATGAGAGAAAAAAGTCATTCTAGCCCCCCCCCCCCTCTTTGGTCAAGTTCGAATAAATTTCAGAATTTTTTTTTGCTGTTTTTGATGAGAATGGCACGTCTGCAATTCACTAAGAACGTAACAAACTCAATTTTAATGATATTAACCCTTGAAGTAATTTTTCCAAAAATTGGCGAAATACTCGATATTATAAGTGCTTAAAAATCGTCCACCGACGGGGTCTGATTTTTAAAATTTAATATCGGACCATCTATTAAGAACCTTTTGACGAATTGCAACTTTTTTAATTTTGCCTCATTTTTCGTTTTTATTTAGTTTCAAATCCTTTTTTGCCTCACACATCCTTTTTAGCCTTCTTCTGCATTTTTAACGCATTTACCAATTCTCGCACTGCTTTTGACCTGCCTTGTTCTTTGTATGATTAATTTGTATTGTTTCTAATCCACATTTATAAGACATTTGCTTCATTTACTATTTTTTTAATAGTCATTTTACGTTTTCTATAATTTGAAGACATTTTTTGAATCAGTTTTCTGCCACTTTCCTTTTGATATCTTTATATTATTTCAACTCATTTTCTTTTCCCAATTACATTCTGTAATATTTTCTGTTTTTTTATAATTGTGGCTCAATTGCTCCCCTTTTTAATTCCTGTATCTTTGATCAATTTTTCTCATTATAATTTTCTGCCAATAAAGTTTCCTTCTTCGTTTTTGTTTTTTTTTTTATTAAATTTCTTCTCTCTAGTTGGTTTACGTCTATTCTTCCATTCGCAAAATTTTTATACTGTTTTTTGTTTGAGTAAATTTCTGCTATTCTTTAAATTTTTAAACTTTAGCTCATTTGCTTTTTATCTCAATTGCCGTTTATTTATGTTCTTAAATTTTATTTGGCTCTCTTTCGGTTTTTCAAGCACCTATTCAGCATTTGTAATATTCACAATTTTTTCTTTACTTTTATATCCTCTACTTCTTTCCATACTCCCTTTGACCTACTTTTTCTCCTGTTCCTAAATTTAATATTTTTTCTTAATTTCCCTTTCTGTTTTCTCTTCAGTGTGAATCGGTTTGCTACCTGTCTTATTTGACAATATTTACCAGATAACTTCTTCTTCTAATTTATTTTATACTAATTGTGAAATTTGTAGACCCCTTTATTTTCCATATATAGGTACCAGTTTATGTTCTGTTTTTCTTGATTTTGTAAACTTTTATTCTCTTCTTTGCTTGTTACTATATTATTTTATTTTTTTATTTTTCTAGTTTGTTATTTTACAAGTTTTTATATTATTTCCTGATTTTTAGTATCGGACTAAATTTTCTTCTGAATTATTAAGTTATAACGCACAGTTTTAAAGGAAATGTCCTTTCTTGTGTATAAATGTTTACTTAAAATCAAAATTTGAAATTATTAAGTGTTCCAATTTCCAATGTAGAATCGTTTAGTTCAGGTTAGTTTAATGTAAAACTGCATTAGACCTGCCCGTAGGTTGCCACTGATGCTACTAAACATATTTTTAATAAAAAATGTGCGGTCTGTCTTAGCTATCGACACATCTACAAAATGTCTTTGAAAATATGTAAATATTTCAAATCAGGTTTTATATTATGAATTCGAATATGCATGTTGAAAAAGTGCACATACTGCCAATGGAAAAATTCCTATTTTTTTAGCTTTATTTTGTGGTAGAATGAAGTAATTTAAACCAACTTAAAAATTACCCTTAAAAATTACTCTGTATAGAAATAACACAATACTTTTGCAAACACAAAAATTTTATCATCATATTGTTAACTGGCAGGCTAGTCACACTCAGGAATCCATAGAACTTATTAATGATAGTTGATAGTTATTTATAAATGTAAAGGGCGGAAAGTACCACTTTACACTTGTCTTCGTCTTTGGTTCTTACTTGCTTTGAGTCGATTTCATTCGTGATGAAATTACTTTGTAAGCAAACAAAATCTCGTTTCTCTATAAAATGAGGAAAATAGAAAACTCAGGTAAGTATATACTAGACTACTTCTCTAGTACGTACTAGTAAAGTGTCTTTTCGTACTAAGAATAACTATGAGGCTGAATGATATTTTTCGAGACCGAGACTCTCGAGAGTCTCGATTGGCAGTATCGGTCTCGGTCTCGGTTTCGCAGACCGATACCGAGATCGAGACCTAGACATCCTCGGTCTCGGTCTCGAAGTCGATTAAATTATTTTAAAGTCAATTAAAGTCTCGGTCTCGCTCTCTCTCTCTCGGTCCAAAATGTAAAACCATAACAATCTCTTGCTGAGTCTAGTTCGAACTGATGTGAAAGTCTTCTTTATGTCTTTTGCATATGGATACTAATTCAAAGCTCACATCACTATGGTCTTAATTTCTCAATTTTTGTCAGTCCACTCTAGCATCTTACCTTGCAGGAATTTCAGTTCGCAGATGAGCTGTCTTGGTCATTCATGGTAATGGTAGTTCTGGGTGTTAGTGGGTGGTAGTTAGCCAACTAACCTACTTTCTTTTCCTACATTAGGAACGCAAAACAATATTTGGATTTGCACAAAATTTTAAAAATCTAGTAGGATTGTTTGGAAAATATAAATTTTGGAGTTACAATCCGATAAATCCTTCTTTAAGGTCGCTTCATAAAAATCTCGAATCTAGTAACTTTTCTGGTATCTTGTCATGACTCTCTTCCTGAAATGAACTATATCCGAGAGTATATCACTTGTTTCACTAACAAACACTAACATTACTCTATTCCTATATACAGTCTATAATGTGTTCTATAAATGTGTGACTTAAGGAAAGTCACTTTAAATGCACAAGTTGCGTGGGAAAGTCTTCTTGGATAACTTATACTGAATTACCATTAGTCCAGAACAGGAAATAGTGCGGTTGTGTGAGAACAACTACACTTTACTTGGGTACACAGAGAGAGAAACACTAATTCGTTAATGCACAGATAACAGACACGCTTTTCCCAGTACATGAGACTGCGATTAAGCCCGAACAAACACCGAACGCGGAACGATTACTTCATCAAACCCTCAACCAACTTGGTGACCTACTAGTACTACACGTACATCTCGATCGATATTTATTTAACATTTTCCTCCGCTCCTGAAGGGGACATCAGCCAATCATATCGAGCGATCCATACCATTAATCCGTCGCGACGCTGCATCAGCCAATGGGAAAATCAGCAAAAGCATTCCGACATCTTCGTTATCTAGGGTAACAAAACTGCGGTCTTAGCTACTTTTAAAATTAATTACGGCGGCTTTTCTTTGAATATGAAGACATTCAGCACGATTTGTCGCATTTTTGTCAGAATAGAAACAAAGGATTCTTTTGGATGTTTACTGTTCCCTGTTAAAGATATGTTTAAGAAATGAAGAATAGGCTAAAATGAAGCGAAGTTTTAATTGACGACTTCAGACGAAGTCTGTCCTGCATCCTCAGCAGCTTACCAGTTTATCGCCCGTTAAGTTATAATAAAGTAATTTGTTATGGACTAGATTGACGACACTTCCATTAACTAGTTTTAGATTGAAAACTTTCAGCGACAAGAACTTAAACTCTGGCCGAATTTTCAGTTTCCCATGGAAGTTTTTGACGTCTCGTCCCTATTCTGTCGACTCGAGCGGATCGTATCACTAGCCGAAGCGCAATTAATTAATCACGACATTAATAAACACATAATAAAATTCCGACCTTTCAACTGCCATCGAGGTCCGTGGCCCTGCTGCTAGAATTTTTCCTCATAAATTAGTTTTTAATGCCTTTTCGCAGGCATGTCCTCGTTCCGGCCAAAGGGCCTTTTAGTAGACGTAAATGAGTTTTTCACCCTTTTCAACGTCCGTCCCTTCCTGTAATAAGAAGTCATAAATTTGTTGCGAATTTGCGGCCGTTTGCTTCCGGGACACCGACATATTTATAAGCTTTTCGATGCATATGAATAATCGAATTTTAGGCGTCGGGGACCCCTTAAAATACGACCCGGGGGTTGGTATTTTTTCATTCGGGGGTGTTATTAGTAGTGCCCCAAAAAGTTTTTTGCTCCATTGCGTCCATAAACAATGGCACCAGGTGGCGTTTTTTGCGAGGAGCCGCACGCGAACGCGCGAGGGTTTTGATATTAATTGACTTTCGGGTAAATGTACCATACAGAGGGTGTTAACACATGGATGCACATGATATAATGACTGCAAATAATAATATAAAACCAACCAATTTTCTTTATTTACTTGGAAAAGTCATGCATCCAAATATTGCTCACACGGTATGTGTATTCAATTACCTGTTTCAACAAACGATGTTCCTCATAATTTTCAGCTCTATCAATCACATATGCCGAGCAAATGATGATTTATTAGTTGACAGCCCTCTTACGGGGTAAAATCAGTTAATATGTTAAACCTGATGACAAATGATGTATGTCTGTGCATGCGTCATAGGTTTCAATGCACTTTACATTTTTTATAATACAGCAAAAAGTTTTAGCATTGAAATTTCATCCTTCATTGACTATTCCTTCTCTTGTGGTAAATTTACATAATCAGATTCCATCGGACGTTTCACATATATAGAGCCGCATGCCTTACGGTCAATTGGTGTCTTTTGAGTTTGCTCATATATTGAGTTTGCCACAACGACTTTTCGGAGATGCGTTACAAAATAAAGTTCTATAGAGTAACCGTTTTTCGAGTTGAACCATGGGGATCTCGGTTAATCGCGGAGGTACGAAGATGGATAAATTAGGGCAAAGTTGCGCAATTGAAAGTCTATAAAAAAACGTTTTCAAGTTTCGAAAATTTTAAACGGGTTCGGAAATATTCGCAAAAAATCGATATTTTGAAAAAAAATTTTGTTATTTATAGTTTAACTCTTCAACACATTTAAAATGCAAAGTTTTGTTCATGCAACCATCATAAACATTCAGGTAATATGTCTTCAGTTAAAATCAGTAGAAATCGACGTAAAACGCCTTAAAACGTCTTAAAATGCGTCTGTGAGCATCATTAGTGTTTTTTAAGTGTAATTTAATGTTTTCAGCTAAAACCAGTAGAAATCGACGTAAAACGCCTTAAAACTTCTTAAAATGCGTCGTTGAGTATTTTGAGTGTTTTTTAGTGTAATTTAATGTTTTCAGTTGAAATCTAGAGGCTAAAAAGTAATTTTATGTTTTCAGCAAAAATCAGTAGAAATCGACGTAAAACGCCTAAAATGCGTCTTTGAGTATAATTAGTGTTTTTTAGTGTAATTTTATGTTTTCAGCTAAAATCAGTACAAATCGGCTTAAAACGCCTTTTAGTAATTCTATAAATTTTCTAGACGTGTCATTTTTCATTTAGATGTATGATTTATGACTTATTAGGTGGGTGATAGGTAATAATTAATTAGGTGAGTAATATCACTGACTCAACCAACCCTTCGTTAACGTTCTGTATTTTTTTGAGTTTATTTTAAGATCTAGCTAATTCATTGAATCAATATTTGTACTTTTTAGTAGTAAAAACGTCTTGCCCTGTATGGAGACCATAGAGCAATAGAACAAAGAACCCTAAGGGAAAAGAGTTTAAAGGTCAAAAATGTAAGTTTTGAAAAGTCAAGGAGGCATTGAAATTTGTCTGAAAACTTCTTTTTCGATAAAGTTTCATTTCTATGATACTTAAAATAACGAAAAACAAGGTCTATATGTATATCAAATTTGAGAAACTAGGTATAATTGCTCAACTTTTATATCAATTTTTTTCATTTTTTTTTAGCTGTCCAGTAACAGAGTAATTTAATTTGTTATGGTTGTTACACGTTTAAAAAAACTGCTTGCTTTTGCAAACGTTTCATTTTTATTCCTATAGCTCTTTTTAATTTATTTTTATCGTAACTACACTTTAGTAGATTTGTTAACCCAATAACCACTAAATTGTTTTACCTCAGTTTTATAATTCCCTACAATTGACGTTCTAGAATCAATAAAACCCAGATTTCATATTGTTGATTTACATATGATTAATTGAGCGTTACTTTCTTATAAGCGTTACGTTTGATTTTCGATTGAGACAAGAAGACAAAAACTACGAACTGATCGCCAACATTTCCTTTAATTCAACTTAAACTTCCACAGAGCCCTGATGAAGTTTAACTTGAATTAGACGAAACGTCGGCGATGAGTATACGAGCTACCTCTATATTTCTTATACCCTAGTGACTGGAAACTTTCTCAAAATTATTAAAAATTTCCTGAAACACGTTGTTTGATTTTGTTTGGGAGACATGTTTTGATGTACACTTGAGGCTTGAACGTCCAATATGAGCAACTCCCTAAGAGGAAATCCTTCAAGCCCTCAAAATTGAATAAGAAAGGGGGGTCGAGCAATAGTAGATTTGTTTACCCAATAACCGAGAAATTGTTTTACCCTAGTTATATAATTCCCCTATAATTGACGTTCTAGAATGAATAAAACGAAGCTCACATATTGTTGAATTTACTGATTAATTGAGCACTTGGTTATAAGCGTTACGTTTCACTTTTTACCCCCTCCCTTCCAGAGTGCCGGTTTATTGAGTGTTACAAATATTAAATCACCATTTGTTAAATGTATTGACCGACTTAGACAAACGGTTGAATTATTGATTTACTACATAATACTCTGAAAATTCTATAGACATAATAATATATCATATTTTTTTTATTATATAATATTGGTAATGACGTAGTCGCAAAATTTTTTAATATACTGATTTATAAATACTGTTACGATCGCAGCAACGCCGCATGGGAGGCGGGGCAACGCATGGGAGCGTGTTGGTTGGTGGAGCTTCACGACCTATCCGCGCTGCGTCATGGCTGACACGAGTGATTTATTGCTCGTCTGGCTTAATCTAGAAGGCAGTTGTTTACAACCGTTTTTTTTTATATGAGATTATTCAAGAATTCTTATAAAGAACTTTCTAGGTTTTTCTGTAATTTTAGGATTGTATATAAAAGGCGCATAGAGCGCCCGAGTAGTAGTAGTCTTATTTTAATCGAGCTATAAGTAAGCTAAAGTACGAAGCCATATTAGAAGGCTATAAAGTGTTAAGTAGTGAGTTATTTAGTAGTCGAATTGTACCTGTGTATATTTGTGGAATAAATAAATAGTGTTTTCGTGTTAAATCGTTACACTGGAATTATCGAACCCCGAGTTCGCAACAATACCAATATTAAATAATATGCTATTGGGATTTATTGATGTTAATTTCACATATCTGCTTGATTCAGTTCCAGGGTGACTGGTTTCGGAGTGTAAGCGGACTGTCCTTGATGAATTATTGATGATAGTTTCATAACTTTATATCAAGAAGGGTTTATTGATTCAAAATAACAAGGTAAAGATCTAAAGTGCTACTTTAATGATCATACCTAATTAAATAGGTAGGTATCAGTGGCTAACCCTCTCGGTGATGTTGTGTATGTGTTAACCTACTAAAATCTACTAATTTATTGAATCACTACAGAGTGACCGAAGAAGGTTAAAGTAAGGAAAAGTTGCGCCATTAAAAGTCTATAAAAAAGACATTTTTAATTTTTTTAAATTCTGACTGGTGTCGGAAATATGCGCAAAAAATCGAAATTTTGAAAAAACGTTGATATTTTTTCTAATCTTAATTTAAACAGACAATTTGAAACAATTGACAATTCGCACACATCTTTTGCACTCTTCAACGGGGTATTTTTAAATCTAAAATGTAACGTTTCTTTTTCAAGCAACAATCATCAACTTAATTTTTTGAAATAAGCCTTTTTTATAAGGATTTTGATATCTGTTTTAATATAAATAATTTTATTTCTATATAATTTTTTATTTTTGCACATTTAAAACATAAATAGTTTGAGTTAAATATCTCAAAAACTGTAACAATTACTAGAACAAATTAAAAGCTGAACACTCTGTATTTCGGTTACAAAGCATTTGCACGTCTACGTTTATACCGGATGTCCAGCAAAACCCTGGACATATGAGATTAACACGGGAAATCGGTTTATATTTTTTTGCGCCTGCACGGTTGATTTGATTGAAAAACTTACGGCCAAAACTAGGGTATTGAAAAATACATACATAAAAAATTATAATATACAAAAAATATAAAAATACAGGATGATAGCTGACCATACGCTCTACAACTTTACTCTTAAAAGTTTTTCAATCAATTCAACCGTACAGGCGCAAAAAAATAAAAACCGATTTTCCATGTAAATGTCCTATGTCCAGGGTTGTGCTGGACACCCGGTATGAACTTTTTCTCTTAAATTTGGCTCAGGATTCCTACATTTCGTTCCATTCTTTCATGTACATATTTACATTTTATAAATTTTGACCAATCAACATCTGCTATAAATAAATAAGCAAATTTGATAATTTTGTGTGTCAGTTATTTATAAATTTTTATTTTATAGAAAAAAGAAACGGTTTAGACATCTTGTGTTATTGGTACTTGATTAATCATTGCAAAGAAAATACTGAAACTGATAGAGAACCTACAGTTTTTTTTTTGGAGTCGGACTCGCTTTTACAAAAAAAAGTATTTTGTAGCCAGCCACTGATCGTTTTTGCTAAAAATCTAAATTTTATCTATTTAATCTAATCTATGTAACTTAGAAAGATTTTTGTCTTTTACATTTTTTCGAATAGCTCATCGTTTTCGGAAAATTTTCCCAAAAAAGAAAAAAAATCAACATTTTAGCTCTAATATAGTTAAGAACTACTCTAACGGCTTCCAATTAAGATTTATTTATAGCACCATTTTTTTTATTTAGCCCTTTTATTTTGTCTATTAAAAGTATTTGATAAAGTTCTTCCTTTCAGCAAAAACTTGAAATTAATGCACAAAAATATCTTGTGAACTGCTATAAAATTAATGCACAAAAATATCTTGTGAACTGCTATAAAAAAAAATATCTTGTGAAATACTCAAAAAATGTTTGATTGCAAATGATAAAGTAAATCATTGCAAAAAAATATTGCAAACATATGATTACAGAATATGGAATTAATTTTTCGAGTAAATAAAAACGTTTCAAAAATAGCAATTACGCCATCTTGTATAAGAAAGAGCACGAGAATTCAGATATCATCATCATATTATTATGTATACAGGATGACCGTTTTTCGAATTTAACCATAGGGATTTCAATTATTTGCAGAAAGACGAAAAAGACTAAGTTAGAGCGCAGTTGTGGAGTTAAAGGTCTCAAAAATGAGGAGGCCTCAAATTTCGAAAATTGCGACTAGTTTCGGAAATATTCGCAAAAAATCAAAATTTTGAGAAAACCTTTTTATTATATTTTTGGTCTTAGTTTTAAGAGAAAATAATATTTTATACTTTTTTGTATCCATTTTTTGCTATTTTCAACGTGGTATTTTCAAACATAAAATCCAATGTTTTGTTTTCAAGCAACCATCATCATCTCTAGTTTATTATATACGGTTCTGGATTTTTATATCGGATTCTGAATGCGACACATCACAAAATCAGCAAACACGTCACATAAACAACTCCGATGCATCACATATCACAAAATCAGCAAAATCTAACCTAAAAATTAAAAAATCATTAATTGTCGCACAAGGCCGAACGCAGAGTTTCAAGCATATTCAGAAACCGATAAAAAAAATCCAGGGCCGTGTCAAAAAAAAAACTTTACGATGAAAACGAAACGCCGGACTTCATGAGAGGAAAAAGTGACTATGAAGAAAAATTAATTGATTTTTAATTAATTTTTGAAATTAAGGCTAGAAAAAATTTGAACTTTTTCAAAATTCTCGAAATTTGAAAACGTTATTTTTATTGTAAGTTTCAGTATTTTTTTTTCAATGATTTATCAATTACCAATAATATCTGATTTCTCTAGAAAAAAAAACGAAATCTACAGAAACATTAGATTGCTTATTTATTCATGACAGAAGTTGATTGGTTAAAGCTTATAAAATGTAAATAAATGAAGAAATGTAACGAAATGAAGGAATTCTGAGCTAAATTTAAGAAGCAAATGCTTGTGAGCGAAGTACGAAGTGTTCACCAATTACTTTGCTTTTCAGTTTTTAAGATATTTAATGCAAGTTTGGAATGTATCTAACTATATATGACCCATATGTTGCATACCACCGAATGCAGAAATGCAAGGAGATTCAGAATCCGATATAAAAATATCCAGGACTGTACTTAAAAAAAAAATTAGTTGATGATGGTTGTTTGAAAACGAAACGTAGAATTAGAAAAAAAACATGTTAAAGAGAGCAAAAAGTTACTATAAAGAGGTGTTAATTATTTTTTATTATCTTTTAATTAACACTAGAAAAAATAGTAACGTTTTTTTTTAATTTTTGCGGATATTTCCGAAACCAGTCGGAATTTTCGAAAGGTCAAATTTACAGACTTCTAATTGCGCAACTTTGTGGTAAATTAGCCATCTTCCTATCTCTTCAAATAACCGAGATCGCCATGGTTAAACTCGAAAAACGGTCACCTTGTAGAGCCGCATACCTTAAGGTGAATTTGTATCTTGTGAGTTTGCTCAAACAATTTGGAGATGATTTACAAAATAAAGATATATGAAATAAATAACATTTGCTATAAAAATAATTATACACACCATTATGTCCTAAAAACATAAACAACTCCGATCCAGCAGTAATAAACCGGTTTGTTCATTATCACCCGCCACACTTAGGTGGTCGTACTCATTTTATTACCATCGGTTTTATTACTGGCATTATTGACCAAACACGCACGTCTTCATTCATAATGGTACCTACTAAGTCGTTGGGCCCACGCACTCGTCTTTAGTGGTTTATTAATCCATTAGTAATAAACTGATTACTATATACGAAGGTTCTATAGCACCTGTCCCTGCCTGAAGAAGAACGGTCACTCGCTAAGTTAATGGACCCTTTTGTAATGTTAATAGAATTAATTCAGAATGTGGAGGATTAGTTGCCACCCCTAATTCCTTGTGTGCTTTAGAAATATTTTCCTTTATAAGCCCTAATTTTTGTTTTACAATAAGTTGACAACAAGATGCTATCAGGTGTGAAAACCAAACAGTTGTTTTGGTGTTATATAGTATACCAAGATTACTTCTGAACCATAATCATTGTCAACTGGAAGTCCAACATGACAGCCTCATGCTTTAAGTACATGTTTGGTTTAGTTGGTGTCACTTCCTCTGCCTCGAAACAGAGCTTTTCGAGAGCAGCCATAGGCGTAGACTCTTAAAATCCGATTTTCTAGAAGCACAATTAATCAAAAAGCTTTGATCAATAAAACTTGTTTCAGGGGTTGATTAACGAAATATAGGTGGTAATAACATTAAGAGAGGAAAATCGCTGACGAATGTTTGTAGAAGTTCATCTACCTTAGAAATTCAAACATCTTAGGAACAGTTGCTTCTTCTACCGACTTCGACCGTTGGTAGTTCTTTCGAGATGTTTTCTGATGGAATTTCTTCACCACATCTTTCAACCAGCTCGGGAATTTGTGGCTTCACTAGTGGCTTCTTCTAGAGGCCCCGTTGAAAACGGTTCTCATGTTTTTACATTTTTTCTACAATATCTTCTTTCAGATTAGTAATTGTATCTTTCCTCTTCTTAATGATGATTTCTTCCTCACTAGTCTGTTCCTTTTCTTCTTTGTGTTGTACGCTACCTTTTACTTCAACCACTTTTACTTGCTCTTGTTTAGGTGCTTTGTTCCCCTCACTACTTCTTCAGGTTCCGCTGATTGTTCTTTTTTTATTACAACCTTTACACTTTCAGAAATTCTTCTTCTTGTGCTTTCCTTTGAAATAATTTTCTCCAGTTCGGTAAGCCCAGTTTCGTCTGGACGTACCTTTTTGGTATGATTTTTTCTTTTCTAGAAGTCATCATCGATGGTGGTAACAAAATCTACTCTAACCTAATTCTAGACTAATCATCTAGAATATTAAATACACAAAATCTAATTATAATCTAATAAGTATAAGTTTTTTTACACTTTCAGAACTTCTTAGATTTAGGTTCAAAAAATTCCCTCTACGTGCTCTTCTTCTTATACTTTCCTTTAAAATAGTGTCCTCCAGTTCGGTGAGCCCAGCTTCGTCTGGACCTACCTTCTTTGGTTTGATTTTTTTCTTTTCTTGAAGTCATCATCGATGGTGCTAAACAAAATCTAATTCATCGTACGGTTTTGACAACATTTCTTTTGTTATTTCAGGCTTCGCTAACTGGGCGATCTTAACCAAGTTTTCTGCGTCTCCTTAGTGCCGTCTTTGAACCGGTTTAAGTTTGGTTTCTTCAGGTTCTTGCTTAGGTCTGGGTATTCGAGAAGCTTTCTTTGTAACTTCTTCGGTTTCTTTCTCCCGAGGTTTTGGAATACACATTTTTTTTTTGGTTACTTTCTTCTGGCTTCTCTGTGTTTTTACTTTTGTTTTTTCTTTACCGGTTTCCTTGTCGTATTCCTCAGAACCTGTAAGTAACTCACACATGTGCCTTTTCGTGTTTTCATGGGGAGAGTCGAATGTTTCGAAATCTGGTCTTTTAACGCCGACCTTCGGTAACTTTCCAGAAATATCTATTTTTTTCGGTATAATAGATTTAATTTTAATACTTTCTCTCGGAGTTTTTCCATCTTTCTTTTCTGCACGTTTCTTCAAAACCTCCATATTAATCTTCACAATTTTATCTGGTTCATTCTTTCTTTCGTAATAGTCAGGTTCAGCAGTTTCTTCCTCGTGCTGTTTTCTTAGCCTTTCGCTGATACCTGAACGCCTCATCGACTCCCTCAGGCTTTTTTTTTTGAGGGGTTCAATTTAACGAGCGACCTTCTGCTCTTTAACTTAAGCTCAGAAAATTTTAGATTTGTAGCTACCTAGCCACTTCTGGGCTCCTTGGAGGCTTTTGCAATTGGATATATCGGGAATGAGAATTGACATACCGGGAATGAGAACTATCAGTTAGTTTTTTTAAGACTTGACCTCAAACTCTAGGCCGTCAATATTAGGTACCTTTTTCTTCTTCTTGCGCTTCAAAGTTCCAGCCTTCTCAATGTTCCTAGACAATATGCCATTTTCCGTGACAACCTCTTCTAAGCTACTCACAAGAGATACTTGACTGACTTGGCTTACTTGAAAGAACTCAACATGGTCTATTCTGCTCTTAAGTAGAAAACCGAAAAATTCAAGTTTTTTTGTCTTCGGGTTTCTTTAATACTTCTTTCTTCTTCGTTATATTCTCAACTGGTACTGGTGTCTTTGTGGGTTTAATAAGTATAAGTTTCTTTACACTTTCAGAACTTCTTAGGTTTGGGTTTAAAAATTTCCTCTACGGGTTCTTCTTCTTGTGCTTTCCTTTAAAATAGTTTCCTCTAGTTCGGTAAGCCCAGCTTCGTCTGAACCTACCTTCTTTGGTTTGATTTTTTCTTTTCTTGAAGTCATCATCGATGATGGTAAGATGGTAACAAAATCTAGTTCATAGTGTGGTTTTGACAACATTTCTTTCGTTATTTCAGGCTTCGCTAACTGGGCGACCACACCACATTTTCTGCTTCTCCTTAGTGCCGTCTTTGAACCGGTTTAAGTTCGATTTCTTCAGGTTCTTGCTTAGGTCTGGGTATTCGAAAAGCTTTCTTTGTAACTTCTTCTTCGGTTTCTTTCTCCCGAGTTTTCGGAATATACAATTTTTTATGGTTATGTTCTTCTGACTTCTCTGTGTTTTTACTTTTGTTTTTTCTTTACCGGTTTCCTTGTCGTATGCCTCAGAACCTGTAAGTCACTCACACATGTACCTTTTCGTGTTATCATGGGGAGAGTCGAATGTTTCGAAATCTGGTCTTTTAACGCCGACCTTCGGTAACTTTCCAGAAATGTCTGTTTCTTCCGGTATAATAGATTTTATTTTAATACTTTCCCTTAGAGTTTTTTAATTTTTGTTCTGTACATTTCTTCAAAACCCCCATATCAATCTTCACTATTTTATCTGGTTAATTTTTCCATTCGTAATAGTCATTCTCAAGTTCAGCAGTTCCTTCCTCGTGCTTTTTCTTATGCTTTCGCTGATACCTGAACGCCTCATCAACTCCCTCAGGTTTTTTCTTTTTGAAGGGTTCGATTTCACCATCGACCTTCTCGAGCTTCCTTAAATGTTTCGCCATTGGTAAGAAATTTACCCAGTCAATCCTGCTCTTTAACTTAAGCTCAGAAAGTTTTATATTTGAAGGTACCTAGCCACTTCGGGGCTCCTTGGAATGGAAGAACTGACATACCGGGAATGAGAACTATCACTTAGTTTTTTTAAGACATGACCTCAACCTCTAGGGCTTCAAAGTTCCAGCCTCCTCAATGTTTCTAGACAATATGCAATTTTCCTTCAAAACCTCTTCAAAGCTATTAACAAGAAATACTTGATTGGCTTGGCTTACCTGAAGGAACTCAACACTGTCTATTCCGGTCTTAAGTCTCAAACCCAAAAATTCAAGTTTTTTCGGGTTTCTTTAATACTTCCTCCTTCTTCTTTATATACTCAACTAGTACTGGTGTCTCTGTGAGTATAATAAGTATAAGTTTCGACTACATCTTCAGGTTTTTCAAACGGTTTTAGCCGGGACTTTTTCTGTTCTTCTTCATGTTTGGATTTATGTTTGTACTTCCAGCTGCTCTTCATCTTTAGTTTACTTAGGCTTCTGAAGTACGTGTTTCCTGCCCTCTGGAGCTTCTTCAGGCTTAACTTTCTTGTTCTGCTTGAAACGACGTTTCACTTCTTCAGGTTTCTTCTGGCCAATTAGGTTTTTCAAATTCAACTTTATCCTTGGTTCCTTCGCAGGCGAATTAGGTTTTTGCCTCCTCAGTCCAATTAGGTTTTTTTCAAATTGAAGTTTCTCAGTTTTCATGTCTTGGTGATGGGACTGTGACGTCTTTACTTCCAGTTATTAGTAATTTTAAACTATATTTTGTTCATATAATATGTTATACATACAGGGTGTTCTAACAACGTGTCAAAGTGCAATACCTTACCCTTACTTAGTGTTAGATTTGGAGCAAGAAGCTACATACTAGAGTTGCACCAGAGTAGCGTAAAAAAGCGGAGCAGAGCTTCTACTGGAAAACTTTAGAGTACTCTAAATTAAAACGCTGTTTTTATATTGAGTATTCACTAGGATATACAGTAATACCAAAAGCAAAATGTTTGAAAGCATATAGTAGTTGAGTTTGGAAATCAGCTAATTGATTATTTTTCTATTGAACACTCTACTTCTATTATATCGTACCATTATACTTACTGTTTTGTAGGAAAAATTCTGATAAAGCCCCTTGTTCTACGTACATGAGCGGCCGTTTATTAAATGATCTTACCTGAAAGAAAAAAATCAATTTTAGATAGATGTTTTCAACTTCCAACCAAGATAACATATATAATTTTTTTTAGCGCAGTGCATGAATGACTTCCGCCCACTAGAATGAGAAAGCTAGCACTTTTTTGCACTGAAATCCCAAATTCGGGCATATGTTTTGTATCTTTTACTAAGAATAAAACCAGCGTCCTCCTGCCTCTTTTTGTGACCGATTCTGGAGAAAATATACAAACCTAAAGCGACTAACCGGATGGAAATCCACCACGGTTGCGAAGAGGTACCTTGAGGATTCTCAGAAAAAGAAAATAACGTAAATTCTGACTTTCAGCACTTCAAAGAAGGTATCGGATTTGAGAGTCTCTATAGCAACAAATCCTCTACATCGAAGTTTTGCAACAACTAAGCTGTTTTCAAAAACCATCAGTAATCAGTCTACCTCAGTTCAAGTTTAGAATTTTCCGCAAAATACCACTTTCCGTACTTGTTAGGAAACAGTATATTGTGCAACTAGTGTCGAAGATTGCACTCTTCACAAGAGTGTGACAGTTTGGACACGAGCCGTAGGCGAGTGATACAACGTCACAAGAGTGTGAAGAGTGATTTTCGTACGTGTTGCGCACTATACTTTTTCTACGACTGCGATTTGGCTTCATAAATGATCATTCATATTATAGAATATATGCATGGCGTGTGCAAAACAATCAGAATCAAAGAAGAACGCTTCTGTATGAGAGCGTCCGCAATGCGCACTTTGCGCACTCTCTTTGCAATATGCCATTTTCAACGGTAGTTTGTAGTGCACATTTGTTCATGTTCGAAGCAGTCGTAGAAAAAGAACTTTTCCACACCTCCACCACTGATTTCCAATCCTTAGCACCTAAACCAGCACTACCTGTCTCCTACAAATGCATTTTTGTTGTTGTCCAGTTTATTTATCTCGTCTTGTTCGACAACCTAACGCAGGCCCCGCTACATAATTTAATGGTCACTCGAAATCACGAACTCTTTGTAAAGCATCTGAATATTTAATCGGGTCTCTGATTGTATCACCACAGGGATAATTTTATATACCTTCGGTCTAGGACAAATTTATTGCGTTTCCAATACGATATCTGAGGCGTGAGAGCATGTTTTCCTGCTGGTGTACCAATAGATAGGTATACCGCAGCTGTTATGCTCGATGGAGTTAAAGAGTATTATATAAAAAACAAAAAAAGCTTAAATAACTGAAGTTCTCTCTGCCGCTTGCCGGCCAACAAATCTCCTTTCAGCCGAGGTCCCGGAGCCCGGAATCCGGATTAGGGCGCTCCGGAATCTCGCTACAAAGACCGACAAAAGAAAGAAAAGGCCCCGAAGGGCGGGCCGATCGAACCAAAGTAGATTTACGCGAATTATCGTCGATTGAGAAAAGTCTATTGCCGTCCGGATAGATTATATTAAGAAAACCCGGAGAGAGAGAGAGAGAATGATAAGTTTCCGATATCTTGTTGGTTAACGATATAGGCCGGGTTAAAAGGAAAGGATATTATGGGACATTTCAGCTATTTTTTCGGGTCCACAGCTTGCCCATTCATGCAATTTAGATTTAAACGTTTGAAGCCGGATAGCCAACTTCAACACCACACCAGCTTTAATATATCAAAATAGCTCGGGATTATTAATTTTATAATAGCGAAAGGCTTTAAAATTACATGTTCTGATGGATGCACCTCTCTCGCTCTCGTTTTAATCGTCCTCTTTTGTCCATTGTTTTGCCACGCCGACAAATGTGCAAATTCACAATTAAACCATTATACCCTGGTGCGCTTTAATGGCCGTCACTTGCACTTTAATATTAATTTGATGTGTGTTGCAGTTTGAACGAGATGAGAGTTGATTATTCAGGTTCATTATTTAAACATCAAAGAGTGTCGCATAAATTTAGAGTTTAATTCATCGTTAGAATCATATCTAGAGTTTTTGGAACACATGGGTAAATATGGCATTGTAAAGCTGGAAGCTAAACGTGTTAATATACAGAATTTCCCATCTATCCAGAGATGCTACATCTTACCGCCCCTTCACATGCTAGGAAAAAAAAGTTTAACACAAAAAGATAATGGTTAAACAAGCTGCTTTCAATAAAAAAATTACTTATTTATCCGAAGTTGATTTTGACATAAACATAATTTTTGTTCAATAGAACACCCTGTATATTTTCTTATTTTTGGATTCGCCTTTGAATTTAAGTAATATTTCATGCCGCATATCGGTTTTTTATAGATGCACCATCAAGTCAAGTCAAGCTACTTGACTTGACTTGATTTCAAGTCAAGCTCAAGTCAAGTTTGAACTAGTAAATGTCAAGTCAAGTCAAGTACTTTTCTTTTCAAGTACTTGAAAAATGAGTTAGAAAATTACTTGAGCTCGGCATTATTATTTTATTATTTTTATTAGTTTATACTGAGTAAACAAAATTTGAGGACGTTTTTTGTTTAATCTGGAAAATCGCTGACACAAGTTCTTCTTCCGGCTTCAGAATCTTGATTTGAAGTTTGCAAAGTTCAAAGGAATTATTGTACTCAATGATATTCTCAACTCTTTGAGAACTTCCTCTTAATAAACTTAATTGAGCCTCTTTATCTCGTTATCCGATAAGGAACCCTGATCATGTGATCCTCACGCAGAAATTTTAGATTGTTTATTAAGGCAAAACAAATCGCACACTGGGCTTGCCTAATGTTGCTCCAAGGCAAAACAATACAACATAAAACTTACTTTTGTCTTATCTTGAAATCGAGATATAAATTTGTCAAAACAAGAAAGACAGTGGCAAGAAACGGCTATATTTTATATCGAGTCTAGGGTCAAAATGGGTTAAACATGACTTAAAACGTCTAAAAAGGCAAATTAGGAATTTACAAAAAATACAGGTTACCAATATGGCCAAAATTGGTTAAAAATGACTCATAAGGAGATGAGTCGCTATAGATGAGTCGCTTGGATAGAAACGCTCAATTTATATCTTAAATGGTGTTTGTGGAGAACACTCAATTGTCATAACACATGATCTAAAATTATTTAAAATCATTATCCAAAAATGCATTTTAAATCATTTTGGCCCTGGTGCATACTTGAATTTCTCGAAAACGTATTAAAGTACGTAAAAAACGTACTAAAAAAAGTATTAACATTTTTAGATACTTCGTGTCAAACCAATTTTGGCCCTATTTCTAACCTGCAATTTTCCTCACCAAATCTTGAGTTTTGTGGCAAATTTCATATATTTTGTAGAGAAATGTAATTTTACTAATAAAAACAAACTAGAGAATTTAAATCAGTGTTACCTGATTTTGTCCTAAAATTGAATACATCCAAAAACATGAAAATTTGCATTTTTAGGCGAAGTGAATAGTTTTTAAGCAATTTTATCCCTAGTTCTTACCTGAGTTCTCCAACAAGCCTCAAATATGAAGTTTTAAACGATTTTATAAAAATGTCTTTTGTTATTTTATAAAAAATGACATTTTCATGTCAAAAGCAAAAAACGATTTTAAGAATATCACACAAATACTCAGAGACAAACACATTAATAGGTATAATTTTTTGCATTTAATAGTTTTTTAGATAGTTCTGAAGAAGGCAGCAGAGAAGTTGCCGAAACGTCAACTAGGTCGATTCGTTCGAGCCCTTTTTAGGGTAAATTATTATTCGCAGTAATTTTACTGTGAGTAGTGCGAAATTCTTTCTTCAACAACGAACGAATCGGGCAAAAAAGTGGATGAGGCTTCCACCCAAAAGTAAATAGTAAAAAATTAAACGATTTGAATCATTTTTAATTGATTTTGGCCCTAATTCTAACCTGAGGAGGGATTGACCTGAACCTGAACTAACCTGAACTAACCTTCTCCAGAGACGTAAAATTTGCATTTTTAGATGCATTGCGTAATTTTTAATCGATTTCTATTTAATCTTGAACAGAATTTCTTCAACATATCTAGTTTTGCATTTTTAAGGCTTTGTGTAATTTTCAACTGACTTTCGCCCTAACCCTCACTTGCATTATTCAGTAAGCTCTAATATTTGAAAAATTTTGAGGCAAAACTGCACACTTTGATGATTTTGGAGAAAGTCAAATTTAATAATTGCAAAACCAGTCAAAACGATTCAATCCTTCTAATTTTACCTTCCTTCTAATTTACAAAGTACCTCAAAATGAAAATGTGGCGTTTTTCGGGAAAGTTACGTTAGGATTAGGGTAAAAATCATAAAAATATTAATTTGAAATTTTGTGAGAAATACAGATTATGATTAGGACAAAAATTGGTTAAAAAGAAGTGTCTAAAAATTCAAATTTGAAATTATTTGGAGAATTGCAAATTTTGATGTTTTTGGATAAACTCGATATTAGGACAATGCACAATGCAAAAGTGATTCAAATCTTCTGACATATTGTTTTTCGTAAAATACACTTTTAGAATAAGGTGTGGTATATACAGGGTGATTCAAAAGTACTTTGACAAAGTTCAGTTCTAGTAAACGAGGGTCCTTAAGAGTATCGTTACGAAGATATAGGCTGTTAAAGATTTATAAAAAAAAATAAGAAAAAAAATTAAATATCCGAAACCGCTTGAAACATTTTAATAGAATTTTACAGATGTCAATAGCTCGAGTGGCAATGTTTCTATAAACAAAAATGTTTTTTGTTCCATCAGTGGCGCGCGTACCGAAATGCTACTCCATCAATTTGTTTATAAAAAAATAGGTTCTACCCTTATGGTCTGTGCAATTCTAAACAAAATAGCCTGGAGTTTTCGTCATTCGACGCGTCATTTTCGAGTAAAAAATTATTACACGTCTTAGATTTGTTACATCAACAATGATTTTAATTTAAACATGGAGTTATTGACAATGGATGTTGATGAGTAGTCTTAGTTGGATTTTGAACTTAATAGCTATGTATGTAACCAGTTACGAAAAGTCCGATTTTGTGTAACGAATGAATGTTTGCGGGACGAGCGCAGCGAGTTCCCGCAATTTGAATGAGATACACAAAAAAGGCTTTTCGTCACGTGTTTCATACAAGATTTTTTCTAATTTTGACTACAAATACCTACTTAGAGGGAGAGTTATTATTATTAAACTTCAATATTTACTTTTAAACCACTTTGCATCTACTTAATACCGTAAAACTATAGCAACGGTGTGCCACAACCGAAACCTGCAACTGGTGGTGAAATGAACTTTTCATTACTAGTTACGAAGGATTTTACTTTTCGTAACTAGTTACGAAAAGTAGGACGTTACGTCACTGTCATCAGTATTAAAAAGTGCCACTTTATATGTCAAAATTAGAAAAAATAATATATTAACCTAAGAAAACTTTATCTAGCTTATAAATAGAACTTTAATTTAAAAAAATCTCCAATCCGTCCAATAAAACCGTAACACCCTGTATCTTCGTAACGATGCTCTTAAAGACCCCCGCTTATTCGAACTTGTGGTCTTAAAATAATGCTAGCAATCACCTCCTGAACTTTGTCAAAGTACTTTTGACTCACCCTGTATAAGGCAGTGCAAAAAAATGTGAAAAAAAAATAAAATTTGGCTCAAAATGAAAAGTCGGAACTCTTCGAGAAAGTCAGGTTAGGGTTAATGCCAAAATTGGTTAAAAATGACTGCAAACGTACAAGAATAAAAATTTGGAGAGTTTGTATATTTGAAGTTTTCGCAGTAATTGAGATAAGCTTTTTTGAACAAAAATGTGTTTGGATTGAGTCAAAGCGTTTAAAATAGCCATTTTTTAGAAAAATTCAGGTTAGGGTTAAGGCCAAAATCGATTAAAAAAGATTTAAAGCGTTCAAAAATCAAATTTGAAATTCATAGAAAAAGTATGATAATAATGCAAATTAAGAGCTTCTGGAAAGATTGATGTTAGAAAGAGGGCCAAAACCGGTTAAAAATGACTTACAGTGTCTACAAATGCCATTTTGAATATTGTAGAAAAGAGCAGGTTAGCCTTAGGGACAGTTGAAAAAATCAGATTGGCATTAGTTATACATTATTCAGGTTAGAATTAGGACTAAAACGATTAAAAGTGACGCTCCTTTGATGATTTTCTTGAGAAAGGCAGGATTAAGGCCATAGTCGGTTAAAAATCTTTTACAGCATTTAGAAATGCCAATTTAGAGATTGTGGAAAAATGCAGGTTGGCATTAGGAGAAAAATTGGTAAAAAATTACTTAAAACGTCTTAAAATGCAAACTTGGAACTTTTGGAAAACATAGATTAGGATTAAAGAAAGATTAGGTATAAATAAATAGAACAAACCGTCTAAAAATGTAAATTTAGAAACTTTAAAAGAATTGACGTTAGAATTAAGACTAAAAAGATTAAAAATGACCCACGTTATATAAAAATGCAAATTATGGTTTTTTGAGAAAGTCAGATTAGGTTTAAATCCAAAATTGGAGAAAAATGAATCGAAGTGCGAAACAACACAAATTTTAAAAAAAATAAAAATTCGATTTGGGATTATGGCCAAAATTGGTTATTATTGATGAAGCGTCTAAAAAGCACACTAAAAGTTTCTGTTAATATTCAGTTTAGGATTAGGGCCAAAATCCGTTAAAAATGTTTCACAGCGTCTAAAAATTCCATTTTGCATATTGTAGAAAAGAGCGGGTTAGCCTTAGGGACAAAATCGTTTAAGAATGACTCAGAGCACCTAAAGATCAGTTAAAAATGACTTAAGGTTTTAGAAAAATGCAAATTTGGAGTTATGGAAGAATGTAGGTTAGGATTAGGGTCAAAAGTCGTTTTAAAATAATACAAAACTGACGACTTGTCTTGACTTCAATCATGTTGTCTTGTCTTGTTACTCATGTTGAAAATTTGGTTTCAAGTCAAGCTCTAAGAATTTTCTTAATTATTGAGACTTGGCGTCCTCTTGTGGTCATAGTAGAAAGCAATTAAACCATTTATTTTTAATTCGAAATAAGAAAAAAGCAAATTGGGTGAAAAAAGCAAATTGGGGACAAAAGATGCGCATGTTATAGTTTTTCTATACGACTGAATGGCCAATTCAGTTATGAAAAAACTTCAGTCAGACTAGGTTTAAAGCCAAATTGAAGAGAAATCAGTCGTGCAAAACAACACATATTTAAAAAATTCGAATTGAGATTATGGCCAAAATTGGTTATTAATTGCAGCGTCTAAAAATCAAATTTTCTGTTAAAATTCAGATTAAGATTAGGGCCAAAATCCGTTAGAAAAGTTTTACAGCGTCTAAAATGGCCATTTTTGATATTGCAGAAAAGAGCGGGTTAGCCTTAAGGACAAAATCTGTCCGTTAAAAATTTAATTAAACCATCTCAAAAACAAATTTCAAATTTTAAAAAAACACACATTAAGATTAAGACCTAAGTCGATTAAGAATGACTCAGGGCATCTAAAAATCAGTTAAAAATGACATAAGGTTTAAAAAAAAATGCAAATTTGGAGTTATAGAAAAATGTAGGTTAGGATTAGGGTCAAAAATCGTTTTAAAATAATACGAAAACCAAAGACATGTCTTAACTTCACTCATGTTGTCTTGTCTTGTTACTCATGTTGAAAATTTGATTTCTAGTCAAGCTCTAAAAATTTTCTTAATTATTCAGACTTGTCGTCCTCTTGTGGTCGTAGTAGAAAGCAATTAAACCCTTTATTTTTAATTCGAAATAAGAAAAAAGCAAATTGGGTGACTCTTCAAATAATTTCCCTGTAGTTTTTACAGCTAGAGACTAAATATTTCTAGAAAGACAATACTTAAAGATGCGCATGTTATAGAATTTTTCTATACGACTGAATGGCCAATTCAGTTATGAAAAACTTCAGGTTAGTTCAGGTTAGTAGGAAATTACGTAACTATGTTTGATTTCATATTTTTCATTAACTATTTTCGATCAAGAATCAAGTATTTAGAAAATACTTGACATCAATCAAGTTGTATTATAAAATAGTCAAGTACCGACTTTTCAAGTATTTAATTTTTCAAGTTAAGCCAAGTATATCTCATAAATGTCAAGCTATTGATGAATCTCTCAAAGTGAGTCAAATTTAAAAATAAACAATTTATTTTTGACACCCGGTATACAAGCATGAAACTAGAATTACAATGATTTTGTTGTATACTTATCTATATTTATTAAGAGAAGAAAAGGGTTTTTAGAATATACATATAGTGTGAAGACCGATCCAATGAAACCCTAAAGGCCACCTTTACGTCTCAATTTTAAAACCTCCTGAGGGATAAACCCAGGATTTGACGCATGTTCATATGACAAAATCTGCCGTTGAACTTTGCGTGGAGTTTAAACTCCAGGTGAAAATTGCTCCTTAGAACTATTCTTCTCTTCAGACAAGACACAACCCATCTCAGTGGGGTGTTGTTATAAAAATTATTGCTGTTGGTTACTTTGGTTACAAGGATTTGTATTGTGGTTAAATATTGCTATAAATTGCCTCTCCTTTCAAGGAGGTACCAAGAACCACTCTTATAGCAAAAAAATTACGTTCAGTCCATTCCCATTTTATTTCATAGTGAATATTATTCGCATTCTCGCGTACCTATTGCAATAGGTACCTTGTCTTTTTGATTGACTACAAAGGTCTTCTACGACACAATGGTTTATTATTTACATCTGGGAACCTGACAATGGCGGTTTACAAAATGCATATTTCACTATAATAATTCAATTTGTTTCGGATTACGTTGCAAATGCACTTTGTGACGTGGCCTTGTACGGGTTGAGCGGTGCGGCACGCTTGGCCCTATTTCGCCCGTGCAAGACAAGTATCTATCGATTCTTGCTAAAAGGTGCTTTTGGAAATTTCAGCCTTTTACGGGGTTTTAGTGCGAAGCAAGGAAAGCGGCGATTTGGGCAAAAATTTGACGCTTCGGTTCATATATTACATGCTCTATATACATATAAGAGCGTTCATAAAAAAAAAACCTCGTACCAAGCTATGAAATTAAAACTATTGTCTGAGATAAGTTCATAAAAAAATGAAATTCGGAACATTTTGTGATATTTTCAACAATTTTTTATGAAGTCATCTCAGAAATACTGTTCTAATTCCACGGCCTACTTGAAGTTTTTTTTAAATGAACGCATGATGTAAATAAAAGAAGAAATTTTCTTGCTCAGTGTTAAATGTTCATCGACAGAAGGTCTGCGTGAGCGGATATCATACTGCATTCAAATATTTGAAATCACATTGTGGCGACGTTCGTTGGTTCAATAATTTGATGTTAAGCTGGTGTCGATGAGATCGTTTGCTCACCTGCTGCGTCGGTGATTTTCTTCGACTAACTCGGGTGCCACCCTTCGGATTAATGTGGTAAACGGAGCGATTCGTTGGAAAATGCCTATTAGGCTTTAGACAGTTGATATCCAAAGTTTCACCCAAGAAGCACAAAAACAGCAAGTTGTGAAACGGTGTTTATATTTAAAAATACTATTAACGATAATTACAATCAAAACCCTATACCCAATGAACTACTCGGAATCGGAAATGACGGGTAACGATATTCGGATAAAGGGAGTTATGGTCGTGATTCCCAGCTCCCAGTTGTCTCTTTCTTATATGAGATTTAAAACAGAACTCCCACTGAAATGATCCAGCGAGTCAAAAAGACAACTAGGTACTTTAATGCGAAAGAAAGAGACGACCGAGTTGGGTCTACCAAGCGAAACGAGGAGCGACTATTTGTAGCTTTATTCCAACGTTGCCATTTTCAGATATCTGTCATACGTCGATGTCACTGATACGACTCAAGTCAATTGTCAACTTTAACTTGGAAACGTGACGTCACGATTTGAGAAAATACTTTTAAAGTTATGACATCTTTGCATTTAATTAATTTTTTTTCAAATATCTTAAATCGAATGAAACTTAAATTTTGCTGGAGGCCTTCTAGAATCATCATTCTTGATAGCAAAGCAAAAAAAAATACCTTTATGCCGAAATAAGTGGTAAGGAAACTACTTTAAATGTTCAAATTCAGACAAATTAGCATGGAAATAGAAGTTTGGCGTTTCAATCAGTAGATAGGGCTAGAAGCTTGAATAAAATATTTAAATATTTATGGCGTGAATTCTGAGTCATATACGCCCTGGATCTGGAAATCTTGCACTAAATCCATATAGGTCGAGCACTTTTGCGCCTACAAGGAAATAATTGTAAAAAAATTTGATGGTTACTGTGGTTACCACAACCTTGGTAGTTAGTGAAGAATGTGGTATTTAGAATAAATTATAAATGTTTCTCCTCAATTTAATATAAATATATTGTTACTGTTGAGGTTATAATTATTTCTCAAAGAATTCAAAACAAAACCTGTCTCTTAATGGAACATACATTTTATTATAACAAACACTTATTCAAAGATTTTCTTCAATTCAATCTTACTGATACTGCTAGAATATAAAAACATATTTTTCTAATTTTGACATATATGGTGACACTTTTCAATACTGATGACAGTGACGTAACGTCCGTAAAATCTTTCGTAATTGAAGGGTGTCAGGAGAAAACCTGGAATGTCCATTTTTTACCTAAAATGTCTTAAATATGTCATCCGCTTGCGAAATTTATGTATTTACTCATGCTTTAAGCAGATCAGGAGAAAACGAGTAGTGTCACATTCTGCAACGTTATTAAAAAATGTTTAATACGGAGGAAACAGGGATTGTCCAACCGAAAATGTAATAACCGGCAATGTCCAATCAGAGCTATTATAGTAAATTAAGTAGTAAGAACAGTAACGATAGTTTACCAGTCGGCGACAATATTGGAGGAAACCGGTAAACTCCTTTATGTTCGAGAAACTTATACTATTTTTTGTGCGATCGGAATAGCGTTAATTGTAAAAATGTGTAGTTTTTCGTTCAGAAATGTATTTTATTTTATCCCAAAATTGCTTAGTAGATGGCCACAAACTATGTTTCAAAAGGTGGCCACACATACAAGCGTATGTTTTGATTACCATAGCAACCCGAACGTGACAGTCGCAAAATTATTGTCAGAAAGTGTTTTAATTAAAAACGCGACAAAGTTTTGGTGTGACACATGTTATCTCATTGAGGGTGTTCGTTTAAAAAAATGGCTGGCAATTTTAGTAACAAACCGGTCAGAATGTATGAAGTTGCTAAAAGGTTACGTCTACAATCCCACGAATTTGGAACTTTTTGTGAATGTAGAAAACTCAAGTGTACGGAAAAAGTGAATCCAAGTGACAGACAAGCTATTCTTAATTATTTTAATTCTCTGGAGTCCAACAATGACCAAAATTCCTATTTGTGCTCTCTGATGTCAGTAACTACAATTCAACGTAGAAGGTCAAGGGCACCAGAACACTTGGCGAAGTATCATGATAGTAGCTATAAGTATCGGGTAAGAATTAAAACAGAAAATATTTTTAAAGAAAAAAAAGTATGTGCGAATTTTTTCAAAGCAGTACACGAAATTTCCAAAAGTAAACTTGAGTACCTACAGGGTTCTTTAAAAAAGTTTGGTTTTGGTCCAATTAAAAGATAAACGTGGAGGAAAAAATTTCAAAAAAATTAAAAGTGATACTTTGGAATGTATTAAATCACATATTGCTTCGTTCAAGACAAGGCAAAGTCATTACAGCTTGAAGGATAATAAAAACAGGTCATATCTCTCAGAGGAACTTAACAGTACAAAGATGTACATGATGTTCAAAGATCTTTACCCAAATCAAAAAGCATGTTATCAGTCCTATAGAAATATATTTCGGGATCATTTCAATATTGGATTTGGATATCCTAGATCCGATACTTGCAGTCAGTGCGATCAGCTTTCAGTTTAAATGAAAGCTGCTGAAAAGGATCTCATAAGTGGCGCAGAATTTACAAAGCTTAATGCTGAAAAAGAGCTTCACATGCGCAAAGCGCAAACTTTTTTTGATCGAAAAACTACCGCCCGCAATATAGCTCGAAGAGACATAGAATTTGAAGCCATATCAATGGACTATCAGAAAAACATTTCTCTTCTGAACATAACTACCTACCGATGATGTGTACTACAAACGTCAACTCTCCATATTCTCCTTTAATATTCACATACTTTCCAACGCCCAATCATATTTTTACACGTATCCTCAATAAATAGCAAAAAAAAGGAGCTGATGAAGTGTGTTCTTTTCTTTGTGTGACTAATGTGCATGTACGACTTGTATATACACCTACAATGAAGCAATGTTAGAATCTCCCATCCTCTCTGTAGAACAGTGTAATAAACTTATCACCAAACTCAACCCAAGCAGCACACGTTTTTAATTTAAATTGCCTTCCCAATCTTATTTCGAACTGAATCCTATAGATACAAAAAAAAAAACATAAAGACCTCATCTCATTATTGAAATTTTGCCAGTGTGAGGAAGTAAAACAACTTTATGCCTGTCTCCCACATGCTGAAAAACAAATAAGAAAAGTTGTTAATCAAGCAGCTTCCTTTCAGGACATGTAGACCAACTTTGTGCCAGTATTCCAGATCATGAAACAATATCAAGTCGAAGACTAACAAGAAGATCTGTTAATGTAGATCGTGCAGGCCCATCTCATGAACAAGATAAACAACTTTGTGCCTCTGTTCCATATGCTGCAAAACCGTCGTCCTGCAGTCGTAAACGTACAGGAAATTTTGTCAATCGTGTACGTATGTCTAACAATCAAACTGAAATTGGTCCAAGAAAGAAACTGAGAAAATGTACATTCAAGAAGAAGCTTACCACCCAATGAATTTCTCCCCCCCCCCCCCCCACCCAAGAAATCTCTTAGGTAAGAAAAAATGATAAATAAATTCTAAGATTATTTTTCGTTGTTACAGATACACAGACAGTCCCTGGTCTTTATCTAATAGTCAAATACACTGGAAAATGCTTTCTACTTAAGCAAGAGACAGTACAAAAATAAATGCTCAAACTCTAAGATTGATAACATATTATTTCCTTATTACAGATACATACGATGGACAGTCCCCGTTTTCACGCGGCGTTACTCCATAAAATACAGCTTTTTTGACAGAAGTTTTATGTTTTAGTTTATTTTTCATTGTTTATTGATTCTTCAATAATATAAGATGTTTCTTAAACAAAAATACGGGTATTACCTCTTAATAAAATCAAGTTATGACGACTTTAAACTAAAAATGGTTATTACTCAAAACTTGGTCGCGTGGACATCCCTGGTTTTCACCTGACACCCTTCAATTGGTGATGAAAGGTTCGTTTCACTACCGGTTGCAGGCTTCGATTGTGGCACACCGTTGCTACAGTTTTACGGTACTAAGTAGATTTAAAGTGGTTTAAAAGTAAATATTGAAGTTTAATAGTAATAACTCTCTCTCTAAGTAGGTATTTGTAGTCAAAATTAGAAAAAATCTTGTATGAAACACGTAACGAAAAGCCTTTTTTGTGTATCTCATTCAAATTGCGGGAACTCGCTGCGCTCGTCCTGCAAACATTCATTCGTTACACAAAATCGGACTTTTCATAACTGGTTCCATAAATAGCTATTTTAAACTCTACAACAATAAAGCTATTAAGGTATTAAAAACATAGCTTCAGTGAAACAATTACAATGAAGCTAATGCCCTACCAGTTCCAGCACTACCGATACAATAACCTTTGCCGAACTTACATCCGTAACAAAAAAAAGCTTGCATGACCTGAGCATATCTTAATATTTTTGAGTATCTTCTTTTTCTTAAGCTGAGTTTATCCAACATCTTTATCCATCAAAAACTCAAAATTAAATATATGACTATGAATAAGAAGCTGGGTAGTACTGCCTTTAGTCATGTTCTCTACAACAATGTTATCACTGAAAAAAATTAACTTTCCTTATGCCTCATTTTGAAGCTTTCCATCTGCACTTAAAGTCCATAATTTTGAAATACTCTAAGGCATGGGTCATCACATCACTGTTCGAAACATCTTTTGTGGTTTGTCGTTTAACAAACGGAAACTAGCAGTGCACTTGTTTGAAGGCAGCATGCTAAAATCTTTATTTCGCCTGCAAATGTTGGTAAACCTTTTTAATGACCACATAAAAGTAAATGTTTTGAATTTGACAATTTAATGTTTGAATTTAAGCTTTTCTTAGCAAGTTTAGGCAACTATTACAAAATAGTGAAGAAAATGTTGAAGAAATACTTCCAAACATGTAAAATTCACTGTTTGGGGCTTGTTTGTTTACATTTTACAGCGCCCCCATCAACGACACCTGACGTAAGATCTGAAAATGGCAACGTTGAAATAAAGCTTCGATTAGTCGCTCCTAGCGAAACGCTGCACCTGATTTTAGTTAACCTCAATTATAAAGTAAGTTGATGTGTCTCTTTAACCTGTAACTTACTCTCTGGATGGGATTAGGAGATCAGGTTCAGGTATCAGGTCTGGCTTTTAGGAGGAGGTATTCTTCCCAGGATGGCTGGCGAATGACTGGCGTTTATGGGGTAAATGCGTACTTTTATACCTATTTGGATCCTGGATACCTGATGACACCTTAGCAACAATGTGTTAAGCCTAGGTTACATTTATTTGACAAGTTGAGTTGAGTTCGCAATGGGTTTCGTGAACAACGTCATTTTGCCAGAATTTTAGTAAATATAACCTCACTTTAATAGTTCATTATATAACGTTTGCAATAAAATTGATCTTTTGTACCAATGTAGTCACGTGCCGCACGAAACCCATTATGCGGGAGCCTTTGTGCACAATTAAAAAAAAAATAGTAACTTTGTTACAACATGTAGCACCAAAATACAGGAATCGAACTAACGATTATTTAGGTTCTCAATGTCTGTGCGTCCGTTGATTGAGCTGTATGCCATGGCAACTTTTATCTTAAGAAAAGCCTCTTGTGGAAGTGTTCTCTGTCCAGAATATTAACTTTGTATATTGAATATTGACTTTATTAACATTCGTAAGGTTTTCTGGGAGGGTCGGTAAACTGGTGGGCAAGTGCACTATTTACTTTGGAAAGTCGACAATCGCTTTTATATGAAGTTTTTGGAGGAGTCGGTTTTGGAGAAGGTTAGTTCAGGTTAGTTGAAGTGTTCGCCGAAACCCCGAGCCATCACTACCACCTCTACAGTCTCTTCACTGCAGCGCGACCGCGGAGGAATAAATACCACGGAGCTCACCACAATCGAATCGGTCAACGTCGGAAAGCACGGGAGATCACTTCGCCCATTGCCTCGCCTTTAATAATGTCTCCGCAGCTCTAGATGAAACATCAGGAAGTAATTCCATTGGACTACGGTTTCAAAGCCCGGAAAACATTTTAGATTGTATTTTGACCGGCCGTGAAAGCCTTCACATTCTCAAGGTATTTTAGCTGTTTTGTAATATACAAGGTGTCTCAGATAAAAGCAACTACATGGGTATTTTGGAAACGGTAAGAGATACAATTTCAGCTAAATGGGAAAAAAGTTGCGCTAGTCCGAGCCCAATCAGATGCTGTATCGAAATTAAAAATATCTACAGGGGTTTTCAAAATATCGTGCAAAACATTGAATTTTTAAAAAAATTGTATTTTTCGAAAAATTGAATCGTCGCCATCTTATAAACCAATTTTATAAAATTTAGTATTTAGTAATTTTTAGTAATTTAGCGAATTTTTTCTAGACCTTTTAGTTTTTTTGCAACCATAGCCAACGTTGTTATTTCTTATGACCGCCATATTAGATTTCTACGTTATCAAATAGTGCATTAAAAGAGCTGTTCAACTATCTATAACAACCCTATTTTTGAATGACGAAAAATGTTATGGGGAGTACAATAAACTTTATTCATTAAATATCCCCAAATGCAAAATTCAAGAGGCGTAAGATCCGGCGAGCGTGCAGGCCAGGCAACCGGACTTCGATTTCCGATGCAGTTGTTTCCATGTTGCTGATTCAAATAGTCAGCTATGATTCTCGCATTATGTGGAGGTTCTCCATCTTGCTGGAACCACATGTTCGCTACATCTTGAAGAGGCAAGTTATCTAAAGTTTGCTCAACGTGATTTTGTAATATTTCAAGATATCGAGGTGCAGTCAAATTATTTAGAAACATTTTAAATAGTAGGTGTCCGTTTATGACTCCTAGCCATACATTAAAGCCCCACCTAACTTGATGGTGCACTCACGATTTAAGAACGGATCTTGCTCGGCCCAGTACACGTTGTTGTGCCTGTTAAATACTCCACAGTTTGTAAATCTGATTTGATCAAACCACAGCACCTTAAGCGGAAATTGAAAATTTTCTTGGCATTTTTCTACGAACCATTTGCAAAACAATATTCTTCTTTCAAAGACGCCATCTCGGAGTCCTTGACTAATAAGTGTTTTATATAGACGATACTTAAATTTTTTTAAGAATTCTCTGAGCAGTTGATGTAGGCACTTCAACATTATTTTCCAGTTGACGAAGGGAGGTACGAGGATTGCCGATTACACTTTGCAAAACAGGATTTTCAATATTTTCATTAGGCACTCTATTTCGATTGTGTTGTTTAAAGGAACCATAGGTAATTAAATTATTTCTAAGCATTCTGAAGATTGATAAACCTGGTTGCTGTATTTCTGAATATCGTTAAAAGTACATACCTTGAGCTCCATTAGCATTCCTATGGCACAAAATGAAACAATCATACATGTCAACTTTTTCCCCATTTGAAAGCTTTTCCATATTAAATATAATTAGTAGTGTAATTCGAAAAATATCACAACTATTTGAACAACTGTAAAATTGGCAGATAAAAGCACATAAATACATATCACGGCATTTGCTTCACAGCCAACTAAGTGAAAAATTGTTTTTTAATAAATTTACATTTTATGCGATTCAAAGATAGGGTTGTTATACGTGGTTGAAAAGCTCTTTTTATGCGCTATTTAATTACGTATAAAACCAATATGGCGGCCATAAGAAATAACAAAGTTGGCTATAGTTGCAAAACAACTAAAAGGTCTAGAAAAAAATCGTTAAAGTCGTTCGATTGCCCGTAGTCGCTAATACAAAACCACAGAATTTTATAAAATTTGTTCATAAAATGGTGACGATTTCAATATTTCGAAAAATACAATTTTTAGTTTTTTCACGATATTTTGAAAACCTCTGCAGATATTATTAATTTCGATACAGCATCTGATTGGGTTCGGAATAGCACAACTTTTTCCCATTTAACCAAAATATCTCTTATCGTTTGCGAAATCCCCACGTAGTTGCTTTTATCTGGGACACCCTGTATATCCACAAAGTTTATACGATTTTCAAATTTTAACTAATTTTTGCAAATTTAAAACCTTTCCTAGATATTTAGTAGTTCTGTTATTGCATCCTTAAAACCTTAAACCGTTCTCAATATATTTAACAATTTTGCTGTTTTTGAATATGGATCAAGTTCGTGTGATTTATGGAACTTTAAATTTTTTTTTTGAAAGACTTACTAATTTTTGAAACTTCAGATCGTCCTCGATATATTATCGTTTTCAAGATAATTCACTAATTTCGATATTTTCCAAAATAGGCCCATGAACTTTGTACTTCTTTTCAGCCAACTAATGACAAAAAAAAATGGTTTGGGGAATATTGAACTCAAACCGTTCTCAAGTTTCTACAAGTTTTCATTTTTTTTCTAACTAAAAGATTAAACTATTTGGAATATCAAATGGTTATCTCTCAAAGTAGACCCCAAACCTACAGTTTTTGTTAGTTCTCAGCCAGCTTTTTCAAACTAAGGCAATTGTGTAGCGCAATTATATTTGTAACCTCAAACCTTTTTCGAAATATTTACTAAATTTCTTTTTTTTTTCAAAACTCACCCATAAAGTTTGCGTTATCATCTAACTGTTCCAATTAAGACAATAATGTACTGCATTTATAATAATTACCCTTGAAAATCGCACTTGTTTTTAGTTAGCTTTTAAAACTAAAAGATGGTGTATTGCAATTCCTGGGACTTCAAACTGTTTTTGGGATATTTACTAACTTTTCTGTAAAACTTTGTGATTTTCTAGACTATGAATTTTGCTGTGGATTTTCTTAATATAGGGGAAATATGAAAATTTGACAGTCGGTCTACGGTCATGTCTGTGGGAGCTTCAATGCTAAAACAAGAATTATCAAACCAAAGATTCCCTTGGTAGCCTGCGGCAGATTCAACAATGTGCGTAGAAGGCTCCCTATATCAGCAACGTAAAGAGTGCGTTATTTGCTATTAGCTTACTGGTCTAATTTAAATCGAACTGAGAACCAACTAAAGGAATCGCAAAGAGACCCAAATTGTCGAAACAACAACGTTCATACCCGCTTAATTACCTGTGATTTATCGTATAAAGTTGAGCTTCAATTAAATCCCTTGCCGCGATGGCAGTTAATTAATAGAAACGTTTTATTTATTTTCAAATGATAAATTAACGAATATGCATAATAATAATTTCCGTACCATTTAAAACGTAAATACACATGAGTTTAGTTATTGTCCATAAATTAATGTTGCATTTGGATTCGGGCACAACCGACTTCAGTTTTTGGTAAACCGATAATACAAGCCGCATTATTATGAAACAATTGAATTATGCATGACGTCTTTTAGAGACATTCGCAAAACAACTGTATTGTTTGATGGTTTTTAATCCCTTGTCGGACGGGAATAACCTAACTTTAGCGGGGTGTAAAAGCTACTGCTCGAGTGATAAATGACCAAGAATGGTCGTAAAGAAAACCCGCAGACATCAAGCCTCCTACACTTTAGAATTTCCTGGCGAAAGATCATTATGTTTTCCATGTCGACAGTCCGAAGAGATATTTTTTCACTTGGGTCATTTATTCGGGCTAACATGTTAACTTTTTCTATAGGTTAATGTCTTCGGAAAGCGGGGACCCTGATGGCAAGAAATTGGGTCACATATTTATCACCGACTTTGAATGTGAAGGTAATCGCAAACTTACTAAACAAACACCACTCTGACTCTACCTGCCTGCATAAACAAACGACTTGTCTTTCTTATCTGCCCGGGTACAAATGGAGTAGACAAGCTGTACATACAACAGCGTTCGTACATTTTAATCGCTTAAGTTGCTATCTCTATTACGGCGAAGAATTAGCATTAAACATTAGCGACGGCGGTTTAACAATTGCGGAATTTACCATATCCGATGGTACTTTGCCGACAATGAGGCGGAGGAATAACTTTGGTTAAGCCGTGTGTGGAAGTACGGGTCAACCATCAAAGAATTGAGACCATTGTTTGCCCGTCTTTGGCAAAACCCAAATTAGGTAATCTGAAAATACTTGAATTTTACTTGCTTGTAAGAGGGGGGACTTTTAACAAAACCAACCACTTCCGTAATATCTATCTCCGTTGCACCTAACTTCGTCAGTCAATAGACGGTTTAGCGCAGTGAGTTTGCCGAACGAAAATTGGAATACTTCAACAAATTTACATAAAGCTTTGGATGTATGTCTGACGTACGACGGCGGCACGATGAAGTTGCTCTATCTATTTTAAAATAGAGCCCCGGAGATTTTGTGTTTGTTGAAATTGAGCCCGTGTTTTTGCCGATCGTTATATAGATTGCTGTTTGTTGTCTACGACGATGGGTATTCGAAGCAAGTCGATGTTTTGTTGAAGTGGAGGAGCAACACAATGTTTCTGCTAGAAAAGCAATCTGACCAGAAACTTTTTGGTCCCATTGGCTTTTCTGTCGTAATAATTGAAATCTATATTCTATAGTATACGTTCCAGTATTTTCCGCACCTCGTTAACTTTGGAAATTTGACATATGGCACCCTGTGTAACATTGTTTACTGTTATAATTACACAGTCGCCAGACTGCCTTAACTTTATTAAATATTAGAAAAACTATTTTAAATTAAATATTTTCAGCATTTGTTGTAAATCAGAGTACATTTCGTGAAACTTTCTGCATGTTCATCAAAACATCATTAGAGTAGCCATTTTCTGTCGTCAATTTTGTAGCATTCACATTATGGCGTTCTAGGTTCCAGAACCAATTTCGGCAAAAATGCGAAAGTAATTCAATGTTTAAAGATAAATACCTAAATCAGCATTTATTTGTGAAATGTAACGGTTTAGGTATAGGAACATGAAACATTATTTTAAAAAAAAGTCTCATACTGTTTGTTAATATATGGGGTGTTCTAATAAAAAAAAAGTAATTTAGGCGGGTTTAGTAACACACCGTAAAGGCATCAAATTTGAGCCACCCTGTATAAAGTAGGACCACTTTTCCTACATGGGGTAAATTCAGATATTTTTCCGAAACAAACTCCAAAATTTCACATTTTTTTAACAAAAAATAAGAAGAATAATTAATATTTCGAAAACCCCTAGAGATAGGTATAGGAGTTATTAAACAGAAATGATCAAAAAGAAATAGCGAATCTAAAAATTAAATAATTTAAGAGGTATGTCATTTAATTTATCAGAGTTACTACTACCTTTTTATATAACCGACAACGTTGCAATGCTGAAAATATATTAGGAGGATAGAGCACGACCCTTTACCTACACCTGCAAATTTTCAGAAAACTTATATGTCCCGTTCTCCATAAACTTCTAACCTACCATCGACCGTGAATCACCCTGTATCGTACTATATACGGGGTGTTAATTATTAAACTTCCTCTAGCAGGCTATTAAATTTCGACAGAAAAAGATGACATAATCAAGGTAAATGGACTCTTGTTTCTCCTTCCTTTCCTTTTGACATTTAATAGCCAACTATGGATGAAGTTTTCTAATGCACACATGGTACAGGGTGACCAGTTTTCGAGTTTAACCATGAGGATCTCGGTTATTTGAAGAGATACGAAGAAGTTTAAAATAGGGCAAAGTTGCGCAATCAGGTGTCTATAAATTCCCACTGGTTTCGGAAATATTCGCAAAAAATCGCGAACGCGAAAACGTTTTCATTTTTCCTGGTCTTAATTTAAAGAGATAAATAAAAATAATTGTCGCGCTTCTTGATAGCTAATTTTTGATGAATTTGATGAGGCAACTTGTGAGTTCTGTATATGAGGATTCTTGATAAAGAGTTTGTAGGTTAAAAAGCGCTCTGGGTTAAAGCAAATTTCAAACGTTTGACTTCAAAGAGTTAATGGAGTGTATCTTAAATTTGTTAAAAAAAAACGAATAAAACATTAAATCGTATATGAACTATGTTAAACTAAATATATTATAAAGTAAAGACAAACTCTTGTCCTAGTATGTAGCCCACGATAGTGGTTTCAAGGCTATAAAAAGTGCTTTCATAACGAGTTTCAAAATTAAAAATTTTACTTTTATTATGTTAAAAGTTTATCGTCCCTGAAAGATTTAAAAGTGAATGTTTTTCATGTCTGCCAAAGCCACATACCCATTAACTTTTAATTTTGTTGTTTGCGTGAACTGCATTACCAATCATCTTCTATATTTCAAGTATTTGTAAGACACTTACATTAATATTTTTTAGCCTAGTTAAACAAACATTAAATGTTAGATTCACATTATAAAAAAAAAGAAATTATGCTTATATGAAATTTTCCTCTTAAATTTGGCTCAGGATTATTCGTTTTGTTAAATTTCCTCATTTATTTACATTTTATAAGCTTTGACTAATCAGCTTCTGGTATATATAAATAAGCAAATTTTATATTTTTGTAGGTGTTAATTATTTATAAATTTTTACTTTATAGAAAAAAAGTTAAAAAATCATGTATTATTGGTACTTGATACTATCCATTGAAGAGAAAATACTGAAACTGATAGAGAATCTACAGGTTTTTTTTGGAATCGGGCTCTCTTTTATCTCAAAAGTACCTATTAGCACGCCACTGATGGGGTAAAAAAATGCAACAAAATTATTACAAAATGTGAAATTAATTCTTCGAGTTAATAAAAACGTTTTAAAAGTAGCAACTTGGCCACTCTGTATAAAAAAGAACACGAGACTCCAAAAATCATCAACATATTACGCATACAGGGTGAACGTTTTTCGAGTTTAACCATGAGGATTTCGGTTATTTAAAGAGATAGAAAGAAGATTAAATTAGGACAAAGTTTAAAGCAAAAAAAAACCTAATTTAAAGAGAACATAATAAAAAAAAATAATCTATACTTTTTTATACCCATTTTTTGCTTTTTTCAAGGCAATAATTTCATATTTATAATCCAATCCAACGTTTCGTTTTCAAGCATCCATCATCAACCTTATTTTCATAATAAGAAAATATACCATTCATAATAAAAACGTTTTGAAAGTAGCAACTTGGCCGCTCTGTATAAAAAAGAACACGAGACTCCAAAAATCATCAACATATTACGCATACAGGGTGAACGTTTTTCGAGTTTAACCATGAGGATTTCGCTTATTTAAAGAGAAAGAAAGAAGGTTAAATTAGGACAAAGTTTAAAGCAAAAAAAACCTAATTTAAAGAGAACATAATAAGAAAAAATAATTTATACTTTTTTATACCCATTTTTTGCTATTTTCAAGGCAATAATTTCATATTTATAATCCAATCCAACGTTTTGTTTTCAAGCATCCATCATCAACTTTTTTTTTAAATGCGATCCTGGATTTTTAATTTCGAATTCTGAATGCGACATTTAATAATTCTTTTAACTTTTAGGTTTAATTTTGCTAATTTTCTGGTTGGATTGTTATAATTTGTTGGTAAAGTTAGGTCACACTCTTTTTGGCTCCCGCAAACGACAGACTTTTTCATCCGCCTATAGTTTAGTCGTATTGGATTGAACCTTTGTACACTACAAAGATTAAACTTTTTGATTGGTGACGGTTTTGATTGGTAAACTTTTTGATACCGTTGGGGAGTCCGCGTACATCAAAAATTAACGCGGCCGATAAAAAAAGTCTGTAGTCTGCGAGAGTCAAAATTTATCACAAAATTTTAACAATCACATAACAAAATCAGCAACATTTAACAAAAAAATGAATAAAATTACTATTTGTGGCATATGGCCGCATGCAGAATTTCAAGTAGATTCAGAATCCGAAATAAAAAGTCCAGGACCGTGTTTTAAAAAAGTTGATAATGGTGGCATGAAAACGAAACGCCAGATTTTAAATTTGAAGATACCACCTTGAATGAACGCAATTAAGAACAGTTGATTATTTCTTTAAATTAAGACTAATTAAGAAAAAATTAAAACTTTTTTCAAAATTTAAATTTTTTGCGAATATTTCAGAATCCACTGAGAATTTTCGAAATTTAAAAACGTCAGTTTTATTATATAAGTTTCACTATTTTCTTTTCAATGATCAATCAAGTATCAATATTGAATGATTCATCAACTGTTTCCTCAATTTGGTTATTTATACGTAGCAGCAGCTGATTGATCAAACTTTATAAAATGTAAATAAATGAAGTAATGTAACGAGTGAAGGAATTCTGAGCAAAATCTAAGAGGCAAAGTTCATATAAGCCTAGGCCCGCAAACGTTTTGTTACCGAAATACAGGGTATTCCGCTTGTAATAGTTTTTTCAATTTTTTATGTATAATTGCTACAGTTTTTGAGATATTTGATGCATGTTTGAAGTGTATCTAATTACTTATGATCTACATGTTGCGTATAATTGAATGCAGAATTGCAAGGAGATTCCACAGATAAAAAATCCAGGATGGAAGTAGGTATGAGGCAGTGTCAATTATTGTTCATTATCTGTTAAAGTTAAGACTAGAAAAAATAAAAATGTTTCCGAAACCAGTAAAAATTTTTAGAATCTCGACTGCTCTATAAAACGTCATTTTTATAGACTAGAATTGCGCAACTTTGCCCTAATTTAACCTTCTTTGTATCGCTTCAAATAACCGAGATCCTCATGGTTAAACTCGAAAAACGTTAACCCTGCATGCTTAGTTATTATTTAATATTTAATTTGAGGGTAACATCTACTCCATGATGCAGTATATTGTTAAGGATTGGTGCAGGCGGTCGTCGGTCGTTCCCGGCCGATACTTGGACTTGTCGCGGTTAGCAGCCGAGCGTGATTTATTACCTTGTTTACTCGACAATTAGAGGTATTCGTTGATTGTTAGATGAATGTTAAAGAATTTTCTAGTTTCTAAGCTTTAAGTACAAAAAGCAGGATCGCGACGAGTCTAAACTGCATTCTAGTTCGTGCAGCGGTTGGGGTCAGTAGTGGAGTGCTGTTTCGAATTTATCGCTATGTGACAGAGTGTGCGCGTTCAAGCTGCGGTGCTTCTCATCGCTAAAGCCTAGGCAATTGTCATTCTAATGCAAGCTGTTTTCATAGCTTACGTGATATAGAACAGTTCAAAAGGGAAGAAGAAGCCAAAAGACTAAAACATGTAGATAAAGAAAATGCTCAACTCAAAGAGGAGAGCATTAAAATGCAAAAGAAAATACAGGAATTGGAAATCAGGCGCAAATCATAAAACACATGGAAAGGCACATGACCAAGCCGAAAGAAAAGAAGAGGAAAAAGCCAAGAAAATCAGGCAAAGGGATGACGCAGAGCGAGAAAATGATCGATGATATGTTTCAAGAAACACATGATCAAGAAATAGAGGTTACTGGCACCAGCGATGTCCCTTCGGATAGAAATATCTGTACGGTTGTTGCGGGACTCAGCAATGCTCATAAAGAAAACACGAAGACGACCGCATCGAAAACACTGGCAGAAGAAACAACACCAAAGCTCCCGCCTCTGGGTCTCAATGCTCGTGCAAGTGAAGAAGGACGAGAAAGAGGCTATGCAGAAGCTTAAGCGTTGCTGCGACCTAGCAGTCCAAGTAGAGCTCCAGAGAAGGCAAAACAGCCCGCAAATGTGCCAGCGATGCCAGCGGTACGGGCACGAGCAAAGGCGTTGCACAGCGACGGCAAAGTGCGTGAAATGCGGAGGTGACCATCACTCAGCAGAGTGTAGGAAAACGAGAGAGCCTCCAGCCAAGTGCGCGAACTGCGGTGGCCCCCAACCAGCAAGTTATAGAGACTCTAAAAATACCACTCCTAAGAAGGTAGAAAAGGCTTCTCAAGGGCAGCAGAACAGCCAAAGAGCCCAAAACAAAAGCTACGCAGCCGCCGCTAAAGAAAGTAGCAGCCAGCCAAAAGCCCCAACAGCAGAAAATACCTCAATGCCACCGGAACTCGCTCTAGCAGTACAGCAAATGCAAGAAATGCTCTCAGCAATGAGTGTATTTTTACCAAAATTTTCAACAGTTAAAGTTTAATTTTCTGTTTCAGATACCACAGAAGCCAGGACCATCAAAAAAAAACAGACAGGCAAACCCTCTACATGTGAAACATTCCCCCCAGGCAGCGATAATTTATTCTCAAAACCCGGGTATAACCTACCGTGGATAGGGTGACAGCCGACAAAGAAAGAAGCGTCCAGGAGGACAAGAAGAGCGCCTGAAGAGCCCCAGTCGACCGGGTACTCCTAAATAGGACCCAGAAATGGCCACCACTCAGGACTGGGCAATCTTCAAGATTGTTTAGAATGGAGACAGGTAGCTGAAATTTCTGTTACAGACTGGTCCGGTCTACAGCGATGATAGAGTAAAAGGCAATAAATAGTCCTGCCTGACTCTTTTATTTGAGGCCTTCTTTTAGTCACATAGTGGCGCGAGTCTGAACTGCTGGCCAATTCCTTTGCAACACTGGATTTTTGCTTCAAGTTTGAGAGAGCATAACTCTGAAGTGGACCAACTTCTTCGGTCGAAACTAATTTGAGTAGACCCATCCTTGTAATAAATTACGTGGTATGTTCAAAGAAGGTAAGTTACTATGGTGTAATGATAAAGGGTTGAAAACTGTAATTTTGCGTATACTTCTCGTTTCCACAACTTTCAGAAAAAAGAAATCAAAATTGATTTTTTTGGTATAAGATTATGAAAAATGATCACCTTAGGACATGTTCGGTTTTTTTTTCGATATATTGCCAAGTTCAATAAATGTAGGTACCATGTCTTCGAACAAGTTTATTTTCTCGAACATTTCAACCTGAAATGGAATCCACTTGATGTTTTTTTATTCAACGCTTCATTCATAATCGATGCAGTAAGGTCACAAGAACTTATTTATGTGCTAAAAATGAGGTGTAAGAAAAACGTTAAACTTTCACCACATTTTCTAATCTGATAAAATATACACACATGATCGATATTATTTATAAAAGTTCTTCTCGTTTTTGTAATTTGCAGATGGAGAGTTGTTAAACCAAGTCTTTTCTCGGGACCTTTTTTGTTTTTACCGATGATTGTTATACCTCAGGAATATAATTATTTTTTCCATTTTGGACTCCATTTTACAACAATAAGATTTAAAATGCACTTCTGCAGCATCATGTACTAAATGTTTTACGGTCAATACTTCCAAATATCTTCTATTTAGTAACAAATAATCAGGACATTTCTGAGAAATGTTACAAAACTCTTTCAAAAGCAATAAAAACCTTCATAAATAATATCGATCATGGGTGTCGATTTTAACAGATCAAAAATTATGGTACAATTTAAAAATTTTTGTTACCTCTGCTATAAATTTGCATGTATTTGCATTTTTAGAGCATGAATAAGTTTCCTGTGTTCTTACTGCATCCGTTCTACATGGTGCATTGAAAAAAATTGTCAAATGGACTTTAGTGAAAATGTGGTATATTTATCAAACTAGGCAAAATATCGAAAAAAACTCCAACATGTCCCAAGGTGTTACATCATTCTATATAGTCCTGTATCAAAAAATTATCTTTGATTTTTTTTTTACTGAAAGTGGTACAAACGAAACGTTTAAGAAAAATTACATCACCTTATTTTCCACCCTGTATAATTGCACCTGAATAACTTACCTTATTCAGACTTACTACGTAAATTAATGCGAGGTCAGGTCTACTTAAATTTGCTTGGTTCGAAGAAATCCGTTGGTCCATTTCAGAGTTATGCTCTCTCAAACTTAGTGCAAAAATCTAGTGTTGCAAAGCAATTGGCCTGCTGTTTAGTTATTCTAATTCTTAATCGAGTCTAAGTGAGCTAAGCGATAATAGAAAATATATTATAATATATTTTTTTCTACAAACGTCAAATAATGACGCATTTTACGCTTTCATTAGACAAACGAAAACCTAACCATTTTTGAGGATCAGAATGTGAGTTTACTTTTCCGCGCGTTGTCCAGGACAGCAAGCGAAAAAGATTTTATCGCTTGCTGTCAATAGCAACTACCACCACTCAACCAATTATTAAAAACGTCATTGTCACTTTGATTTAAATTTTCAGATTGTGTTTTCAGTTATGCTCAGTTGTGATACACATTATTTGAAATTGATCGTTTGAAGAAAAAACGTTGTATGCATTACGAGCACAAAGTAACTTTTTTGCTCTCGAGTGATTGCCGCTCTCCGCTTCGCGTCGCGCGGCAAACTTCACTCTCCGAACAAAAAAGTTGTACTTTTCGCTCTTAATACATAAATAACTATTTTATTATCTATAAGTAGTAAGTAAAGATTTAGTGGTAAGTAGTGGATTATAAATAGACGAATTGAACTTGTTTGTAAGGTAAATAAATAGTTATAAAATGAATTTACTTGCAATAGAACTTTTTCGAAGTTAGCAACAATATTTTCTGTGGTGGTGTTGTTGATAATTTTAGGGTTTTTTGAGCTCAAATATGTAATAACGTGCGACAACACACTGGGGGCTTCAGCATCAAACTGGTCAAATTCGAAACGGCTGTGACGTCACGGCGCTCTATTGGAGAGCTGTCCAACATAATGTACTTCCATCTTTGAGTTGTAAACCCAACTTTATCAAATTGCTTGGACGACGTCAAAGAGCACAAAAGCTATCGATAGCATACAGAAAAATGGGGCTGGTACTGTTGAGGGAAGTCGTTATTACTCATTATTTTTTTCGAAAATTTTCTTTAGGAATTAATAGAATGGACAAAATAGGAAATTTTAGGTGGTGGTAGAACTTTTATAATAATATCATTTTTTAGAATAAATTTCATAATAAATTTAGCTTACCTGAAACAAACTATACAATGGAAGTTGACTTGACTAACGTAAGCCGAGTTCGGTAATTCCATCGGAGCGCCAGAGTGAGATAGACTGATGTCCCGAGCGCTCGGGATGTAATTACCGAACCCAACTTTTATGTGAGCCTATGTTAAAACAGTGTCATGGGGATATAAATTGAAACGACATTAGTCACAAATGTCAACAAGTGACATTTTTTAGAAACTCTGGGTAACCTTGTAAAGTATGTAGATTATCTTGAAAAATCAAGGTTAGTTAAAGACAAAGAAGCCCTGACGGGCCACTTTGTCTTTAACTAACCTGATCAAAGGAAAAATATAACGATAATAAAAAATAAATTGTAACGTTTTAACCCTGACGAAGATCCAATAAAGGATCTAAACCTTGGTAATTGGAAAGTGTGAAGTGAATTTTTCAAGTCCTACACCCGCAATACTTTCTATACCTATATCTATAAGGACGCGAAGTATCATGATGAAAAATATAACTTTTACCATATTTTTCAAGATAATCTACATAATTCACAAGCTTACCCAGAGTTTCTCACTAATGTCACTTGTTGACATTTGTGACAAATGTCGTTTCAATTTATATCCCCATGACACTGTTTTAGTTTATAACCTCACAGCTCACATTACGTTAGTCAAGTCAAGTCAACTTCCATTGTACAGTTTGTGTCAGGTAAGCAAAGCGAAATTTATTATTATAATTATTCTAAAAATTGATATTATTATAAATGTTTTTAAGTTCTACCAGCACCTATAATTTCCTTTTTAAGTTGTACCATCACCTATAGTTTCCTATTTTGTCCATTTTATTAATTCTTAAATAAGAATTTTCGAAACAAATTAGTATTAACGACTTCCCTCAAGTGTACCAGAGCCTAAACGAGTTGTGTAATGCCCAAATTTGGGATCCAAGTTAACGGTCGACATACTTCCACACATCAAACCTTTAAATGTGTCTAAAAAAGCTTTTCAAATGTGAAAATCCCCTGGCGGCAGCTTCTTAAAATAAACAAGCCGGATCTTCGTACAAACGTACTAGGGACTACCTGACAGCTCGACTATAGAGTATAATGGGCGAGAGTATTTTGTCGCATTTCTTTCCCCGCTTTTCGATCATTAGCGTTAGTGTTTGTCAGTGACAAACACATGTTTCAGGTAGGGTGGCTCACGGGGTGGCAAGTATGACTAATGGCCCTTTTTCGATCCTCTAGGGGAGATACACACTTTTACGGTGCAAGCAGTAAATGCAATCGATTTTTTGTACTTCCTAGTGCATCAAGAAGAGATTTCTTTAGGTTAGTGCATTAAGGTGGAAAACTTTCATCTGTCTTTCGACTTGTAGCAACTAAATGATGATTTAAATTCACTTAAAGTCACTAAATACCACGCTGTATTTGCGGTCTCAAGCTCGAGGTGGGAAAAAAAGACTGCTTCCAAAGTTGGGGCTTCCCTCACCAAAAACGTAATTTATCAACGGCGAGAAATAATAAAACTTGGCCAATTTATAAATGTCGAAATACCTAGAAAGCTGAAATGATAAGTTGCCGTTCGGGTTTTTTATTTACTTGTGCAGAACGACGTGTTATTATAAAATAGATTGGCATCCGTAGAAAAAGTGAGCTGCCTGATAGCGTTACGGATAGACAGTAAATTGGTTATTTACTGCGATTTTTTCGGGGCCTTCTGTACACTGAATCAGTGTGAAAAGCTGAAACAAAAGTATTTGTTGCCTCATCACTCATCAAAGTTATTATCATTTGAGAGCGGGTTAATAAATAATCTTTCACTAGTTTACATTGCTAAACCTTTGTAAGAGAACTTGTATAAAATATGACCAGTAGTACATGAAAACATGAAATCTGAATTAAATTTTTGGGGACACAAAATATGACAAACTCCGTACCCAACCAAATCCGGCAATAAATACTTAATCCCTGCGCTCCCACAGATACATATACACACACACACACACACATAGTAACTGAGGGTTGAAAAGCAATTTAATGTTGCGTCGTTTTGTAGTTCTCGAGGGCTAAAATTAATGAAACATGTGCGGAATTTCGAATAAAGTGCGAAAAATAGGAGGGAAGGCTCGGTTTTGTGACTCACTTGACGTTCTGCGAACGAATTCCCAGCTTTTGATTGAAATTTTAGTGTCATAAAGAATGTAGATGCAACTTTTGAGCCAGACTCTCTACTAATTGGAGGGTTAAATCGTAGCTCTAGTGCCTTTAGTTATACTTGGAAGGATAAAGCCAACAAATCATCCTGTATGTCGTAAAATCTTAAGAAATCAATCAAATGAGGAAAATAATAAGTTTGATAATTTAAAGAAAACGGAAGACTCCTTATGATGAGATAACGATTATTGTACATATATTTTAAATATCATTCTATCAATGAACTCTGATGCTTAAATGAACCTTTTTGTATGACACATTACTAGAGGTTTTAAATTATTTAGGAGTTTATTAAAAAAAAAATAGTTAAAAAATGTACAGCTCTGAGCTAACCAGATTAAAGCTTGATTGATACATGCTCCCAAATGAAGTTTAAGGTCTTTAGAAAGCGAACTAGAAAATGCAAGCTTTGAGAGTATGTGGAGGCAAATATTCTGGCCTCACATTTTTTCTTAAATTCCATTGTTTTAAGTATTTAAAACCGTTTTGGACTCCTAGTTTTATTTCCCTGTTTTGTTTCGTTAGTCCGTGTGTTTGTTGCTTGTCTTTTACGTGCACCGTCTGGATTTTAACAATTTTGGTTTTATGTACTGCCATGACGGTCTGTATAAGCTTCTGTGACATTCTTCACTGACTGAGAAAGCCCTGAGGAAGACCTAAAAATAAAAGTCGAAACGTTGGCGATTTCGAGAAAGTGAAGTGGCTATTTGTCCTACACCTGCGATCCAACACCTTTCTAATTATTGATAGGTCGCAAAGCGCAATATAATTGTTCATATAATTTAGATTAGCTAAATATTAGCTAATAGCTAGACTAGCTAAAAATTAGATTTGATAGATATATATAATAAACATTATCATTAATCTTGAGATTGTACAAGAATAATATGATTATTATAGTATGGTCTTGGATAAAATGTATTGATAAAGTCGGATCATGTATCTTTGGCACCCGTAGACTACAGACTCTTTTATCAGCCGATAGTTTGGGTTAAACCTTAAAAATGCAAACTACAAATTAAGATAGTTAAGCACGAAAAATCTGGTGTTAAAATAAACACACAGTTTCTAATAACTTAATAAACAAATATTATTAAATGACTCAAGAAATGTTAAACAATATGCAGTAATTGGGAAATACTAAATGATTATATCCAGTTTGAAGACAAGACAACTGAATAGAAATGAACAGAAAAAGTACTTTAAAAATTTGTACATCCCCTAGAAACTAAAAATAAAAGTAATTTTTGAACAGATAAAAATAGAAGAAAATATGGGTGGAAATTCTGAAACTGTACAAAACTGGGTTTTGAAAAATATCCTAATTTTTACCAGAAGAGACGAAAGGAAAGCGGAGTGAAAGAGAAATAAAGATAAAAAACATTTCTTATGTTTATGCAAGAGCATACTTTTAATATAAAAGCAAACTGAATTGACTAAGTATAAATATTTTGATTTAAAAATAGAAATGACAAAATAGCAGGAAAACGAATATTGCTAATGAAATCCAACAAAATACAAAACTAAAAGTTCAGGGTATCCAAATTTGAGGTGAAACATACAAAAAAATTATAAAAAATAAAAAAAAAACATTGTGCAAAAAAAAAAAATTGAAGATAAATAAACACAAAAAGAAGTGGAAGAAACAGTAAAGCTAGAAAAATTAAGGTCAAACTTGTATAACAACCAGCAAATGAAGAATCAGAATTAAGAAAGGCAATAGAACTAGAAACATAATACCTAAGTTAAAGGATCAACAATTGCAATATTTACACAAATTTTCAATTGGAAAAATCTACAAATAAAAAATCGTTAAAAAGTTGAAGTTTTCTTAAGTGAAAAGAAAGAAGTGGTGGAAAAGGAGAAAGTGAAAAAGAAAGGAAAAAAGCAAAAAAATTCCAAAACATTAGATACCAAAAAAAACAGGAGGCAGAAGAAAGCATAACTAGAAAAATTAAAGTCAAAGCCACTGTAATAAGCAATAAGTTGAAGTGAAAGCTGCTGTTGGCAAAAGAATGGCAAAGGATGGCAAAAAATCTAGTAAAAACTGATTAAAATTTTGTTTACGTCATGACGGGAGCCTTAACTTTAAGACTCTTTTTGTAATGACATTTAAGAGCTATGGTTGATATCTCGGGACGGTTTTGGCGGTTTTTTGTTTTTTTGCCTACTAAATCATTTACAGGGCGTTTACAAAAAGTTTGAACTTTCTTGTTAGTTACAATACAAGGTATCCTGAAATTAAATGGGAAATCCCTAGTCAAAAGTAGGGCACAATTTTCATACAAACATAACCCGCAAACGCTTCGTCTCCGAAATCCGGGGTGTTGAATTTTTTTTTTATTTTTTCTTTATAGCTCGTAGAGTTTTTGAGATATTTAACTCAAATTTTGAATATAGGAAACCATTTATTATCAACATCGTTGGATATACCAACAGCTAGCCAGAATCGACAGGGTCTTATTTTTTCTCGGGTATCCCTTTTACCTTCACAAACTTTTTTGTAGCATTCCACTGATCGTTTTTTCTTAAAAGTCTGAATCTCTATTCAATTTATAAACTTTCTTGCCTCTTGCATCCTTGTCTTATCTCCCACCATTTTCGAGAAATTTGCGAAAGTGTTTAGGAATGCACATAATTTTTCCATAAGAAATGTCTATTTTCTGCGTTCCTATTTAAAATCCCAGATACTGATGAAAAGGAGTTACTTATGGAAAAATTATGTCCATTTCTACACATTTTTGCAAATTTCTCGAAAACGGTGGGAGATAAGACAAGGATGCTAGAGGCAAGAAAGTTTATAAATTGAATAGAGATTCAGACGGTGAATAGAGATAGAGATCAGTGGCGTGCTACAAAAAAGTTTGTGAGGGTAAAAGAGATACCCAAGAAAAAATAAGACCCGGTCGATTTTGGCTAGCGGTTGGTATATTCAACGATGTACATTGTAAATGGTTACCTATGTTCTATGTAAAATTTGAGTTAAATATTTCAAAAACTCTAAGAGCTATAAAGAAAAAAAAACAAAATTCAACACCCTGTATCTCGGAGACGAAGCGTTTGCGGGTTATGTTTGTATGAACATTGTGCCCTATTTTTGTCTAGGGATTTCCCAGTTAATTTTAGGATACCTTGTATTGTAACTTACAAGAAAGTTCACTTTCTGTAAACGCCCTGTAACTAATTTAGTAGGCAAAAAACCAAAAAACCGCCAAAACCGTCCCGAGATATCGACCATAGCTCTTAAATGTCATTACAAAAAGAGTCTTAAAGCTAAGGCTCCCGTCATGACATCGTAGTAAACAAAATTTTAATCAGTTTTTTACAAGATTTTTTGCCATCCTTGTACAAAATGGAATAATATCTATTTATGTAACCAGTTACGAAAAGTCCGATTTGTGTAACAAATGAATGTTTGCGAGCGCTGAATGAAATGTTGCTCGCTGCGCTCGACCCGCAATTTGAATGAGATACACAAAAAAGGTTTTTCGTCACTCTTTCATACAAGATTTTTTCTAAGTTTGACTACAAATACCTACTTAGAGAGAGAATTATTATTATTAAACTTCAATATTTACTTTTAAACCACTTTGTATCTACTTAATACCGTAAAACTATAGCAACGGTGTGCCACAGCCGAAACCTGAAACTGGTGGTGACACCAACTTTTCGTCATTAGTTACGAAAAGTAGGACGTTACGTCACTGTCATCAGTATTGAAAAGTGCCACTTTATATGTCAAAATTAGAAAAAATTGTTTTCAGTTATCTTTTAGAGATCATTTATCTTATTAAAATCGGCTGCAGCAGTCTTGCGATACAGGGTGACTTACAAAAGAGAGTCAACTTTTTGAAAAACCCTAGTAATTTATTTTGTAGGACAAAAATCCGAAAACTTCCGAACATGTCACGAGAAACCAACTAACGCCATTAAATGTCATAACAATGAATGTTCTGAAATTACGCTACCTACCAAATGCACTGGGTTGAAATGCAACCATTTTGCAGTGCTTTTTTCTTTACCCTGTATATCCTTTAGAGAATAACTTATTTAAGATCAATCTCCCGCCGTGATTCTAGAAGAAACGAGCTTTCAAAATCTCTTTAGATTTTAAATTTTAGCTAAGGCATTTCAGCGATACAAACCCACAAAAATGACAAAAAATTTGGTTGTATCGATCTTTTCCGTTTTCAGTTTAGTTGGATTAGTTTAGTAGATATTGAGAGACTACAAAATTTTCACCTATAGGAATACGCGGTTCTTCCAAAAAAAAAAATGGATTTGAGTAGCGTTTTCAATTCCCAGCTCTATATCAACGCACCTCTTGATTGCTTTACATTTTTTAATAAAAATACTGATTCATATATTTCGACTTCTTTTATCCTGCATAGGAGGGTGTTGAATAATTCATATTCATACCGGCTCGACATGCACATAATATTAAACTCGAATCCAGCACAACCAGCATCAGGTCAGAAAAACCGTGTCACATCCAGGTGAAATATTAAATACGGAACCGCAGATCCGGGCGTTTTTCCTCCACCATTCTTTCCACGCCAGGGGAAAAGCTCTCGTTTCCAATTTTTGCGTCTTTGTGTCGCCGAATTTATCGTTCCTTTGGATGATCATTAATTATTTTTCTTTGGGCCGTGCGTTTGATAAGGCCCCCGGCTTCTCTTAGTCTTGTCACCGTTTCGGCCTTATCTTGCACTAAATCCCTTTGATAGATTCAGTTTTTCTTCATTCAGGATTAATTGGCTTTTTTCAACTCCCATTTATTATTATTGATATTCCAGGACCATAAACAAATAATGTTTTTTGTCTGTTGCGTTATTTTTGGCAAGAGTGATGGTTGCTTAGTTTCAAAGCATGATAATTTTAATTAGTACACTTCGACGAAAACCAAATATGCTCCTCCAATCAAAATTCTTTCACCACATTCCTGCTGGTGGCGACAGATAAAGTTTGTCTACCTCATGTAGTTCTGTTTTTGTTTCTTAAGCTTATTTTGCCACCCTGATATAAATAGAGCAGTGCAGTGGCGTAGGCCAGCCTCAAACTCTTGGAACACTGTAAGTTGAGTACTTAAGTGCGGCACTGTAATAAGAGTGTATATTTGAATCACCTTATGCTCTCAGCCATCTATTTACATTCCGAAACTAATTGCGCCATGTTCGCGTACTTTATTACGGACGCAGCTCTTGCAGAATGTTGGATGACATCAAAAGGCGGCCTTAATGTCTGTCACGATTGACATAGTGCCGTCGCATATCGCGATTTCTTGCGTTCGGCTGCGAAGACGACGTCCGGCTTTGGTGGTCTTAAGTTACAAATTTCCGCAGCTTGTCAGGATCGTTAATGTGTTTTTCCATATTGTTGCAAAACCAGACACGGACGTTTCCATTAACTACTTAGGCGGGCGGTGAATAAATAGAAGAGGACCTATAAATTAACGCAAACTGCAGCAATTCAGGAACAAAAGTTTAACTAACTAAAACCAAACGAACGGGGCCGGGAATAGCAGAAGGATAATAGAAAAGCTGGCTCAATTAACATACCCTGTTGTTGGCATCAGGGACGATAGAGTTGCGGAATAATTGCGCTCGCTATTTGATCTGGCATTTCGTTACATTATCCACCTATTTGCCGATGCTAATTATTTCAACTTGAGAGCAGGTCTTCAATTATTCAACGGACCTTGTTTGCCCTCCTTTGATTTGTCGTTGTTGGCCCGAAGACTATATGCAGCAGCAGCGACTCTCTCGGACAATATTTTATTATTAAATGCACGTCATCATCCACTTTTCCCTAAAGGCGAGTTTATATTTCGTCGCCCTCGAGTGATCAAGAAAAGGATGTCTTATACGGCCCACTATTTACCGGAGTGCCAAGGCGAAGCCCTGCGCGTGTGTCGCATATAAATCGTCACCCTTTTGGGTGGAAAAATGCCGAATCATCATCTGACGACGTCGTCCTCAACTTTGACATTACCCATTTACGAAGTTTACAAGGCGCTGAAAAAATAAAGAGTGGTTGTAAAAGGACATCAGGCAAAATTTTGAATTTTTATTTTTAGTTTGGAGATTTACTTGGGGGTTTGGAACACTACTTTTTGACAATAAAGTGACAGTTTTGAAATTGTCGCATTATTGTCAAAAGTGTCTAAATTTTGAAACTGTCGCATTATTGTCCAAAAATTGTTGAGTTTTATTCACACATGTAAGCTGAGTTGGTAACGACATCCCGAGAGACGACTCTAGACTAATTACCTTCACTGAAAAAATTGTGAAATCGTAAGCTTTTTACAATGTTGAACTTTACAAGAAATAAGCGAAATTTTTTTTGCTGCTTTGTCACAGCTCTTCCGGAAACCCAACACAGTATTATTTCCCTAGATAACGAGGACGTTGATATGCGTTGGCTGATTTCCCCATTGGCTGTGCAGCGTCGCGACGGATTAATTGTATGGATCGCTTGATATGATTGGCTGATGTCTGCATAAACGCATTCGTTCACCGCAACGAGAGAGAGTTCAAATTCAGCTCTCGTAGGAGAAAGATCGCTGCTCTAATCTAATCTAAGTTGACTGAAAGTTTAATAAAGTAATCGTTTGGTGTTCGTTTGTGCTTGATTGCAGTCTCGAGTACTGAAGTGGGTACGTTTCTGATAAGGCGCATTCACGATAGTGCGCAGATTCTATTCTCGTGCCTTGCAATTGATAAACGTGTTTTTGATTGCAAAAATCATGTTGTTCTCGCCAGTTTCTCTGTTTGCCTCTGTTTCTGCCCATAAATCTGAGGTATGTGCGCAGTGCGCAGAGCTCTTTTATCGTGTTGGGCAGTTAGTTATCGTGATTTGAATGAATTATTCGTGTTTATTTCCCCGTGTGTTCTACTAAAGTAGTGTTGCTGTCGCATAACTGCCCTATTCGAATCGAAAGAAAACATCTCTTTCCCCTTGATACAGTGGGAGTTCACAAGGCGCTGAAAAAGTAAAGAGTGGTTCTAAAGGACATTAGACCAAATTTTGAATTTTTATTTTTAGTTTGTAGATTTACTAGGGGGTTTGGAACACCACTTTTATTGTAAAGTGACAGTTTAATTTGGAAACTGTCACATTATTGTCAAAAAATTGTTGAACTTCTTTTATTCACCCATGTAAGCTGAGTGGGTAATGAGATCCCGAGAGCTCTGAACCAATGACCTACACTAAAAAAATTGTGCAATTACAAGCTTTTTACAATGTTAAATTTTACAAGAAATTATGAGCGAAATTTTTTTTGCTGCTTTGTCACAGCTGTTCCGCAAACCCAACACACTATTATTTCCGTAGATAACGAGGACATTGGTATGCGTTTGCTGATTTCCCCATTGGCTGTGTAGCGTCGCGACGGATTAATTGTATGGATCGTACGATATGATTGGCTGATGTCTGCATAAACGCATTCGTTCACCGCAATGAGATAGAGGTCAAGTTTAGCTTTCGTAGGTGAAAGATCGCTGTCTCCTGGGCGGGAAATATTTCTATGTCATTAGCTCAGCAAGTTGGCTGAAAGTTTAATAAAGTAATCGTTTGGTGTTCGTTTGTGCTTGACCGCAGTCTCGAGTACTGAATTGAGTATGTTACTGATAAAGAGATTCTCCGTGGTGTGCAGATTCTCTTCTCGTGTCTTGCAATTGATAAATGTGTTTTTGATTGCAAAAATTATGTTGTTCTCGCCCGTTTCTAACTCAGTTTGTGTCTGTTTCTGCCCATAAATCTGAGGTATGTGCGCAGAGCTCTTTTATCGTGTTGGACAGTTAGTTATGGTGATTTGATTGAATTATTCTGTTTATTTCCCCGTGTGTTCCACTAGAGTGTTGTTGTTGTTGTTGCATAACTGCACTATTCGATTCGAAAGAGAACATCACTTTCCCCTTGATACAGTGGGAGAAGCTCTTAAACTCCTTTTTCCAATATACTATTTCTTCAACCTCCGATATCTCAAAAGAGCGTATTGCATTTTGGATCTATTTCAGAGGTATATTTTGAAATTTCTATGCAGATATATAAGTGATGTTATATTAGTTTTCTAAGCCCAATTGAACAAGTCACACTCCCAAAAGTCTGGTTCATCTGAACTCAACTTGTACTTGAACCCCCCCCCCCCCCCATAGAAATGGCATTGCTATCAAGTTAATTTCATTTGTGGCTCTTGGTGACAGTAATGCTTTCATTTTGGATCACTTGAGGTACCAGTTGAGTTTAGCTGAACCCGAAGTTAAATGTCAATTGTACAGTTGCACTTAATTTAGTGAGATATTATATTCCTATATTTATTTAGTTATTTAGTTGACTAAGTTCATAGCTGCTCGTAGATTAATTGATTTGGTTGATTCCAAATGAGTAGTCCCACGAGGGAGGCCCGTGCACCGCGACCTACAATATCTATTGTGCCTCAATATCAATATCAAGTTCACTCAGAAGACCCAGTCCTTCTAGAGAGTCCATTCTCTTCTTGAGTGAGATTTTGTGTAAGTTCGGTGGTCGGCCCTGTATTCTTCCGAACTTCTAAAATCTAAGTCTTTCAGCTGCAGGATATTCACTCAGGATATGTTCTACAGTCTCATCATCCTCCATGCACAGTCTGCATTCGGCATTGTTTGCCAGGCCTATCCTATGCATGTGGTGTTTTAATCGACAGTGCCCAGTGAATAAGCCGATAGCGGCTTTGAGCTGTTGTCTGTCAAGGTTTAATAAGTCTTTTGTCCTTTTCTCACAGGGTCCTTGAATGAACTCCTTTGAGCGGACAAGGCCCGGGCTATCTATTCAGTAACGTATTCAGTCAGGACGAGAGAATAAATACCACGGAGCTCACCACAGTCGAATCAGTCACCGTCGGGAGTACGGGAGATCACTTCGCCCATTGCCTAATCGCCTTTGATAATATCTGCCGCAGCTGTGGACGAAACGACATGAAGAAATTCCATTAGACCATGGTTTCAAATCCCCGAAAACACTTTAGATTGTATTTTAACCGGCCGTGAAAGCCTTCACAGACTTATAATATACAAGGTGATCGTTTTTCGTGTTTAACCATGGAGACCTCGGTTATTTGAAGAGATACGATTAAGACACAGTTCTTTTAAAAAGTCCATTGCAACATTGTGTAAGTCCGGTGGTTGGATATGTATTCTTCCGAAGTTCTGAAATCTGAGTTTTTCAGCTGCAGGAGATTCACTCAGGACAAGTTTCACAGTTTCATCATCATCCATGCACAGTCTGCATTCGGCATTGTCTGACAGGCTTATCGTATGCCTGTGATGTTTTAAACGACAGTACCCAGTGAATAAGCCGATAGTGGCCTTGAGCTGTTGTCTGTCAAGTTTTAATAAGTCTTTTGTCCTTTTGTCACAGGGTCCTTGAATGAACGCCTTTGCGTGGTCAAGGCCCGGGCTCTCTATTCAGTAACGTACGGTCTGTTCTTCCGCCATCTGGATTATTGCCCGCCTCAATATCTCTCTTGCGGTACCCAAGACTGGTTCAGGCCCTATGAAGGTAGCACTCGCCGCTTCCCTTGCTAGAGAATTGGCGATTTCATTGCCTTCAAGGCCTTTGTGACCTGGAATTCAAACTAAGGTTAGCGTAATATGCTCCCCAATGTGGTTCAGTATACTTCGAACTCCCCAGACAGTTCTCGAAGAGATCCTACTGGAATCAAGTGTGTGCCGCAAGTTGTGTGCCGCTTGACTGTCCGAATATATTTTAATATTTTTGTCTGTCCAGTTTTGATTGCTTATCCCCCTGGCAGATTTTTGACAAATGTAAATTTTGTATGGTTCACCTAAAGTATTTGGGTTATATTGTCGATCGCAATGGTCTTAGGCCAAATTTTTAAAAGGTAAAGGCAATTTAGAATATTCCATCACCTCGTAACGTTAACGAAATTCGTAGGTTTGTTGGTACTGCCTCTTGGTATAGGCGTTTTGTTCCAAATTTTTCGTCTGTCATCTCTCCATTAAAGAGTTTAATAAAGAAGTCGGTTCGTTGGTCCTGGTCACCGGAATGTGAACAAACCTTCAAAAGTATTAAGGAACGTTTGGTTACCGCGGCTATATTAACTTGCCCTGATTTTAACAAAACTTTTGTCTTGCAGACTGATGCTTCTAATTACGGGATAGGATCAGTACTAACACAGGAATATGATGATGGGGAAAAAGTGGTTTGTTATTTGTCACGATCATTGACTAAGTGTAGGTGACAGGGGGCATCATGTCCGAGGGCATACTCAACAAAGCATGGCCAGTTAATTCAGCCTGCAGTGGGTTTGGTTCCAATGTAACCTCCCCCCCCCCCCCTGTGTGTTGTGGAATCTGTATATACTCTTTGGCTTCCCCCGCCACCAGAGTGTGGAACGGGATTAGCTCGAGAAGTTTTTCCATGGCCAATGTTGGAGTGGTACCAAATGCGCCACTGATGGCCAGGCTGGCTTGACGCTGCAAGTTACTCCGTCTGCACCTCGCACTTCTTTATCCGCCCTTGAATGCCAGACAATGACTCCATACGTCATCACTGGTCTAATGACTGAGACATACAGCCAGTGGATTAATTTTGGTTTTAATGCGCATTTTTTTCCGCAGTACCTTTTGCATGTCCACAAAAACAATTTAGTCCTGCTGATCATTTTTTCCATATGTGCATTCCAGTTTAGTGTTTTATCTAGTATTTTGCCCAGATATTTCACCTCCTACGCAAATGGAATAGTTTTGCTCAGCAAGGAGGGTAGGCTCAAAGAATCTAATTTTCTCCTCCTTGTGAAGGGAACCACCACGGTTTTGTCCGGGTTGATACACATCTACCTGACCCAACACACCACTCGTAGATGGGGGTGATAATCTCTTGCATTATGGCTGTTATGCATCCTCCATGATAGCCTCGAATCAGGATCATAATGTCGTTTGAATTCCCCTGAATATCAACATCCCACAGTTCAACCACAGCAAGCAGGTTATCCAGCAGTACAGATCACAGAAGAGGTGATACAACTCTGAAGCAAACTGTGGTGTATTGAAGGACTGTGGTGTTTGCTCTGTTGTTCAGCATGCTGCGTGTCTATTATAGTCCTGAATAGTCTGCTCTACCGCTCTAGCACCAAGCGCTTTACAGAGAGAGTCAGGGAAGGCAATGTTGAAAGCTCCTTCATTGTACAGGAATAACCCTACCGTTATGCCGCCCCCCTCCTTGCGAGATGCGAGATCTGCCCGACGAAGTTGTTCAGTGCTAGATCGGTCGATTTGCCACTCTGATATGCATACTGATGTGGGTTGAGAGGGCGTTGGGTCAACGCACCTTGTCTAATATATAAATCTATCATCTTTTCCAGACTTTTAAGTAGAAAGTATGTTGGACTTATGGGTCTTAGGGTATGTTAGCCTCGGGTAGCGGTTCATTACGACCCCCTTTTGGTATATATACCACTTTAACGTTGGCCCAGCTGGTTGGGATGAATCCCAAGCCAAGCTTGCTCTAAAGATCTTGGTTAGTGTTGGAGCAAGTATGTCCAGATTTTTCTGTAAAAAGCCCGGTCTCACTCCGTCTTCACTAGGCGCCTTAAATGGTTGGAATGAACCCACTGCCCATCTAAGCGTCTGTATGTGCCTATTGATACATACTTAGACAAAAGTTAATTTATAATTACTTCCGATAGTGGAATGTGAAAGAGAACATCAAGAAGAGGAAAAAACAGTTGGATTCACTCCAATCGGTGGAGGCTTTCTCAAGTTACAGGCGGTCAAAGTTGAAAATTGAAGAAAAAGTCGTAATACTCCTCCCCCTATTTGGACATTTTAGAAAACATTTTGGAAACATTTTGTTGGTGTTTTTGATCGGAATGGCGAGCTTGCAATCCCTGAGAAGGTAGCAAACTCCATTTGAATGAATTTAACCTGTAAAGAGATTTTTTTAAAATGGTAAAAAAACGCGATTCTAAAAGTGCTTAAAAATCGACCTCCGAAGGGGTTTTTCACCTACGGAATATTGCACCTACGGAATTTCCGATGGTGGGCGGTGAAAGAAAGAAGAGGAAAAAACGGTTGGATTCACTCCGATCGGTAGCGGCGTTCTCAAGTTACAGGCGGTCAATGAAGCTGTTACTGAGTTGCTCAGTCAAAATGGTTAGTAGATGACAACGGAAATTAACCGTTGTCTAGACAACGTGGAATTTCCGTTAAATTTTTTTGAAAATTACACTCCTATTATGGGAAAATTTATGCATGAGGAAAATATTCGTCGAAATAAAAAAAATGGGCGTGGCACCTCAAAAAATGTTTGCCCTATTTTTTCCGCCTATTTTAGAGCTTAGAACAAAATCGTTTGAAAAAGACTGGAAATTTCTACAAATGCAAATTTGGTGTTTTTCAAAAAAATACTCAAAACGTGCAGAAATACAAATTTGGATTTTTTGAAAACATTTAGATAAAACTTATTATCAAAATTAGTTAAAAATAACTTAAAGCGTCTAAAAACACAAATCAAAATTTTCCTGAAAAATCTACGTCAGGATTAGGGTCAAAATCAGTTCAAAATGACTTAAAGCCTTTTAAAATGCAAATTTGGAATTTTTTGAAAAAAAGACCGGCTAACACCAAGAGCAAAATCGGTAAACAATGACTCAAAGCGTTCAAAAATTCAAATTTTGAGTTTGTGGAAAAAACCAGATTAGGACTAGGGCCAAGATCGTCTAAGGATTTCACATTTTTGCACTAAAAGAAGTGAAATTTGACTAAAAATTTCTACGAATGCAAATCGGGTGTTTTTGAAAAAAAATCAGGCAAAGCCGTTCTGATGAGGGATAAACCCCGAAACCGGTATGCACTCTGCAGATAGGTTGATCGGTAAATTTATGATTACCATGCGCTTTACTACATGGTTACCATAGAAAAGTCGAAACGTCGAACTACAAATTGACACACTTGACATACTTAGACAAAAGTTAATTTATAATTACTTAGTTTTGATTTGAGATATAGGTATAAGAGATTTCGGTGCCGAGAATGAGCAACTAAGCTTTTAAGTTGATATTTTAAATAGCTTTAGTTTTTAAGCCTTGTTTTGTATTAAAATTTGATTGTTTGTATACCTATATATTGTTTTATTTACCTACTTATTACCTATATATTATTGAGCGTAAATATACCACAAGTATTCTTGAAAAAAGTACAATATTACCCTGTAATATCACAGTATACCTGTGAAATTAAAATGTTTTTTTATTAAGAGCTTTATTAATACTTTGTAATTTTCTAGCAAAACTGTAGCATGTCTAGTAAAACTGTAGTAGATTTCTAGTAAAACATACCTAAAAGTTGCAATAATACAACTAAAATTCACAAAATTTCTGTGACAATGGTTATCCAAACTAATACGAAATTCACATAAATGTGTAAATTTATGTTACAAAATAGTTGTAATATTACATTTACGATTATTTTGGAAATTTACAACCAATCTATTGGTCACTTTAAAAGCTCTAAAGTTTTTATAAAATTCTAAAATAATTTTATTAGTGGGGAGATATGGACAGAAGACAGAAGAAAAAAAAATACCAGTGTTTCCCTAAACATGGTCCAATTTTTTGGCCAAAAGTTCGCCATATTTTAGGTACCCATGACGTAATATTATCGTCAGAGCGCATCAGTTGGCGAATCACGATTTCAAATTATTTGACGTAAGATGTCAGGTTCAGGTCTCACTGCTAAAAAGGGAGGGAGAAAACTGTAAAACAGCAGGGTCTCTCCATATGTAATATACTAGCTCGTTGCTCGGGACACCTCTCTCACTCTAGCTCGTTAAGATATTGTGAAATAGACTGCGCTCGGAGTGCTCGGAGCTCTCAAATTTCATTATGGGTCTCAGGGCATGCCGCAGCAACAAGAGATTTTGAGGTTAACTTTAGCAGCTGTCCTCCAGATATTGCTCAGCTCTTGAGCAGGGACTAGTTGCAAAGGTGTAAGTTATTAAAATTAGTGGATTGATGCAGGGCTTTCTTCGTAAACTTCAGTGCAAATGAAGATTTAAACTCAAGTACTTATATTCCCTAATAACTTCAATTTTCTTACGCAATATTATTAGTTCTAATTTTGCATTATAGCTTTGACTACAAAATAGCATATGTCTAACTTAACCACATTTCTAGTTTCGCCAATATACTACTCTTCTTTTGTTGAGCTTCGATCACTGTGTCTCCCTTTACAGATATGACAGTATCATCATCAGCAGGGAAGTTCAGAAATACATCGCCCTCAATGAAATCATCGGTATACTGTATAAAAAGCAAGCACGCCAGGACATTCCTCTTTACTTTCTGACACCTATCTCTTAAGTAAGTAGAAAACCATTTATTTGAATTATTACCCAAACCAAATTTGTTTAACTTCATTAGCAATATGTTTTAGTCAATAGTCTCAAATGTTCTTTTAAAGTTCATAAGTACCTCCACTGCCAACTTATTTAAATCCATCAGTTCCTTCCATTTAAAGATCACTAACTGTACGGCAGTAATGATGCTTTAGGATCTCTGATTGGTTGAGTATCAAGATATATGATTCACAGTCAAATGATAGAGTCATTTTTTGAAGTAAATTTTGATTACTTTGCATTGGGCAAATCTCAGATTGTTTTGTATTTATCATCTTTTTTAGTTGCACAATTATGGAGATTTTTTTCACAGATTAGGGATTTCATGGACTTCAATAAAAACGTTCATTATATCTTTGAATTTCTCTACCAATAAGTCACCAACCAATTTCAGAACGGTTCTGGAAATGCCGTCAATTGAATATTCTTTATTTAGTTTCTTATTAGTGAACCTTACATCTCGGTTTGTACATTTATTAAACGACTTTAAACTCTTGTTTTCAGTTAGTCTATTATTAGAGCCTTCTGCCGCATCAAAATTGCACAAGTACAGTATTATTTATAATTTCCCGTATACTGGTAATAAAGAAGAAATTGAAGATATTTGTAAGTAAAAGTCTTTTATCTCACACTTCTTTGTTTTACCTAAGATTTTCTGGATTTCCTTTATTTTGATCAATAACTGATTCATGGTAAGCTCTTTTCTTCTTTCTCATTTTGCTTACAACATTATTCCTTTACAATCCAGTGATTGCATGCAAACTGTAATAAAGACTGCTTCATCAGTATTCACCAATCTTGCTTTTTTATACAACGTATTTCGCATCCTAATTGATCATCCAAATTCAGCATCAAACCACCTTTTGCTGCTCTTTGCAGTTTTGGACATTTACTGGTCTGGTGCCATTGCCTTCAGGCAATCTGTAGAAAATGTTTGTAGATCTCGACATGTTGATGAATGCCAGTGAAAAATTGCTCATTCACTGGCATTATCTATAGTTTGTTTGATTTTATTTTTCACAATAATTAGGTTATGGTCACTTATCTTGGGAGGATAACCTATCATCATTCATATTTACATTTTAATCCCTAATTTTTAATTAGACAACTTTACAAAAATTGAAGAATTCTTGTGAAAAAACTTAAGTGACCTTTCATTGAGGGCTATTTTTCCTGTTGTAACCCTATCTTATTATAGACATTCTTATAGTCCTATTAGTAAACACTTATTATAAACTAAACATGAGATTTTCCCCTTAGTCATCTTTAAAGAGCTCCGCAGTTGGGAAGTCGCTTCTTTTAACCAAGTTAAAGACCACGCTTGAAGCCTGAAGTCTTGGCTGAAATTAATTCGAGCCCAATTTGAGTAAACCCTATAACCTGCTTCCTCAGGAACGATGTTGTATATTAATTATAGAAAACTTTGGGCGGAAACTTTATTAATTTGAGATTGTTGCCTTTAAAATATTAATGGCGCTATAGAAGTTTGCCCTCATCGCCTCAGGAATGTTAAGTTTCCATCGACAATGTTGACTTAACGCAATGTTTAATTGGATTCTTGCCGATTGTTCACTACTCTAGTTAAATTTGAATTTATTTTTGCTAATGGCAAAATAACAGTTTTTAGACCAGATGTTCTGAAACTTATTTCGCCTACCGCCCACGTTGAGAGTAAATTATTTTCTAGCTCTTCACAAAAAAAAAACATAAAATACGAACATTATCACATCTTAAAAATCACAATTATTTTAAGTTTTAATTTAATTTTGTAGCGTGACATATATGAGACCAATCGCATTTCTGGTTCCAAACTGCCATTTTAGATGAGACGGTTTCACAAATGAGAGCCATGAAAACATCACTCACAATTCTTGAAATATTTATAAAATCGTTTAATATGCAGTGTAGTACTTAGGTTTTGATTTTAGTTTAAGTTTAAAATATTAATTAAGCATTGTAACCCTAAACCAGTTCAACAATCTCAGTTTCTTGTGCGCTCCTTTCAGTCCCTCTTTAGGCCCCCAGCCCCCCCCCCCCCCCCCAAGGGGACGTTATGACCCACTTTGAGAAACACTTATTTAGACTGACGAAATTTTTATTTAATCTTTAATTCACGAACAAATGAAGATTAATCCACGAAACGGTTTTCCCATTTTATTCCACCTGCCCACTGAAGCAGAAACCAAGACAATTTTCTAACACCTCAAATTCCATCCTTCATCTCAGAAAAACTCATTTACACTAACGAACCCGTGCCTATCGGTGCGAGTTTGATCCAATTTACTCAACGACTACTACACCGGCGTGGATTTTGGGGCCCTTTTCAGCCCCCAATAACCGCAAGAAAGCCCCCGAATCGCTATCAGCCCGTGGACAATGTGATTAATACATTTGCTTATTGGATCTAGTTTGCGGGCCCATGTGGTGTGTTTTGGGAATTAGACATCGACAAATAGATTCCTCCTTTGTGTTTGGATAATAATGTGTCATTCGGTCGAAGCCGATTAGGACTTAAGCCCATGGTCAACTCTAAGTTTGAGACAACCGCTCAAAGAAGTCGAAGCCTCGAGCCTTATCGACGCGGGATTAGTGACTGTTGTTTTGTCTAAAAACCCATGGAACTTCATTATGTCAGATTACGGGGGATTTTCAGTAAACTCCATTATAAGTTCGGGATGAAGAAGTTTTAGGACGTTGCCGAGAAAGTCAGATTTACTTTTCCATCACAACAAGATTGTTCTTCGAAAGTGTAATTGGCTTGATTTCGAAAGTTACTTATCGAAATATGACACGTTCGCTGAAGGAACTTGCTCGTGATGACTGGAAAAATTAAAAAGTTTTTATAGCTCATTAGCAACTCTTCTTCTTGAGTGCACTCCGGATATCGATCTCTTCAGATAATGGTCGAACATTGTGATTTTTATAGTTTTGCGAAACGAGCTGGGGCTCTAAATTCCTCAGAGAACACCAGCTTTAAAAAGAGGAGACGTTTGTAAGAGATGGCAAATTCTGACGTGCTTGCTTGACGATAATGATATATTTTATCCACGCCTGTACAAAAACATGGTCAACATATGTTAGTGAATCGCTCCAATTGCTATGCTCGTGGGCGCAAAGGCCACCTTTGTGAATAATGGCCAGCATTATATGTTTGGTGGATAATATACTGTTTTGTATACTGAACCGAGATGTTTAAATACCGGCAAAGAAACAAAGCTCCTTGAAATAACATAAATCCGTGGTTCTGTCCTCAGGTCTGCATTAAGATTACTCCTGCGAAGGTACTTATTATTATTTGCTAAGCTGTTACCGAGAATTATGCAAAATCGTCGGCATAGCGCCGCGTGAAACACATTTATAATTTTGTTTGCAGGAAAGCGGATTACGTTATTTACATGAAATATGCATGAGAAACACGTAAGTTTAGCAAGATGTGTCTGACAACGACTACGAAGAATACAATCTTATGAGACGTCTTAAATTCTTCAAAATCTTGTTCCAACAAACAGACCGATCAAAAATAGCTAGAGCGCTTTTAAAGAAGCGCCACTCATTAAGTCACTTGTGAATTATTGTTACATTTCAGCGATTCATTCATCATAGCCCAGAAACCTAAATTAACCTCCTACTTGTCAAAACCAAAATCCGGTGGTTTTCGGTGTACAGTGGCAAGAAGTTTTGTAAATGTCTTGTGAGTAAGTGCTCTCTTTTTAGAACTTTAGCATCATTCTCTCAAAAGAGTAGAATACCCCTCAGAGTAGAATATCGTATCATGTTCGAATTCGAGTCAGAAGCTCGGCTTTACAGGTTCGCAAGAATTAAGGCCAAAAGATTCTGCAGTAACCCCATAAGCAATATGAAGGTTGGCCATGTTCCTTTTCTTTTGAACCTTTGAGCCCTCAGCAACAGTGAAAGTCACCAGATTCTGAAGTGTCTACTGACCATCCAAAATCGAGGCTGGACGAAAGGTCGAGATTCTTGAAACTGAGAGCGGAGTTGATTAGACCTTCAACCAAAACATATTGCGAAGATTTTACCAGAAGTGTGATGGGTTATGCGGGAACAGGATCACGAAATGACGAAGACATCTATTTGAATTAGTCTACGTTTCGCAGATATAGTTCTGCATTCTCAGGACGAATTCGGTTTTGTCTTCCTTATTCCTAAATTTACACCGCACTTTAGTACAGCAGAATCTGGAGTAGGCAAGCAAGAAATGAAGAGTGACAATTACAAACACTTTAAAAGTCGGTTTAAAATAGTGGGACTACACAGTTAAATCCACACACAAACAGACAGACAACGCTAACATTGTAGTCCCACTATTTTAAACCAAATTTTAAAGTATTTGTAATTGTTTCTCTTCGGTTCTTGCTTGCCTACTCCAAAATATGGTTACTCCAGATTCTGCTGTACTAAAGTGCTGTAGAAATTTAGGAACAAGGAAGACAAAACCGAATTCGTTCTGAGGATGCAGAAATATATCTGCGAAACGTAGACTAATTCAAATAGTTGTCTTCGTCATTTCGTGATCCTGTTCCCGCATACCTCTTAAATATTTTTGACCTTAAGGATCGATAACAAATACCAAATTTACCAGAAGAAATGTAACTTCCTATTTATTTAGCTCAAACTAGAGAGTGTTAAACGAATTGTGAAATCTGAGCGCTCCAAGCGCAAGCTATTTCATAATATTTTAACAAGCTAAAGTGAGATGGAAAAATAGAGTTATTCAAAAGTACTTTGACAAACTTCAGGTTAGTTCATGTTACTTCAGACTAGTTCAGGTTAGGGTAAGTTAGTTCAGGTTAGAGCATTTTAGAGCATCAATAAACGAGGGTGCTTAAGAGCATCGCTGCGATTAAAATTACGTTTTGTTAAAAACATAATAATGTATCCGGTGTTCATTAGAAAACGTCATCTAGAAGACTATGAATTTTTGACAGAAAAAGATGACACAATCAAAGAAAATGGACTTTTGTCCTTAACTAGATGACATTTTCAAATGTCTTCAAAACAGCTTGATATAATTTGATATAAATTTGGCAAATATCGATAGCTATTGAATGACCATGTTTCTGTTGGATAAAATATTTTTTTTGTTTGCGTTGAGCACATAACGAAATGACGCCCCTGGTCTATCAAAAAATAAATTTTCACCCTTTCATTGCCCGTTCAATTCTAAACAAAATTTCTATTTATTTAGCTTAAAGCAACGAGTGTTAAACGGATGGTGAAATCTGAGCGCTCCGAGCGCAAGCTATTTCATAATATTTTAACAAGATAGAGTGAGATGGAATAATATCTAAACAGAGTTAATCAAAAGTACTTTGACGAACTTCAGGTTAGTTCATGTTAGTTCACATTAGTTCAGGTTAGGTTAAGTTAGTTCAGGCTAGAGCATCTTAACAGCATCATTAAACAAGGGTGCTTAAGAGCCTCGTTAGGACTAAAATTACGTTTTATTAAAAAAACATAACAATGTATCCCGTGTGCATTGGAAAACGTCATCTAGAAGGCTATGAATTTTCGACAGACAAGGATGACATAATTAACGGAAATGGACTATTGTTCTTTCATCCTTTTCTTTTGACATCTCACAGCCAACTAGATGACTTTTTTTTTTCTTCCACCAGTTGAGCACATCCCAAAATGACATTCGGTGCTCCACTAGTCTATCAAAAAATAAATTTTCACCCTTCCATGGCCCGTTCAATTCTAAACAAAATTCCGATTTATTTAACTTAAACCAACGAGTGCTAAATGGATGGTGAAATCTGAGCGCTCCGTCATAATATTTTAACAAGATAGAGTGAGATGGAATAATATCTAAACAGAGTTATTCAAAAGTACTTTGACAAACTTCAGGTTAGTTCATGTTAGTTCAGGTTAGGTTAAATTAGTTCAGGTTACAGCATCTTAAGAGCGTCAATAAATAAGGGTGCTTAAGAGCCTCGTTACGATTAATATTACGTTTTATTAAAAAACATAAAAATGTATCCCGTGTTCATTAGAAAAAGTCATCTAGAAGGCTACGAATTTTTGAGAGACAAGGATGACATAATCAAAGAACATGGACTTTTGTTCTTTCATCCTTTTCTTTTGACGTTTCACAGCCAACTACATGACTTTTTCAAATGTCTCCAAAACAGCTTGAAACTGCACTAACCTGAAACATATTGACAAAATTTTGCAGATATCAATAGCTACCGAGTGACCATGTTTCTTTTGGATAAAATATATTTTTGTTCTACCAGTTGAGCACGTACCAAAATGACGTTAGGTGCGCCACTGGTTTATCAAAAAATAAATTTTCACCCTTTCATTGCCCGTTCAATTCTAAACAAAATTCCTATTTATTTAGCTTAAACCAACGAGTGTTAAACGGATGGTGAAATCTGAGCGCTCCGAGCGCAAGCTATTTCATAATATTTTAACAAGATAGAGTGAGATGGAATAATATCTAAACAGAGTTATTCAAAAGTACTTTGACAACTTTCAGGCTAGTTAATGATAGTTCAGATTAGTTCAGGTTAGAGCATCTTAAGAGCATCAATAAACAAGGGTGCTTAAGAGCCTCGTTACGATTGAGATTACGAATCATTAAAAAACATAAAAATGGATCCCGTGTTCATTAGAAAAAGTCATCTAGAAGGCTATGAATTTTTGACAGACAAGGATGACATAATCAAAGAAAATGGACATTTCACAGCCAACTAGATGACTTTTTCAAATGTCTTCAAAACAGCTTGAAACTGAACTAACCTGAAACATTTTGATAAAATTTTGCAGATATCAATAGCTACTGAATGACCATCTTTCTGTTAGATAATTTTTTTTTGTTCCACCAGTGGAGTACGTGCCGAAATGACATTCTGTGCGCCACTGGTCTATCGAAAAATAAATTTTCACCTTTCCATTGCCAGTTCAATTCTAAACAAAATGGCTTTCTTGAGTTTTCTTAGTTTGAGGCGTCATTTTTCGAAAAAAAAATCAAAATCATTTTCTTAGAATTGATACATCAACAGTTATTCTGATACAAAGTTGCAGCAAATGGACTTCAAGTAAAACTTAGGAAGTCGAAAAAAATGGAAAATAAAGTTGAAAGAGGACAACAAGAAAGGAGAAAAAAAAACAGTTGGATTCACTCTAATCGGTTTGTTATTTCTTAAGTTAAGTATAGAGGTTCAAAGTGAAAATCGCTAAAAAAGAAGAGTCCTGTGGTGAACTTGAAGAAATAAAAAAAAAGCTGTTTTTCAGTGAAACAGAATGAAACGATTTCACTCTTCTCTAAACGTTGCAAACTGAGTTTAAGTGAAAGTTGTACCATAAAACTAGTTCTTCAACGATGAGTGTTAAAAGTTGATTTCTAAAGGCTACAAGAATCGATTATCGAAGGTGCCTATCTCCAAAACTGCTGAACCAATGGAACTGCGGTTTGCGGCATCAGAAAGAGGAAAAGGAAAAGTAAAAATCGTTGCATTCAAACCAATCGGTCTATTATTGCTCTAATTATAGAGGTTTAAAGTTGAAAATCACTAAAAAAGAAGAAATACACAAGTTGACCAAAGGGCTCCTCCCCCCTTTGGTCAACTTGATAAAATTGAAAAACTTAAAGTCCTTTTGGTGTTTTTTATCTAAATAACACGATTTCACTCCTCAGTGAACGTAGCAAACCGAATTTTAATGAAATTTATAGAATGACTTGATTTTTTCACGTAACGTGTTTAAAGCTGATTTTTAAAGGATCCAAAAATCGATTATTAAAGGGGTCCACATCTCCAAAACTGCTAAACCAATGTGACTGCCGTTTGCGCCATCTGAAGGGAGACAACAAGAGAAAGCAAAACCTTTGGATTTACTCCGATCGGTGTATTACTTCTCAGGTTATAAAGGTTTAAATTTGGAAATGGCTAAAAAAAGAAGAAATACTCTGTGGATTTTAACACACTGTATAATATACGTTTATATTTTAAGATTGCTGTAATCTATCTGAACAAACTTTGCATCATCTTAAACCTCAGTTATTCCATGTTAAAACGTGCAGGGATGTGTTGCCCTTTTTTTGTGTTTAATACATTAGGAAAAAAAGTTATAGGGATTTTAAAAAAAGTGGGATTTACAGCAAAATTAAGTTGCATTTATGAAATGTAACAGAATTATCTAATGTTAAAGTCTTGAGGTGACCAGCAAAGGGCATTAATGCCAATGACTACGGACTCTCAGAAAAAAATTATATAGGGTGAACAGAATATCAGTCCATGTTGACCATATTTGGAAATACGAAATACTGAAGTTAGTTAAAGGTTTAAGTCCTTAATTGTAGATTAACTTCTCTGTTTGTGAACACTACAAAAAATATCTCATAACAAATTTCAGGTGTGTATTTAAGGCTGATTTAACAAAAAGGCCAATAAATCCTATAAATACATAAATACTGAACCGAGAGATTGCGGTTTTAGGCATCTGAAAATGGACAACAAGAAAAAGAAAAAACCGTAGGATTGACTTCAATCGGTCTATTATTTCTCAAATTATAGTAGGTTCAAATTTGGAAATCGCTAAAAAAGAAGGAATACTTCCCTTTGCTCAACCTAAAGAAAATAAAAAAAAAATATGGAGTTCTTCATCTGATTGAGACGACCTCACTCCTCTCTGAATGTAGCAAAACAAATCTGAATGAGGTTTGCCATAAGAAGGCTTTTAACAATGTGTGTTTAAAGCTGATTTCAAAAGGGTCCAAAAATCGACCATCGAAGTTTTGGCGATAGATCCCAAAACTCTTAAATAATGATGATTAAACAAATGAGAAACCTTGGGGATAACCCAAATCTAAGTGCACAAAATCCAATAGTTGACTTGGAAACAGTGATATATAGGTCGTACATTATAACTTTACTTGTACAGGCAGACATGATATTTTTCCGTCGTATTGACACTCCTGAATTTTTAGCTCTTGTTTGCCACCCTGCTTCCTTAGGCCCAGTTCAAAGCCACGTCCATAACGAGGAGCGAAATCAAAATCTTCCAATAAAATAGATTTTTGACAAAATTCAACCAATTGTCTCCAAGGAATCTGTTTACCTATGAAATTAGCTTAATGTCAGAGTTAATTGGGCAACCAGCAATCACTTTTTAAAATATGGACGTTGTCTAATTTTTTGATGGTTTCAAGTCCGCGTGTTTCTATATAAATCCTGCTAATTTGCAGATGTACCGTAAAGTATTCACTTCTGTTTGGTTACCCGGAACGAAGACCTGGAAGGAAGACCTAAACCCGATCGACCAAACTGATTCCTCCGACACAAACTCGTAGCTAGGCAAGAAGTAGGTGCAATTTTCAAGAAAATTATTAATTTTACCGTTTTAACTAGTAACTAGAATAGCATGGGTTTGGAGACTGAAACGAAAGAGGAAAATAGTTTAAGTTTATTCACTGCAGAAACAGAACCCAACCTAATCTAGCTACAATTTCTACAATACGACGATAATAATATCGGAAACCAGAAAGAGTCAATGTTAGGAAATTTCAGCAAGAATACACTGTATCTACCTTCTCGTAGAATGATAAGTTCAATCAATACTAAATTTTTTATAAACTATAATTATTATTTATTAATAAAAATCAATTTTCTTTAAAATGTATATTTTATAAAATGAAATTAAACATTATTAATCAGATGGTTTACATTAATTTAAATTGTCCTGGCAACCTTGGACCCAAAAATTATAACCTCTAAAGTCATATATATAACCTAAAATATATGATAATGTCTGCCATAATATACAGGGGGCAAAATGTCAAATTTACATGACCTACTGCGCAACTAAAGTTATAGTGTACGGACTTTATAGACTGTTTACTGGACAGCATGTCACGATCTGCTCCTACAAACTCAAAGTGAAATGAAAAGGGCCAGGGCTAGAGCCCAATGTAACCGTCTCGAAATATACACACAGCGAAAATAACCTAACTTTTCAATTATTTATTCAGTTCTTCGTTGAAAAGCCCTTGATCCGAAACGGAATCGAATTATAGAAGGGAAAAGAGGGGGGGGGGGGCAAACTTCGGGCTCGGCTTTTATATTTATTAGCGTCCTTTCTGCCCCCCTCCTCCCGCCCGCCTCTGCCCTCATCCCCTTAACGGTATTGATATCGTTCTAAATGTCGGCAAACACTTGACGTAATTCAATTAGTTAAGTTTACGCGACTCTGTTAAAATTTAAGTAGGGGAGCTCAGTGCAGTGGCGTTCCGACATTTTGTCCTGAAAAATTATTTTTTCCTATTTAGAGCTCAATAATCAATAATTGTATTAAACAGAATTTTATAATTTCTTTTTGAGCAATTTGTGGTATCAAATAATTTTTATAATTTTCGCTAACCGCCACTGTTTTTGGATGTTCCCAGTTGAAATTCACTTATTGCAGCAGGAGCATCCTCGGAAAGGCTTAGGCTTGATGCTAGGCGAAGGGCGTGAGAATGCTTTTTGTCATTACCGAACTTTAATGAGGAATTTGAGGAATTATTAATTTGCTTGAATTAGGGCCTCCCTGGTTGGCACTACTTCAATATTTTCACATGAAAAGTCGCTGTTTTTGTTATTCGAGAGCGCTGTATTTTTGGGACGAAAGGGCAGGGATCTGTTAATTTCCTACGCAATTTCGATTTTCTAGCGCTATAATCAAATTAATGTATTTTAGCTGACTAATAGAAACGATATGGATGCATGGAAAGATAGCATGATTGTTTGAATACGCCTTTAACTGGTTTCCACATGCATCTTCTTGGAACAATATTCTAGAAAGCCTTTAACTCCCCCCCCCCCCCCTTTGGGCTTCCACAGTCAAGACGCAAAAAAATGTACGACTTTTACGTATAGACGACGTTAGAGCATTCAAAAAGTGTTCAGTAAAGTGTGATAAAATGCTCATACATTTTGTATGTCAACGGACGTGTTTACGTTCTATGGGTACTAGTTAACTACAAAGAGTCGAAATTATTGCGGAAAGAAACTTATGGTAACTTCTGAGATGTTTATAAATTGGTTCTACAAAAGGCCCGCATAATGTTCAGTAAAAATAGAACATACATATAGTTGGTATTAATATCCGTAAAAGATCCAACAATAATTTATTTTTTTACAATAATAATAATTTTGGCCCTAATTCTAACCTCAATTTCTCCAATAGCTCCGCATTTGTATTTCTTGTCGTTTGAGAAGTTTTTAAATGATTTTTGTCCTAATCTCAGCTTCAATTTTTTCTCAAACTCCAAATTTGCATTTTTAAATGCCCTGAATCTTTTTTAACCTATTGTAACGAAGTTACTAATTTTCTTTATCAGTTCTAGGGGATGACAAATTAATTGTGAGATAAAACTAAACGTGGACTGTATTTCGGAACACAAATAATCCGGTGTCAAGTTAAACATACCAGGGTTAACAGTTTTTGGTTAATAGGAGATGCCAATATCTATTGTAAAGCATTTTCTGTGAACATCGTATGAAACTAATACCTTTGATCTCGGGACCTGCACTTGGATTCCAGGAGAGAATCGAAGGGTATTGTTGTTCAGCTATAAAAGGCGGCTGTATGACAGTTTTCATTCATTCTGCCTCCGACTCTTAGAGAGTCAAGATCTAAATTTAAAAAAACCGTAGAAAGGATTCGATCGCCAGCAGGCCTCGAATCATCATCTAGAAAACTACCGAACCGATAACAAAAGAGCCCCAATTTGAGATCCGAAATTGTAAGCCAAATAATACTGTATGCACTCACATTCATTCATTACTCTCTGCCTTGGTACTCACTGGGCCCCTTTTTTATATCTTGGCTTTGGTGTTTACTGAGCCCCCTTTCACTTTCTGGCTTTGGTGTTTACTGAGCCCCTTTTCACTTTCTGGCTTTGGTGTTTACTGAGCCCCTTTTTACTTTCTGGCTTTCGGTTTACTGAGCCCCTTTTTACTTTCTTGGCTATGGTGTTTACTGAGCCCCTTTGAGATCTATGCCCTGGTGCTTACTGGGCCCCTTTTATTCTTTGGTCTAGGTGTTTACTGGACCTCTTCCACTTCAGTCGCGGTGCTTACTGGACTTTTCTTATACGTCTTTCAAGCCCTGTTGATTATCTAGCCCCATTTTTATCCGATCATTAACCTCACAGAACACTTACCGACTGCTAAATATCATATCATATTTTACTGTACCCCAAATCTTAACCTCTCGATAAACCGTAGATGTGCCCGTTAATTTCGTTTCATGAACTGCCGGTAGTGGATTTATAAAGTACTTCCCTGTTTTAAAAGTTTAGTTTCCTATTACCGCACTCACTGTATTTGGTGATTTTTACTAAATTGGTATTTATTACGTACCAGTAGTTGCATTATTCTGTAGGGCTCTAAACTCAATAGCGGAACCTCCAATTCTGGATATTACCTCTCCACTGTCTAAAAGCATACCCGAAAGGCATTTGTGGCCCCTCTACCACTTAAAACCTATAGGGGGTGGCGCCCGAGATATATTTGGAAATTGGATAGGACGTCAAAATATAACATCTCCAAAGTAACACGGTTACACTATTCTAATTCTAATTCGGGCCTGAACTTTTAAGAAAACTTTTATTTACATTTTTAGACGCTTTTCGAGTCAGTTTTAACCGATTTTGGCCATAATCTTAACCCGATTTCTCTAAACACACCAAACTTCTACTTTTACATGCTTCGAGTAATTCTTCACCGATTTAGTCCAAATATTAGCCCGACTTTCTCAATACTCTTCCAAATTTCTATTTTTACATGCTTCGAGTAATTTTTCACCGTTTGGTCCAAATCCTAGCTTGACTTTCTCTCAAAAAATACCTAATTTGCATTTTGGAGGGATTTTAAGATAAATTATACTTATTTTGGTCCACAAATATAATGTTACCATAAATGTTAATTAGTTTTGCCTGATATAGTCCTAAAATTGAATTTCTCCATAAATATCAAAATTTGCATTTTTAGACGAAGTGGGTAAATTTTAATTGATTTTAGCCCTAATTCTGACCTGCATTTCTCCAAAATTTTTATATTTGCATTGCTCTGTGCCATTTTTTCAACACTTAAGAGCATTGCTACTAAACTACTCCACAATTCTATGGATAACTCAAATATAGAATCACATGAAATCCCCTCTAGCGATTGTAACCAATGTCACCTACGATAAAGCAAACACTTACTAGTTACTGGCGGCTGCTCAGGTAACATAATACGTCTTGAAGACGTGTTTTGGATGTCATCACTTGGTCCAAAGGACGTCACTTAGGGGGCAGGTGGCCATTTGCACGGGTTCCACTTAAAGCAGTTTAAGTGGAGCCTAAACTGCCTACTTTTAAACTAGACCTAATCAGGCGTTTTACGTTGCACGAGTTTAATGAGTTTAATATTTAAGCAACCCTCAACTGTTTACAAAAGTTAAGCCGTAGATTTCTGCGAGCTAACCTAAAGTTACGTTTAGCGATCTAACCTATAATAATTTCTGTCATTTGTGACATTTGTATTTTATAATTATGTGCTTGGTCGCGTGCTGGTCTGCTAGTTATTCCGCAAATATTAAGATTTAGTTATGGATTTATTGCCAGAAATTGACCCATTTAGAGATGATGAAATTCTTGAAGGTATTAACGTACTTTGAAAGTTTTGACAATTTAAAATTTTTTCAAAGATTTAGAGTAATAAGACCTACTGCCTTTTATATACTTACTTTAATTGAAGCAGCAATTGAACATCCACATGATTGGTGAAAGAAGTAGCTATTTGGACCAATTTGTACCTCTATACTTAATAATTCTGGTATTATATAACATTAGTGCAGCTCCAATGAACGAATTACTTGTATTTTTACGATTTTGTGCCACGAGAAGCCATCTTTCTTGTACTGCTGATTTTAGAGGAATGCATTCGTCTTTTTCACCCCGAAAAATCGCACCACTTTTCTTGTTTTCTATTATATGCTTATAGTTGAATACCATATTTAATAATGATGCCTCCTCCTTTGAAGAAAAATTGGGACTTCGCTTTTTTGCAATTGCATCACTACTTTGACTGGTAACAGTGGTAACATCATCACCACTTATAAACACTACTGTTTTCCACATTTCAAAAAAGATACTTTGCTATGTAGGTTTTAGTGAAATGTATCTTATTAGTATGTTAATTGAAATTTTGTCAATAAACAAAAATCAGCACTCAAAACAATCATCAAAATCCAGTTCAAACTAAACGGAAAATAAGTTTAGGCTGCTCGGTACTGCATCAAACAGTAACGACATGAAAATCCCTAGATAATTCCGACGTTGCCATATCGATCCTCATCGTAGCTAAGTTTTTGCTAAGCCGACTATCTGCAAACTAAGAAAATCCAGGGCAACACTTAAAATTAAGCTTTCCCTTAGCTAAGCGGTTTATTTAAGTGGAACCTTTCCAAACAGCCCTTAGCGACTTAAGTATGAAAAATTCAGAAGAAAGACAAAATCTGGACTTTAGTGGCTTAAGTATGATGTCATATGGAACTTTAGTTTAACCAAAAAAGTGACCTAAAACATGGTATAGAAATGTTATGCAAAAAAAAATTATTTGCTTAAGTAACAAGTTTTACAATAAAATAGTGTTATGTGTTTAAAATAAAATAAAATAGTATATGTGTGAATATTGATATATATGTATACAGGGTTACTGGTAATTCGATACATTCCTTTGGAGATGTGATAGGGGAGGAGGTAAGGAGTAAATTTAACCCTAATATGCATTATGCAAAACTCGATAGTTTTTGAGATATTTCAATTTTTCTTTTTTTCTCAAAAACGTAGACCTTAATGTCTTAAAAGCTAGTTATCAAAAAATGTATTGTACTTTATTAAAACTTTTCAACTGGATTACTTGCCCAACACTATGATCTTATGTTTGGAATGAAAAAAGTCCGGAAACATTTGGATTATAGGAAAATTTTAAATAAAAAAGCGCGAAAAATATTTTTCAAAAATAAAGTATCACAATTTCTTATCGGTTATTTTTACACAAATCATCAAGCAACATTTGTACAATTTTGTTTTAAACTTCCTTATTGCAATAGCTATCCAACAAGGTAAAAACGATAACAAAAACCCTTGATACGGTTTTTATTTTTATGTGAACAGTGAAAAACGTACTTGAAAATAGTGCTTAATTTTTTATTATTTTCATATTAATACTTACCTATTTGTTACAAATCTTGTTCAAAATGAGAGCCCCTATTTCGTATACATGCTCGGCAGCGTCTTCTTACTTCCGTCTTCGTTATCCTGGTTGTCAGGGTATTCCGAATGTGTTGGGCAGCGTCGGTTATCCTTTGTGTAAGGTCTTCTCGGGTATTCACTGGGGTTGCATAAACCATCTCTTTCATATGACCCCACACATAGAAATCAAGAGGTGTTAAGTCGGGGCTTCGCGCTGGCCAAAGTATTGGACCTGCCCTTCCAATCCAACGGTTAGGAAAACATTGATCCAGTAACTGCCGCACTGTCAGCCGATAATGTGCTGGACAACCGTCGTTCTGAAATATCATTCGCTCTCTGACGGCGAGAGGAACATCTTCTAAAAGCACCGGTAGGTCATGCCTTAAAAAATTTTCATACATTTCCCCGTTTAAATTGTCTTGAAAAAAATGTGGTCCTATTAAATAGCGGCCAATGAGTCCCATCCACACATTTACCGAAAACTTCCTTTGAAAACTAGTTTCCCTTATTAAACGGGGGTTTTCTTCGGCCCAATAATGTAAGTTGTGGAAATTTGATATGCCCTCGCGATTAAATTTTGACTCGTCCGTCCATAAAATGTCTGTTAAAAAATTTACATTTTCTGCATCTGAATTTATCACAAAGCGGCAGAATTCTACTCTCCTTCCAGGATCACCTTCCTCCAAGCCCTGAACAGGGGTGCAATGGTAAGGATGGCTTCCAACTCCGTGTATCGTTGACCAAACTTTCCATTGTGATGCTCCGGTTTGCCTCGAGACTGTAGTAGTTGAAGTGGTTGGGTCGTCCTCAAAATGCCTCAATATTTCTTCCTCATCCTCTGGTTGATATACGGGAGGAGCACCGGCGTCACCTCTTCTACGTTTCACGGATCCAGTTTCAGCGATAGTTCGGTATGTCCCAGCGAATACGCGGACATTTGGTATGCGGCGGTTAGGGAAGCGACGTTCGTATTCTCGGCGAGCCTCGGCAGCATTGCCGTCACAATATCCGTAGACAAACAAAATGTCTGCGTATTCTGCGTTGGTGTACGCAGCCATAGCACTCAAAACACGATAACAACAAAAACGGTGAAAAATAAACTCAAATTTCGCAACTACTTTGGATTACTGTCACTGTCAAATTGCATCGCAAATAATTAAATTGTTGTAGTAGATTCTTTATTGTTTCTCAAGCATAGCCTACTTGTATTTTCAAAAGACAAATTCCCTTTTATTTGGATAGCTATTGCAATAAGGAAGTTTTAAAAAAAATTGTACAAATGTTGCTTGATGATTTTTGTAAAAATAACCGATAAGAAATTATGATACTTTATTTTTGAAAAATATTTTTCGCGCTTTTTTATATAAAATTTTCCTATAATCCAAATGTTTCCGGACTTTTTTCATTCCAAACATAAGATCATAGTGTTGGGCAAGTAATCCAGTTGAAAAGTTTTAATAAAGTACAATACATTTTTTGATAACTAGCTTTTAAGACATTAAGGTCTACGTTTTTGAGAAAAAAAGAAAAATTGAAATATCTCAAAAACTATCGAGTTTTGCATAATGCATATTAGGGTTAAATTTACTCCTTACCTCCTCCCCTATCACATCTCCAAAGGAATGTATCGAATTACCAGTAACCCTGTATATTCAATATTTACTTAAAGCAGATGAATGGCAATTTTAATAAATATATAAATGTAAAAAAAAATGTAATGTAGGTAAATGATAAACTATGTTGAGAAAGACAGTTACGTAAAGAGAAATACAACAATATGTCAACAAGCCTATTGGATAAAACACATGTTCTGTTTTTGTTTTATAGTTTTATATTATTTTTGTATAATTTAATTTCAATATACTTATGCATAAAACTCTATACAAGGGTTAAATTAAAGTTTGGGTACCAAAGGTCCACTCAAAAGGCGTAAATATTTCAGAAAGTGAAAATAATAAATATTTGACCAAAGAGTGACGTAAACAGGATGTTGTGTTCCTGACGACATCTGGACGTCATATTTAAGATGTCCTTAAGACATCTTTTTTAAGTCTGCTCACCAATACGACCAAATTGGACCAAAATAATACGTTTTTTCGACGTCCTATACGTCAGACTGGCTAACTGGGAAAGAAAACAAGTTGCACGTATTAAAGAGTTACTATATGAGTTTTAGCTGTCTTCTTTTAAGTTACCCTAATCTCTGGGTTTGTTCCTGAATAGTCTACTCTTTAAGTAACCTCAAAGAAAGAAGTCAGGGGCACTAATGACGGGGAAAAGAAACTCAAACTATTTCCCAGAAAGTGCTTGAAAGACTGACTGAATTCGTCCGTGGCTTGAAAGAGAACAAAAGGGATGTATATTTTGTTTTCTTTGTAGGTTATGTAATAAATGTATTATCGCTTATCCAAAATAAACTGAAGATTTTGGCCCCAACTTATTAGAAAAGTAAATCGAATAACAAATTCCAGCAAAGTGTCCTAAAGTTCTCAAAAGTTACGGTAATATATTATCAAGATTTGAACATTACCAGAATTCAACATAATGAGTTAGGAGTAATTTGTCTAAGGTATTGCAGAGTTAACTCTAATTATATCTAGAAAAATCTCCAAAATTGCTTATGAAAAACATTAAAAAAAGTGACTATGCCAATGGAATAACAAAGCACATGATTTGTATACAGGGTGTTACAGGACGAAATGTACATACCAATATGAGAGAGAGGTTTTGACCATGCCAACACATATTCATTATTAAAAAAGTTCGGAACTAATTTCTTACTGATATACAGGGTTTTGTATAAATTTTGCCCAAAAAAATCAATCGTATTTCCCAGAATTTTTGCAGAAATGAATTCAAATTGCATGTGAGGGAGACAATGGAGGAGAAGAACCCAGGAAGGTAACAAAAAATTCTAAATTTCCGGAGCCGGAATAATAAAATTGTTATTTTCATGATGCCGCAAAACAAACATTTAGTATACGATTTTTTTTAACTTTTGTAATAGATGTGAAGTTTACAAACTCCAGACAATAATATATCGAAACAATTTAAGTTGTCGCACTTTTGGTTTTATTTTTACGTTTGGTTTTTTATTTTTGAATGTTGTAATCAACTGCATTTTGTGTTACCAATGACATATTAGGTTTAAATTTATGTAGCTTCTTACTAATTATCGTAGCATTTCTTGATATTTATGACAAAAAAAATGACAGAAAACAAATAATAGAGATGAAAGAATAATAACAAAAATCCATAATTAGATGAATAATTTCAAATACAAATAAATCTTACTATTTTGTTTACTTCATGCTGTAACATTTCTAATACTTTTACGTACTTGATTTTAATCCGGTAAATAGCTTCTTACAGAATTGGATATCGTAAAGAAATTTTACAGTATTGAGTACCGGCACATCTTCAATAAATCAGTTGTATCCATGGTAACCTTTACCGGTACCGGTACAGGATACCGTAATGAAACTATTTGTCAAATTGGCGGATTTGTCCACAAAACATCCCCATATAGAACGGAAAGTGAAATGTTACAACTTGACGATATCTTTCTGCGCCATCTGTTAATAGGAAGGCATAGTTTTAGAAATCCCGGCGCATTCACCAGTTTTAATTCCGCTTTTTGGAAGGCACCATTATACAGGGTGTTTCAGAAGAAGATGCATGTGATTCAATATGTTATTCTACATTTCATTTTAAGCAAAAATGTTCCTATATACACTTATATCGGCAGAAGCTTTATGTAGGATATAGGTATTTTAATTATATCTCAAGTTTATAGGAACATTTTTGCTTAAAAAAAATAAAGAATAAGATATTGAAGCACATATTTTCTTCCTGAAACCTGAAACAACCTGCTGGTACTAAATAGATTATGGTATTGTATTTATAGAGAACTACTTTAAAAATGTTTTTGATGTGAATAATCTTAAACAATTTATATTTAACAGCCTACCTACTATTAATAGTATTAATAGTTTACAGACTATTTAGTACTTATATATTGCGATTGAAATTAGAAGGATTAAGTGACACGATTGAAGTTAGAAGGATTAAGTGACACAGATATTCTTTTAACTGCTGTGAGTTCGAATCTCTATTTTTTATTTTTAGGTATTCTATTTTATACAAAAACTACAAAGTGTCTAACATATTATAAACTTATGTGGTCGAAACTTATGGGTAGTAACTGAATATTCTATGTAGATTAAAAAAGTCTATTGCAAATTAAAGCGTACAATTGCAAAATAAATAATGAAAAAGCACTATGCATCCCTGTTTAAACTTTAAAAATCAAAAATGTTTCCATATATTTTTACACTTGCTGTCAAGTATAAAGCAAAAAGAAGGAAATTTTCTTACTGGTTCTAGCTGGTAGAAATCATGTACCAGATCCCATTTTCGGTTATAAGCTTGTTTCAAGTTATACTTTTTAGACGAGACGCATACAGATAAAAACATAGAAAAGTACTATTAGTAAAACCTCCAAAAAACAGACAGGAAGAAGAGAAAATATATTTTTTGTTAATTATTTTTCGTTCATTTATCATTCATATCATAATGGCACCAAGGTTTCTTAACACCTAAAGTTAATAGATTATAAAATTATAATTTTATGTGTTTTTAGAGGCATTCTGTCAAACAGTGTTTGATTTTCAGAGCTTAAATTCTATCAAATAAAAAAAAACTTAAAAGCGCTGTGGCATTAATTAAAATTAACTAAAATATAGATAATTCTTACAATTTAGGTATCTACATACGTCCAAGTGCACGATTAAAAATATTGTTTAATATACAAATATACACAAAAACTACAAAATTGAGTTATCTAAATACTAAATAAAAATTCGCCGACTGATTTTTCTGTGCTGCAATTCCAAATATCTTATATACCCCGTGTTGATTAGAAAGCGTCATCTAGAGGGTTATGAATTTTTGACAGAAAAGGTTTGCATAATCGATGTAGATGGACTTTTGTTCTTTCATCCTTTTGTTTTGATATTTGCCAGTCAATTAAATGTCGTTTTCAAATGAACACCCCCTATTATGGACTTACTTAACACTACTATTTTACAAGCCTCAGCGGACAGAAGCCACTGAATCACTTGTAAATTCCTACAGACGGAATTATACTCTCTCTATCACCACTATTTTAATTACTATACAGGATGTCTTGCAAGTCGTTATTTTACCACAAGTTTAGAAAGACAGTATTTCTATACGTGGTTTTGAGACGATTTAAAAAACATATAAGTAGGTATTTACCAACAGTTACAATATATGTGATAATTAAATTTTAATGATTTTTAAGTCAACCGCTCTTTTTTACAATTATTGAAGTATAGAAGGAAAATAACCTTTTTTTTACAAACATCTACTATACTTTTTTATTAAGAGTGAATGGAATATTTAAATTATTAAAGCAATAAATTCTAAAATGACTTCGTTACCTAGAATTCCATAAATATGATATTTGTACTTTGTAACAAAGAAAAGAGATAAATTCAAATATGTTTTTTTTCACAAATATTGTTCCACTTAGTAGGTAGTATTTGATTAAATAGGCAGAAAATCATCTATTCTGTCACCTCCTAAAATTATTGTAGCAACTAGCAAGACTTACTACTTAATATGTTACTATAATCATTAGTACACTAGTAAATTATAATCATTAAATTTCTTATGTTTGAATATTATGTCATAATACATAATAACTCATTTATGGAGTATTATACCTATTAATGTTTGAGTATCTGGAATAAATCTTCTTTGATGGATTGCATTGCCAGAGAAAGAAGGCGAGTTAAGTTGACTGTGTGCTTTGGGCTCTTCAGATGCATTTCCATGATTATGATGTTTTTCATCTACTAAATCCACGTTTTTCAAATGTACCATCAATGTCCTTCAGAGTTTTAATTTCTTTGATAATCTCTGCAAATGTTGTTTATGTATGTAAATATGTATTTTTTTGCAGAAATAACATGTGAACATTAGGCATTAGGAAACAATACTTTCTATCATACATGTGCAATTGAATAATAATTATTATAAAATATCAATTTGTAATATTTTTTAATAAAATTAACATTTTACCCAGTATTTTATGCTTTCCGTATCATGTTCAACATGGTAATCTGGTTCATATATACCGTTTCTTTTTTTGAATGCCATATTAATAAGAAAATATTAGATAGTATATAAACTAGAATGATTATGGGCTCGATATGCAAATATTCGCAAAAATCACCTTATTTTCAATTTTTTTATGAGATACTGTATGTCCAAACACATTCAAAACGAGAAAGTCCTATAAAGTATATTTTACATAGGAATTCTTTATAAATTTGATAAATCTTACCTTGGGGTATACGTAAAACAGGAAAAGCACCTGGAGTAAGATTTCTACTATCATCAAGTAACCACATATTTGTTATAATTAACTTTTTTGAACTAAATGATACACTCACAAAATTCGTGCGAAAATTTGAGTACTGCCAAGTTGAGAAAGACGTGAATTTTAAGTGTCCCTACATTGTCACCTTCAACTTCAAACCCAGTTTTTTGGTATTTTTTAAAGAAAACTGTAAACCTTTGAAAATGAAGTACTAGTCGTGCTCTCACACAATAGGAAGGCAAACTTAAAACAGTTAACCGAGCTTCCCATTTGATCTTTCCTTTCTATACGGGGATGTTTTGTGGATTTGTCAAAAGTATATTCGCCGCGCATAAAATTATATTTTTCCTATTTTTAATAATTATGAAGTAAAATGGACATCATACGTCCGGTAACATGTTACAGTAGTGATTTCACATCTTACTCCTACTGTAAAACTATATCTACCGGACTTATAACGTAAATAACTATTACTTATTGGTGACCATTACCCTAAAAATATTGGACATTTATCTAGTTCCCTGGTGCAACAGTCATTGTCAAAATTATTGTGAAATGCAGGGAGAATAAAGGCGTTCATTTTGAAAATGTTTTATAATCTTGATTTTTATTTGTTATTATTTCTGGTTCAAATCCGGCTGAAGGCCTACTTTTTTTTTAATTTAAATTATTATTCATCTGTCCGCTGAAGCCCCAAACATCACTTGTAAAAATCCTACGGACGCAATTGTACTATCTATTAGTTCTAAGATTTAAAGTAGTTGTATATTTGAAATAAATAATCTGAAAATAATAATTATGATTTTTTGTTTTCTCATATCTATTTGTTTTATTTCTCTTCTTGTCATAAATATTGATAATTAATGAAATAAGCAGAAGAAATTTTAACTCAGTAAGTCACTAGTAATACAAAATGCGGTTAATTAAAAAAAACAAAAGTGCGATAATTAAAATGGTTTCGATTTCTTATAGCCTGGAGTTTGTGGACTTCAGATCTTTTGCACAAGTTAAAAAAAAAATGTATACTGATTGTTTGTTTTGCGGCATCATGAAAAGGACAACTATATTAGTCCGGCTCTGGGAATTTAAAACTTTTTTGTTTTTGTTACCTTCCTGGGTTCTTAATGTAAAGCGTCTCGCGCACAAGCAATTTGAATTTATGTCTGCAAACATTTTGGGAAATATGATTGATATTTATTTTGGGCAAAATTTATACAAAACCCTGTATATTAGTAAGAAATGAGTTCCGAACTTTTTTGATACTGAATACCTATGTGTTGGCATGGTCAAAACCTATCTCCCATATTAGTATGTACATTTCGTCCCGTAACACCCTGTATGTCAGTCGTAGTCCCACTCCTGTTGGTTCAATCATAATTGATGTTGGCACAAATATTTTTGTAATATACAGGAAAAGAAGTGGTTACTTTTAATATTTCTACCCTTGGAATAATATAGGATAATTGGAAGCAACAAGTTGACCACTTCGACACCGGAACAACCCCGATCTTCGGAAATCCTCTCATCGATAAGTCGATATAAAAATCGCACCTAATCGCAATTTCCTCGGCTTTCGGGGATATCCGCTAACCGAACTCGTCAATCTTAGGGCATTTCGGAGGTGCTGGGCCCTTCAATTTCAGGTGTCGTCGAGCCGTCTGCGGTTAGCGGTTCAGAAACTCGTCACGAAGAAGATCGCATTACACTTCTTAATTTTAAATGGGATGGTTAAAAAAGTTTGATTGATGGTACTGAAAAAACAATACTTGAAATGTCATTACAGCACGTAGTTTGCCACGGATGATGTTGAAAGAGCTGGTTTTTGTCCGTCTAGTGTAATGATGATAAACGACCGCCTGACCCAATAATGGTCTCCAAGCCCATCGCTCAATCAATTTAACACCTAAAGCTGGTGCGGCGAGTACAACAAATCGTAAAAACACTTAAGCTGAAACTAAATGGCCTTAACTGCTTCCAGTGGCACGATGCTTGATTGCCGCTAATGCACTTGTATTTCCATGCGCATAATTAACACAAGCAGTCGAGGCGCCGTTTGCTCAAAGCATAGTAATAAGACGGATCGTTTAATGCACTTATTTTTTTAATTAACAGTTTCATTGTTTGCCATATTAAGAGAAGCAGCAATCAATGTTCACATCAAGAGAATTTTGATTTTACGCTTCAGTCATAAGCCAGTGGCATGTGCGATTATAACTGGTTTAGCGACTCCCGAACTAACTGGCCCAAAATGGTAATCGAATCTTTGTGGCTAAGCGGCTGACCAGTGCTGCGTGACTATGAATCTCAGGCGGATGTATCTATCAGCTAATAAAAAGCTCCAATTGGTTTGCAAGGCAACATGATGCAATTTGCAGGATGGACGGAAAAGTCCAAAGGGAATATTGCGTGCTCAAAAGGGAAAATGTTTACCAGTGGAAGCCATCACTAACAAGCTAAATCTCTTCGGCTGACGCTTATCCTGATCTGCTATGAACAGCACGTCGGAAGCCTGGCAAAATAAATAACCTGCTCCAACACGGACCACACACACCAGATATCATTTTCGATATTTCGGGCTTAGCACACTGTAATACTAAAGCGACACATCCGTTAAGCCAGTTTATGTCGGTAGTGTGTGACAATTATTCGCTGCTCTGTATGACTTTATGATGACATGGCTTATCCGCAACACATTTCACTCGCGTATTAATGAAGTACACAATTCGATTCAACATAAATTAAAGCGCGACTTTGACCCACGAATCTGTTGCAATACGCTGCTCAGCTATTGCAATACGATAATTTTCTTCTTAAAACGCAAAGTATGTATAGTTTGTACTGGGGGTGTTCATTATAAAACTTCATCTAGCAGGGTCACTTATGTTTCTCCATCCTTTCCTTTTGAGGTTTCACAGCCAATTAAACTGCTGGACAAAATAAAGACGACAAACATATTTTTCGATAAATTATTAAGCGAGATATTTTGAAAATAACGCAAGATAAAAATATGTAGTTTTCAGCAACCTCTAGAAGGATCTATAGAGGAGGTATTCTAGACTACTTTGAACAAAATTACTTATTCAGAGGGTGTATACAAGGTGAGGAATAAGTTGACTACATTTTGACAACATTTCTTTTTTGTCGAGAATCTAGGATTCACTTTTTATTTTGTTTTTTTGTGAATTGAGGACGATCCTTGACACGTTTAGAAAAAACAAATTCAACCGATTTTAAATATCGTACCACATTAGTACTTTTCTGTCAAATGATCTTAAGAGTATAATCGTAATTAGTGGTAATAACATGTGTGATTAACTCTGAAGTACCATGTTAGAATATCACTTGAGCTAGTATAGTTATTTTCCTAACTAGTGCGGAAAGTGATACTTTCCCGCACGCTGTCTGCCGAACGACGCAAAACGGAGTTCGGGCAGCAGACGAGTGCGGGAAAGACACTTTCCGCACGAGTTAGGAACAATATTTTTTCTACGAGCCAATTCATTGTAACAAAGACAAGGAATAAACATACAAAACATAAACAACTTTATCTTTATCAACAGTATGACAGCTGAATTAATCAACAATCAATTGGTTGTTATGACAAAAACTTGGTGTGATTGTTGGCGTGACGTAATGTTTCATGGTGACATTGGAATAAAAAGTACGTATGTTATGGGTATATTTTGTATCAAAAATCAATAAAGGCAAGTATAATCTATATATATAATAATAATATATACTCTGTTCAGCGAGGGTTAAATATTACGTCATAAATTGTGACGTCATACAAAAAAACACGTCTGTCTCTGATAAAATGCCCGTTGAACAAAATGTCAAGTTAGTTATGTCAGTTTAGCCTTTTGTGCAAACATTCCAAAGTTTTCCCATTTCGGGTATTAATTCAGAAGGAATATCCGCCGCAGCTTTACCATAGACACCCGCTATAACTTACCCGGCCATGGATGTAGATCAAAATTAAGATATGGACAAAATCGGCCCAAGATATTCTGAGTATTTTTGTGTGCTTACTATACCTAGTAGTGCTCATAACTTGCGTTGTAAAACCAATAAGCAGAAACATTTGTCGTCGGGTAGTCAAACAAATTTTTCCTTTTTTCGTTCGAATGCACCCTTTTTGCGGAATAGTTCAATACGGGTCCGCATGAATTCATTCATTTGATAAAAAAACTGTTAAGCATTTATTGTATGTTCAATTCTTGAATTTTTTCTTAGAATTTGCACCGTTCTTCCACATTTTTTCTTTAGTTGATTCCGTCAAACACCTCGCTAATTTTGATTAAAGTTTTATTCATTTCCACAGAAGCGGATCTAGCCTTTCTGTGACACCAGGGGAATATATTTTTGTGGACCAGTAGGTGGTTGTTCAGGAACAGGGGCTTCTTTTCAACAATTTATAGTTCCTTCGGGACGTATGTTGATGGAATTTCTTCCGCCGCTTCGTCAATTGTAACTCCTTGTTTCTACTCTATCTTGGATATTTTCTCCGGTTTTTCTTCACACAGTGGCTTCTTCTACATGATCCTTTAGAAGCGGTTCTTTTGTTTCTATATTTGGTTCTACAAAAGCTGGACGCGGATTTTTAAATTTTGACGACATTTTGACATTAAGTGTCAAACTGACTTTAGCTGGTGGTTTTATTATTAATAAGAATTAATAATACGCCTGTTTTTTTGCGATCTTTTTCTAATGAAATGAGATGAGCAATGTGACGTCATATTGAACCCTCGCTGAACAGAGTATACGTACTTTTTATTCCAATGTCACCAGTTCATGCCTGAACATTACGTCACACCAACAATCACACCAAGTTTTTGTCATAACAACCAATTGATTGTAGGTTAATTTAGCTGTCATACTGTTGACAAAGATAAAGTTGTTTATGTATTGTATGTTTATTCCTTGTCTTTGTTACAATGAATTGGCTCGTAGAAAAAATATTGTTCCTAACTGGTGCGGAAAGTGACTTTCCCGCACTCGTCCGCTGCCCGAACTCCGCTTCGCGTCGTTCGGGCATCGGCAGATAGCGTGCGGGAAAGTATCATTTTCCGCACTAGTTAGGGAAATAACTATTTCGCTTAACATTTCTTGAGTTTCCAGGAGAAAAGTAGCGGAAGGACGACCCAAAATAAAACTTCTATGTTTCCGCAAAAATTCCCGACGTTTCGACGTTTATTTTACGTCTACATATTTCAAGGCTAAAAAAATTAAAAAACACAATAACGAAAAAAATAAATAAACAATAAACACATTGATTTGCCGACTGATAAGGCCCGACGAAGTGAAAATTAATATTAATGCGTTGGGTACCTACTACACACTGCTAACCACGGTTCCTTTATGTTTGTCCACGCTTTGTTCGTTTTTGTTTCAATGTACGTCGCTTCTCGTGGTCATTCTGATGGACAAAAAATATCTTTACTATCTGACGAAAAACTTCTGCAATTTGAGTGGAATAGGTAAGGGAGTTCATTCGTATTTAATTGTATTTTTAATTTTTTATTTGTTAAGTGATATGTGTTTGAGTATTTGTATGGCGTCTTCGTTATTGTGTTTTTTAACTTTTTTTACATTCAAAAAAGACGTAAAATAAATGTCGAAACCTCGGCAAATTCCGCGGAAGCGTAGGTTTTATTTTGGGTCCTTCTCCCGCTACTTTTCTCCTGGAAATTAAAATCTTGAGGACGCTACACCTAAACCACTATTTCTTGAAAGGAAATTATATTAGGATTTTTTTTATTTGTTTTTTTTTGTTTCCTTGTAAGTCACTTTATTTGGGACATTCTGTAGGTTCATCTAACTTCCAAAATTCAGGTCAACTTCACATTTCAATAACTCTCATCCAGTCTGTTTCAGATAACTTTAACATTGGGCTTGCATCTACAAGTATTTCTTGGCACCACCCTGTAAATATGACGTCATTGCTCTCAGAGTTTTCAAATCCCTTATTCCGCCTCTTATGTTTCTACTTGAAATTTATTTCCGAAATAAAGTTCCAGTATTTTAACATTTAAAGGCAACATCAGTTATTTACCCTTTTTTAATAACGTCAAGTTTAAACGCTCAATATTCTGTTTAAATTAATTTAAATGAAAAAGTGAAAAATCCGTCTGGGTGTTACTGATCTCAAAATTTGCAGTGAGCGGTCAAAATTATTATTATTGTTTCATCAAAAAGCAATTAAACATCTGTTAAATTAATTGTGAAAGAAAAAACTCCAACAAATATTGATAGGCAAAACAACTTGAAAATCAACACCCTGTAGAAAAATCTTACACCACTATCTCTTCGTGCACACGTAACAAATCAATTTTGTAAAATTTACCAATCGCGTATCAGTTACTTCAACAGCAAAAGGCTGAAATTCAAGACTGGTAAATGTCTGAAGAAAAAAATTAAAAAATCCGAAATGTGGTACGATATTTAAAATTGGTTAAACTTGTTTTTTCTAAACTTGTCAAGGATCGTCCTCAATTCACGAAAAAGAAAATAAGAACTGGATACTAGATTCTCAGCAAAAAATAAATTTTGTCAAAATGTAGTCAACTTATTCATCACCTTGTATACACCATCTGAATAGGTAATTTTGTTCAAAGTAGACTAGAATACCTCCTCTACAGATCCTTCTAGAGGTTGCTGAAAACTTCATATTTTTATCTTGCGTTATTTTCAAAATATCTCGCTTAACAATTTATTGAAAAATATGTTTGTCCCGTTTGTTTTGTCCAGCAGTTTAGATGAAGTTTTACAATGAACATCCCGTACATTATAATTTAACTTGCGCAGGCGACTGTGAAAAATTTCTAACAGATTGACACTCCTAAATTGTTAGCTCTTGTTTACCACTCTGACTTTTTAAGCTGAATTTATACTATGCATACAATGGGTGGGAAATCAAAATCTCCAACCAATAAATTTAATTTTATCAAAATTTAACCAATCGACTTGAAGAGATTTGTCAACCTGTAAAATTTGCTTAATTTCAGTGTCAGATCGGTTAGCAGCAATCAGTCTAGTTTTTTGCTGTTTTGAAGTCTCTCTGTTTTTGTGTGCCTCAAAAACCAATTTCTAATTACGTAAATAGCTACTAATTTGAAGAGTATCTACAGGTTGGTTCTGAATATTCCAGATTAGATTAAGTTACTTCAGGTTAGTTTAGGTCAGTTCAGGTCCCTCGGGGGAGCCTGTAACCCCTAGAGGGCCTAGAGCTGAAACCTCTAGAGAGACTGTAACCCCTAGAGACGGAGCCTGTAACCCCTAGAGAGCGCGGATAGAGGCCTCTCAGATGTGAGTGGTAGGAGGAAAATTAAATACTTCTCGTGGACCAACAGGTAAAAAAAACCTAGGTAGCGTCTGACCCGGAGCGGGCGGCTGTACGGTCGGCGTCTGTCTCCAAAGGAGCAACTGTTTGTATAATATGGAGGGGTGTGCATGCGGATGAGCTTGGGAGTGCCCTCAGTGGCTGATGTGAGCTTGCTCTTGTCGCGTTCTCTGACACCTTGAATCAACTCAAATTTTTCGGTCTTCTTGGAATCGTCTGGAACTCGAGGTAGAAGGGAATTGAAAGTTTGTTGCCCAACAATTTGGGTTTGTGTCTGAACTCCAGAAGGTAACTTCGTTGGAGGCAGTGAGCGAGATAGTTCGTCCACACGCTGGTTCAAAGAATTTACAATTTCCCATATCTCGCTATTACGAGAAGACCTAGAGCTTTGAGACATGTTAAATAAAGAAAAAACGATAGGGTAGTATCAGAGAACCGGGAGTGTTTTATTCCTAAGATACATCAAAGGGAGATAAAATACTCACCAAATGTTAGGGATGCCACTGAGTTTGTAATCGAATGCCAGAAACTCAGAAACCGACGAAACGGAACTTGCACTTCCGCTGGAGTTACAATTAATAGAATTAGTAGAAAAAATATATGTATGTATATATTTTTTTCTTAATCATTCAGTCAAAATTCAAACATAAATATTTACCTGTTGGATGGTTGGTTGTACTTTGATCTGGAATACAAATTACTATTGAAAGGAAGAAAATATCTAGACCGCATAGAAATTAAATTTAATAACACAATCGAATAGAAAATGATGAAAACACAACTTATGAAAGAATAGACTATGCTTGTAAATTTCGGTACCCAGATGAAAAGAAGAATTGTATGAAATATTAAACTACTACTAACAATAGTCAACACTATAGATTCAAATTTAATTTGTTAATTCCACGGTTATATATTCGTAATTATTAACTGTCCTTATCCTGAATTCTCAGTCCTTCAGAGGTAGCATAAAAAACAGATAACCTGAACTATCTTCTTATTATCTAATACAATAATAGAAATCCAATGGTCGATGCAATGTCCAGATCAAAATGGTTATACCATATTAAAGTTCAACAAATTTTTTCTTTCCCCTTGGAGGGGGGGGGGGGTAATTAAGTGAAGCTCAAACGACAAAAAATGATTCAAGAATGACTCACCAAGTTTGTGGTTTCGTGCACTTTATGCTTGAATATTCACGCTTTATTCTCAAGCTCAGGTTCCGTAGGACTTCAGCTTTCACTATCAAAATTTCTTAACATTTAATTACCTCCTTTAGAAACACGAGTTCCTTCCCTAAGCGAGTCTTCAAACCTGCAGGCTACTATATAAGCTTCCGAGCACGCTCAGTGAGCTCACTAGAAGGGTAAGTGGGACTTCGAAGGAGATTGGGTAGGGCCCTACCCTAGAGTTCTCACAAGAGACGAACCAAACAGGAATACGGCTATTTAGGGGCGTTATTCGATAATCGTTATGTAAGATGACGGAGACTTTTCTACTAAATTTTCTTGACAAATATCTCCCGTCATTTTTTTCAACAACCTCGCCACCAGTATCTTTTTTTTTCAACAACCTTGCCACCAGTACAGGTTTATTTGTAACATACCAGCAACACAACACTCTGCCGATAGCGAAGACAAGTGTAACACCACCAGAAACCAGCCCTCATTCGTGCCTTCATCGGGAAGTGGGACATGGATGCGGAGGTCGGGCTCCGCATTGCTCCGGGCGAGCCCCAGTCCGCCCGTACTTTCTGGGACTGGAAAAACGTAGGCCGGCCCCTGGGGAACTGGGGTAGGAAATATTTCGAGGGTATACCCGTTCTCGGTTTTTTTCGGCCCGCCTCTTGTCACACGATGCGCTGGACAATTTTGCAAATGTTTTGCAATCTTGGGGAAAACGGGATGAAAGATCCCAGGACGCTTATTCTTGAACATAAGAGAACGGAGTGCTCCCTGGGAGCTCCCAGGGAGAACTCCCTCACCCAATCTCCCTTATCGCCAAAGAGCTTATTCTTCAAAAATTGCAAAGGTAGGGAGTAACAGGGAGGGAGCAAAACCGAGAAACAGTGTTGCCTGCGCGTTCGACCGATGAAATTGCATCAAATTTTGACAATGATGATTGAAGCATTGAAAGCGTTTGTGACCTCATGCACAGCTCGACTGATTGAAGGCTGACTAATCACAATAAAACTGTTTGAGCCTGTAATATCTTGATAGCTACGGCTACCAGAAGCATAAAAACGTAAAGTAGCAAGTACCTAAAAATAAAAGATCAAGAAGCTACATACATCTCTAGATACAATTGCTAGGTCTCTTTGAGTAATATGAACGAACTGCCTCAAAAATACATACACCTCCCTGACTTACCTTTCTTTCCTTACTTCTTAGCTACTTACCTTGGTTTCTATTGACAAAGCTAACCTCCTCCTAGGTTGGAGTAAAAATGGGCTGAGCATTTCTCAGTTCATGACAAAGGTCTTCGTCTAGCCTGTATAATTTAATGAATTTTCTATCGGATAAATCAAAGACATTGGTTTGGGGTAAAACGTCCTTTTGAATCGCAGCTTCTGCCACAGCATTCTGGACATCCTCATCAATAATGTCATAGGCTATTATTGCATCAAAATCTTCCATAATTAGCGAATATAACACATATAGATAATATGTAAAAATAAAATGTATCTTTGCTTCCTAATTTGCAATCGAACGTGGAAATCAATCTCAACTCGTTGATTTCAATAGCTCAAATTCAGTAACTCAAAAGCATCAAATGATTCAAATGTAAACCAATTTAATAAACAAAAATAAATTCATTTGTGAGGTTATATTTATCAATTCCCTCTATGGCAATTAAGAGAAGTGTCAGAAGGAACTCTCTTAACGAGACCTTGTTTGACCAGGTGAATTGGAGACACCTCTTTCACTGCAGACGAACAAATATAAAATAAAGAAGAGAGCCCAGAATTCTTTGTGTTGGTGGAAGCACTCGCGGAAATTGCCAAACTTGGAGAAATGTTAGCAAAGAACATAGAGCAGAATACAAAGAAGGACATAAAGGAAATCAATGTCAAACTTAAACGACAGATCGATGTCACCACGAGGATGACAGTACAGAAATGGCTCGAAGACCACAAATATGAGGAAAACAATAAAATGTTAATTGACACCGAGTCTCAAACTGTCGCACAAACCGCAGATGCAGCTACACAGATTATCAAAGAAGGTGTCCTGACGAAAATCGTATCGGTGACGACGTATAAGGCTTTATGTCATATGGAGATAACGACTGGGATGATGCAATATACACTAATATGCAAATAATCCTGGAAAATCCAGTCAGCGCGCCCAAAGCTACCAAAGCAGTTTTGGGGAGCACGGAGGACGAAAATATGGAAGCGGGAATCGGGAATCGGGAAACACTTCAGGGGCCGCTATCCAGAGCTGGGCAAAATCCAGGAAGAATTTGGTGTCATCGAACAGACGTTTCAAATTAGAACGAAAAGCGTCAACCGGCCTAAACTAACTTTTATTTAAATATAGTTCTAACTTCGAAACGAATACTGTAACACGTTACCGGACGTATGAAGTAATAGTAATTTACGTCACAAGTCCAGTAGGTGACTTGTTACAGTACGAGGTTTTTACGGACGAGGCGACGTCAGGAGCCGAGTCTGGAAAGTTATACGAGTACTGTAACAACACCTAATGGACGTGTATCGTACAATATCTTATTTGATACTGTATTTATGATTTAGAAATTAAATGAAAAAAATGACCCCGTAAGAATTAGATTTATTGACATTTGGCGGTGTCTGTATTGTTGTCACTGTCAAAATTCATAATTCGAGAGCTATGGCATAATGATTTACAGTTACGCTATTTATGGTATCAAAATAAACTTTTGAAAATATGCAGCCACTAGTTTTAAACCTTTATTATTACAAATAATTTTTTATTAAAATTACTACATACGTGTATTAGATGTTTCTCAAATTCCTTCGACAAGTCTTTTCCTAATGGGGAAAATGATGGAGACTTCAGCATTAAATTATTAACAATGTTCTTGTGTTTCTTCAAATATATGTATTGAAATAACTCGGTTCTGCTGGGCATTGGGAAAATTTTAGAATTTCACTGAATAACTTAGAGACTCGTTTCGAATATCAGGAAATGATGGTTGATTTGATTTAATGGTTTGATTTAATGACAAGTAATATCAAGCATCGTAACTACTGCGCACAAATTTTGTCGTCGCCAACTGAGCATTTGACAAAATCTTAATCAAATTTAAGTAACGTAATATTTTATATTAGACGGTAGCTCTCTAGCATCGGTTGCCTAGCAACCTTTGCCGGACTTGTCCGGTAAAGTTCCATTTACTGGACTCAAATCGATGCATGTAGGACGTATATACCGGACAGTATGAAATAAAATTTCTTTACGATATCCAATCCTGTAAAAAGCTATTTACCGGATAAAAATCAAGTACGTAAAAGTGTCCTAAATGATGCAGTATGAAGTAAAAGGTAGTTAAAATTACTTACCATTCAGAGGAAACCCTGTTCAATAGGCTTGTGGAGCTGCGGAACGAGGGAGAGGAGAGGAAGAAGGAGCGATTGCTCTGCACCAGGTTCCGGACGTGCGTACTGATAGACTGAGGAAGATGGCGGAGGGCGTCTTCCACGGATCAGATAACAAAATCAATACATACACGAAAATCCATAAAGTCGTTCAACACAGATATTAAAAAGCAGAAGCGGGACAGACAAGCGTTTGGTAGTCGAGGGACAAAGCTGCAACTTCAATGACACCATGAAACAGATTAAGGATCTGGTAAAGAATCCTGATATTGCAGAAGGAATGCACTCCATAAGGAGCACCAGGCAGGGCAAGGTTCTCATTATGACGGAGAAGGAGGACAAGGCAATCAATAACGTACAAGAAACATTGCAGGGCTTTGACGGGGGAAAAATGTATCAACTTACCGAAAGCTCATCAAACGAAACCGTGCACATATGAGACATAGATTACATAGCGAGTAAGGACGAAGTTAGAAAAGGAAGTATATTCCCCACTTAGAGGATAAATGGTATCGGATGAGTGCACTACGACCTTTGGAAAACAAAATGCAGGCGGTGACGCTTACGATAAACAAAGTAGATGCGGAGAAGCTCCTCAGGAAAACTCACATCAAAATAGGCTTAGTAAGATGCCCAGCGGAGGCTAGAATCGTAGTCAAGCGTTGTCAGAAGTGCTGGGGTTACGACCTTGATCGCCAAATATGTAAACTCCAGGACAAGAGCAAGTGCTACTAGAAATGTGCGAAAGAGGATCACACAGTGACCGAGGTTGAGTTCTGCCCAATATGCAAAGAGGCGGGGCATCGTGCAGGTTCCAGGAAATGTAAAGCTTTCAGGAAAGCTTTAGCAGAAGCAAGGAGGATGCTGAACAGGTGCCGAGAAGCAAACGACTTGCTGCTGAATGACATTAACAAGCAAAAAATTGACATAGTTATAGGACAAGATCCTAACATCGCCAAGTCTGGAAACTTCATCTTGTGTGATAAACGAGCTTTCTATATGTAAATCAAAATTTATCTGTGATAGAAAGAAACCACCAAGGGAGACGGATTCGTATCTGTGGAACTGCTTGACTGTATAGTAATATCATGCTATTTCTTACCTAACCGAGAAAAACAGATCTTCGAAGCGTATCTGGAAACATTACAACTTATCTGAGACACCAAAAAAAATGGCATTGTTCTTGGTGGAGATCTAAACGCCAAGACCGACTTGATAGGATCCGGTCATACGTGCGCAAGAGGAAGGTTGCTGGTGGACGGCTAACAACTTCTTGGTCCTGAATAGAGGACAAACACCCACTTTTGTGGGGTCACAAGGAATATCTGTAATCGACTTTACCAGCGCATCGGAAACAATAAACAAAAATATTACGTCCTGGCAAGTGGACGCAGAAAACCGAAGCGATCAACGAACCATCACTTTTCAGCTTTCGAACAACAGACAAAAACATAGAGAATCGCAGCTGCTAGGACGAATGTGGACAACATCAGCGGAACGCATGCGCGCTTTCGAAATTGACACTACGTCACTATGTGACACTATAACATACAGCCCAGATGCATTGATACTAGCCATATTAAACAATCAATATTTAAAATTGAGACAGGGCTTACAACCTGGGCAAGCATCCGCATACTGGTGGAACGACGACAGACGCAAGAAGTGGAAAGAATGCACCAAGCATAGAAGACGACTGACAAGATGCGGGCGCAAGACACAAGAGGGAGAAGTGGCAGCCCCACAAAATGACTATAGAAGGGCCAAGAAACAACTTCGGCTACTCATAAAAAAGAGTAAGGAGAGGTGCTGGCGGAGCCTTTGTTTATGAACTAGAAGAGGGCATATGAGGAAAAGCCTATAGAATAATTATCAACCGACTGAAAATGCAAGGCACAAAAGCGCCAAGCATTGAGGCTACTATGGGGCAAATAGATAAAGTATTCCCCAACCAAACAGACACTGGACGCGTCCCGCTCTCACCGGCTATTGTACCACTTGTGTCAGAAGAAGAGCTTCAGGCCGCCGCAAGACACTTAAAACCCTCTACGACATAAGAGTCTTGTCAATGCTTGTCATTATATACAAGAGGCAAGATGTGAAATTTCTATTACCTACTACCCAAATAAAGTTATAGTGTATAGTTACAAACTATCAAACGTCATCTAGAAGGCTATACATTTTTGATAGAAAAAGATGGCATAATCAAAGTAAATGCACTTTTGTTCTTTTACCTTTTCTTTTGACATATCACAGCCAACCAGATGCCGTTTTCAAATTAACATCCCCTGCTTATTTATAACCATTGTTCTTTTTTTTCTTATACATATAATTTGTACATTCATAAGTACTCCTCACGTTGTGGATCTGACGAAGGCACGGAATCGTGCCAGAAAATCTTGCTCTTTTGGAGAAGCTTCAAATCGAGGAGTTTAGAGATTACAGGATCGGAAAGTTTTTCGACTAACATACAGAATAATAGAGCAAAGATGTACTTAGACGGGTCAACTCTGACAAGACAAAGCTTGTGTTCTAGACTAGAAAGAAGACGACAGCATTCGGGTTGCCCACGCTGCAAGGGAGACCTTTGTTGTTGAAGCCTGAAGCTAAGTCCTAGGGTGTTGGATTCTCTAGAGGGTGTCTTTATATTTAGCGAAACGTAATGTCCATAGTAAGGCGTGCGACAATGTCAGGCATGAAAAGCTTCTGGATATACTCCAAAGACTTGGCATTGATTACCACGATGTCCGAATAATATCAAATCTCTACTGGGAACAAACTTTTAAAATGAAATATGAAAATGCTTTGACAGAACAAATTAGTATTCGGAAGGGAGTCAGACAGAAGTGTGTTCTCTCTCTTATGCTATTTAATATTTACTCGGAGTTTGTTTTTCGGGAGGCATTGGAATAGGAGCTGGCAGGTAGAGCAATCAATGGCAGAATTGTCAACAACATCAGGGTCGCTGACGATACCACTGTAATAGCAAGCTGCCTCAAAGACCTGCAGAGACTAGTAGACAAAGTAATTGTAGTTAGGGAAGATTATGGGCTAAATATTAATATCAATAAAACAAAAATGCTAATAATATCTAAAAGGAACATCAGTGGTCAGTTGACTATTCGCAATAAGACAGTTGAGCAAGTCTATCACTTCAAATACCTAGGAACTATCATAAATGAAAATGTTGCACACAAACAAGAAATCTTGTCAAGAATTGAGCAAGCAAGGACAACATTTATGAAACTGAGAAAACTGCTGACAGCCCGAGGTCTATCTTTGACTTTGAGAGTGAGAATGGTGCGGTCGTACGTCTTTCCAGTGTTATTATATGGTCTTAAAGGTTGGACACTGAACAAGGAAGCATCGAAGAGACTGGAATCGTTTTAGTGGTGGGTATACCGCCGAATGTTAAAGATCTCCTGGATGGACCGCATCACGAACGAACAAGTTCTGTAAAGAATGGATAAGAAAATGGAAATTCTTTTCACAATTAAGAGAAGAAAACTAGAGTTTCTTGGGATGTTATGCGTAATTCAAAATATGAAATTCTGCAGCTCATCATGCAGTGGAAGATCGTCGGACGCGCGGGACGCGTAGAATTTCCTGGCTACGTAACCTGCGAGACTGGTTTGACCTCTCATCTGTCGAACTATTTCGGACAGCTGCCTCTAAAGTTAGAATAGTCATGATGACCAGCAACCTCCGAAGGAGGAGATCAAGAAGGAGAAGTATCCATTTTAATTGTAAAAAAAATTTTTAAATGAAATTCTGTTTGTGGAATATAGATGGGAGAAACAGTAAGTAGTGCGAGTAGGATGAGCATCGACTTCTGGTTCTTCTCATGAACCTTGTGGAAAGTATAGGGACAAATGAAGGGTTGCCAGGAGAACAATTTCCACTTCTGGAGATTTCTTCATTATTTCTTGAAAAAAAAAAACAACTCTCTTCGAGGTAAAACTGGTCACCCAGTAAACATAAACCCTGAGCTGCCTACAAGTGCTCTTCAGATTCTTGGGTCTTGCCACTTCACGAGCATTTTAATTTACTTGATAAGAAAAATAATTTTTTCCAGATCTTAAGCAAACATTGACCAGACTTACATTGTTGGTGCTTCTTCAAATGTGCAAAAATGTTAGGCAATTTTAATTAGATACATTCCCTTATTCATCAGGCTCATTAGACACTTGATGTCAGCATAATACAAGAAGTAAATGTAAGAGAAATCAATAACATTGAGAGGTTACTAGCTTGATCTAAGTTTATGATAGTCCCAACTGAGTAGATCCACTTTAAATACCGTGAGATCAAAAATTAAATGGCCAGAGTTGGCTATGGAACCAAAAACTTATCTCTTAGCTTATGCCATCTTTTTATTCAGTCACAATTTTGATTAGACTGTTTGTCATTTTTGACACCTTGATGGTCTAAGCTAGCTGATCCGTTTTCGGTTTCATAGCCAACTCTGGCCATTTAATTTTTGACCTCACGGTACTATAGTTACAAAGCGGTGTTAATACCTAATTAACTTAAATTAAAAAGTAACCAAAAAAGTTTCAAAATTTTGCAGGTCCCAAATTCAATAATTTTGAAGTAAGGAAACAAATAAAGAGAAGTAGAGGAAATGTTTTACAAAAAAATGTTCAGAACCAACCGCAGAATACGAAAGTAAGTAAAAATATTTATGTGGTTTTTCTTTATAAATATGTAAATTATATCTGCCAGGCTTTTGCGCCACCCTGTATATTTTCGACAATTTTAAATTATGGTAAATCTTGTTTAATATATACTTGCTCTAAATCTAACAATATATAAGTCTGTGGACTTTGACACATTGTTGGGACACCCTGTGGTTTCATTTATCTTTGATAAGTTTTGGCAATAACACTTTTTGACTGAGAGTTATTTCTTTCAAAAAATAATTAATAAACAATGACCTAGGAGATAACGACAGAGCCAGCCAAAAAATGCCGATATTTCCCTAAAGATAGTCCTGTTTTTTGGAAGGAAGTTTGCCATTTTTAAGATACCGATGACGTGATTTGAGATAAGACGTCAACTGACGTCAATTCAAGCGAATATCGCCGCCATTTTTAAGGTACCCCCTGCTAAAAAATGGTGCCAAAACTCTAAAACAGGAAGGTCTCTCCAGATGTAATATACTAGCTCGTTGCCAATAACACTGACACTATACTATCTAAAGTGTTGTCCGGGCTTTGAAGCCGTGGTCCAATAGAATTTCTTCCTGACGATTCGTCTACAGCTGCGGCAGACATCATCAAAGGCGATGAGGCCATGGGCGAAGTGTTCTCCCGTGCTTCCCGACGTTGACTGATTCATGAGTTGACTGACCACGGAGCACAATGTGGTGAGCTCCGTGGTATTTATTCTAATACCACGGAATAAATATTATACGGGCTGCAGTGGAGGGACTGGGATGGGGGTAGTGCGACACACCTGCTGTATGTCGTAGAACTCGCTTCCAGTCTGCATTTAGAAACGTAACTTCCTCCTACCTACCGAAATCGTTGCCGTATTTAAAGATCTCAATGGTCTCTCTCGTTAGTATTGGATAGAAACGCTGTTAGATTAGGACACTGTTAGAGCCCACCACCTGCAAGAAGCTAACTCGTGATCTAACCGCCCGAATTCTGAGGGACACCAACAAATTTAATAAAGGACGTGGCATCGGATGAAGTGACTAAGCTTAAAAAATCAGAAGCCTTGCCAGCAAGGCTGTACGGTTTGGTAAAGAACCATAAACCGGATGTGCAACTGAGACCCATTGTGAGTACCTCGGTGAGCACCATAGGAAGCCCGACCTCGAAATCGCGAAACACCTCACGAAACTGCTGCAATCTAAAATAAGAATACTGACAGCTTTATAAAAGATTCCATTCATTTCGTCGAAAACTGCATTCTTTGATCCTTTTTCCAGGAGAGCGTTAGCTTCAATATTGTTTCCCTCTATACGATGGTACCCATTAAGGAAACAATGGAACATGTTAACCCGGAATTTCCATAAGATATTGCCAAGTTGTTTCAACACTGCCTAACCACTACATATTTTCGATAGAAGGAAGATTTCTACGAATAAACCGACGGTGTAGCTATCGGCAGCCTTCCTAGTCCAGTAAATAGCCAACTATTTTATGGAAACTTTTGAGGCCAAGGCTTTTGCAATGGCAAATAAGAAGCCAAAATGCTGGTTCCGAAACGTGGACGACACCTTTGTTATTTGGAGACGTGGCAAGGGCGAACTTTAACACAAAACACAATACTTCCTCTTAAACCTCAACTCTATCACCCAAAAATTCAATTCACTATGGAGATAGAAAAAGAACGCAGTTAGACTGGTCTACTATACATCCACAAAGTAGCGGAAAAGATCGGTATGCTACTGGAGAAGCACAACGTTAAAACTATTTCTAAACCCACTCGGATAATACAACAGAGCTTAAGATCGGCCTAAGACCGCAGAGACCTCCTATCGGCACTCGGATTTTACCGAATTCCACGCAGCTGTGGCTCGCTAAACATTGGCACCACAAAACGCAGTGTCAACACAAAAGTGAGCAGTTGCAGAGCATGCTCTCGCCGAAGGTCACGACATCCTTTTCAACGAAGTGGATATCTTATATCGACACACACGACAACAATTTCAAAAGGAAGAAGGAAGTTACGTTTCTAAATGCAGACTGGAAGCGAGTTCTATGAAATACTTCAAGTTTATTGCGGCGAAACCTCGCGCCACCACTACCCCCACCCTAGTCCCTCCACTGCAGCGCGACGGCAGGGGAATAAATACCACGGAGCTCACCACAGTCGAATCAGTCAACGTCGGGAAGCATGGAAGATCACTTTGCCCATTGCCTAATCGGCTTTAATAATGTCTGCCGCAGCTGTGGACGAGACGTCAAGAAGAAATTCCATTGGACCACGGCTTCAAAGCCCGAAAAACACTTTCGATCGAATTTTGACCGGCCTTGAAAACCTTCATACATTCCCAGTTTTTTTTCTTGATCACATTTACTATCAATTTTTTTCTTTCAAAGTCCTATGATAAATAGATTCGAAAAACAGCCGCTTACCTCGCTTACTGGGACACCTTGTCCATATTTTTGGGGCGTATTATTGGGGTTAAAATTTTTTTTTTTCTCTACAAGCATATGTCCGCAAATATCTCGTTAACATCATACAGAATGTTACTTCTAGTTTAATAAAAATTTGGTTATATTTTTTTAATTGAAAACGATGGCAAATACAAAAAAAAAGGTCAAAGACAAAAAAGTGACTAAATGGAACAAGATATTGAATCCTTGTTTTAAGTAAGTCAGTAACGTACCACGGAAACTTCTGAGGCTGAAGGGTGATGATTTGCCGACAAAATGTCGCCTTGTAAACTTTAAAAAAGCTTTTAAACGTCTAATCATAAAGGCAATAAAGGATAGCTTACATTCCAAATTTGGGCTAAATAACGCAAGAACTGTGGAAGATATAAAAAGAAAAATATATATATAAAAATGTTAACACCCTTTAGCTCGGTCAGGATGCTTTTGCGGACATATGCTTACAAGAAAAATAAGCCTTATTTTAACCCCAGTAACACGCCTTTACAATATGTACCTTAGTTTTTAAGCACCCTGTATAATAGCTTTTTTCGAGGTCTGATTTTGAATTGATTCGGAATTATTTACACGTGCATACGTTCTTGGATACAAAATTTCAATGTCTTTAATTCAGTTCTGTGTTTTGGGAAGAACTAAAACAGATTTTCTTCTTGATGAAACGTAATCAGACCAGCAAACGCAGCTAATATCTGTCTTGATTTCGAATTTATTTACCTTTTTAAAATAATTTTGTAGGAAGTTGGAGCTTGGGCCTATTTCGAATTTACAATATACACTCTACAGTTTTGTGCTTAATAACTTAAGAAATATGGCGATGCTAAGTCGGTCTTGATTCATTCTTAGGCGGCCCTCCCCAGTTTAATCAGTTCTTTCAGGGCTGTTAAAATAAAATCCCCAGTCTTTGCGAGGAATTTGGACTAAATATTTCATAAGACATTTGGGTAGGAAATGAATTTTAATCTAAGAAGGATTATAAATTAAAAACGGGGGAGCTATACCCATGCTTTGCACCCTATTTTTGAGGCAATATCCCTCTTATTAGAATTAGTAATGAGGAGCCGTAATAATTAATGGAACTTTGTTTTAAAAAAATAAATTAATTTGACCAAAAAAGCAACGCGTTAGAACTTACTGAAGGATTCGAGGAAATCCGTGTAAGTAACATAACCGAGAATATTACGCCCAGCATGACAATTTATAATATTCACCATGTCCTTGTTTCTTTTGCTAGTACATAGCAACTAATAACGTTAAATAACTTGCTTCAGTGGCGGGTATTTACTTTATGTAGTGAAACAACTATTAAATCGCTTAATTGCAACCCAAGTCCCAACATGAATTGCAGATCAAATACCTCGCATGACCCTTTCTTCATAATCGTGATATTGAAGCACCACATGACTCTCTCGAAGATTATCTTTTATTTGTTAACCATTTGAGTTCTCATTGCTGTTATCCGTAGGTTTTAGAATTATCTGATCTGAGATGAACTCTTTAATAAGTGCTGGAGCTCTTGCAAACCAAACAGCGTTTTGAATAAAACGGAGTAATGTATCCTTGTTAAAACTATAGATAGAAAACGATAAAAAAATATTAGTCATTTTCTATCCGTTTTCTGAATTTGGAATTCCGGATTAAATGTCTAATGTAATATTCTATAGTGTTGAAATGTATAAAAACGAGATTTTATATATCTGGTTTTATAAAGCAATAACGCCATTCATTTTAATAACGTTTTACCATAATATATAATTTAATGTGAAGTTTATCAGGTAGAGACGTGTAACGTTCTATCGTAGTCTTGACTCTAATAGCACCGTATGTTAAATTATTTTCTATATGTTCTATCTTCAGTGAAATGCATTTGTTTCTAATGTAAATAAAATGTAATTAATTAACATGCTTTTTTGGGTACATTGACCTTCAGTTAAGTAAAACAGGTTTAATTCATATGTAACTCTACTGCGTTTTAATGGTTTTTCTTAAGATTAAGTAAAATTGTGATTTTATCATTTCTCAAAAAAATTACGAAAACTTCAAGATTGGCTATACACGTCAAATAACATATATAGTCAATCTTGTCTTTCACTATTTTAATCCAAATATCACCTTTTGTCATACATCAGTTAACAATGTTACAATGTTGGTTAAATTAGGAAAAAGTTTGCTAAAGCTTTGCTAAGTTTCTAAGATATTTGAAAAATATGAAATATGTATGTCACAAATTTATATTCTTTCTATTTTAAAAAGGGTTATTTGTTATAAACCAAATAAGTAACGTTTTACAACTTTTTAGTTTCACTCTTTACAAAATTACGCTAAACTACTATATTATTGGTAACCACTCACTTTTTTTAAATACAAATTCCGACTTGAATTTGTTTTATTATATTTTGAGAGCCTCTATTATTCCCGAAATATTGATGTGTCATTTGAATACAGTTATAAACTTTTCCGTATTTTTTTTTTAAATGCAATACTATATTTTTTGATGCGGCTTTCCTATTCCTCATGTAATTGTTTTCTAATAAAAACAATTAAAAAAAAAGGTTATTTTTTATTTTCTTACTTCTTTTTGGAATCGAGAAAAATACAAACTTATTTTCTGAAGTAAAAAAATAAAAATTAAGTCGTTACTAGTCGGTTTTTAGGCACTTCTAGAATCGCGTTGTTTGACAAATTAAAAAAAAACTTTAGAGGTTAGTTTTATTCAAATTGAGTTTGTTCTTAGGGGAATGCAAATGTGTCATTCCGATCAAAATTAGCAAAAACATTTTTCAGAAAAAAAAAATGCCCATGGGGGGGGGGGTATAACGACTTTTCTCTCAATTCTCAACTTGGACCGCCTTGTAACTTGAGAACGCCTCGACCGATTGGAGTGAATCCAACTGCTTGTTCCTCTTCTTGATGCCCTCTTTCGCCTCCAACCGAAGTTCCGTAGATGCAATATTTATGGAGATAGACCCTTTCGGTAATCGATTATTAGGCACTTTTAGAATCGCGTCTTTTGGCCATATTCATAAAAATTTATTTATTTTTGAACAAATTATGAAGATTAGTTTGATGTTTGTTTGGTTCTAAGAAACGTATTTTTCTATTAATATCAATACAAAATCAAGACTAAAGAATAGATGTAGATATAGAAAATAAAATGTCAAATTTTTGTTTTCTAGATTGAGTAAATAAAAAAATATCTTTATGTTGCGCCTAGAAACTTATAACTAAAGAAACCTGAACTCAACAATTGTTAAAACTTTAAAACAAATAAAAAATAAGACTGTGAAGGCTTTCACGGCCGGTCAAAATATAATCTGTGTCATCATAGTGTTTTCCGGGCTTTGAAGCCGTGGCTCAATGGAATTTCTTTCTGACGTTTTATCTACAGCTGCGGCAGATATTATCAAAGGTGATGGGGCAATGGGCGAAGTGATCTCCCGTGCTTCCCGATGGCGACTAGTCAAGCAGCAGGATTTACAACAGGACCGAACAATCTCTCCTCCTCCAATCTTGCATATAATGATAAAAAACTTTTTTTGTCAATTTAGAACTAGCTAACATTTTGCATTGGAACGACTGGGAAAATGTCCATAGTTTAACACATGAACGGAAGATAGCAGCCAAAGCCGTCGCAACGAACCGACAAAGGAAGAAATTGGAACCACTAAGTGCCACCAACAATTTGCCGGACACATTAAACGTCACATCCGAAGAGAGTCAACACAAGGTTGTAGTCAACTTGACCGACAAAGAACTGTCAAAAGACGACCTGAGCGATCTGAACAAGGGAGGAAGTTTTGCTATAGACGGGAGATCACTTCGCCCATATAGCTTTTTAATATCTCTGCCGCAGCTGTAGACAAAAAATTTGGAAGATTTTTCATTGGACTACGGCTTCAAAGCCCGGAAAACATTTTAGATTGTAAATGAAAAATAACTACGATATAATATGTATGCTTTGTGTCCTTTCTAATATAATGGAACTGCAGATAGCGGGTGTAGGACAATTAAATAGCTACTTCACAGTTGCGAATGCGCCAACGTTTCGATCTTTATTTAGATCTTCTTCAGGGCTTAATTCGGTTTGAGAAGCGTGTCACCTAAGCTATATGTATGTCTTTCACCGGACATAACATAAAAACAATGATTAAACCACAAACAGGCAACGACCACATGAGATCAGGACAAAAGGAAACATCAACCGCCAGGGACAAAATAAACGATGGAATGATATTCGTTCTCCTATCACCACCTGTGAAGTAGCTATTTAATTGTCCTACACCCGCTATCTGCAGTTCATAATAACTACGATTTTCAACAATATGTCAAACATTCTGGAACACGAAAAACAGCATTGAATGGTACTGAAGTTATGTGTGAACTTTGCTTATACAGTACTATTAGTTTTAAAAAAATAACTTAAACTTAAAGAAGCAAAATATTATTTAATTTCATATGTCTTTAAAAATGTATTAATCACGATAGACAAGAATTTCAAATTTTACTTGTAGGTTTACAATAGAATACAATTTTTCCAATAGATCAGTATTCAATATTCATTAGTTTTTCTGATTAGATTTTATTTTTTATTTAACTTAGTAGCCAAAATTGAATACTCAAAAAAAAGACATAAAAGTCTATATGATTCTACATAATAGATACTGATAGATGCCCTAATAGATAACCCTTAAAAATGTACAAAAATATATGGTTTTACCTAACAGAAATTGATAGAAATAGATAACTCATAAATACATATCAGGAATTAGGTTAGTTCTAAGGTTAGTTCCCAGGTAACCATATTACTAACGAACACGCTCATAAAACGTTGACAATTGCCTATATGGGTTTCGTGCACATGACGTCATTTTGCCAGAATTTTTGTAAATATAACCTCACTTTATTAATTAATTATATAATGTTTGCAATAAAATTGGTCTTTTTGCATTAATTTTAAATCCTACTAAGGCCTTTTTGGCTGATCCAAACTTTAAATTTGGTTATGTTGATGCAGAAGCACACAAATACAATATATTTTTTGTTTTCAACCAATGTAATCACGTGCCACACGAAACCCATTGGTGCTTCTGCATCTGTGTTACCCTAATTAAACGCTGAAAGAACGCTTAATTGAATACGTTTAATACATGTTTAAAAACAGTGACATAGATGTACGTACGTTTGTCCTACGTTAGATCAACGTTAAAGAAACGTTACTTCCAGTAGCAACAGCAGCAATGTTCAGAAAGCAGATGTGTAATGTGATAACTGTGCTGTTATGGTATTATAGTTTATAATGTATATATGTGTGACCTGGTAAGTTGGTCGTTCGCCAGTTTTAGTCTCTTTAGAAGAAATTCAAGAACATTTTTATTCTCACCTTCCATTACAAAACAATTTGTAACTTTTTTAATATATAAATAATCCTGTTCACAAAAATTTTAATGGTATTGGGGTAGATACTGTTTTTCTCTTGTTCTCACACTATCTGAGGACTGGTAGAAGGAGAGCTCGCAGGAGTTAATCGAGTAGGTGGGATCAGCATAAAGTTTTGAAGTGAAAGTGTCAAATGTCAGTAATGTCAATGTCAGTTTGTCGGCCTTTATTTCTTTCGTTTGTGATTCCAATTTTCTTTCAGCATTATAAAAAAAAAACGTGTGAGAGGTTAGAATCCCGCCTTTTTTTAATGATTATCATTTATGTGAAGTATTGAGATCGAGTCTGATTGCAAAATCCAGATCCAGACTTTTCCCGCTCTTCTCTACCTTTTTAACATGTCGTCCTGGGGGAAGTCACTGTTATTGCTAGGAAGTGGTTAACAACAACTAATGGAAAAGACGTTTTTGGCCCCCTTATGAGAGTTTTGGCCATTCTAACAATAGTTTGAAGAAGAAGGAAGAGCCCAACAGAGACACTTGGACAGTGTACTCAATTAAAAGGAGTTTTTATGAGACTAGTAAGTGTATACATTATACCTACATATAATTAGCTAAAACTTTACTTATATTACTAGTGATTTTTAGATAATCTTGAAAAAGCTTTGAAGAAGCGAAAGTTAGCTGAACTGACTTCAAATTTAAAGTCAGAGGCATCTAGTGCAGAAGGGAGAAATATTGCAAGAAACTCTCTAATTTACACAACCGTGAATCACACTGTATGTACAAATAATTATTTTATTAATTTGCCCTCCAAGAAGCTGCGCTTACAGTTGTAGATAGTTTTTTGAGTTTTTAAATCAAACGTTGTATTAATTAACCATTAATAAACATTTATTTCACGTATAATCGATGTGTAAAAATGGTTTCAAATAGACGTTGTATCCACGTAAGCTTATTCACGTTTAATAGGTGAGACAAATTCACGTCATATTATATATATCGTATAATAAACATTTAATGCATACGTTTCTTACTTTAATTTCACGTTAATTTAACATTTAATTAACGTGAATTGGTTATCTGGGTTCAGATTAGATAGAAAGCTTATAAAAAATATATATAGTTTTACATAAATAGAAACTACATTTAGGACAATCACCTACGGTAAACAATTAAATACAATTAAGATGTGAAATAAAAAATAAAATCTATCGTGTATCTATACGTGTAATATAGAATGTACATTATAATGTAATCTATCGTAATCTATCGTATTGCAGTATAGAAAACGATTGGTTTAGATAAAAGTATTATCGATTCTAATCGTTTTCTATCCTATATTTTTAACAGGAATATACTCTATGGGGTGCGCCTTCTTACAACACATGTCCAATTGTTTGCTGAGGATACAATTTATTAAACGCAACACTTCGAATCGAACTTTGACTAAAAAAATGACCATTGTGCGGGTGTGGTAACGTTTCAATTGTTCCTCGATCGAGAACAATATTTTCTTCTGTCTTTAACTATCCCTCAAATGTGTTCAAATCGTCCGCGCTGGTTCGGCCCATTAATTCTGACTTTCAGCTGCTCGTTCCTAAACTCAGATTCGTCGTATAAAACCGACTTTTTATTTTTACGTAATTACTTTCAGACGTTAATCCCTTTTCCAACCTCGTTCCCGAAAATAAAACGACCCGAACTTAAACGACCGTCACTCTTTCACGTTTTCCGTACAAATAAAACATCGGTACGACATTTGGATTTTCTTTGGATTTTTTTATGTCTTCTTAGGGCAAGTATGTTTCATTCGGGACCTTTGCTGGTAATAATTGTCTAAAACTTGTTTTCTCCTAACTGCTGATGATTCATCAACCGCACAGAAATAACAGAAACTCGGCAGAAAAATTCCACCCTAATTCTTCCTGGATTTACCGATCCAAGGGGACACTTTTGCTCTTTTCCATTGATTTTGCCATTACAGGCTTTTTTATTAATCATTAAGTAGCGAGCCCTCTTCAGCCCTTCGGACATTATCCGATATTTATGCCCGGCGTAAATTGGCATTCCCTTGTCACTTTTGGTAAAGCTAAACGTTTTATGGTGCTTTAAAAACTTCATCAACACCGATGGGTGGAACACAAAACGGCGCAGTCCGACATATTGCACGACACATCCGTGTACAGTTTTCGGGAAAGTTTTCATTATAACTTCGAAAGCCGAGGCCACAACACGCAGCAACTTGTCGAACGAGCTTTAAGTTGCATCCAACTTTCTTCTCTCCAGTTTTTCAGTTTTTGGTGAACTCCAGGAAAAGTTCTCCTTGTTTATAGATTATAATGCGACTGGAGTATGCTCCAACTAGCGCAAACTTTCCACTGGAGCCCGAAATTTTATTGCTCGCAAACAGCACGATAAACTATGGCGCTATTCTATATTTCTTATGAACTGGGACAAAACCCTGAAGAATGGAGATTTTATGGCGTTTTTTTTTCCTTTTTGGTAAGAACCTGCTCGTAAATTCGTTCATTAAACTGAGAGCCGCTCCTAATGTGCCCGGGAAACCATAAAGTTCCCATCCTAATTATTCGGTTCTTTGTTGGAGCTGGAAGTCGGTGGCTTATTCCGGGTACTCTAAAAAGTAAACACACTTACATGTCACATAAACATCCACTTGACAGAACGACTGGTTTGCATATTTGTTGGGTGCATTAAAGTGTCTGGAGCGCGCTATTTATCTGCGGAATAATAATAGATGAAGAGGTATTAGGAGCCGGATAGTGCTAGGAAAGAGTGATGTAAAGTGGCGTTTGAGAGCTGGCAGTGAAACGTCTTTTCAGCGTTCTTATTACCAGTAATAAAACAAATTTATGGATAGGAGGCGTTTCAAATATTTTTATGTGTCATCTATCTTATTGTATGTGTGTTTAAAGCTGACTTCAAATAGGTCCAAAAATTGACCATCTCCAAAACTCCTGAACCAATAGGACTGAACAAAAATCTGAGAGAGGACAAGAAAAAAAAAGTTGGATTCACTCCATCGGTTTATTATTTCTCGAGTTATAGAGTTTCAAATTTGGAAATCGCCAAAAAAGGAGGAATGACCAAAGGGCGGGTGCTTTTGGTCAACTTGAAAAAAGCTTCTAATTTTGTGTATGCCATTTTCATCTACATGAGACGATTTCATTCTCTCTGAACGTGGCAAACCGAAGTTGAGTGAAAATTGTACTATAAGTTTTTTTAACAATACGTGTTTAAAGCTGATTTCTAAAAGAGGCAAAAATCCATCGAAGTGGTTTATCTCCAAAACTACTAAACCGATGAGACTGCCATTTGTGAAGGCTAAAAGAGGACAACACAACAAAGAAGAAACTATTGTACTCACCCCAATCGGTCTATTATTTCCCAAATTATAAAGGCACAAAATTGTAAATCGCTAAAAAAGAAGGATTTTCTCCCCTTCTTTGGTAAATTTGAAAAAAATTTGAATTTTTGAATTTTGATTCCTTTCAACAATACTTACAAAGAAAAACCATTAGAATGACCCTATCGGTCTATTATTTCTCAAATTTTAGAGACTTAAAATTCGACACCGCTAAAAAGTAGGATTTTCTCCCTCTCTTTTGGTCCACTTGACAAAGGTTTGAATCATTCCAATAAGCCAGAGAAACATACTGTTGGAATCAATCTGATCGGTCTATTATTTCTCAATTTATAATTATACAACAAGCAATTAATGGGAGTCATTACTCTCGAGGATAACGTTTGAGCCCACGTGCGAAACGAGTGACACAAGTTGCCCGAGAGAATAACGCTCATTAAATGAGTGTAGAATACTATACTTTATCCTCGAACAAGATTCCGGGTTTTCTCAAATATAGTAGGTTATAGGTGCCACAAAGGTAATTTACACTTTCAAAAATCACGAATGGTCTCGCTAATCGACGACGCGACGTTTGTTGCGTTCAAGTATGTCAATAACGTACAGGACATTTCTTAGTGACCTTGATGCCAAAATAATGGGGACCTAGATCCGGATCACTATGGACGTGTCCGTGGGTTGTTGCCAAATTTCTAAACTGTTCTATACTAGTTAGATTTACGTTGGTTAGAATCACATATTTCCATATTGAATAAATTTCCCTCACACGCATTTACGTCGAGTAACCGGAGTAACTCGTGAAAGCATCGGCAACACTGGAAGTCACGAATTACGAACCAAGTATTTTAGGCCTAGTTCGTGATTCGTGCATGGACAGTACATGCATCAATATCCCATCCACTTATTTTTGTAATTTCGTTACCTTTGAAATTTTCATTTATTATACCTATCCCTTTTCGGCACATTTCGAGAAGATACAACAAAAATGTCAAAGTCAGATTTCCAACGCCTACTTGATGACAATAATAAATGAATTGTTTATAAGTGCACATGGGTCTCACTGTGTTACACTGAGTGTAATTGCAATGTACGACGTATTGTGTTTCCCTGCCCTCCTTTTGCAGTACAAAGCCCGCAATATAAAACATAGGCAATGTCCTGTATGTTATGGAAGTATGTGGATGCGTCGAAAATATAACGGTCCAGTCGCCCGCGCATGTTCATTTCACTGCTATGAGGGTGGACGGTAAATTACTTCATTTTGTGGACTATTTTAAGTATTTTTTAGTGAAAAGTACATTTTCTAGTGATAAAGAGACACCGTAATCTACATGTGTGTCAATATATCCCAATAGAAGAATAATTATTTGAACCGATTTCAAGTTTAAGGCGGTTTACTTTTTGAGTCGCCAGTTACATACGACATGTGTCGTTTCCATGACAACTCATTATTCACTTCAATTAATAATAAAAACACAATAATGTTTATTATTCACAAGTGAATAAAGATTAGCGTTAATGTGAACGTTTAGGTAGCAGGTGTAGGACAAGAAGCTACTTCACTTTTTTGAAATTGCCAACGTTTCGTCCTTTAATTGAGGCCTTCCTCGGAGATTTTTCAATCAGAGAAGCTTGTCATGAAGATTAAAATAAAGTACCATAGCGGTTACACATCTTCGGAGGTTACACATCTACGGAATCATAGTACACTTAGACAAGACACCACAGAACCACACAACAGCTTGAGAGGAACCCAATTAAAAGGTCGAAACCTTGGCAATTTCAAAAAAGTGAAGTAGCTTCTTATGCTACACCTGCTACCCAAACGTTCGCATTAGTAAATAAAGGACGCTAAGCACAGATTAGCGTTAATCTTGAGAATATATGTACAAGAATGATGTGATTATTATAGTATGGTCGTGGATAAAGATATTTATTCCCCCCTTGGCTAACTTGAAAAAAAATGGCAACCTTTCAACAAAACCAAGAAAAAACCGTTGGATTTTTCTTCAATTGGTTTATTATTTCTCAAGTTATTAAACTTAAAATTAGAAATCACTAATAAAGAAAAATTTTCCCTCCCCCTTTGGTCATTTGAATTTCGACTCTTTTTCGACCAGCCAAAGACAAAACCGTTGCTCTCATTCCACTCGATCTATTTTTTCTCAAGTTATAAAACTTAAAATTAGAAATCACTAGTAAAGAAAAAATTTTTAGATTTTTAAGTCTTTTTGAACAAGACAAAGACAAAACTGTTGGATTTATTCCCCTCGGTCTATTATTTCTCAAGTTAGAAAACTTAAAATTTAAAATCACTAATAAAGAAAAATCCCCCCCCCCTTTGATCATCTTAAAAAAAATTGAATTTCGAATCTTTTTCAATAAGACAAAGAAAAAACGTTGGAATCATTCCATTTGGTATATTATTTCTGAAGGAATCAAAATTGAAACTCGTTAAAAAAAAGGACTCCCCTTCTTTGAACTAAAAACGGGGTGTTCATTATAAAACTTCATCTAGCAGGCTATGAAATTTTGACAGAAAAGGATGACATAGTCAAAATAAATGGACTTTTGTTTCTCCATCCTTTTCTTTTGACATTTCACAGCCAACTAGATGAAGTTTTATAACGAACACCTCGTACTTTGAAAAAAAAAAATTGATATTTTTAATCTTTTCAGGCACAGAAAAAATACCTTTGGATTCACTCCAATCTATTATTTCTCAAGTTTTAGAGGCACAAAATTAGACATCGCTAAAAAAGAAGGAATACTTTCTCCTCCTTTGGTCAACTTGAAGAAAACTTAGATTTTTTTCAAATGTTGTGGGATTTTTCATCTGAATGACGTCATTTCTCTCTGACTGTAGCAAACCGAATTTGAGTAAAAGTTATACTAAAACTTAAATTTTTAACGATGTCAAAGGCTAAAAAATTGATCATTGGAAATCGCTAAAAAAATAAGAAATACCCCCTTTGATCAACTTGAAGAAAATTTAACAAAATATATGTTCTTTTTCATTTGAATGCGAACCGCATTTGAATGAAAATTCTAGCACGAAACGATTTTTTTCACGATACGTGTTTACAGCTCATTTTTAAAGGGTCCAAAAATCAACTATCGAAGGAGTCTATTCCCAAAACTACTGAACAAATGGGACTGCCGTTTGTAGCATCTGAAAGTGCCACTTGATCTGAAAATCTATCGATTTACTAATAAGACAGAGAGGAAAAGTTATAGGGGTATCAGAAAATCTATTTTGCTATATTGTTTGTGGTGACTCTTTGAACTCAAAGACGCATTTTGTTTTTGCTTAAATATAGCCAAATTTTTTTTTGCATTTGTTTTATTGTAGATACTTACCTAATGTTGACACTCCAATGTCAAAAACACACTTCGATTTTTTTTTTCTGTTTTCCTTTTGGTTTTCTAGTTTTTTATGTAGTTTCTGACTCTCCAAAGTCGAATGCAAATTTTACCATCATCTATATTAAAATCTCGTATTTTTTGTTAATTTCTATTTTTATTTTTTGGAATAGAATAGACAAATTTATCAAACATTTTCTGTAACATTTCTGTTCTTTCTATTTTCTTATACAGTTTGTGATGACTCTTCAAAGTCAAAAACGCCTATTGAAATATTTTTGCTTAAATCTAGTAAATTTTTTGTTTTTTTTTTATTTTTTTTTCTATTTTTTATATTTATATTGACCCTTCAAACTTAAAAACGCAATTTGCAATCTTATTGTTTAAATGTAGTAATTTTTTTTGTAAATTTTGTTTTATTGTTATTCTCTTTTTTTGTAATTTTCTTTTTGTGTTTATCTCTTTTTTATATAATTTGTGTTCACTCTCCAAACTCTCCTATGTCCAAAACGCATTTTTCAATTTCTATTATATTCTCGGATTTTGTTTTTTTTTAGTGATTGTGGGATTTTCTATATTAAAATATAGTATTTTTTGTCAGTTTCTATTTTTTCTTTTTCTAGAGAGTTTGTGTTGACTTTCTGATGTGAAAAACAAAATTATCGATAATTATCTGAAAAATATCTCTTTTTTTAATGTTTCACTATTTTTTTATATAGTTTGGGATTACTTTTTTGGTAAACTTAAATATTAAAAAAAATGTGTGTTGTTTTTTATATAAATGAGACGAATCCAGTCTTCTTTCAACGTAGCAAACCGAATTTGAGTGACTATTTCCCTCATCCATTAAAGCTGCAGTGCAATTGTCACCGAATTCCAGCGACAAATGCACTCCTTACTGAAAATTGCATTCTGTTGGTGTGTGTATTGTTGATATCCTTAGTTACAATTGTAAGCTAATTGGCCGTCATCTTCAGGAAATATTCTATAAAATATGTTTGTCCACGACCACTTGATAATATACTGATATTCAGCTTGTTGAGAAAAGTTAAATAGGGCTCATATAGAGTCAGAGGGATATATGAGTTGAAACAGCGGGAATAATATCATTATTCCCTCTCGCCATTTAAGTTATATATGTTGCCTTAGCAACCAGTAGGTGTAGGCAACAGCGCAATATCAAATGCCTCTGCGTAAAAAATGCACTGGTGGCACCGGTTTTGCCGTCAAACGCGATTCTCAGTTTGACATTTCAATAATTTTATTTATACTACCTATAGATTTTATAATTTTTAATTATTAGACAATGGCCGTGGACAAAGTATAGTATTATACTCGCTTTTTATGGCCAATATTCCCAGAGGAGACTTGCGCCCCTCGCCTGCGGCTCGTGACGTAAACGTCCCCCTAAGGGAATAATGGCTATCATAAAAAGCTCGTTTAATAATATACTATTCTTGCATGTAAAATTTTAGAAAATTTTGCGTTCAGATTTGCTTCCCTGAAGAAACAGTTTTTATGCATTTTGATTGTTATTTTCCTAATAAGATCCCTCTCCTTCAGATCGGATCCTTTTTGTCAAATAACAATCAAAATGCATTCAAGCTGTTTCTGGGCAACAAACCTTCAGGCAAAATTTTCGGCAATTTTATATGCACTCAACATATTACTGTTGAAAGTTGTAGCATAAGTTAGTTTTTAACGATGCGAGTTTAAAGCTAATTACCAGAGGGTTCAAAAATCAACCATCAAAGACATCTATCTCCAAAACGACTGAACTAATGGGACTGCCGTTTCCAGCATCCGAAAAAGAACGACAGGAAAATGGCTTCACTACAATCGGTTCGAATATCAAAGATAAGTTGAGGAAGGAAGAAATATCGAAGAAGTGATAGGGATTCGAATTTTGAAATTGCTAATCTAAAAAAGAAGAAATTACCCCCCCCCCCCCACTTTTGGCCAACTTGTAGAACAAGTTTGCCAAAATACCAAACACCAACACACAACCAAAACAAGACGAAAGTAAGTTAGTTTTTTTAACGATGTATGTTTAAAGCTGATTTCAAAAGGGTTAAAAAATCGACCATCGAAGACGTCTATCTCCAAAACTACTGAACCGATGGAGTTCTGAATGGCAGGTGAAAGCGGCCTCTGATAGAGGACAATAAGATCTAGAAAAAATCGTTGGATTCATTCCAATCAGCCTATTCGAGGGGGTATTATTTCTCAAGTAATAGGGTATAAAAGTTGAAAATCGCTAAAAAAGAAGAAATACTACTACTTTGGTCAACTTGAAGTTTTACTTCACAACTGATCATTATTTCTTCCCAACTCTCGCATCTCCGAGAAAGTTGTACCTAACTGAACGACTTGTATTCTAAAAAATACCAGATACTCTTCATCATGCTAAGGATGATGAAATGTGGAATAAGCGTTGTTCAGGTTGGTACCTGATGTTTAGATATAATCAAAATTTGGACCTTATTGATACCTTTCCACGACGTTTCCTTGCGATGCCTTGAATATATACTTTTATCGAACAAACTCAGAGGGGGAGATTTAACGCACGCACTTTACGCATTTAATGAAGATTAATTGCACCAATTGGAAAAACTAAATTTAGTTTTTTCCAATTGGTGCAATTTTTTAGTATGTTTTTAGACATTGTCGTTACATGAACATTTTTGTAAATTCATGAGGCACCTCAAATTGGCATAATTCCTTTTCAAATTTCGAACCTCCCAACCAACCCACCAGTAATCAAATCTCCCGTCACAGAAGTGAGCGATGGCAACATTTTACGACAATCAAAACATCATTTAATTAATGCTCAAACGGACACACACACACACATAACACAAAATCAAACAGTTTTATTAAAAGTGCCGTGGCGTGGTGGTGCCAAAACCCCCATAATTCATGCCAATTACTGCGTGACGTTTGCTCTCGAACAGCAAAATTTATCTGGGCCTCGTCTACAAATTTGCGATTTTCAAGGGTCAATCGACCGCACCGTCATGGTGCTTTAATTGGGCCTATTTTGCGTTCTTTCTATCTCTGTGTACGTGTGTGCACACTGGCAGAGATATTGCACAAGCTCTCCTCGTAAATGTATCGAAAAGCTAGAGGGACGTGTCGACACATTTTCATCCAGGTGAAAAGGGTAAAATAAACGCCACTAAATCCGCCTCTATTGTTTAAATGTGATCCATTTTTCAGCGTGTAAAAGCGCTTTTCAATTGACGTGCCCCTTTCGGAACGTTCCCATTTATTCGACATAATAAAACTATGATTATCGAGAAAACGCGTCTCGAAATGGGAAATTGCAGTCTGAATAGAATTTTATGAAATGTCGTCGGGAATATTATTGATAACGGTAAAAATCCAGATGATTCTCGGCAATGCATTACTGCATCCAGCTGTTCCAGACCGCAAGAGAAATACAAAAAAAACAACAAAAGGAAAAGACTTCTCGATTTCCTTTTAAAGTACTGGTTCCTAATTAGGACAAAAAATCTGAGCCCAAATTTACCACCCCAATTCCTGAGCGGTGACGGGCTAGGGAAAGGAGGTGTCAAATGACACACCCGGTAAATTATACATCTAAACTTGTTTGAAAGGAAGTGCCAGAGGGTCAGTAATTTTTTAAATTTATGGCTGACACCATGCTGTTTTCTAATAATAAATGAGGGTTCGAATTAATATTAATTAGGTGTTTGATTTGGTAACATAACGCTTGCATACGACACAAATATTTGATGCAAACACGGAGGAATATAAATTTTTAAATTGCAAATGATAATGTCGGGGATATTCGAGTCAAAATAACACTGCAACGCTCGTGATGTAGATTTGCACATGTAACGAGGATCAAGCTACTAATTTGACTTTTAAAAATGCCTTTTGTGCTTTAAAATTTACAGCTATAGGCTATAGTTACGAGTTTCATGAAGATTGCCGGGGTTTGCATAGTGTTGTACCCAATTTCCAATTACATCATATTACTATGTTATGAGTAAATAAATATAAACTGTTGAGATTTTTGGTTGTTTTTACTTAAAAACTCATAATTTTCTTACGTTTTATTGTACCGTCTAAAAGAAATTTTGTCTGTTAAAACAAACGAAAGGAGGGGTACAGCAACTATTGTTTCGACGGCAACACTAGCACATTGTGTCATTAAGAGTAAAAATGTGTCCTTTTTTTGCTGAGTTCAGATATTGACGGCCGAAGAGAAGCTGAGGTTTGCAATTGTGAGAAAAAATAACAAAAATTCAAAATAAATACAAAAATATTATGGGGGTGAGAAAATAAAGGTTTCGTGCAAATTTGATAGAACCCTTTTAATGCAAACTTGTTTCAGCTTTCAGGTTCTGATGATGGTCTACAGGCCGAAACCAAGTGGACACTTAATAAAATATTTTGAAATTCTATATGTCCAGTGAACTATAAGTAAACAGCTGAAATACATGCTCAATGTTTTGTAAAGCTTAAAATTGTATTGATAACATTTAAAGTTAACTCAGGTTGTTTTCTTCTTTTACCTTATTTTTCGCAATGTTCTGTATTCGTTTTCACCTAAATGAGACGAATTCAATCCCCTCTAAGTGTAGCAAACCGAATTTAAGTGAAAGTTGTACCAGAAGTTTTTTTTTAAGGATTAGTGTTTAAAGTTGATTTCAAAAAGGTCCAAAAATCGATCATCAAAGGGGTCTATCTCTAAAACCGATGAACCGCTGGAACTGCCGTTTGAGGTATCTAAAAAGGAATGGCAAGAAAAAGAAGAAAACGTTGGACTCGGATTCACTCCAGCCGGTATATTATTTCTCAAGCTATTCAAAGTTGGAAATTGCTAAAAAATAAGACATTCCTTTTGGTCACATTGAAAAAAAAACATTTTTTTATGCTCATCTGAATAGGAAGATTTGCCTACTGTCTGAATGTTGTAGCATTAACTTGGTTTTTTTAACGATGGTTCCTAAAAGGTCTAAAAGTCGACTATCGAAAGAATTTATTTCCAAAACTACTGAATTGAAGAGACTACTGTTGTGCCGCGTAGGACACCTTAAAAAGAACGACAAGAAAAAGAAAAACTTGGACTCACTCAAATCGGTATATTATTTCTTATAGTTGATCAAATAGTTATAGAGGTGTAAATTTGGAAATGGCCAAAAAAAGAAGGAGTACGCCCCTTTGGCCAAGGTGTTCAAAGTGGGGTACCTACAAAACCACTCAACCGATGGAACTGGCTGGTTACAGCATCTGGGGAACTGAAAAATATTTAATAAAACAATTGCACGAAGTATAAATACCTTTTCTCCTCTTTTGATTTCCCTTCCCCTAATTCTTAAAAAAAAGTTTAACGAAAAAATGAAACTCTCGAAAACGACCTGATTGAATCCCAAACTTTAGGTCATTTTGTAGTTTAAAATATAAAATGCATGCAAAGGTTAGTTAACAAGGCATGACAGATTAAAATAATTCTTAAAGGGGTTTTATTCAAATTAAACTGATGACCTTTTTAGTCCTGCAGAGGTTAGTCACTGATTACTGTCATTGTATAGGTTTCGTGCATCACGTGACCTATCAACCAATCTGGAGGTATAGCAGCCTGAAAAAATTATATTGGCGTAAGTGGAAAAATTGTACTTTCATGCACCTATACCCCATTCATTTATTTTTGACATCTCGTTACTCCTTAAGTTTTTTTATACCTTCCTTTCATGGTATATTGAAAATGTGCGTTACAAATGTAAAAAGTCAGTTTTTTCAGCATCTACTTGATGTCAATAGTAGGTAAATGGTTTATTTTATAAATCCGTTTTTATTTAATATTTGTTCTAAGTAGTACATTTCCCATACTCAGTTTGCAGCTATTCAATTACATTGCCGCATAACTCGAAAGAATTAAATGAAATTAGAACATGGTACAGATCCTATCTGCTTCAAGTAAAGATTAGGAATTTATTTTCAAATCACATTATTGTTATCTGAAGACTGTATGATTGGAACAACTGTTAAGCATGCCATTATTTTAACTAAAGATATCTTGGAAAGAAGTTCAAACATCAAAATCATTTTTTTCACATTGCAATGTTTGTCTTCACAGTCATAGTGTTAATCAAGCAGGATACAATCATTCTAAGTAGTTACATAAGAAAAGAATTATACAGTGCGTTTTTTTTTAACGCGCAACATAGGATTTTACGTGTTAAATTTTTCGTGTCCTGTTGAGTGGGGTTCTACAAGCACAATTGCTATGAAACTTGACATAAGTAAAATGGGGGGTGGTGTTGGCTTTACCTCTATTGGCCGACTAGGTCCAAAAGATTGGTAATAACGCGAAAAACAGCATTTATTTTCTGAAAAATTGTATCTTTTTTCTCTCCTCGTAGCTATTGTTATTCAACTTTGCATGTCAGGTAAATGTCAAATGCAGGTAAAATGGCAGGTACTTTTGGCATTTAGAACGTTTTGTCGCTATTATTTCTAAGCTTTTATAACGAGAGGAATAAAACAATTTGTACTATTCGTGTAATTATTAATTTCTTACTCTTTGCACTTGAGTTTCCAAAAGTTCCAGATGTGTTTCCAAAAGTTCCAGATCCGGTGAACATAAAAAAATGGAAATAGTTTAAGCATTAAACTTAAAAAATATACACATTTTTTTAAGTTTAATTTGTCTTGTTACCATGGTAGTGGTAACATGATTTGGTAGGCACCTGCTCAAAATGAAATCATAATAGTTACGAGGAAAGTAAAAAGACACATTTTTTTGGAAAATAAATTACTTTTTATGTTTATACATTATTCCAAATCTTCAAGACCTAATTGGCCAGTACGGGTAAAGTTAGAACCTTCAGTTTTAATTTTGCCAAGTTTCATAGCTTTGGTGCTAATAGATCACCACTCAACATGGGTCCGAAAAAGTAACATGTAAAATCCTATGTTGCGCGTTAAAAAAGAAGCACAGTATACTCGTTGGTGCTTAACTTGTAGCTCCAATTATATTATTTTTGCTCTTTTTGTGTTAATTATAATTTATAAATAATTTTTTGATATTAATGTATTTTGAATTTTAAATATTTTGAAATTTAAGGAGATCGTTGAATAACTGTTGCAATAAACGGTATGTCGCAACCAAGAGACAGGTTTTGTTTTAATTCTTAGATTCAAACAATCAAAACCTTAAAAGTAACAATACTTTTATATTAAATTGAGGAGGAACCGAGGGAGGAACTTATACAATTTACTAAAATACCAGATCTTAACTGTCTACCTGATAGTTGTGGTGTGGTAGCCATTGATAATTATTTTGCCTTAATTTAACACTGTATAGTTCAAGTGTGTCCTATTTCTGACCACACTACCAAAATTGTTTACAATTATTTTCTTCTAGAGAGAAAAGAGCTTGACACCATTCGGTGCAAGATTTCCAGAACATAGGATAGAACTCACGTCTACCAATGATTAAATATCTTATTCCAGATTCCAGCTATATTCCAGCCGTATTATTCCAATCATTATATAAATATAGCAATCCACTCCTTTCTAGAGTTTATAGCAGTAGAACCTACTGGAAATATCAAACTTCAATTTCTATGCTCCTTTGTCTGAATTTGAAGTAATTTTAAGACGTAAAAAAGGTTTCGAGCATTTCAAAGAGTTGGTGGTACTTGGTGGTAGGTAACGAGTCCACACAATAATATTCTCCTTCTTAGTTTGGGACAAAAGTAATATTTCTTGTTTCATTATTAAGAATGAGGATTCTAGAATGCAGCTCCAGCAAAATTAAAGTCTTACTGTATTTAAGATATTTAAAAAAAAACTATCAATCAATCAATCAATCAATTAAAAATAGCTTTATTGTCTCAAAAAAATATTTTTATTGACAAAGCAGTGCATTAAACAAACAATAACAAGGCCAAACGATGTGCATAAGTTCCGAGAACCAAAACCAACTTAAAATTAAAATTCAAATGGATGCTAAAGTATAGCATAAAATACTCGTAGCATAAAATTTTACCATAAAAAAGGTTTAAAAATGGAAAAAATAACAAAAAAAGGAAAACAAAAGGATTTATACACACAAAGATACAACAAAGTGTTTAAGTTTAAAATTCGGTTCAGTGAGAGCAGAGTAATGTGTTGCGCCGCGCAAGTGTGAGTCAACAATTCAAAACATAGGAAGGTGAGAGCGAGCGGGAGACAGGAACAGATTCGAGGTGTTCTAGAGTTCCATTTCCTCTTGGAAGTCATGTTTTTCGTGATTTTCTCTTGTCTTGTTTATTATTAATTCTGTTTTTGAACTTTTTTGAAAGAAAAACTCGTAATTTCTGTCAATAAGTAACTCAACGTGAGTTGTACTTGACTGGTCCTTCGCAGCGAACGTTCTGAGAACTATACGAATTTCATGTCCACGTAACAAAGAGTATGAGCTAAAAACAATGGTACAGAATCACAAAATTTACAGGATACCCTCAAAGTACTCATTGACATGATAGTAAGCCCTCGCAACAAGCAGGCTCCTAACCTTACTCCTGAACCTTCTCAATGTTGGTAGCTGCCGAATGCTCGAGGGCAAGTGGTTGTACATTTTCTTTGTAATTGTCAATATTGAGCGCTTCAACCTGGAGGTGGCAGGCACAGGAAACGCAACACGGTTAACGCGTCTCATATTATAAAAATTCTGTCCTGCAGAAATCTGGTGTCTATACTTTGTGTAACTCAAGCATACTCACTCCAATATAAACAGGGATGGCAGTGTAAGCATTCCATTTTCCTTGAATAAGGTTCTGCATGAATCGTTGTAGCCTTTTCCCAGCGTAAACTTTAAAGCTCTTTTCTCCAATGTGAATATGCTATTAAATAGATACTCACTGCAGGTACCCCAAAAGCATATTCCATATCTCATATTCGACTCAATTAGGGCAAAATATGAGTTTCTAGCTGTTGCCCCATGGTTTCCCTCTCTTGATATGACGCGCAGAGACATTAAGCAGCAAGCCGTTTGACTCACACAAGATCCAATCATACCCAGGTCCGAGTCAATTCTGATATTCATCTGGTCCATATTCGAGGAATATCATAGAACAGTAGCTTCATCCGCAAACAGAGTATTGCTTCCAGATATGTCGAGAGTAGCCAGATCATCAATGTACAACAGAAACAGCAACGGTCCCAGAACCGATTCCTGGTCCCCAAACGCTACACTCTATGGGACAAGTATGATCGGAACCAGTCACTAGATACACCCCTGATTCCGTAACGCTCCTCAAGCTTATGTAGTAGAGTCCCATGGTCAACGCAGTCAAACGCCTTCGACATATCGCAGAAGACTGCCGCCGCCACCTTCCTTTTATACAACCGAAGATACAGGTTCTACAAGAAACACGAATGAAAAGACTGCATCGTCCGTACTTCTGCCAAACCCAAACTGCCTTGCAGAGAGCACATCGTGCCTGACAAGAAACAACTCCACCTGCCTTCTCACAATCCTCTCTATGATTTTTGCAAGGGTCGGAAGAAGCGCGAGAGGCCTATAATTATCCGCAATTTCCTCATTAGCGCCCTTAAAAATGGGTACAACCGACGCTATTTTCAGACTATGCGGAAAGAGGTCCGTCCTGAAAGAAAGATTTATGTAGTATACCAACACCTCCAATGCCACCTCCGGGGGGCCCTTAACACTCATGGTTCTCCTTAGCTCACTCAAATCCACAGGACAAAAAAGAACGATTCCACAATATTTACATGCTTAAGGAAATTTGTGAAAGGTATCGTTGGTGAAAGCTGACCAGAAACAGAAGTACTCATTCATATCATGTGCTGTAGTACCCACATCAGCAGGCATTGTTTTTATTTTTCCACTTAACTCGTTTACAAGTTTCCCGCTGTACGCTTCTTGCTTCAGAAATTCATCCTCTATAATACATCTCCTTTGCAAGGCTCAGATCCTTACGATATATGCGTCGGTAGTTATTGAAATACATAGCACACCTATTTTCATTAGAAAACAAATCTTCTGAGGTAGTACTGTGACGAAGTTACTCCAATTTCTTGCGAAATGGGAACGCGGTCCTAAAGTTACAAAAATCAAGTTCTATTAGTTAGGGTTAACCGAAAGATTAACAGATGTAGGTTAACTTACGGCATGTTTGCCAGCTTTTAAATTTGTGTATTTCCTTCAAGTTCTGGTGAGCGACCGGTAATCTTTAAGTAAAAGCAGTCCTTGGATATTTTGTTTTCATTGTTGTTTTCATATAAAAGAGCTGAGGAGCAAAATTTCAGATAGTCGATCGGAGTCGATCGCCAGCCGTTGAACAGTACAGATCGCCTAACCTAGAAGTACAACCGAATAGCATCACACCGAAGCCCCGATCCTTGTACCTAAGTCCCATTTTCACATCCACACACATACAGGCCATAGCGATTGTTGGGCCCCATTTTCACACACAGAACCATACACGGGTAATAGCGATCATTGGACCACCTCATTCACATAAAATATACAGGTCTCAGCCATTGTTGGGCCCCACTCATTAAGAACACACGAGTCATAGCGATAGTTAGGCTCCATTTACACACACACACCCAGGCCGGAGCGTTTGTTGGGCCCCACACCTATACATTTCACCGTCAACTTACCGTATTAGTTAAATTCCCGTACCCGTTCCCATCCAAGGAAAGCCGTATTCATAACCGTATTATTTCCTTTAAATCACCGACCGTTAGAGTGCCTCTCGCTATAATCCATAGAAGCCCTAAACTGATAAACTTTTGTAACCTTGTTGACATAGCATCTTGACAATAGAGTTTTACCGTAGTGATTCTACTGCGTATCTTTCTCTCAAATCGCAACTAAAGACAGAACGCCTGGACAACTTTCTCCACTGTTTAAAAGCTCCCCGATAGGCATCCTGTGGACCCCCTACCACGTAAAACCCATAGGAGGTGGCGCCAGAAATAATTTAATACCAGCGTGAACGTTAAACGGTCAACACCAACAGGCGCTTCCCTCACGCACAAAAAGAAGCGTTACAGTACAGACAGCGCATATTCATAGCAGACACTCTCAGACCCTTAGTAATCCACGGTTTCCCGCGTCTGCTTTTCAAAACCCTTATAGGAAAGCAGAGGTCTTGAGGCGGTGAAACGCCTCAAGAGGATTTTCCTCCCGCGTGACAGCTGCCCAGTCGGTTAGCCTATTCTTTTGCGAGAATTTTACAAAATATACAACCTCCCCCAACGCCCAGTAGGCCTTGCGCCATTTAATCTAGAGTTCACAGATAACCTGCACGAAATAGCCTCATGATCAAACAGGCCTTATGGACGACCTGGCACAGTCAACACTGTCTGTTTCCAGATTACAACACAGATAGTCTTTTAAAGTAGAGGAATGTGACGTTACTCGTGTAGGCTTCCTGACAAACATACTTAATCTAAACGAGTCAAATAATAGCTTCAACCTCCATGTACATTCGGAGGAGCCAAAACAGTTACAATTTAAATCACCACACAATACTACAACGGAATCAATCGGTAAACAGGTGGTACCCGTGTGACGTGTGACGCCACCTTCGTCGCTGACTTCCTCGACACTGCACTCCAGCACAGCGTTAGCTCTTCTGGTGTTCTTCCTCAGAATATCCGTTACCTCCTTTGAAGGCAAGCCCAGAGTAGTTGGTCGCTGACCCAAAAGCTCCGCAATGAGCCCCAAATATAGTTCTGTCAAATCTGCATCCTGGTTATGTGGAGAGACAATGTTTGTTGGAAGGTCATTCAAAACCTTTGTCATTATTGGGTTAAAAACAATTCCGGACCTAAAGTAAATTGGGCTTATGTCGATACCCTTCCGGATACCACGATACATCGTTGATTAATCTCAGTGAGACGTTGATATTTGAAGCACAAAACCTGCTAATGATATGGTGGAATCTACTATAAGTCTTCCTAGGAACAGTCCTTAGGTCGCACTTCCCTAGCAATACCAAGTTTGTGAATCTACTCACCGAAAGGATCTCATTCAGGTCAGCAGCACTCGGAACAGTGCGGCCAGACCTACCGTTTTTGCGGTAGATCTACCGTTTTGAGAGTTTGTCTACCGTTCTACCGCAGAGACCTTAAAATCTACCGTAATTCGAACATTCGGAAATATTAGTGAAGAAAATAAAAAACAAATATTTGATAATAAGCTATTATCATTTCCTAACAGCGCTATGTATAAAATGTAAAAATCTTAACAATAATACTCTGAGCCTGAATAACATAGGTACAAATATATGTATACCCAGGTAGCACGATGATGTGGCAATGATGTCATATGTAACGTCGGAATGACCTAAAACATGACGTCATGTGACGTCAAAATGACGGGCTTAAGTCACAGCCCACTGACGTGAAACCGTCGTCACCTTACTGACGTAAAACTGTCGTCAGCTTCGTGACGTGATAGTAACCTTTAGTTTACTGACGTGAAACTGACATCAGCTTGGCTACACAAAATCAAGTAACTTTGACGTCAGTGCTACGTCAAGTATATTTTTTAATATAAAAAAATCACAGTTGCATTCTAGAATTTTAACTTTGTTATTTTGTTTGATACGGCAAAAATTTATGAACGAGTAAATTGACAACATGGACGTCTGTCCACACATCCCAGGCGGAATAATGACGTTATTTTAACGTAATTATTTGGTAAGGATTGGTTACCAAAGACGTCATGGGATCACGTCTAAACATCGTCATAATGAGAAAGACGGTCGTAAGTCACAGACCGATGACGTCATTTTGCCACGTGTCATAACGTTACTTTGTGACGTCAAAATCACGTCACTTTGCGACGTGAGAATGACGTTAATTTACATTATTTTCTACAAACGGTTTCTCTTCTGAGGTGTATATTTTTGACTACGTCGAAAAATTGAAAAGCTTCTAAAATCCAAATTTTCTACTACCTTTTCGATTTTCACTTGGTAACAAGAAATTATAAGCTCTAAAAGTAATACAAAATTTAACAAAATTAACTTTAATAACAGGAAATTTTGGTCTAAAAAAAACAGCAAATTTTTTAATTTTTCACAAAATGTTTAAATTTTGACTAAAATTGTGAGTTATAATTTTAGTCTCAATGTAAAACAATTTTTTTTTTTAACTTTGAATGTTGTAACAGGAAATTGTAGTCTAAACCTATCAGACAAATTTAAAAGAATTACTTACTGATAAGAAATTTTGATCTGAAGGCAATATCAAATTTTTAAATTTTAACTTTAGTAATACGGAAATTTTGTGTAAAGCGTAACACAAAATTTTTTATGTTTGACTGGTAATAAAAATTCTTTGTCTAACAGTAACACAAAATTCCGACATTAGTAACAGGAAATTTTAGTTTACACGTAACCCAAAATTTTTTAAATTTTGATTGCAGTAACACGAAATTTTGGTCTAAACGAAATTTAAAAATTTCTACTTAGCAATGAGAAATTTTTATCTGAAAGTAACACAAAATCTTAAAATTTTACTTGCATTGTTAGTCTAAACGTAACACGATTTTTTGATTTTTTTTGATTTGATATCCTAATACTTTGGTCTAAAAGTAACAGAAAATTAAAAACTTCAGACCTCAGAAACAGGAAATTTTAGTCTAAACTTAACACAAATTTATTGAATTTTGACTGTAGGAACACGAAATCATACTTAGTAACAAGAGGTTTTTATCCGAAAGTAGCATCAAATTTTTATTTTTGACTATAGTAAAAGGAAAATTTATTTTAAACCGTAACACAAAATTTAAAACTGTTAGCTTAGCATCGAGAAATGTTGTAAAAGTAGCTAAAACACAAAATTTTTAGTTAAAATGTTAGTCTAAACGTATAACAAATTTTTTTAATTTTGACTTGGCTACGAAACCTTTTGGTCTAACAGTTACACGACATAAAAAAAATTGACGTTAGTTATAGGAAGTTTTAATCTAAACGTAACCTTTTTTTTTTTATTTTAAATTTAATAACCCGAAATTGTAGTTTAAAGGTAACGCAAATATAAAAAACACTTAGTAACAAGAAATTTTTGTTCCGAAAGAAACAACAAATCTTTAAGTTTTGACTGTGCTAACAAGAAATTTTAGCTAAGTGTAACACGAAATTTTGGTCTGGAAGTAACACAAAATCTTAAAATTTTAACTTGAAATTGTTAGTCTAGACGTAACACAAAATTGTTTAATTTTGACTTGGTAACTAGAAATTGTAACATGAAAAAAGTAACACAAAATTTACGAAATTTTACTTTAGTAACAGGAAATTTTAGTCTAAGCGTAACACACATTTATTGAATTTTGACTGTAGGAACACGAAAGTGTAGTCTAAACGTGACACAAAAAAAAATATTTACTTAGTAACAAGAAATTTTTATCCGAAAGTAGCATTACATTTTTAAGTTTTGACTTTAGTAAGACAAGAATTTATTTTAAATCGTAACACGAAATTTAAATTTTGACTTAATAAAACGAAATTTTGGTCTAAGAGTGAGTAACACAATTTTTTTTAATTCTGATCTATCAACACGAAATTGTAGTCTAAACGTAACACAAACATAAAAAAACAGTTAGTAATAAGACATTTCGTTCCAAAGGTAACATCAATCTTTAATTTTCGACTTTGAAAAGAGGAAATTTTAGCATAAATGTAACACGAAATTTTGGTCTGAAAGTAACACAAACATTTAAAATTTTGACATGAAATTTTAGCCTGGATATTACACAAAATTGTTAAATTTTGACTTGGTAACAAGAAACTGTGGTCTAAAAGTAAAGCAAAATTTGACTTTAGAAACAAGAAACTTTGTTTCCAAAGTAACATCAAATCTTTAAGTTTCGACTTTGGCAACAGGAAATTTTAGCTAATGTAACACGAAATTTTGGTCTGGAAGTAACACAAAATCTTAAAATTTTAACTTTAAATGTTAGTCTAGACGTAACACAAAATTGTTTAATTTTGACTTTGTAAGAAGAAATTGTGGTCTAGAAGTAAGACAAAATTTGACTTTACTAACAGAAAATTTTAATCTAAACATTTCACGACAATTTAGTCTGGAAGTGAGACAAATTCTCAAAAGTTTGACTTGAAATGTTAGTATAAACGTAACACGAAATTATTTAATTTTGACTTAGTAACAAGAACTTGTGGTCTAAAAGTAACACAAAATTTTAAACTTTTGGGATTTCTAACAGATAATTTTAGCCTAAATTTAACACAAAATTTTGAAATTTCGACTGTAGTAACATAAAATTATAATCTGAACGTAACACAAAATTTAAAAAATTTTATTTAGAAATCAGAAATACTTCCATTACATTGATCTGAAATTAACATCAAATAAGTTTTGACTCTTGTAACGTGAAATATTTGTCTAAAGCATAATACAAAATTTAAAACTTTCAAAAATGTTAGTGTAACCGTATTTGTTTATTTTGGCTTGGTAACCAGAAATTTTGTTCTAAAGGTAACACAAAATTTGAAAATTTTGATTTTGGTAAAAGAAATTTTTAGTCCAAACTTTTTTGAACCAAAACTAACTGAAATTTTGAAGTGTTGAATTTAGTAATAAGAAAATTTTATCTAAAGCGTAACACAAAGTTATTAAATTTTGAAGTAACGAGAAAAACTTACCTAAAAAATAACCCGATATTTAAAAAATTTTGCTTTATGAAGCGGCTACACCCCGATTTAAAATATACAATAAAAATCATTTTATCAATAGTTTGCATATTTTAAATTAATTTTTTTTGCTAAAAAAGTTAAAAATTTTATGAAATTGTCATCTAATATTTTTTTGCATAACTATAAGTCAATTAAATATGTTAAGTGTATACGTATTAGGTACAATAAATATACAAAAAAATTATTCGACTAAATATAACGTTATTATAACGTGACTATGAGTCGTCATTCTCATGTCGAAAAATCGACGTTACTTATTTGTCATTTTTTCATTAGGTGACGTGGAATAACGAATGATCATCAAAACTTGACGTTATAATGACGTCCCGTTTCCACCTGGGATCGTCAGAATCAATCAAAGCGACCCCATAGAGGGCGCCACAAAAAGGGGCAAATCGGCAAATCTCCATCACTTTGCCTTCCTCTCTAATATAAAATTATAAGAGAACCCCCTTGCATTATAAATGTTTTAATTGTTACTAGTAAGTCATTAATATTTTATTAATATGAACTAGATGACTTAATAATGACATCTTATTAACATCAGTTCTATGACGTGAGTTGATGACGTCTTTAGTTTGTGTGCCGTTATATTGGCGTCATTACATACGCTCCAGTCTCAACTGACCAACGCGACCATAAACGAACGTCATTTTGACGTCAGAGTGCTACTAGGATACATACATATTACAATGATATTACCCATTCACTTATTTTTTGTCATCTAGGTAGTTACCTTTCAAACCTTCATTTTTTTATACCCATCTTCTTTTAGCACATGTTGAGATGATATATTACTGTTTGTTATAACTTTATATGTCTGTTTCTTTTAGATTTTCAAAATGTGTTACACAAAACTCGAAAGTCAATAAATGTTCTCCAACAAAATAATGGATATATGTTTAAAAAAATATATAAAATTCACGTTTCCTATCAAAATTAAATTTTATACGCAATATCGTATCGTATTAGTCGAGTCAGTCAAATTACCGAAATATATGTATCTACCTTTTTCAGTCCCAAATCTATACCGTTTTCAATGGGCGGAATCTACCGCTCCAGAAATTTTTGATCTGGCAGCACTGACTCGGAATGTCATTAGTGATATCCAAGCATAATACTACAGTATCCTTTTCTGTGTACTCCATTGCTTTTCTAAAGAGATTTTCTACTATATATCTTGTGGAGTTGTTTCCCTTCGCTCTCCAGAGCTAAGGGGCTAATTAAATGCCAAGATGTAATACATCTATATGTAAACTAAATGAAACGAACACAAAATCTATGGCAAGTCCATAGATTTTTTTTTGTGTTCGTCCAGCTTATCCTTTGGGTAGGCATTTACAATCTTTGCGCTCTTGCTGAAATAAATCACTTTAGTACCTTGTTACCCCGTGTGACCAAAAAATGATTGGGACGTACAGGGGACGTTTGCTAAGAAGTGAAGTCTATGTGCTAAACTTCAAACTTCTTTTTTTTTACAATAGTATCGAGTCAAGTATATCCCACCATTTGGTTAAGGTGTGTAAGACAGGCCACTGATCTCGTTCAATCTCGACGTCTTAAATCAAAATAAAAGCAACACTGCTGTTAAGCCATCACATTCCCGGTAATGACACCAATAAATAGAAACGATGTTCGGCTTCGGCCTTTAGTCAGATAAAAACGTGATGCACCGGCCGGGATCTTAAAGATCACAAGATTAAAACGCAAAGCGCGCCCGCGTCACACTCTAACTAATATTTATGAGCGGCGAAATTAAATTTTCATAATACCCTGTATGGCTATGATTTATATTTTCGAGTGTTTTATGGCACCCATTTCGAACGCATAATAAAATTTTTCGACAAATATATTCGAGCTGTATTTCTGCCGCAATTGTTTGTTTACATGGAACGGGGCGAATTTATTGGCGGGAATATTTAATTTACCATCCCCGCCCCATCGTCGTTTCTATGTCCGATAAGCGAAGCCACGAGGTGGGCGGTCTGTTTACATAAATTATGAATAGCAAACAGAGGTTCTGATGACAAAAAATATCACCCGAAAATTCAGACCTACGAGATACGTCGCAAACCAAACATACGCCATTTAAACAAAAATCGGGGGTGAAGCTCTCTTAAGTTTATAAATAATGAGCTTTCGTTGTAGTTGTGTATTATTTGCCAAAACACATTGTTGGAAATACATGACCGACCCCGGCGTGACTGTGCGTGGGACCTCAAACACCTGATCTTAATCTAAATTGTACAAAGCACAGACCATTATCATCCGCGAATCGATTTCCATGACGAGAACAACAAAAGTAATCGCGTTCCGCAATCTCCTTGCATCGTTCTACAACAATTAGCCTCTTTCGGATAATATCCACTTTCAAATGTATTTTCTAATAAATCAACTTCCGTTCATTTGACTTGTCGAATTTTGTAAAACACACCTCAACACGGTTTGTCCGGTGTTTTTACCAGATCTGAACTCGTGTGACCGGACATCAATTAGACGGAGATGCGCAACCTTTCGACCCTACGGCTCTTAAGGAAAATCGGTGGGATATCTGGTAAACTGACAATTATTGGAGAGTAGTGGTTTATTGCGCGTTTATTAATTGTTAATAAGCAAGTAGGAAGTGCTTTTGATCGTCTCGCATACAGCATACAGATATACTTCAATGGTATAAATAATTTCTCTTTTATGTTGATAATTACGTGTATTGTTGTTTCGCTTATCCTCACATTTACTGAAATAAAATTCGTAAAAGTACGTGAAAAACTTTTAGCTTTCTTTTTGACCAATCGTAAGACGATCACGATGCTACTACGGAAATACTTTGAGGTTTTCAAATATTTCCGAAACGGTTAGAGGCGTCAAAATTGTGACAGCACTACTGGAGCACTGGTTTAGTTGAAAGTTAGCTAAAAACAAAAACAAACTAAATGGTGATATTTTATAAAACAATAAAGAGATCAAATATCTCGAAGAAATTAAAAGCATCAAAGTTATGCCTTTACTGATATTTAGTTAGAAAAAGTTAGCAGAATGCAGGTCCAAAATCGATGGGAATTCTTTGGTTGATAACAGCTCAGCATGCTGTACCCACATCCCTGAGAAACAATTGAACCTTGAATTTGATTTTCATAATTTCTGTTTTAGTAGCCCCTGGTTATCGAAAATTTGATTCTTTCAGTGGTATCTTTACTGAACACTCAAATTTACTACATTTTGAATAAAAAAAATTCATAAGCTTTATAAAAGAAACTTCTCAACGAGGCTATCAACTAAATTCCCTACAGTAACCAAGCCATTTACTTAGTTGTGACATCAAGTACCCGCTAGAAATCTGATTTTGGGTTAAAAAAAATGAAGGTTTCACAGGTAATAAGATGGTAAAAATAAATGCATGAGTAGTAAGTGTATAGCTGGTATACAGAAAGTCACTGAATGGAGTCAGGGTTTTGGTCTCCACTTTTGTACTCAGTCACTCATTTGTGAAAAAATATTGAAGAGGTCACTGTCATACAATTTCGTTTTTAAATTTGAATATATACTTTTAAAATAAAGCAAAGTTATGGCTTAACTTTTGAGATACAGAGATAAGTGACCAAAGTATTAAAGACAAAAACTACGTACTCATTGGTGGCAGTGATTTAAGCTGTTAACTATCTGTACCAAAATAAAAAAATAAATAAAACAGAAAAGAAAAACTAATAATAAAAAGAATTGCAAAGTGAAGTCATTCGAATTAAAAAGGTTAAATCGCTCATTATTGTCTTTAAATTAAAAAAAGTATTCAAGTTACCTGTGAAATGTTAAAATGAAAAGATAAACTGAAAAGAAAGATCTATTTACTTTAATTATGAGAGAGGAAGGCCTGTTTACTTTGATTATGTCAAAAATTCATCAAATTTGCAGAAAATCAAGATGAAATAAGGGCTAAAATAGATAAAAATGACCATCGTATAAGAATACTAATTTTAGTGTTTTTAAATAAATTTAATTTTAGAATAAAATCAAACAAAACTGATTCAAACATATGATAAAATTACATTTTTGGACCAAAAATATGTAAAATTGGACTCAGAATGCCTTAAAATGAAAAATTGATATTTTTCGAGAGAAAAAAAAGGATTAAGGCCAAAATCTTCGAAAAACTACTCAAAACGTGTAAAAATATAAAAATGCAAACTAAGTTTCTGAAAAAAAAAAAGGTTGGAGTTAGTTCGATTAAAAATCCATTAAAAATGACTTAGAGTGTGCAAATTGAGTGAAATGCAAATTTAATTAAAATTTTTAGTGATGAAAATTAAGGCCAAAATCGGTTAAAATTGACTTAAAGCGTTTAAAAATGAAAATTTGGACAATGGGAAAAAATTTGAGTTTGGGCCAAAGTCACTTAAAAATTACAAAGCACAAATTTCAAAAACAATTCAGGTTAGAAGTAGGGCTAAAACTGGTTAAAAAAATTCACATTGTCTAAAAATTCATATTTTAATGATTTTGGAGAAATTTCATTTTAGAACAAAATCAGACAAAACTGATTTAAATTTTAAAACTTTTAAATTATTGTTTTTGGTAAAATTAATTTTCGGACCAAAGTGAATAAAATTTGACTAAAAATGCCTCAAAATAAAAACATTTTGTTTTTTGAGAATGTCAGGTTAGGATTAGAGCCAAAATAGATTAAAAATTAATTGACTTAAGGGTTCTAAAAATACAGTTTAGGAGAAGGTCAGGTTAAGAATAGGGCTAAAATTATTTAAAAATTAGTTAGCCCTAATTCGACCCTGATCGAAGAGACAACAATTTGATTCTAAGTGGTTAAAAGTATCTCACATTGTCTAAAATTGCATATTTTAATTGACAAAATCAGGCAAAATTTATTTAATACTTCTAATTTAGTGTAATTGGTAAACTTAATTTGTTGAGCAAAAAATGGTGTGAAAAATGCTTCAAAATAAAAATTTGTTGTTTTTTTTGAAAAAGTCAGATTAGGATGGAAAATGCAATAATAGGTGAGAAATATATCAAAACTAAAAAAATAACACAAAAAAAACAATGACTACGCTACGTTGTAATTAAAACGGTTAAGTAGCTCGGTGCCTTTAAATTAAAAAAAAAATCATCAAATTGGATGTGATATGTCAAAATAAAAATGTTAAGTAAGAAAGGTGTTTTTACTTTCATTATGACATCCTTCGCTGTAAAAATTCATAGCCAACTTAATTATTTTGTCCGAACTTTTGGAGAAATTCAGATTGATATTAGAACTAAAATTGGTTAAAAGAACCATCGTCTAAAAAAACAAAATGAGGTAAAATGGATCCAAATCAATGGTAAAATTGGTAAAAAATAACTCACATTTTCTAAAAATGCATATTTGAAAACAAAAATTATATAAATCTTTTAAATAATGGTTTTTGGAAAAATTAGCAGAGTTCCAAGGAATAAAATAACTGAAATTTGACTAAAGGTGCCTCAAAATAAAAATTTGATTTTTTTTTGAGGAAGTCAGGGTAAGATTAGAGTCAAAAATAGACGACAAATGAATTAGAATGATTCCAAAAATGCTATTTTGGAGTGTGTGGAGTTCAGGGTAAGATTATGGCCAGCGACATTTTAAAAATACACAGAGCGCCTAGATGTAAAAATTTGAAGAATTTCTCTTGAAGACATTCAAGTTAGAATTACGACTAAAACTGGTAAAAAATGACTCCCGTTGTCTAAAAATGCATATTTGAAAAAAAATATTTAAATATTTTAAATTATGGTTTTTGGAAAAATTAGCAGAGCCCCAAGGAATGAAATAAGTGAAATTTGACTAAATAAGCCTTACAATGAAAATTTGATATTTTCAGAAAAAGTAAGGTTTAGAATAGAGCGAGAGAGAGAGAGAAAAATGGGTGAAAAGTAACTTAAAGGTTCTAAAAATGCAATTTTCAAGTTTTTGAAGAAGTCTAGGTTAAAATTAGTGCTAAAATTAGGGAATCCGACGACCTGTCAAACTAAAAACAATATGGCAGCTGTTGGCACACAATAATGCAATACACATCCTTGGCCTTGGAAGCAAAAGCAAATCAGTAATTTGTTTGTGTCACTATTGTCATTGTGAAGTAAGTACCTACTCACCTGGTGTAAAACTAGGTACATATACCATATTCAATTATTTTCTGCATTTTACATTGCCATGAAAGAAATTTACCCTGTATAACATCGACGGCAATTGTCGCTTACTTGTCGTGAAAACAGACACGGCAAGTACAGAATTAGAAGGTGATAACTAAAATCGACAATTTGAAAGGAACGATTTGTCAGATTTGATTTGTGACTTGTGTGCCAACAACTGCCATATTGGGTCACGTGGTTTGGATTGCCTAATTGTCTAAAAAATACACAAAGCGTCTAAAAATGCAAATTGGAGCATTTGGAAAAATTCAGGTTAAAATTAGGGCTAAAAGTGGTTAAAAACCACTCAAAATGAAAATTTGATTGTTTCTTAAGGAAGTTAGGTTAAGATTAGAGTCAAAAATGGATAAAAAATTAATTAGGAAATTAGGAAAAATGCTATTTTGGAGTTTTTGGAGTTCCGGGTAAGATTATGGCCAAAGACATTTAAAAAATACACAGGGCGTCTAAAAGTGGGAACTTGTAGGATTCTTCTTGAAGAAATTTAAGTAGAATTAGGGCTAAAATTGGTAAAAAATAACTCACATTTTCAAAAAATGCATATTTGGAAAAAAAAATGATTTAAATCTTTTAAATTATGGTTTTTGGAAAAATTTGCAGAGTTGCAAGGAATAAAATAAGTAAAATTTAACTAAAGAAGCATCAAAATAAAAATTTGGGGTTTTCAAATAAACTCAGGTTTGGAATACAGCCAAAAATGGGTGAAAAGTAACTTAAAAGTTCTAAAAATGCAATTTTCAAGTTTCTGGAATTTTTGGGTCTTCAAGAAGCCTAGGTTAAAATTAGTTCCAAAATTATTTAAAAAATACACGAAGCGTCTAAAAGTGCAAATTTGGAGCATTTGGAAAAATTCAGGTTAAAATTAGGGCTAAAATTGATTAAAAATGACTGACATTGTCTAAAAATGCATATTTTATTGTTTTTGAAAAAATTTAATTTTAGGACAAAATCAGGCAAAATTGATTATTTTCTAAATCATTCTTTTTGGTAAAATAAATTTTTGAATCAAAATAAGTGAAATTTGACTAAATATAAAAATTTACCATTTTTTCGAGAAAGTCAAATTAGGATTATGGTCAAAAAATTGACGAAATATACTTGAAGGTTCTAAAAATGCAATTTTTTTTTATAGCTCAGGCTAAGATTAGTGCTAAGATCGGTTAAAAATGACTCAAAGCGTCCAAAAATTGCAAATTTTGATGTCCTGGTGAAATTCAGGGTAGAAATATGTATAAAAACATGTTTTGTTTCGTTGACCCGTGTTTTCAAGACAAACATGTTAAAAACTAATAAAGACAACACAAGATGAGCTACCTCAGCACAAGACTTCTTGTCTTGTCCTTTCTTGCACACTAACATGAACTAATACAGAGCATAACTAAGATGTTTTTTGTTACTTTGGTTGATAATTTAAACTGCCACAAAACAAAAACACTCTAAGAATTAACCATGCGAATCAAGATACATTATTACAGAAGAAAGGAGTAAGTCACGTTTTGCTCTCATTTTACTCCTAGACAGCGAATGTATAGAAGAAAAATTATAAAAATCTTGTTTGAAACACGTAACGTAACAAAAAATTTTCTTCAGAGGGTATTGAAGGAAGCATAAGGATCTAAGGATCAATAATTACACACCTCTGTTCTTGAATAGAATTGATTTGTATAACATTTCATTACTACCTCCCTCAAGCTTTTCATACGCCATAAAACATTCGGGGCATTTTAATGACCTTCCTAACATTTTCAGCACAAACCCAGCAATGTATGTCACAACATTAATAGTTAGTTCTGATAAATCTATGAAATGAGGCAGGACATCATAGTCATGATCCTGCAATTGTTGTAAAGGTTCCAGGCCATATTTTCTATACATAGACATATCATATGACTTGGGGCTGTTGCTGACAAGTTCTACTAGGAATACTCAGTACTGTTGTTGCAACAAGTACTTTGCAGTTTCCAGTCTTCTGAGCAAATGTAGTGTGAAGCAAAAGGCGTCTCATTGTCCTCATATACTGAAGAGATGAGGGGTTATTATTCCAACCATTGCGACTTCTATAAATTAAAAATGTTTAATAATTTATTTAGTATAATATTTTATTACATAGCATATTAGAGATTCAAGGGCAATCTCCTACCTGACTTAACAAAAAAATGTTTCCAGATGATCTTGGGACACTTATATGTTCAACAAATAACTGAGTTCACCATTTTTAACATAATCATCAAATATGCCCATAATTGACATAAGACCCTCTGAACTGACCTTCAGAACGAGTTACTAAAAATAGCTATTGAAAAGAGTACAGTAATAAAGCCCAATTTTATATAAAGTGATCTTTTAACGGTTATTCTCTAACTGTTTTCTTTTTTTTCCTGGATAAACCCAACAATAATCTGCCTACATCTGCATTCTGCTTAAATACCAAAAAACGGTAAGCTCTTATTATTATAACCAATCAAGGCACATTGGGAACTCGATTAATTATTGTTAACAATTGTAAGCTCTGTAGCTCTTTTTTTCAATTACGACAATCCAAACAGTTCATACGTGAACAATATTTGTTTTCGCTGATTGCTAGACGGAATTGTGGCTGAAACGGCACAAAACTTTTAATAGGGAAAAAACTGAAATGGAATACTTAAACACATTTAGCTTTTAAAATGGTTCATCATCATTTCATTGATTTTTAAAATCGTTTTCGTGTCAATATAATGAACTAAGACTCCAGTTTTAAGCCATTTATGTTGGTCTTAAATAGCTTGAAACGATAAGATATTTAAAGAAACAAATACGTTTTATGATATGTGTTTCTGAGAATAGTATCATAAATGTAACCACTTATTCTAGACTGAAAAATAAGAAAAAAACCTTATATAATCATATATCGAAAAATGCTTGGTTTACCAAATACAGATGAAAAGTTACATTTTGAGGATGGCTTTTAATTAATATTTCCGAAACATGCAGATTTTAATTAAAGCAATTTGTTACCACAAATTTTGTATGCTCACCCCAATCCTTCATATCCTGTACATGGCAAACAAAGCAATTTTCGATATATGTTAACAGAAAGTTTTTTTCTTACTTTGAAGCCTAGAATAAGTGACTACATTTATGATACTAATTTCAGAAACACCCTGTATATAAAGATAAATTTGTCACATATGTTAACTCTCATATAAGCAGTCTTTTAATATAATAATTTTTTAATTATTGCAACCAAACGCGTAGATTTGAGAAGGTCAGCTGATATTTTATTAACAATTTTTTTATCTTCCGCTTTTTGACACTTTTAATGTCAGATTTTAGAGCATTCTAAATAAAAAGGGATTTAAAAAGCGACTCTTATATTGACTCGCTTGGATATACAGTATGCGAAAAAATTCTATTTGGAAAGTTCATGTTTCTTTGTATGGTAATTCCAACAACAAAATCTTTGAAACGTTTAGTAGTTGCAATCTAAGGTGTTTCCCAGGCTTTGAAGTCCGGTCCAATGGAATTTCTTCCTGACATTCGTCTACAGCTGCGGCAGACTATCGAAGTCGATGAGGCAATGGGCAAAGTGATCTCCCGTGCTTCCCGACGTTGACTTGACTGGGGAGGGGGTAGTGGTGGCGCGGGGTTGCGGCGCACTTGAAGTATGTCGTAGAACTCGCTTCCAGTCTGCATTTAGAAACGTAATTTCCTCTTTCCTGTTGAAACTGTTGTCGTGTTTAAGGATCATGGTCTCTCGTTAGTCTCGGATAGAAACGCTGTGATTGATATAAGATATTCACCTCGTTAGAAAGGATGTCGTGACCTTCGGAGAGAGCGTGCTCTGTTACTGCTGACTTTTGTGTTTGTTCCAGCCTGCAACTCTTCTTGTGTTCCATAATCCTCGTGTTGACACTGCGTTTTGTGGTGCGAATGTACACCGAGCCACAGCTGCACGGAACTCGGTAAACTCTGGGTGCCGATAGGGGATCTCTGCAGTCTTTGGCCGATCTCAAGGTCTGTGTTGCATTGTACGAGTGGGTTTAAAGATAGTTTTAACATTGTGCTTTTCTAGTAGGCTGCTTTGTGGATGTAAGGTAGACTAGCCCATCCGCTGTTTTCTTCATTTTTTTCCACTGTTCCTTCCTGACGCTCTACATTCCTTGGACGGATGGCCCTATAGAACTCGTGCTTGATATATCCATTCCAGCCAAAGGCTCTTTCCAGATGCTTCGTTTCCCGTTCCAATACAGCCGGCTCACAGATTCTCTTGGCTCTCACAGACAGAGTCGTTATGACTCCCCTTTTCTGTCTGGTGTCGGTGTCGGTCAGTGTGTTAGTTTTCTATAAAGAGTGTGCGCAAGCTTCCGATTCGGCCTCTTTGATACTAAAACATCCGAAAACGGTAGGCGTCTTTCCTTTTCTATCTCCATAGTGAGTTGAGTTCATGGATTGATAGAGTTGAGGTTTAAGAGGAAGTTTTGAAGTTCTTCCTCGCAATGGCTCCAAACAACAAAGGTTTCGTCCACGTATGTTAGGTGGACCATGACGTGGGCGAACTTCAAAACTTCTTCTTGCAACTCACACACCGACTACAAGCAAGTTCTACGACATACTTCAAGTGCGCCGAAACCCCGCGTCACCACTACCCCCACCCCACTGCAGCGCAGCGGCGGGGGAATAAATACCACGGAGCTCCCCACAGTCGAATCAGTCAACGTCGGAAAGCACGGGAGATCACTTCGCCCATTATCTCATCGCGTTTGATAATGTTTCGAGCAGGAAGGAATTCCATTTGACCACGGCTTCAAAGCCCGTAAAATACTTTAGATTTTATTTTGTCCGGCTGTGAAAGCCTTCATAGTCTTATTTAATAGTTGAGTTTGGAAATCAGATGAATGAAAAATTTTTCTATTGAACACTTTACTTCTGTTATATATCGTATCGTTATACTTACTATTTTGTAGGAAAAAAGCTCTGATTAAACCCCTTGTTCTATGTAGTTCAGCCGTTAATTAAAGGATCTTACCTGAAACAAAAAAAATAAATTTTAGATAAATTTCCACCTTGAGACAATATATTTAAGGATTTTTTCTACCTCAGTGTGGTAGTGAGGGAAAATCTATTATGTGAATACCTATAGGTGTTATCCCGCATTCGGGCATATTTTTATCAGGGTTATTCCCTAAAATGGTGTTTCTCTTCAAAATATAAATTATTTTTCTCGAAGAATATTGAAGATAGTGACATTCAACAATAGTACCTCTTTTATGTAGAAATCTTTTTTTTTTAGTTTAGGTATTTTTTATACATTACCCCCTATCACCCGCCCCTGGATAAATGTGTTCATATGTATTTAGTTTGCAAAAAAACTTTTGGTAACACACCAAATTTTGTTTATTAATCTCGACATGTTTCGAAAATATTAATTAAAAACCATCCTCAAGACCTAACTTTTCATACCCTATATGGTGAACAAAGCATTTTTCAATATATATGTTTATATATTTTTTTTCTTATTTTGGAACCTAGAATAAGTGGTTACATCAATGGAACTATTTTCAGAAACACCTTATATATCTTTAGTACAATAAGGAATTTAAATAGTTGAATTAAGTCGTAAATATTGCAGACGACAGGCGAGTATGCAAACTTATCCAATATACATAACACGAAAGCGTATCCGTAAATTGGTAACCTTAGACTTTAGACCTAACTGTCGGTGGTTACCAACGACAACCTGCATTTATCGCCATAATTACATGATTACGTCGCCGATATGGCCGTGGTATTGGCAGTTAACACGTCGACTCAGCCAATATAGTAATTCTATACCTATTAATAACCGTTATATTGCCAATAGGTCAGCTGAATCAATAGAAAGTGGACCTTTATTTTATTACCCAGTCAGTATAGGTTTTCATCATAATAAGAACTTATTAGTAAAACATATTTTCTAATCACAAAAAAAAACTATTTTCTGCATGTGAAACAGGTTACAATAAATTTCAATCACGTACGTGTGGCACGTCAGCTTCTCGCATTAATTTTACAGTAAAAAACTCGTTAATTAATGTGTGAACGGCTCAATTAATTGTTAATGTATGTGAGTATTTCAGTTGGCCAAAAACGTGTGCTCTGAAACTGGTTGAATTGTTTTTCTAAAGGTCGCGAATGCATTACAAATCACATGCTTGCCAACACAATATCCTGCAGAAAGAATTGGGTGTGTTTACCTTTAAAACTATTGCAAAAAAATACGATTTAGCTAAATTCAGTAGATACCAGCATACAGTTTATAAAAGTTTAAAAGCCATTTTGTACTTTCGACCTTGTGCAGGTAAAGTAAAAAAAAAGCCAACACTGTGATAAAAATAAACGTTAAGTTTATCGTTGGTGAAGTTAGCAGGATTGGGACAAATAATGCACCTCTTCTTTATTCGAAAATGGCCGACGTTTCGACTATTTATTTAGTCTTCATCAGGGCTATTCTCACTTAGAGAAGCTAGTCAGTTAAAAATCTATTCATGAACTGACTACCCTCTCTAAGTGGGAATAGCCCTGATGAAGACTAAATAAATAGTCGAAACGTCGGCCATTTTCGAATAAAGAAGAGGTGCATTATTTGTCCCAATCCTGCTAACTTCACCAACAACTTACAACTTAAGGACGCTAATTACAACAATGAGTTAAGTTTATCGGCAAAAATATACCTACAAAAGACAGCTAATCAAATTCCTCAATGTTATCTGTTGAAACCGATTAGCCCGTAACGGTTTATCAGAATCGGTATTAACACCTCGTGTACATAATATTTATGTGCACATTTACGACTCAAGTTCAAAGAACTGATGGTGCAAATAATAAATGATAATAAATGATTGATATAACGTTGCAAATTCGATATTTAAGGTACACAAGAATATTTGCAAAGACTACCCAACACCTGGCTTAAACCAATAATTGACGTTGGTGTAATGCATGCTTAATGTCCAGTATTTAACTTCCGCGAACCGTGGATACAGTTAGCTTACCCTTGATCAATGGCCACCGGTATTGATCTAATCAGATTTTTTTTCTTAACTGTCAAGAGTTTTTATGCATACTTAAGTATGCATAAAAAAAGACCAAAATTATAGAATATGATCACTCTTAGATAGAGTTTATACAGCGATAAGAAGTCTTAGTAGAAGTACTAGGTACGTCCAAAACTGACAAAAAAATCAATATTCTGAATCCATCCAAAATCGCGATCAACGAGATCGGTTCTAAAGAAAAACGAACAAAAAAGAATACAATCTTCAATAAAATCGATTTAAGATTCATCAAGTAGCGAGTTTATTTTATGTTATATTATAATAATTTTCCTCCAACAATGTGATTAAAATGATAAGTTTGTTATACTTACAAAAAACAATATTTCTGATTTTTCGATGATATACAAGGTGCTTCAAAAAATAGTGCCACAAATGTAACCACTTATTCAAGACTTCAAAATAGAGAAAAAAAAAATTATATAATCATATATCGAAAAATGCTTTGTTTACCATATACATGGTTAGATCATGATGATCGTTTTTAATTTATATTGCGGAAACGTGTCGAGATAAATTAATAAACTTTGGTACCTTGCTATACATATTTATGCCCTTTCTACCAATTAAGTAGATATGTAGTGAAATAATTTAGTGGTTACATTTATAGTACTATTTTCAGAAACATCTTGTATATTTACAGTAGTCATTTGTGTATTGTGTATTTTTGAGCTTTCATTTGGATGCGCGATGTTAAATGTTCTGTTTTATAAATTTTGGTGCGCCAATGACGTATCTAACTGACCTCTATCTATCTGCTGCATGATTGGTAATGGAAAAAAAAATTATTTGTTTCAATTGATACACTACATAAGAGACCACCTATTATTGGCAATAAGTGTTCTGTAGTAAAAATTGGAAAAAAGTAACGATCTTCGATATTAAAAAGAAAATTCGATCTTCAAAAAAAAATCGTTTCACATTAAATCGATTCCAATTAATCCATTTTTTGGTAAAGACAATCGATCTTCGATAAATATCCATTCAAATCGTACATGCCTGTTACTGGCCACTCTCAAACTAAAATAGGTGGTGTTTATTTAAAAACATCGTCTAGTTGGCCGTACAATTTCAAAAAAAAAACGATGAAAGAACAAAAGTCTTTTACTGTTCCATGACCTTTGCATATGCCATTTTTTCTGCAAAAAAATCATAGCCTTCTAGATGCCATTTTCTAATGAGTACTGGGTATTGTGGTTACCGTCTGGTAGTACAGTAACCCACAGTTCATTTGCTTCTCATGAGCTACATTGTTAGTCATAAAAGATTTTGGCGCTAAAGGTCTCCCGAGTGCCGAAACTTTGTCTGCCAAGAACTGCGTCGATCGATTCAATCTATACTAAAAAATTGAAAATTTGGTAAGGGACTAAAGTCGGTGGGGGCAACTTTTCAATATGACAGCATTTTCGGTTATACCTGAAATCGAGGGGGAAATTAAGAATTCTGATAGATAAACAATGTAATATACAGGGTGTCCCAGATAAAAGAAACTACATGGGAATTTTAATTAATTAATTTTGGTTAAATGGGAAAAAAGTTGCGCTATTCCGAGCCCAATCAGATGCTGTATCGAAATTAAAAAGTATCTACAGAGGTTTTCAAAATATCGTGCAAAACCTAAAAATTGTATTTTTCGAAAAATTGAAATGTCGTCGCCATCTTATAAACAAATTTTATAAAATTTAGTACTTTGTATTACCGACTACGGGCAATCGAAAGAAGTTAACGATTTTTTTCTAGAACTTTTAGTTTTTTTGCAACCACAGCCAACTTTGTTATTTCTTATGGCCGCCATATTCGATTGCTACGTTATCAAATAGTGCATTAAAAGAGCTTTGCAACTATCTATAACAACCCTATTTTTGAATGGCAAAAATTGTAAATGTATTAAAAAACAATTTTTCACTTAGTAGTTGGCTCTGAAGCAAAGGTCACAATTTTGTATCTGCCAAAACTTTGTTATTTATTTGCTATTATCTGTTCAGAATTTTATTTTCTAATTTCACTTTGTTTTAATTATCGTCAAAAAACGCAATTTCTTAAAAGAATTATTTTATTTATGATACTAAAGTTCACAACTAAAACATTATTTATGATTAAACTCTAAGCAAAACTAGAAACTAAAAACCGATGACAAAGCGTTGAATTAAATTAAATTAAAGTAAATGTTCGAAAATTCCACCGTTGTTATTAATGCACGTCCTGGATCGATGTATTAGCGAAATACATGCATCTTTAACCATTTGTCCAGGCACTTCTTCTATGGCTTGAAGAACAGCTGCCTCAAGTTTTTCTATTGTGATATGGGGAGTACAATAAACTTTATCCTTTAAGTATCCCCAAATGCAAAAATCAAGAGGCGTAAGGTCCGGCGAGCGTGCAGGCCAGGCAACCGGACCTCGATTTCGCATCCAGTTATTTCCATGTTGCTGATTCTAATGGTCAGTTATGATTCTCGCATTATGTGGAGGTGCTCCATCTTGGTGGAACCACATGTTCGCTACATCTTGAAGAGGCAAATTATCTAAAGTTTGCTCGACGTGATTTTGTAATATTTCAGAATATCGAGGTGCAGTCAAATTATTATGAAAAATTTTAAATAGTATGTGTCCGTTTATGACTCCGAGGCATACATTAAAACCCCACCTAACTTGATGGTGCACCTCACGATTTAAGAACGGATTTTGCTCGGTCCAATACCGAGCCCAATACACGTTGTTGTGCCTGTTAGATACTCCACAGTTTGTAAATCTGTTTTCATCAGACCACAGCACCTTAAGCGGAAATTGAAAATTTTCTTGGCATTTTTCTACGAACCAGTTGGAAAACAATATTCTTCTTTCAAAGTCACCAACTCGGAGTCCTCGACTAACATGTGTTTTATATCGACGATACTTAAATTTTTAAAGGATTCTCTGAGCAGTTGATTTAGGCACTTCAACATTATTTTCTAATTGACGAAGGGAGGTACGAGGATTGTCGATTACAATTTGCAAAACAAGATTTTCAATATTTTCATTAGGCACTCTATTTTGATTGTGTTTTTTAAAGGAACCACAGGTAATTAAAGAATTTCTAAGCATTCTGAAGATCGATTAGCGTTCATATGACACAAAATGAAACAATCATACAAGTCCCTATTTGAAAACTTTTCCATATTAAATTTAATTGGTTGTGTAAGTCAAAAAATATCACAACTATTTGAACAACTGTAAAATTATCAGATAAAAGCAAATAAATACCAACGTTTTGACAGATTGTTACGTAGCTATGACAAGAAACACAATCACGGCATTTGTTTCACAGCCAACTAAGTGAAAAGCTGTTTTTAAATAAATTTACATTTTGTGTGATTCAAAGATAGGGTCGTTATACAAGGTTGAAAGGCTTTTTTTTATGCACTATTTAATAACGTATAAAACCAATATGGCGGCCATAGGAAATAACAAAATTAGCTATGGTTGCAAAAAAACTAAAAGGTCTAGAAAAAATTCGTTAACGTCGTTCGATTGCTCGTAGTCGCTAGTACAAAAGTACTAAATTTTATAAAATTTGTTTATAAGATGGCGATGAGATTTCAATTTTTCGAAAAATACAATTTTTAGTTTTTGCACAATATATATATTCGATACAGCATCTGATTGGGCTCGGAATAGCGCACCTTTTTTCCCATTTAACTAAAATTGTATCTCTTACCGTTTCGGAAATTTTATTCTTTTATCTTTCTTTTAGCTGGGATACCCTGTATAAGTCAAATCCGGAGCTTAACTAAGAAACAAACCTATAAAACGTTTTTCTTACCTTACTAAAAGTATTCAAAATTTGTTTCGTTGGAAACCTACAGCCGTTAATTGTTAAATATATAGACTAACCGTATGAACTAAAGATCTTCATAAAAAAAAACCTCGTAGCAAGCCATAGAATTAACACTGGACTTTACATTTTCTTGAGGTCATCTCAGACCGACTGTTCTAATTCCATGGCCTACTTGCATTTTTTTTTAGAGAACATTGAGTAGAATGTTACATTTTCTGTTCTGCTCCCGATAGTTTTTATCTAGATTTCAAAGATTCTGACAATGTAATAAATAAGTCAAATCCGGAACTTAAAACTAAGTAAGAATAAACCTATAAAACATTTTCTTGATTTAATTAAGATACTAGAATTTGCAGTTATTAAAAAAAAACATAGATTAACCGTTAGAACCTCTACAATTTGAAGAGAATAGTCTTGAAAAAGCCATAAAATAGAGATCAAAACGTCGACAATTTCTGCGTAAAAGTATCATTTTGTTTCCCGATAGCTTTCTCCTGAAATTCAAAGATTCTGACAGATTAACACTGTAATATACCTATGTAAGTCAAATCCGAAGCTTAGACCTAACTAAAAAAAAACCTATAAGACATTTTCTTGACCTACTGAAGGTATCCATAATTTGTTTCATTGAAAGCCTACAGCCGTTATACAAGGTGTCCCGTAAGCACATGATCAAAAGGGTACTACGACATTCTTTAGGTCGAAATATGACAATTTGACCTAACTGTCATTAGGAAAAAGTGTCTGGTTCCAGTGCTATTGATGGTCAAAGTTCTTGAAAAAAAAAATGTTTCCTGTAATATCTGAAGAACGTTTCGATGGATTTTAATGAAACATGCTGTGGATTTGTTTCTAAGCAAGGGTCATGTTTTGATGAAACAACCTCGTCTATCCGCCTTCGGCAAGTGGTAAGTTCTTCAGTGATTTGGTTTAGAAATTACTAGAACTTTTTGTTTCATTGTTGGAATTAGTTACTTTTTTAATGTGATGCAATGGTCCTTTTTCAAGACATTAGTGCTCTTGGTAAAATATTGTAACATTCATAATTTTTACACAAAAAAATATTTTCTGTCTTCATGCTATTTACCATTTTACACATTTATTACAAATAACGTAGTCACCAGTTAACTTGATAATTATCAATTAACTAACAAAGTTTTAACGATGATCTGACAGATTCAAAAAATTTCTAATAAAGAAAATTCCGCCATGATGATTTTTTTCCTTTGCATTTAACCATTTTACACATCCATTGCAAATATCGTAGTAATCGGTAATTTGAAAATTAGTTTACTGTCAATAGAAATCTGCGACAACAGTATAATTTTATTTCATTAAATATTTTCTCTTGAAGTCTGAGTTTATCGTAGTCGTTGTCGTGATCATTTTTAGCATCACATTTTTATGATTACCACTAAAAAGTTGGATAAAACCGGGCTCACTCGCAAAAAAATAAAGATATTCTTAGGAAAAATAATTCTTTATTGAAACTGGACCCCAGGCAGGTAACAAAACGGACGATTCTAAAAAAATGGAAATTATAACAGATGATCGATATGCCCTCCATTTCCTCGAACGCATAGCTGGATCCTTCGAATGAAATTGAATTGAGCAATCCTCAATATTTCCGGATCATCCCGAATTACGTTCGCCTCATTCTTAATCCTACGTAATAACTCTTCCTCGGAGTCCACTGGAGTAGCGTACGCTTTACTCTTTAAGTCACCCCATAAAAAAAAAATGTAATGGTGTTAGGTCGGGAGACATCGGGGGCCATTCGACGGGAACATCTCTCCCTCTTCTTCCGAATCATTTGTGCGGGAAAGTATAGTTTAAATGTGTAGTTACATTTCTACTGGAGTGTGGAGGAGCACCATCGTGCATGAACCACATCTGAACACGAACATTGAGAGGGTCATCCTCCATTAGAAGTATTCTCTAAGAATTCGAGATAATTTTCACCATTTAAGCGGCGAGGCAGTATATAAGGACTCAGATGAATGTCTCCGACGATTCCGGCCCACACATTATTCGAAATTCCAGCTGAAAGTGGTTAATACGCTTCGCATGAGGGCTTTCTTCTGCGTAATGATGGAAATTATGCGAATGAAAAATACCACTTCTGGTAAATCCAGCTTCATCAGTGAATAAAATGTTGCGGGTAAAATTTGAGTCACGTGCCCGCGCACCTTCAATAAAGTGGCAAAATTGAAGTCTTCTATCAAAGTCGAGAGGTAGAAACACTTGAACAGGCGTCGCATGGTATGGATGAAGCAGGTGCCGTCTTATGATGCAATTAACTGCACTTTTTGGTACGCCAAATTCCAGTGACAAACGGCGAGTACTAATACTTGGAGCTTCAGCGACCCTATTTAAAATGTCCTCTTCAACGACCGCATTATGAACTTGAGGACGACCCACACGGTCAACGCCTCGAACACCAAATTGTCCTGTCTCTCGCAAACTCCATTCAATCCTCGCAAATGTCCGGTAATCTGGAATACGTCGATTTCGATAACGAGCAGCGTAGACGCGAACACTCTCACGCGAGTGAAACATCTTGGACTTCCATTGTTTTTTTTGAAAACGAGCAAAGTTTTCACTGCTCGAAACGTCGTGTAAAAAAAAACTCAATAAAGACAATGGAAGTCCAAGATGGTTTACTTAATAGTACATCATTGTCTACCACCTTTAAACAAACTCTCACGCAAGTTGTGCGTGAGAGTTTGTTCGCAAGGCAGGGTTCGCAAAACCCTAAGACTATGACCATGTCAGTCATTTCTTCATTAGAAAACGCCATCAGAATTGGCGCCATTGTTTGAAACACATTTTTTCAAACTGTCAGAGCAACGTCGAAATTTTGATAGTTAACTCTTAATTATCAAATTGACTTGTGACTAAGTTTTTACCAAGAGCACCAAAGTCTCGGAAAAGGATCATCGCGTCACATTAAAAAAAAGTAACTGATTCCAACAACGAAATAAAAATTTCTATTAATTTGTGAACCACGACACTTACCACTTGAGGCGGATGCCTTGCTTAGAAACAACAGCATGTTTCATTAAAATCCATCGTAACGTTCTTCAGATATTAGAGGAAACTCTTGTCTGAGAGAACTTAATAAAAAAATGAAAATCGGAACATTTTATGACATTTTCGACTTTCAATTGTTTTTATGAAGTCATCTCAAACCTACTGTTCTAATTCCATGGCCTGCTTGAGTTTTCTTTTAAATGAACGCATTATATTAATATTGATAAATGTGGTGTACAATCACCAGCAAATGTTATTCATCATTCACATTTGTTTAATATTTATCAAATATTATACAAATGTGGAACAACTGTTTCAAATGTTTGTTAAATGCGACATCTGTCAGATTAAACTGTGAAATGTTAGACAAATGCGTCAAATGTTAGGCAAATATTTCTAAATGTTGGTGAAAAAATATTAGTCAAACATTTTCAAATGTCTGTTAAATGGGACAAATGTTTAGCAAATGCATGAATAGATCGGAAAATGTGTCAAAAGTGCGTCAAACGTATTAAATTTGTTTCATTTTGATCCAATTCTCAATTATTTTAATTCCCAATATTTATATTCTTGATATACAAAACTGAAATCATCATTTTATGATCAAATATTATGTTCTAACTGAGATAGGGTTGCTCGCTAGTGGTGTACTGGGAGGGGGTAAGGACCTGCCAGAGGGACACTTTGAAATTAAGTTTTTAGAGTCGTTGTTACCCTAGTCGTTATCCATATATACCCCGTGTTCATTAGAAAACGTCACCTAGAAAGCTGTGAATTTTTGATGACATTTTCAAATGAATACCCCCCACATATAGGCCAAAATGGAAGATATTCAAGCAGTTTTCATAGAATTCATTTTCTATGATCCTATTGCTATGAAGGAAAACCTTCTTACGTACGCAATGAAAACTCAGTACTAACAAATCACAGTCGAATTACAGCCTAAATTTTATTGCAAACGAACAAAGTTATAGAAAAAAAAGGTCTGAATTGCTGCACAGGTGATTTCCGGTCAAAAATATTTTTTTCATTTTACTCATTACAGCAAAACAACAAGAAATTAGAATAATGGTAGGAATACTAAATACCTAACAATCATACTAGTGGCACTTTTAAGTCACAAATGCTGCTAAAATAACTTTACTTCAAAGTAAATTAAGGTAGTGTAAATCTGCATGCATTTTACCTAACAATTGAACCTGACAACACTTTTTCTAGCAGGTCAAAAAAAATGACAATTTTACCACAATTTGACTTCGAGTTGATCTATTTGGTCATGGTATATTTTAGGTAAAATATTATATAAACTATAAAAAAATACTAATAAACAACCTAAATATGATTTAGCCACACAGAGCAAAATACGGTTAAGTAAATAACCTGTTTGGCCCTATGTTGCACCAATTTTCGTTTATGTTAAAATCGGAACAAGATTCTAACCAATTTCCTACCATGAGATTGCGATTAAAAAAAAAATTGCTTTTGGGAAGTTGTAAATTACTTACGAATTCAACTTTAAAGAATAATTAACCAAAAGGCGTCTAAATGGTTATGTCATCACGTAAGCGGTTCATAGTCCTTATATTAATTTTTTTAGTTACTTCCTCTAACATACGCACAGTGAATTTTTATGGGTTATAATGCCAAAAGTTATAAATAAAAAACCAAAACGTTATCGCCATACTATGCTATACTACAGAGTGGTCAAAAACATACAACAGCGTCATATTTCTGAAGAAAAAAATGAAAAATGCAATCAGACTGGGGCTTAAGAGAGCACACTAAGAAAAAAATGTTTGGTGTTCATTTTCTTTTTCTGTAGAGGAGAATATCCTGTTTGATGTACCACCTGATAAGAATACTTCTGCCCAATATAAAATAAAAGAGCAAATTTCTCTCTTAGAATAATTACGCTTTAAAAAAAATCATTAAACATGTGTTAAAAAGTAGAAATCCAAATGCCTCCAGTTTTCGGTGTTGTAAACACTGCCATTTATTAATATTAAGTTTGAAGTTTTAAAGTTTTTGACCTAAAGTTCTATAGGGATTTTTAACTAAATTCATGGAAACTCGACCCAATGGTTAAAGTTTGTGGTTGTTATGACCACAAGCCACAAACATAAGAATATTAACGTTAAGGGTTAAGGTTTATCAACTTTCCTTTTTCTTTTACATTTCAACAAAGCAAAAGGTATCTTCTTTTCTTTGTTTCACATTCTCGTTAAATAAGTGTAACCTTTAGGTCGAATAAAGGACATGTTGAAGGAAAATGGACCTTTACATGAGCAATTTTTACCTTAAATAAGTCCATATTTTCTTATTGGGCTCTAAGTCTTAAAAATAATTATGTTATAATAACCTATTTTATACATCTAAATTACTTTGTTTTCTTTCCCCTCATTGGGAAAAAGAAAGGCAATTTGCAGGAATTTGTTCGTATTGAGATGTGGTCAGGAAAAGATCCTCGACCTGTGACAAGTTAAATTGACGTAATCTCAACTTTATTTGTTGCTTGAGTTATATCTTCATTAGAAATAGTTACGTTCACATGAATTGTACAATAGAGGTAGGTCAGACAATACATAAATTACAAACTTTCAACTTTGCTTTTTAATGAAAGCAAAATTGAAAGTTTGCAACTGTTGAAGTTGGCAAATGCGTCAAATTCAGTGCCGTATTAATAACAAATGTCTTCATTAGAAAACGTCATCTAGAAGGTTTTGAATATTTTGCAGAAAAGGATGGCGTAATTAAAGTAAAGGGACTTTTGTTCATTCATCTTTTTCTTTATATTTCATAGTGTTCTAGATGACTTTTTCAAATGAACAACCGTTATTTTGATAGGTCATGTTGTTTCGCTTTTGATTTGGGTGATTAGTCACCCCTGGACTCGCTAGTTAAGACCTCATTTGCCTATATCAAATGTGATAGATGTCAGAAAGTATAACTCAAATATGTCAAATTTTGAGACACTGTGTTGAATATTAACAATTAATCAAATGAGGCCACATAATGACTCAAAAGCAAGGCAAATGTGGTAAAATGTTTTTAATATTGGCAAATGTAATAAATGGATAACAAATATATTAAATGTTGCGAATATCAAATGTGGGTGTACACATAAATCACTAGTGATTTATGTGTACCCTTCGCCTGAAATGGACGTGAAAACTTGCTTATTTCAAATAGAACGACCTCTAGATTCAACAAAAAAAAATCTAAGAATACTTTATGTCTAATGTCCTATTCCTAACTTTAGCGTTTTTCAACGTAGTAAATAAAAATCGATTTTTAAATTTAAACTTTGTCACCCTGTAACCAATGTTTGGACGAAGAAAAATTTTTATTTTGACCCCAGCTACCTCTGATCGAGCGTCTCAAAGACGTTTTAGGGACGCCTTGTGTAGTAATACCCTCTTGATCGTCAAATATCCCGCCATCTGCTCCATCGAACGAGCCGCATCCAGGAGGAGAACAAGGAGCTTTTACTTAACTGCACCACCAAAGGCACCCTCGACGTCTGGAAGAAAATCAAATTTGAATTGCGCCAAGTTGTTAATGGAGTGGCTGAACTATACAAAACGGGAGCTAAACTAGACCCATTATCGTTTCGGCGTCTTAAATTATACATCTCAAGTAATAACAATGGCGGCCCCGGTCGTCGTCAAACCGCAAAAGCGTATTATTCGGGGCAAAAGTGGACTTCAAAGGAGTCGGCAACAAGGCAATAATGCCATTTCGGCTAAAGAGAGGAGAATGCTAGAGTTTCGAGATATTACGCCACTTCTGAGACGAGGATGGTGTCGGATTTTGCCAGTTTATAATAGAGGCAAGATCTCCAGATATTAGGATCTGAACGGAGTACAGAAATGGAATTTTAGAACCCAGCCGCCTGAAACGTTTGACAGTTTCCTATAGTTCCCATGAAAAAATCTTAGCGGCTACGTTCCAACTTTACATTTAACATAAATTTATTATATGGACTTGTCACTCAAAACTTCGCAAACACGCTTTTAATCCCTAGAAATTAAAACACTAGTTAATGAAAAAAATTGCACAAGCTGTAAAATTTTAACATTATTTATGTCTTTGTTGTTTTCAAAGGGTACTTAGTATACGCATAGTAAATCGGGTTACATCCCCTAATACTTTAGGGTGACTTTTACAAGTTCAAGTAAAACTTCAGATTGAAGATAAAACTGCAGATATAACCTACATTGCGTTGTTTATCTGTCAGGTAAACAATGCAATCTACATCAAGTCTGGTGTTTTATCTTCAATCTGAAGTTTTACTTGAACTTGTAAAAGTCGCCCTTATTTCTGCAAAAAATAATAATTTTTCTTATTACAAATAATCATAATTTTGGAAGAATGCCCAATTAAAAACTCCATGTTTTTGGATATGGTGCAAGTAAAACCTGGATCATTAGCATTGAAAAATCCTCCCCCCATATAAAGACATCATAAAAACCGAACATCATTAAACGAAAGCTTTTACCCTTTCCGAACCCTCGAGCGGTGTTTTTTTGGCCAAGACAAATATGGCCGGAATTTATCACGGCCAGGGAAAAATGTAAATTTTAAACGTGCGCCATTTTTCAGGGGTGATATCAAGATGTGTAAAGTCTACCCCTCATGAGCCCATTTAGGCTAACGCGGGACTTGCGAGAGAGAATTATATGCGAGATTTGATAAAAAATATTTGCGTCGGAAGCTTTTGAGGGGTGGTGTTTGGTGGTTAAGAAGCTTAATGGAGAGAGGGATAAACATTAAATATTTACAAATACCGGTGGAAATTTGAAGACTCGAGATTATCTCAAAAAGCCCCATTTTTAAATTAATGAACAAATACACTTTCCATAATATATTTTCCAATTTAAAATGTTTTTAACGAAAAAAAAGTTTTAATTTTGTTAAACACTGACTACATAAGATTCTGGCTAGTAAAGGTTAGTTCAGGTTTGTTTAGGTTTAGTTACGCTGCGAGATTATATTAATTATATGCGAGATTTGATAAAAGATATTTGCGTCGAAAGCTTTTGAGGGGTGGTGTTTGATGGTTAAGGAGCTTAATGGAGAGAGAGAGATAAACATTAAAAATTTCCAAATACCGGTGGAAATTTGAAGACTCGAGATTATCTCAAAAAGCCCCATTTTTAAATTAATGAACTAATACACTTTCCATTATATATTTTCCAATTTAAAATGTTTTTAACGAAAAAAAAGTTTTAATTTTGTTAAACACTGACTACATAAGATTCTGGCTAGTAAAGGTTAGTTCAGGTTTGTTTAGGTTTAGTTACGCTGCGAGATTGTATTAATTATATGCGAGATTTGATAAAAGATATTTGCGTCGAAAGCTTTTGAGGGGTGGTGTTTGGTGGTTAAGGAGCTTAATGGAGAGAGAGAGATAAACATTAAAAATTTCCAAATACCGGTGGAAATTTGAAGACTCGAGTTTATCTCAAAATGCCCCAATTTTAAATTAATGAACTAATATACTTTCCATAATATATTTTCCAATTTAAAATGTTTGTAGCCAAAAAAAAGTTTTAATTTTGTTAAACACTGACTACATAAGATTCTGGCTAGTAAAGGTTAGTTCAGGTTTGTTTAGGTTTAGTTACGCTGCGAGATTATATTAATTATATGCGATATTCGATAAAAAATATTTGCGTCGGAAGCTTTTGAGGGGTGATGTTTGGTGGTTAAGAAGCTTAATGGAGAGAGGGATAAACATTAAATATTTACAAATACCGGTGGAAAGTTGAAGACTCGAGATTATCTCAAAAAGCCCCATTTTTAAATTAATGAACTAATACACTTTCCATTATATATTTTCCAATTTAAAATGTTTTTAACGAAAAAAAAGTTTTAATTTTGTTAAACACTGACTACATAAGATTCTGGCTAGTAAAGGTTAGTTCAGGTTTGTTTAGGTTTAGTTACGCTGCGACATTATATTAATTATATGCGAGATTTGATAAAAGATATTTGCGTCGAAAGCTTTTGACGGGTGGTGTTTGGTGGTTAAGGAGCTTAATGGAGAGAGAGAGATAAACATTAAAAATTTCCAAATACCGGTGGAAATTTGAAGACTCGAGTTTATCTCAAAAAGCCCCAATTTTAAATTAATGAACTAATACACTTTCCATAATATTTTCCAATTTAAAATGTTTGTAACCAAAAAAAAGTTTTAATTTTGTTAAACACTGACTACATAAGATTCTGGCTAGTAAAGGTTAGTTCAGGTTTGTTTAGGTTTAGTTACGCTGCGAGATTATATTAATTATATGCGAGATTTGATAAAAAATATTTGCGTCGGAAGCTTTTAATGGGTGGTGTTTGGTGGTTAAGAAGCTTAATGGAGAGAGAAATAAACATTAAATATTTCCAAATACCGGTGGAAATTTGAAGACTCGAGTTTATCTCAAAATGCCCCAATTTTAAATTAATGAACTAATATACTTTCCATAATATATTTTCCAATTTAAAATGTTTGTAACCAAAAAAAGTTTTAATTTTGTTAAACACTGAGTACATAAGATTCTGGCTAGTAAAGGTTAGTTCAGGTTTGTTTAGGTTTAGTTACGCTGCGAGATTATATTAATTATATGCGATATTCGATAAAAAATATTTGCGTCGGAAGCTTTTGAGGGGTGATGTTTGGTGGTTAAGAAGCTTAATGGAGAGAGAGATGAACATTAAATATTTCCAAATACCGGTGGAAATTTGAAGACTCGAGTTTATCTCAAAAAGCCCCAATTTCAAATTAATGAACTAATACACTTTCCATAATATATTCTCCAAATTAAAATGTTTTTAAACAAAAAAAAAACAAGTTTTAATTTTGTTAAACATTGACTACATAAGATTCTGGCAAGGACAGGTTAGTTTAGGTTTAGTTACGCTGACTACATGATTCTCATCGCTAAAAAATGAAAATAGAGAAAGCTATTTTCTAAAGAAAAGGGTTATACAAATTTCTGTTAGCGCCATCTTATATTTCACGAAGAAGTAGCAAACTGTAGCAAAAACCGTGACCCTTTATTTTTAAAAATGAGGGAGATATCCCTCAAAATTGTCCAAAATGGCATACCCTGTGTTTGTAATATTTGGTCTAAGTCAAATTGGCTTAGGTATCTCGATGTTTAAATAATTAATTGTTTACTGAGATTATGCCAACTTTATAAAACTTTTACAACAAAAGTAGAATAAAAATTGCCTTCACCATGCAAATTATTAAAAAGCTTTGAATTTTTCTCGTTACATGTGAATCAGAACCAAATCGCTTGGATTTCGACATAAATGTCAATGCTAAAAAGTTTATTTTTTCAAAAAACCTTTGTGTGGAAACGTGGGGAGTACCAACTCCAAGATTTTTAGCTCCTGTAAAACTACAAACCTCTGTGAAATAAACACAAAAGTTTATGTTTTTCTATTCTAGAGAAACCATTTTTGACATCGGTCATAAATTAGTCAAAAATTTTACAGATGTCAAAATGCATAATTTCAATTCATCTTGAAAAGTTAAAATAGAGAGAAATTCGGGAGTTAGAGCACTGCAAAAGGATGTTTTCCAACCGTCAATATTTCGGAAACGGTTAAATTCAGAATGGGGTATAGCATATGAAATGTTTTTATAATCACGACTCGAATCCAAAAATACCAATATCTACATAGTGGTTCATTTAAGATAACAAATGGGAATTCACTGCTTGATTTGATTTCAAGTCAAGTTTAAGTCAAGTTTGAGGAAGTAAGTGTCAAGTCAAGTCAAACAGTCTTTCTTCCAAACACTTGAAAAAATCAAGTCGCTTGAAAATACTTGAGCACAGATTTTTTTTAATAACTGGAAATTCGCTGACGCAAGTTCAGTAACTTTGCAACTCTATACAGGGTGTCCCAACTCTATTTAGAACCTACATATCAGCGCTCTTTTAAATGCTAGAAAAACAGTTTCAGACAAAACGTGTGAGTTAAGAAGCGCTTTTAATAAACATGTGTGAATGTTTATAGTAATATTTTCGTACTTTTAGGTTTTCCTTTAAATTCCAATGCATCGTACCCTATCCAGGTTTTTAACTGTTTTCGAAATTTATAGGCGGCGTAAGAAAATATGATATTTCAAACGTGATTGTTTCGAAAACAGTAGAAATCCGAATGGTGCATGTTGGATGAAATATCACTGGAATTTATTCAAAAAAATGTCCAAAAATAAGGAATTATACAGGGTGTCTCATTGAAAGAAAAATAAATTCATGTCAAAATAACACTTCTTATTCACCCTGTATAAATAAATACATTTTTATTGAAAGCAGCTTTCTCAAGCATCACCTTTACCCAGGATTTTTTTCCCAGTATTTACAGAGCTTAACCGATATACATAAAATCGATATACCGTAACACTTCAACACATTTTCATTTACTCAGAAATGTCGCTTTTTCAACATTTTGACATAGCTTTTGACTCAAAATGCCGTTAACAATGTAAAATTAAGTATTTAAAAAAAATATTTTTAATGAATGAGAAAAAACGTGTTCTCATTTTATTTCAACAGAATGAATTATGTCTAATTAGTAGAAGTATTAACATCAATTTGAATAATTAAATTGCGACATTTCATAGAAAATGATAAAATTGAATGGAAGTAGATTGAATGAGAGCTGATGGAAATACAAATATCTACACTAGTCTGCCTCAATCAAGTATTTTGAATATTTATTCGATTCGATCAGCATGCTAATGTAACCGAATATTAATCGACCATCTTGCGGCTTGCCCAGCTCTAGTCTGAGTAGTTTATGATAAGGTTGGGCACGCCGGAAAATCTCGATTCTTCGGAAAGTTTCGATACTCGAATGTAAGAAGCGACTCAGGGAATGTTTATTGCTAGAAGTATTGACATCAACTGCGATATTTTATAAGAAATGATAAAATTGAATTCTGTTGAACTCAGACTAGAAATTGGAAAAAATACGGAGAGCTGATAGAAATACATATTTAATTATCTTTACATTAACCTGCGTAGATCAAAATTTTGATTCGATCAGCATGTGACATCTCTAGTTATAAATCGATCGTCTTGCCGCTGGCTCAACTTTGGTCTGAGTAGTTTATGGTAACGTTTGGCACGGCGGAAAGTTTCCTCTTCGGAAATTTTCGAATATCTAAACTTTCCAGGAAGATAAGAAACCTTGTGACTCTTGATAAGAAACCTCAACATGTGTTCATGTGTAGAAGTATTAACATCAATTTGTTCAATTAAACTGCGACACTTCACAGGTAATTCTAAAATTGAATTATGTTGAACTCCGGGTAGAAATTGCATGAAAATACGGTGAGCTGAAGGAAATAAAAATACCTGCACTAATCTGCCTTTATCAAGTATTTTGATTAGTTATTCGATTCGATCAGCATGTGACATCTTTAGTTATAAATCGACCACCTTACCTCTTACCCAACTCTAGTCTGAGTAGTTTTTGATTCGGTTGGACACGTCGGAAAATTTCCTCTTCGGAAACTTTCGAATATCGAAGCTTTCCGAGAATGTAAAAAAAACGATTCAAGGTATGTTTATTCCTAGAAGTACTAATATCAACTGCGACATTTCATAGCAAATAGTAAAATTGAACTCTGTTGAACTCAAGCTAGAAATTGGAAGAAGCATGGAGAGCTGATGGAAAAGCAAATATCTGCACTAATCTGCGTCAATCAAGTATTTTGATAAATTATTCAATACTACCTGCATGTGACATCTCTAGTTATAAATCTACCACCTTGCCGCTTGCCCAACTCTAGTCTGAGTAGTCTATGATAAGATTGGGCACCCCGCAATATTTCCTCTCCGGAAAGTTTCGAATATAGAAACTTTCCGGGAATGAAAACGCTGTTTTCGACCTTTTAAACGACTAATAAACATCATTTCGCAAGATCCAATTATGTCCATCCACAGACTAGTTTCGCCGTTTACGGCTCATCAGTGAGGCTTTGACACAACCAGAGCTCCCAAAATCCGTTCTACTCAAGACACGTTTCATGGCAGTACCGAGAAAAGGTTCCCAGTGGCGCCATCCGTGCGGGGGGATTATGTTGAACTCCGGGTAGAAATTGCATAAAAATACGGTGAGCTGAAGGAAATAAAAATATCTGCAATAATCTGCCTTTATCAAGTAGTTTGATTAGTTATTCGATTCGATCAGCATGTTACATTTTTACTTATAAATCGACCTCCTTGCCTCTTGCCCAACTCTAGTCTGAGTAGTTTTTGATAAGGGTGGACGTTCGGAAAATTTCCTCTTCAGAAATTTTCGAATATCGAAACTTTCCGGGAATGTAAAAAACGACTCAAGGTATGTATTGGAAAAATAATACAATACTTTTGGTAAGCGATTCCAGGGATTTTTTCATAATTTTTAGAACGTGTGTTTTTGAAGAAAACACATGTTCTGTGGCGAAGAAATGGCGTTTTTTATCATTCTTATCTTCGTTCATCTTTCATAACTAATTTACATTAATAAGACTGAGAAGGCTTTCACGGCCGGTCAAAATAAAATCTAAAGTGCTTTCCGGGCTTTAAAGCTGTGGTTTAATGGTATTTTTTCCCGATGTTTCGTCTACAGCTGCGGCAGACATTATCAAAGGCGATAAATCAAAGGGCGACGTGATCTCTCGTACTTCCCGACGTTGATTGATTCAACTGTAGTAAGCTCCGTGGTATTTATTCGCCCGCAGTCGCGCTGCAGAGGTGGGACTCGGGTGGGGATAATGGTAGCGCGGGGTTTCGGCGCACTTGAAGTATGTCGTTCCACAAGATATTGCCAACTTAAGAGTGTAGGTGGTCACCAATTTGTCGATCAACCCATCTGCATACTAGTTTCGGTATCTACCTCTCATCAGTACAGCTTTGGCTGATCGACAAAATAGGGACCGTGATTCGGCTACTTGAAGCCGGAAACGTACACACTACTGGTGAGATGTTGTACAGAGCAGAAGAAGGCGACATCCTGTTTTATATCCAACACTACACGGCAGATGGCTCTCAGTTCGAGAAACAGCCCATATTGTATGCAGCACCCAAAACTAGTATGTCGATGGGTTGATCGACAAACTGGTGACCACCTGCACTCTTTTCACTTCATTCTGGTTCCGATAACTAGCGAGGTACAGAACAATATGGGCTTCTTCCCAAACTGAGAGCCATCTGCCATGCAGTGTTGAATCTAAAACACGCTGGTGGATGTCGCCATCTTCTGCTCTGTACAACATCTTACCGATAATGCCAAGTTGTTCTAATACTGCCTAACCACCACATACTTTCAAAGGAAAGAATATTTCTCATCAGTAGCAGAGTAGCAGAGCACGCTATCTCCGAAGGTCACGACATCCTTTTAAACGAAGTGGATATCTTATAGCAATCGCAGCGTTTCTATCCGAGGCTAATGAGAAACGCCATTGAGAACTTTAAACACGACAACAATTTCTACAGGAAGGAGGAAATTACATTTCTAAATGCAGATTGGAGCGAGTTCTACGACATACTTAAAGTGCGCCGAAACCCCGCGCCACCACTACCCCCACCCCAGTCCCTTCACTGCAGCGCGACTGCGGGGGAATAAATACCACGGAGCTCACCACAGTCGAGTAGTTGAGTCGAAACAGTCAATGTCGGGAAGCACGTGATATCACTTCGCCCAGTGCCTCATCGCCTTTGATAATGTCTGCCGCCGCTGTAGACGAAACGTCAGGAAGAAATTCCATTGGACCACGGCTTCAAAGCCTGGAAAACACTTTAGATTGTAATTTATATTAACTTATTTTTTTATAACGTTTACAAAATGTTTACTTAATTAAAAAACATTAATAAAAAAAGTAATGTAATTATTTTATTTTTTTTTTAATTTGAAGTAGTAATGCAATTTTCAAAATTTAGATATAGGTTTGAATTTGAATGCAAAAATTATGATTACAAATTGACTTTAACCTTTTAATACAATTTTTTCACTTAATGAGAAAAAAAAACGTTTATTTTATTTTTCGATCGCAATTTAGTAGAAAAATCGAATTTAAAGTGACTGACTCAAAAATAGTTTTTATTTATCATTCCGAAACGATTCCTGATTTCACCACAAAATGACTATATTACAATAAACTTGTTTTTTTGTTTTTTATGTTTTTTTTTTAACAAAACTGTACCTAGATAATTACGAAACAAAACTAAAAGGGAATTTAGGGATTTTTTTATAATTTTTAACATTTTTTTAAAGCAAAATCATAACAAAATTTTAAAAATGTAATAAAATTCAGTTCTCGGAAAAATATTATCTTTTTTTAGTGAGTAGAAAAAGACGATTTCTCATTTTATTTTTGCATAACTCTGAACACAAATAGACCCAAAAAAAAACTAATTTTTATCGGGTTTTCGAAATTTCTTAAGTTTGGCAAAAACAAATTTCTTAAAATTTAAACGTTTTTATCAAGTATATAAAAAAAATTCATTCATAACAAATGTTTTACCTCAAAATCGCTACTTCATACAACATTTTCTTTTAGAATTTGATATTCTTTTCTCAGATTTTAATAGATATTCAAAAAAATTCAAGTTAGTGCAAGTTAGTTCGATGTCGTCAAATAGACCGGTATGAAATTATAACCCTGTTTGAGTTTATTTTGGTATTTTACCTTTTTGGATCAAGTGTCAAGTAGTTTAAAAATATTTGACATCAAGTCAAGCTCTACTGAAACAAAATCAAGTCAAGTACCGATTTGTAAAGTATTTAATTTTCCAAATCAAGTCAATTACATCTCAAAAATGTCAAGCTACTTGACCTGATGAATCCCTGGAGATGAAAGACACTCTCTACATCTGATCCTAATTTTTTTCAAAATTTTACAAAATGTCTATTTAATGAAAAAACATTATTAAAAAAAAGTAATATAATTATTAAAAAAAATAATATTCTTTTTTAATTTTAAGTAGTAATGCAGTTTTCAAAATTTTGATATAGGTTTGAATTTGAATTAAAAAATGACGTATATAAATTGACTTTAACTATTTTTTCAATACAATTTTTTCACTTAGTGAGAAAAAAAAGGTTATTTTATTTTTCTATCGAAATTTAGTAGCAAAATCGAATTTAAATTGACTCAAAAATAGTTTTTATTTATCATTCCGAAACGCTTCCTGATTTTACCACAAAATGACTATATTACAATAAACTTGTATTTTATAGTTTTTTTAACAAAAATTTACCTAGATAATTACGAAACAAAATTAAAAGGTGATTTAGGGATTTTTCATAATTTTTATAACAATTTTTTTAAGCAAAATTATAACAAAATTTTAAAAATGTTATAAAATTGTGTTTTCGAAAAAATATTACCTTTTTTTAGTGAGTAGGAAAAGACGATTTCTCATTTTATTTTTGCTTGACTTTGAACAAAAATAGACTCAAAAAAAGTTGAATTTTTATAGGGTTTTCGAAATTTCTTAGATTTTGCAAAAACAAATTTCTTAAAATTTAAACGTTTTTTTCAAGTATATAAAAAAAAATCTTCATAACAAATGTTTTATCTCAAAATCGCTACTTCATACAAATTTTGTTTTTTATAGTTTTATATTCTTTTATCAGATTTTAATAGATATTCAAAAAAAATTCAAGTTAGTTCGATGTCGTCAAATAGACCGATATGAAATTATAACCTTGTCTGAGTTCATCTTGTTCTTTTACCTTTTTGGGTAAAGTGTCAAGTAGTCATAACATCAAGCCAAGTTTTACTAAAAGAAAATCAAGTCAAGTCAAATACCAATTTTTCAAGTATTTAATTTTCCAAATCAAGTCAATTAGATCTCAAAAATGTCAAGCTACTTGACTTGATAATTCCTAGAGATGAAAGACACTCTCAACATCTGAACGTAATTTTTTTCTTTAGATATTAAAAATGTATAGAATTTCGGTAAAAACGATTTATTAAAAAAAATTACAGTAAGCAGAGGGCTGGCTATTGAATTGTTAAAATTACTACTTTTGAGACATTAAGGACTAGACATATACAGTACAGATTATTTTTAAGTAAGCTGCGTCGATTTTATGTACCCCATAAGCCATAAAAGGTTTTATGAAGGTAAAAAATTCAACCATAACATTTACAGAGTGTTTATGTCTTCCGCATATAACTTTAGAACAAATAGACGGATGAGAGTGAATCCAAATGTTTTGTTCCTCCTCTTGATGTTCACTTTCTGGCCCTATAAACGAGTTTGCACTGGTTCCGGAGGGAAACCCCCTTCGATGGTCGACCCCTAGGCACTTTTATAATAGATTTTTTGAAAGATATTTTCCATTTTTCATATTTGTTTTCTCACTTTTAACGAAAACGATTTCAGCAGCAAAAGCTCGTCCTCCATATAAAATGTTAATGTAAATAACTCGAGAACTTCAATTCAAATAAAAGTGATACTGTCGTCGTAGGACTTGTAATTTGAACATTACCAATTCAAATTTAGAGCAGCAGAGGAGCCACTCAAAATGCCCCGTTCTAATAAATAATTAATCCGACTTATTCTAAGGAGCAGGCGCGATAAGCTCAAGCCCAAAAAAGAGAGGCCCCTATTATTAGAGGATCGTTACGTTGGGCAAAGGGCATAAAGCAATTAAAAAGGGAAAGAAGACAATAAAACAATTTTTGGAGAAAAGGAGGAAGTCGTTATTTTCCGTATGGCCCGGCGGAGATGGGGATTTGTATTCACAAGCTATTGGCGTTCTTAATGGCACTTCAAATTAGCAATTATAAAACTTAAGTGGTTGTTACGGAACTTCTTTTTATTCTTTGTTGTAGAAACACTTTTAAAAGAAAATTAATAACTTTTTAACGTGAAAACGTCGGAAGGCGAATACAAAATTCTAAATATTGACTATCAGAAATTCACTTTTCACCTCTCTCTATATGGAAATCAAATCGAATGCGATCGTCAAAAGGGCATGCATACCGCCGATAATGCCAATATATCTGGACAGAATGGCAGCCGATATTCGAATTTCGAGGTAAAAATGATGATTCGCACACGCGGTAGATTGAAATATCCCACTCAAATAAAATATCGGTCTCAAAATGACGGGTATTGGGAATATCGGCTGTCGAGGATTCACTAGCGCTCACATTAAAACCCAACATAAAAGTCGGAATCATCGGCTTAGTGGATTGGAAGTCGTTTGTCTTCCATTGTTTTCGTTTTTCCATTTGGAGAGCGCCCTTTGTGCGAATAATAACGAATGGATGGGGACCGTTGTTTTTCCTTTTTACACCCAAACAGGTAAAAAACCGCTGACCATCATCAGCCAGGCAAACAACATAATTAATAGGCATTTAAGCAAATCAACCTGCTAATCACAAGGTCAAGTTCTAAATGTCTTCCCCATATACAATTTAAAATTTTCTGTTAATTATAATAATGTTTGACCAAGGTCGATTTTTTCTCAGTATAGCGAATCGAAAACACCTTATTAAAGTGGGACCGATACAGTAATTATCTGAGGCGAGTTTGAACCCTTGATGTTAGTGATCAATTTACGGCTCGTCTAGTTCTATAAGAGCTAAAAATCTTGGAGTTGGTACTCCCCAATTTGTCACACAAAGGTCGTTTAAAAAAAAAGACAATTAATAATAATACAATAATAAAACAAATAAAAACCAAATAGATTATGTTTTAATTAAACAGCGATGGAGATCATCGATATACAGCATAAAAGCAAAACCAGGTCCAGATTGCGGTTCCGACCACAAACTGCTATGAAACCGCAAAAAAACTATTAAACTGCAAAAGAGGAAATTACCCAAAAATCCTACAAGAATCACATACTCCGACCCCACTCAGCTGCAGAGACTGCTTAGCCTAAGCAACATACCACTAACCACTGGAGACCCTCAACAATCGTGGATCATGACAAGAGACTGGATTAAACATGCCACAGCACAATTAACTGACGCAAAATCAAAACCTCGTTCACACTGGATGACTGATGAAACCGTACGACTTATAGAACACAGAAGATGTCTACGAAACTCAAATCTAAACGGAAGAGAGGAACAACTACAACAAATTAATTTGGAAATTAGGAAATCCTGTCGACAAGATAAAAATAGACAAATAAATTACACAACGATGGCCTAGAATCAATACCTCGTAAGTATATTTTTATGTCAAATTAAGATTTTTGCGTCACCTTATTATTATCCTTTTCCCGCCTTTGATAATAGCTCGCGAGTGTTAGACCGATAGAATGCTTCATTTTCTATCGGTGTATCGGTCTAATAAGGTGATGACGCAAAAATCTCAATTTCACATAAAAATGTACTTAGGAGGCATTGATTCTAAGCCATCGATATGCAGAGAAATAGAACAACATGCTGACTGCAACGAATCCAGAGAATTACTTAATAAGGTCAGATACCTCTCACGCGAATTCACTTTAAGAACACAAATAATCCAGGATGAATTCGGTAATGCTGCAACAAACACTATGGAAATTGCTGAGGTATGGAGACGCTACTGCTGTCGGTTGTTTAGTGGTAACACTAATAATGAAACGAACGCTGCCGTTTTGGAAGGCTTCCAGAGAGGACAGGACATACTTAAAACTGAAGTAGATATAGCTATTAAAAAACTAAAGAATATAAAGGCACCTGGAGTGGATGCTATAACAGCTGAAGTAGTAAAGGTAATGGGTGAGATTAGCATCAACATCATGCAATCACTCTGCAAAGAAATCTGGCAGACCGGCCAATGGCCGAATGAGTGGTGCCAGTCCATCTTTGTCAAATTTTACAAGAATGGGTCGCCATTAGAGTGTGGAATCTATAGAACAATAGCATTAATTCCGCATGTCAGCAAAATATTTCTAACCATTCTCAATAGGCATCTAAAACCATTCCTTCTACCACAAATATCTGATGAATGAACAGGATTTGTATCGGGAAAGGGCACTAAGGAACAAATTGTAAATGTCCGTCAACTAATCGAAAAAGCACGCGAATTCAACGTAGAGATGTACCTATGCTTTGTCGATTATTCAAAAGCTTTTGATACTATTGCTCGGGAGTCACTATGGACTATTCTTCTCGAAATGGAAACTCCTCCCCACCTTGTCCATTTAATAAAAAAACCGTACGAAAGAAACACAGCTGAAGTTAGGGTGAACAACACATACTCTGACCGTTTCTCAACTAAAGCGCAAGTAAGACAAGGATGCAGTTTATTACCAATGCGATTTAACATATATTGGTAATATATTGGTTAACATGGTGGGGTGTCGGTTGGAGGAAGAAAAATAAATAATTTAAGATATGCTGATGATACCTTGATCATCGCAGCTAAAAAGGATGAAATGGTGAACATAATGGAGAGGTTGAGCAGCGTTAGCCGAAGTTACGGACTCGAACTCAATAGACAGAAAATAAAAAATAATGATTGTAGATCGACAGAGCAACAACCAACCTCATATTCGAGGAATAGCTGGTTTCGAGGTAGTTAACACGTTTAATTACCTTGCCATAGCAAGAAACGCAACAAAAGCTGCGAATAGCACGCTCGATCATATTTTTTGCCATCGCAACGTACGCAGCTGAGACATGAACGTTGAAAGAGTCGGACAAAAAGAGAATAAACGCTTTGGAAGTGTGGGTTTACCGACGAATCCTGCAAATACCCTGGACGGCCCACAGAACTAATGTGTCCATACTAGAAGAACTACATATTAAAACCCGATTAGTCACAAAAGTTAGTCAATCAACTTTGAGGTATTTTGGACACATCTCTAGACAAGCAGACTCCATGGAAAGACAAATCGTGGAAGGAAGGGTTGAAGGGAGACGACCACGTGGGCGGTCACCAAAGCGATGGGTGGACCAAGTCAAAAACATGGTGGGCCATAGTCTGCCGGACGCAGAACACCTGGCACAGAATAAAACTGCCTGGAAAGAGACAATCAAGAGTCACCAATGATGTCACCAAAATCTCACGAGGGCAAAAGACTGACGAGGTGGATAGACAATTATACCCAAATCCTTGGGTTTCTCAAGATGATTTAGATTCACAATGGGAAGAAATTCAAACCTTTTTACAAACTCACATAATGAAGAAAATATTGTTTTTTTATTTTCGTTGTCAAAGGTTTATAAATATCGCATAATTTCAGTTAACAGTTCATTATTTCAAAATGGAGACACCCAATTTGGTCTAGAATTAAATATTACAAGTACTTACAATAATTATGGGCTAATGGTGAAAAGAAAAAATGGAGGGTCTTCAAAGATACAGTGGTAGCATTGTATTTATATTTGTAATAGTAGTTCAACCGAGCTTTCAAAAATTCTCATAAGTGCCGCTACCGTCGGCGTCAATCGTACAAGTCGGCGTGAGAAATTACAATTATGAATGAATTTATCTGGTATGTGGTATCTGGTATCTGGTAACTCGGTAAGAGATGACCATATATAAATTAGAGTCGCTTTCTATTGTAATCATTTTACCAGCAAAGCTATTTTTAGATTTAAATTATCGATTTTTTCGTCCTTGAGGCAAGTAGAAAGTCGTGTTACGAATATGAAGGACTGGACAAAACTGATTTTTATTTTTAATAGGTAATTTGAATTCACGGATTTTTAACCCTATTGCGGTACCGAGTTGTGAGCACTTAAGCAAGGGCATTTAATAACAGTTATCCTACATTTATACCTATAAATTAACAATTAAATTAAATTTTCATTTACATTAATTTAACATTCAAAGTGAAGTGTGATCCTACTTATAGTAGATGATGACTCATCTGTTTATACATTCATTATTAATTATTAAATAGAAAGAATAAAAGTACTGATCCTACTCAGTAAGTGGGTATCTATTTAAAAAAAATAAAGGTTGTTTATTAGAAAACGTCATCTAGAAGGCTATGAATTTTTGACAGAAAAGTGATGACATAATCAAAGTAAATAGAGTTTTGCTTTTTCATCTTTATCTATTTCACAGCTACATTTCACAGCCAACTAAATAACGTTTTTTCAAAAGAACGCCCTTTTCTTTAAAAGTTGATGGGAATTGAAAGGGGCTAATAAAAAAATTGTTTCAAACAACAAATAGGTATTGCTCTTCCGGCATAAAATATTCATAAAGAATCATGTCAAGTTTGGTTAAACGTTTTTATTTAAAAAACGACAAATTTAATAACATAGGTAAGTATAAATAAAAAAAAACATTCAAATACAAATTGACAAACTACAGCAGTTTCTTTTATTGTCTATAAATCTTGTAAATAAGTATAAAAATCTTGGCAACCTCACACAAAGGGTTTGAAATAGGGTTTGAAATACAGTGTACAGGGTGGCTTGAGAGAGGTGATCCTGTACCTTATCTTGAAAATTATGAATGCTATGAGAAAAAATCAAATACAAAAGTTTCGTAATTTAGTAAGCAGTTTTTAATTATTTAATTTTTGTATGTACTGGACTGTTTCAATTTTGCGCATTCACTAACAACTTTCTTATTTTAGGATAGTACTAGACATTAAATTTTTTCTTTCCTTAATTGAATCTATATTTAACTCTAAGAGTTTTCTGTATTTATCTATATACACTATTCACATATTATTGTCATTAAGTCATTTTATCATATCTTCTCAACACAATATGTGAGGAAAGGAGATAAGTAGGTCTAAAAAAAATGAAGATTTCAAAGGTAACAAGATGACAGAAATAAGTGAATGAGGTATTTATATCTATTTCTTATAGTTTTTGAGATATTGTGGTGGTCTTTTTAACTTGAGACAATGAGATATCTCAACAACTAGTAACGTAAAATATTTTGGTTCTAAGTTGTAAAGGATGGCGCCTTTTCGCTGGATTTAAGGGGTATTGGTAAAACCATAATAGATAGATGAAATTTGATTAAGTACATATTTTCAACTCCAATTTGCAGGATAATTATAATAGTATCATTATTTCCTGGCCAGCTTGATTTGTTTTCCGTATACAGGAAGTTTTTGAAAAAACTGCACTTTTGACATGGCGCTCTATCTCGGCTATTATAGAAAATAAAATAAAAAGTTACATCGATGCTTTACAACTTTTCATACGTCATTTAGCGGTGCAGTGCACACTTTTTTAATTATAGCAATTTTTAAGTTATGATATAAAGTTCATAGGTTTTTTTAAATGAGCCACCCTATATATTATTGGATCGTTTGATAGCCCATTTATAGCTGATTCGATTGATGTAGAATTTCATACCTTTATGTCTAGTAGTTTTCAAATAATTAGAGACAGCTGATCTCATTTGTTTCCAACTTTATATCATAACTTTTGCTTGAAATTTGCTATCAATAAAAAATTCAAAACTGCACCTCTAAATAACGTATGAAAAACTTTAAAATATTTCTATTTCTCTATCAATAATGACACCATAAAATTTATCTTAAAAATCAGAGTTGAGAATGTGTAATCAGATTTCTTCTATCTGGGGTTTTACCAACACCCCATAAATCCATTGAAAAGGCACCACCCTGTACACAATGACCTATTTTAGGAAAATATTTTACATACATACATTTTACATTACATATGCAGGTTGGCCCACAAAAGTGTATGTGGTTATATAATCTAATATTTTTAAATAGGATATCTCCTATTTCCTGTATTTTTCACTAGATTTTGATACAGCTTATAGCTTATGCCTTGTACTGGACCCTGAACATGGATTGACATCTTGTTAGTCTTGAAAATTTGATTTGGACATTGTTTGCCAATCTTCTTGACATGAGCTAAAATGAGGTGGATAGAGAAAAATAAACATTCCATGGCTGCTAAGATGAGAGCTGCTCTAAGATCTATCAAAATCTAGCAAAAAATACAGAATATCCTATTTAAAAATATTACATTATATGACATCACACTTTTGTGGTTCATCCTGTATAGGTAAAATATGTGCTTAAAATAGGCCTTTCTGTATAAAACACACCTCCATTGGAACATTTTCTTTCACCCTACTAGTTCTCAAGATATCTGGCAGAGTCAAGTTAAAAAGACCACCATGTACAAATATAGGTATATAAATAAAAACAGAAAAGTTGTAGAATCAAATACAGAATTGACTAATGAAAGACAAAGTGTCATGTCTAATTTAAAATAAGAAAGTGGGTAGTAAATGCGCAAAACTGGAACAACCTGTATATAGTGACATAGAAAAGAAATAATTAAAAACTATTTACTAAATTGTGAAATTTTTGTATTTGAATTTTTCTCAAAGCACTTACAGTTTTTGAGATAAGGTACAGGGAAAGGCCAAAGGGTCATCTCTCAATGGCCACCCTGTACAGTGTGAGCATTACTTGATAACTTTGGAAATAATGGCAGATAGGAAGTCGATAACATTAGGAAAAAGTTGTGCAATAAACAGATATTTTACACTGAGGAGGTGTGGACTTGTAAGGAGTGGGTAATACTATATACATTTCTTTATCTATTATGTTAATTCGAAAAGCTTTCTTCTAAAAAGCTTTTGGACCTCAGACAGTGCATTTTTAAATATAAGCTTCGTGAGTTTACATAAGTACTTGCATAAGTATTAACTTATTGAGCTGAGTTAGGTCATGTAGAGTCCTGTTTTCTTAGAAATATGGAAATAAAACTATAGCAAGGGAACTAATTCTTGACTTGAGTTGAGGTTATGATAATTTTTCTTTAGGCCACAGAAGTTTGTAAAAACAGCCTAAAAATGCATTTATTTTAAGCAAGTTTGTATCTTTCTTTCCTTCTTTTAATAGTTATTTTTAATACCTATATTTAAATAATATGTGAAATTAACCAAACTAATAAATATGAAGAGTGCAAAAAAACAAATTTAAACAAACTGAATGGATAGTTTATTACCTACTTACTTTTACAAGCTTCAAAACTCAAATTAATAAACACATTAGAAACTAATAGTTTGCTCTTGAGTTTACTTAAGATGTTTCATCGTTAACAGGTTCAAATATAGAGTGAGGAAATTGAAATTTAGAGTGCTAGAGTTCATCTTAAAAAAAAACACTGAGGGTGGGTAGAAAAGATTTTTAGAAAAAGTACCTAAGCCATTCAGGATTGTTTGGCATCTTAGTAGCCATGGAATGTTCATTTGTTCTCTATCCATCTTCCATCGCTCATGTTAAGAAGATCGGCAAAGAACGTCAAAGTCAAATATCCAAAGCTAACGAGATGCCAACCTTATATACCTACTCAACTTACCTTAGTAGAAAATATACTAAGTACTCTTTATGAACAGATCTGCAAAATGTCTTAAAAAGCACTTCAAGCACTGCACTTTGATTTGGTTAAAGAACTGAGTCCACTAGAGTTGACAATCTCGAATGTGAGACCCAATAATGATTAAGGACTGCAGAATACCGAGAAACTGAGAGCTGGTCTAGGTACATCTGGGTCCACAGTCTCAAGGGCAACAAAGATGTTATAAACCAAACATAAACAGCTAAGAGCTCCATAAAAGCCACCTGGGCTAGCCCAAGGGCTATCCAACATAGTCTTGGACTAGAGGCCAATTTTAACCTATTGGATGCTTTCTGTGGATGTCTGGGCTGTCTCTAGGCCTGCGGTGTTGCACAAACAGTTCACAATTTTATTATAGAGTCCATTTCAAATAGATATTCATCTAGTAAGCTGAGAAATTGACATATAAATGACACATTTACACGGATCGAATAGGACGAATCTGTCAATTCCTCAGCCTGCTAGATGAATATCTATTTGAAATGGACCATAGTATTCCACACATATATGTATGATATTAAGTCATTGTCAAGTTGAGAGGTGTATGATTTTACGGTATCCCCGGTACACCTACGTTCCGAACACTACATACATACACAGTCTTGCCTTCTTTTCGATTTTGTATTGTGAGAATTTCGGCATAATAAAAAAACAATACTGAAAACAAAAACAAAAAATTGTCTTGTCTTGTGCTGCAATCTACGAAATTATCTGGTTTGGGTGTATTTAACAATCAACAATCAACATCATTATGACGGACGTTACGGAGAGAGACGGAGATAGAATTCTTAAAACGAAAATCGGTTCCCTACCCTACTATAATAACTTAAGATATAAATTATTCTTCACCGCACGTCATATTGATGGTTTCAATATTCCAGCTTTATCTCTAACAGTTACCAAATATTACACTGTCTCTCTCTCCCTCTTGGAACGCAAATTGTATTCCCCTCTCACTTCCCCTATGTCCCCACTCCGAGTGTGTAAAGCGTTCCCGCGCACAGGGAACACGATAATCTTTTCGCCATCTAGGGGCTATTCTCGGTACTAACCAATCATTGAACGACTACATCTGATACATAGACAATGATGGTAGTGAAAGCGTTTTTTAACTTGTAGCGGAACTTCATCCACCGACTCACAGGTTGCAGGGCCGAAACTTCACCCACCGACTCACAATTGGCAGCGTTAGTCGAATTTCTTCATTCTTCATAACATCACACCGCCTTTCCTGCGTCGAATTTTTCTTCAAATACAAGTTCCAACTCTGAACTCTCACCCCGGCGCGACGTATAAGGCAAAGGTCCACCACACCTTACTGACGAGTCCAAGGGTCGTCCCGGGACGAAACCACATCCATAGGCTACAACGATCTCAAATCGTCGCGGTGGTGTTTTCCTGAATAATAAAAGTCTTTTCTGGAAATACACTTCCCATTTATGGCACTTCATTATCGACGACATAAACTCAATGAATAAGGTTTTATAATTTTGCATATTTTGAGCTAAAAACTCATTATATGAGAATGGTGATACCTAATGGCCAATCGCCGCGTTTAACCTCAAGTATGGTACAGTTAGGGGCCAATGTTGGATAAAACTTTTGATTTCTTTTTAATGAGTACATAAAATGATCGAAATTTCCTATTTTGTGCAAATTTAAACTTCAATATGTGATACTAGAGACCCCGAGAACAATAGAGTGTAGGCCCAATTTTAGGACAATTGTGGAAAATTTTTGAGGTACTTGCAAGCTTTGCAAACTCTACTGACAAGAAACAAATAAAAGAGCAAAACAATTTTTCTTACTTTTAAAGCCGCTACCATACATTCCAATGGGACTCTCTGGGTCTTCTTATTTCGACATGTTCCATTCGTAAAGCGAATAACGTTTCCACGAGCAGGTTTGAACTCGTCGTCAAAATCAGGAAAGAAGTTTCTCATGGTATGACTAGAGGGTGTTCATTTGACAACATCATCTAGTAGGCTGTGAAATGTCAAAAGAAAAGGATGAAATCCTTTTTTGTCAGAAATTCATAGCCTTCTAGATGATGTATTCTAATGAACACCTCGTAGGTTGATGCAAGTAAGTTTCCCTAACTACTGGAAAAGCTGAAATACTGGTCTGGCTGAGAAGAGCCTTGATCGATTGAGAAGCTAAGCTACGTACTGCCAGAAGTTGGGGGAGTAATCAAGAGGTGAGACATGGTGTGCCATAGGGTTTATACTGCTGTTCTGGTGTACGTAAATGATAGAAAAATAATGTAACGGTGAGCGGTGGCGTTGGAGGCGGAGCGACATTGGAGGTTGGACCTTCGCGGCTCGTGGCCTATCAGGGCGCTGCGGCATGGAAACTGTCACGAGTGATTTATTGCTCCGTTTATTTAGAACGCAGTTATTTACGACCTTTTTTTGTGTTTCTCTTATCGATTATTTTTCTTCTAAGAATGTTCTAAGCTTTTCTAAATTTTTAGGATTGGGTATAAAAGATGAATAGCGTCGCCGTTAGCAGTAGTCTTATTTAATAGAGCTATAGGTAAGCTAAAGTACCAAACTATAATATAAGGCTATAAATTGTTAACTAGTGAGTTATTTAGTAGTCGAATTGTACTTGTGTGTATCTGTGGGATAAATAAATAGTTTTTGCGTGTTAAATACTTATACTGGAATTATTGAACCCTGAGTTCGCAACGATAATATAGATAGAATGCGTCTTGGGAGGCTGGAAACTACTGCCTTTTGCAGACGACACCTCACTTATAGTGAGAGGCGCAAACCTGACAAGGTAATTACTCATTTATAGGCTATCCATACGACCCTTTGTAGATCTTTTTTTCTTTGATTCACATAATGTAATCGGAGTGGGGATTTTTTTTCTAAAATCACAAATTTTGAAATTTGACGGCTTGTAGCTTCGATAATACAAAACTTAAAGAACGCAGTCGCGGGCGGTAGTCGAAAGAGCAGGAACAGAGCTATAATCCTGTAGAAATACATTCGTGTTAGCGAAATTAGTTCAGGTTAGTTTAGGTTAGTTCAGGTTAGTTCAGGTTAGCTATAATCCTGTAGAAAGATATTCGTGTTAGCTAAAGAGGTTTAGAAGATACACCTGTTTGAAAATGAGGAAAAAATCCAATGCATACGACGCTTTGTCGAATTTTTTGGGTCGATTCACATGTAATCGAATTCGGGATTTTTTTTTAATAAAGAACAAACATTCACTATTTTCAACATTTATTTGACAGCTTTGTAATACAAAACCTAAAGAAGCAGGCAGCCGAAAGAACAGGAATAGATCTAATATTTATTAACTAGAATATAATTAGAATTTATTAACTAACTGTATGTTTATCTGAATATAAGAAAACTATATATAAGTGCAAAAGTCGTAGTGAGAAAAAAAGAAGACATCACTTAACATTTGGCGCCCAATGTGGGGAACAATATAATTATTAATCTTTTATTAGCTTATTTTTTTCACATTGACGAAGGACAAATTATTCACAGTTTAAATAAAAAAATTGAAATTTTTAGAAAAAAACTAGTGAATTGAGATATGGGAATATAATTTGGCGCACACAGTGGGACAAAAAAACTTTTTATACCACTGTGTGCTTTTTGTTTCTTTTATTCAAAATTTAGCGCCAAACGTGAGATTCACATTGGCTGAGCTAAGGTAACTGTATATAAATTGATGTAGTGAAAACTATGTGAATTGAGAGAAACGAATATAATTTGGCGCAAGAAAAACCTTTTTTTATGTAAAAAAACTTCAAACATCAAAAATAACTAAATTTAGATGAAGTTTCAATGAAAAACAACGTGTGAATAAAACATTTGGCGCTCAATGTAAAAAAGAGCATAATGAGTTTTTTTCTTTCCGCATTGACGCTGATCAAACTAAGCTGGGTTCAGCTTTTTTTCACATAAAAACCTAAATTACATACAGTGAAAACAGATATTTCAATTGAGATAACAGGATACAATTTGGCGCACCACAGGGGGCACAGAAATATTTGTTTTGTTTATTTTGCACAATGACAAACACGTCCAATAAATCAAATTTAATAGAACAAGTGAAAATCTTATGGAAAAAAATGTAAAATTGTTGGCACCTATCAAAGAAAAAAAATCTCTTAGCGTCTGATTTTCTTTTTTTTTAAAGGTAGTAAGTTTAACTGTAACGTCAAAATTCTATAACTCTTAGACTTCGAGCCTTCGAGGCTCTTTTTTGGGGAATTATAGTCGTGACTTAGCTCCGAGAACGCCTCAAGTCTGACGTTGACATTTAGTCTCCATTAAAAATACATGGACTTACGTCAATCATTTTTGATTAAGCATGTGTTCGTGCACACAAGTGTAAATGTGTCTTTCTATTTTTTCAGTTGGATCTTTGTTAAGTTTTGTGTAATTCCCATCGTTTAAAAAGCTATCAATTTTTTATTCATAAGTATTAACGTTCATTATAAGTGCAGTGCTACCTTAAGCGGCTGGAGAAGAATTTTAATATTTTTTTTAGACAGTTGAGTGCCATTGTCCGATGGTATTTGAATTTTGTTTGATTTCAAAAGGTTAATCTAAAATTAGTTTTGATCTAATTCTAAACTTTTGTTGGTGTATAGTGGTAAGTTTTGCACTGTTTCTTCAATTGCTGAAACAAAATCAAGCTTAGGAACATTTTTAGGTGTTACGGAAAAATGTAAGCCTTTTTAAAGAGTACAAGGTTTTCAGAGTTTGTGAGGTTTTTGCTTGATACTGTTACGGTACGCCGGAGGCGGGGCAACGCGTGTGGTTCGTGGACCTTCGCGACCAATCCGCGCTGCGTCATGGGTGACACGAGTGATTTATTGCTCTGTTTATCTAGAACGCAATTGTTTACAACCTTTTCTTATGTGAGAATATTCAAGAATTCTTGTCAAGAACGTTCTAGGTTTTTCTGTATTTTTAGGAGTTCGTATAAAAGGTGAATAGCGCCGCTGTTAGGCAGTAGTCTTATTTTAATCGAGCTATAAGTAAGCTAAAGTACCAAACGATAATAGAAGGCTATAAAGTGTTAAGTAGTGAGTTATTTAGTAGGCGAAGTGTACCTGTGTGTATTTGTTGGACAAATAAATAGTGTTTCGTGTTAAATCGTTACAGTGGAATTATTGAACCCTGAGTTCGCAACAATACGTTTAATACCCGTCTTAGTGGTTATAGTACCTAAAGTCAAGTACCTAAACTTCTTGTTTATTTTGTGTCCGAACAACTTATTAAATTTTTTTAATTTGTATCTGTTTGTGTTTGATAAATTTAGTAAAATAGCTACTTTGATCTTACATTTAATTAATTATGTTAATATCACTTCCTAAGTAAGTTTTTTACGTCTATGGAATTGTAGTTCGTTCCTAATCAGTGATTTGCTTGCTCTTTCTAAAACTTTAATTATTCTGTGATCTGTAGGTGGTGGTGATAAACGAAAACCTTTTGGAGTAACATGATCTCTACATTTACATAAGAAAGTTACACTATTTTTAGAATGTTTTAGTTAATCATGTTTAGTTTCTATAAAATTATTTAAAAAGAAAACAAACAGAAGGAGCCATACCTTTGTTGTAGGTAACTCCTAAATCTTTGCGGCAAATTAATAATTTTTTTTACACAATTTTTATTAAAAACTATATATTTTAAATTGCAAAATTTAGCTTATCTAGGCTAAAGTGTCTTTTAATCCATTAGATGATAGCCAAGATGATCTAAATCTAAATTTCAACAGAAACTGTTGATACAGCGATAGAGACGTAGTTTCAAACAAAACAAATAAGTAAACAAGAAAATCACTAAATCTCAATCTATTTTAACATCTATTAAGTGGGAAAACGTACAACTTTATCCAAATTGAAACACAAAATAAATATGGCGAAGAAAGAAAGGAAAGAGGTTATAAATTTTCCGTCAGTTAAAGGCCACCTGACTCGTTTATCTTGTCGTCATCCAGTTACGGACCAATTTCTGTTTGATGTCGTAAACTCTCCGTGAATCTTCTTTGCTTTCGGAATTAGAGCGCCCTTTGATAGTTTTCACTGCGGAGAAGTTTACATATTGTCCGCTTCCGGCTGCCAAGTATACAACAGTGTCAAAAGTCTTAACGATATCGGTTGTTGCGGTGGCATGTTTGAGCTCGTCAACCAAAGCTGAGGCTTTGTTTGTTTTACCGAGGTCTTAGCCTAATGGGAAGGCTATACATTGCGCCTTTTGATTTTTCCACCACGTAAACGAGCGAAAAGAAAATCTCGAAGCCGCTGAAACATACACTTTTGTTCAAATATCAACACTGTTTACGCAAACAGAGAAAAAAGCGGTCTATCACAGCCATTCGAGTATTTTCGTGAACGATTTAATTTTTCCTCCCATTACGTACGTTTACGGTGGAAAATTCGGCTCTCTATTTCAATTTTTCAGCCGCATTTGCCAAATTGCCACAATTTAAACCGTACGTAATCCCAGGCGAAACGCAACGGATACAAAACGGTCTCATGCGAGCTGTTTAAACCCGTTTCCGGGCCCAGAAAAAAAACGACAGTCCAATGATTAGCAGGAATTAGAGTTTAGTACCGTGCACTTTGTCTGGCCATCAGTTTAAATGAGATGAACTACGATTGACTAGAGTTTACCTATGGGTATGGTAAATTGGCTGCATTACCTGGTTTTTATTTATTTACTCGAAAAAGGTGAGTCGTACTAAAAAACTTGAAGAGAGCTTTTTTATTCAAACATGAATGGCTATTAAAAAGGGAAATTTCATTTTTCAAAACTAGTGGGATGATGCGTGCGCTACTGGCCGAAATAAAATAAATTTTTTTACTGCAAAATGTGCGTCTTCCATTGCAGTCAAAAAATTAGAAAATTTCATTCAAGATACCTTTTACGATTTCGGAATTATCAGTACATTTCAAATTCTAACTTCAACACCCTGTAACATTTTATCGAATCTCGATAGGTAACACAATTTCATGACAGACCCCCTTTAAAATCGACCAAAGAATATGTCCTTACCTATATTCCTCACCTATAAACGGTAAGGAAAAAAAAATTATTGGCAAATTGTAGAACATCAAAGTGTTGCAATTTTTGCACCACTTTGTTTCACACCCTACCTATAATGTGAAACAAAATTTGTTACTGATTAATGCAATATGAAATTTATTGGAACCGCTTTATTTATTGGAACATCAACGAGTACGAGTAATAATGAATTATAATTACATTGTCATGGTAAAGAAGCACCATCGTAGTGATCAGTCCAGACCATAATCACTATTTTTATTATGCCTATGTGATATTTTATAAGACTGTAAAGGCTTTCACGGCCGGTCAAAATACAATCTAATCGATATTTATTTTATTAAAGTATAAGTTATACTTTATGTGACGGACTGTGAAAGTTTAAACGCCGAGCGTAGTGAGGCGAATTAAATTCACACGAGTCGCAAAATAACTTATACTCCGAATAAAATACAATATGGCTGGCTCCAGCGGCGAAATTAGCAGTAGAACAATCAAACAAGATAGTAATCCAATTGAATTTAATGATAAACAAGATAAGGGTCAGTTTAAGGAGAAAGACTTCATTCAAAACATTATTCAATCGTTTAGTGTGGAGTCCAGCGGAACTTCAGAATCTAGTTCAAGCGCAATTCTACAAAATGCCTATAATGCTTAGCTTAAATTCTTGTGTTGAAACTGTTTTGTTTGAACTAAAGAATAGAATTATAAGGTTGGTATAGGTAGGCAAATACTATGTGAACGTGTATATTTTCCCTTGAGCGGAGTATAAGTTTTATACGCCGCCGGATTATACACTTATACGCCGTTCCAAACAGGCGACAAAAAAGTACTTATACTTTCATAAAACAGTCACTAAAGTTGTGGTTATAAGACGTTTGAAAATAAACTGTTTTCCGGGCTTCGAAGCCGTGGTCTAATGGAATTTCTTCGTGACGTTTTGTCTACAGCTGCAGCTGACATTATCAAAGGCGATGACGCAATGGGCGAAGTGATCTCTCGTCCTTCCCGACGTTGACTGACTTGACTGTGGTGAGCTCCGTGGTATTTATTCTTCCGCCCCACAGTGGTCGGACGGACCCAATTTCACGCGCAAAAACGAATTTTCTAAAATGGTTAAAACTATTGAAATATTATGTAACTCTAATTCTGGAATAGTCAAGGAGTAAGAAATATGACAGCAAAGTCGATTGTTAACGAACCATGCGACAGAGTTATGTCTTTTGTTCTTGTAGTATCAATTTTCAGCTGTATGTTATAAAGCTGAATCGTAATACATTTGCATGATGTTATTTTTGTATTAATTGATGATATGTAGGGTATTTAATTTTAGTTCCTATTTCTTTTAAGCTGTTTTGAAATCGGCTCCATTTAGATGTGAAAAAGAGTTAAAATTGTTTATACGTTAGAATTTGATTTGTGACTTTAAATTTGTTTACAGATTTTTAGAAGTTTTTTTGTCATTATTACTATTCAAAAGAAAGCATCTACTATCAACTGCTAAAGTAGTTAGCTGAGCATAGTTGCGCCTAAGATACTTCTGTTATTTTTTGTGCGCGTCTTACGCACACAGTTGCTTTAGTTGTATAGTACTGTAATAGCGTAACTTTTTTTGAGTTTGCGTTTTTGAGAAATATAGGGAACATAATACTCTGAAAATGAGCAGGTTAGAATCCAATAAAGATCTTTATCAAGTGCTAGTTGTTTTTTATGACCCTTTGCAAAAACCAGGGTTTATCTGAAAAGATGTAGTATCTCTTCTAGAGCCTCCTCATCAAAATTTACGGAAGATGCTAATGATATGAAACTTTTTTTTTGTCACGATGCTGAAGTACTTGATTTTTGTTTACGTAAAAACATACAATCCATAGAAAGATGAATACGTGTGCAGAGAGTTTAGTCACTGTTTAAGGTAACTGTGTATAAATGCAGTAACAGTTCAGTTTTTGGCAATAGCTTACGGGTTTAAGTACATTATTTTCAATAATTAATACTGTAATTAATAGGAGCTGCTCATTTGAAAACGTCATTTAGTTGGTTGCGAAATGCTAAAAGTAAGGGATGAAAGAACAAAAGTCCATATACTTGTTTATATCATACTTTTTTGTAAAATTCATAGCTTTCTAGATGACTTTTTCTAATGAAAATGGGGTATATCTAAAAGTACATGTCTTATGTTATGTTGACTTGTGTCACATCAATCTATAATCGGAGTTTACAGTCTCAAGACGTGCAAAGGGGGTCATTTTAAGTGAGGGCCATATTGCTATCTTAGGAATGGTTGGAGATCCAAAGTTAATGAAATTAAGTTACCGTTTGTAGAGTTCTTTCAAAAAATCTAAATAATAGTGCCACATGCAGAGTAGTTTCTGAGGTACTTTCCAGAAAATAATTATAAACATTGCAAATCATATACACAGTAAAAATAATAACTGTATTATCTCTATCAATGTCAATTTTTTAAATGCAAACGTAAACTCTGAAATGTTTTATTATATTTTAAACATCTCTTTTAATGTATCTGGTCCGTATATAAAAAGGCAAGTTGTCAGCAATAACTGAGTTATTATAAGTTGTGAGAGAAAATGCGTTTCCTTGTAGAAAGTGAAAAGTTGTAAAACTCTATAATTTAAACCTGTTTTCTCTCACAAATAGTTTTCGAATAAAAAAAAATAGAAATTTTTGTCAAGTTTTATATGTTTCCTAACACCTCAGAATCCAAGCAACCCATTGCAACATTGTGAACATTTCTTGAAAGAACTATCTAAATCCCAACAAAGGGATAGACAGCTATTGCTTGCGGAAAGTATTGTTCCTTTACTTTAAAAAGACACCTGTCGCAATTTTTTGCGCTTCGAGAAGCAGATATTTTAATTTTGGTTGCACGAATGAATAACAGATTCTCTCAGATTATTTAAATTTTTCGTAGAAGTAATTTATCCAGAATTTAGTACAGTAAATGATGTTATCAAAAACAAGTGTTTTCACCATTGTTGCCTTGGGAAGCACAAGAATAACATTTTCTACGTGAGACATTTAATAAATTAATTTATTGTATGTATACTGTAAAAAAGCTACAGGCGATTTTTACTGCAAAAATTATACTGTTTTTACTGCAAAAACAATGAGAGTAGTACCATTTTTGTTATAAATGTAATAAACAACTTTTGCTGTAAAGTATGTGGGTATACAGCATTAAAAATTTTGTGGGGACCCTGTATAAATGATAAAATTCAGTTGTAAAAATCCTAAAAGACCATGTGAGGTACCTGTAGAACAGTCTACTTGCTTAATTTCACATAATGATGCAACTCAAAATTTTGCGCGTGATATGAGGTCTGTCCGACCATTGTGCGCCGTCGCACTGCAGGGTAGGGACTGGGGTGGGGGTAGTGGTGGCGTGGGGTTCCCGCTCACTTGAATTATGTCGTAGAAGTCGCTTCCTGTCTGCATTTCGAAACATAATTTCCTCCTTCCTGTTGAAATTGTTGCCGTGTTTAAAGAATCGGATATCGGATATCGGATAGAAACGCTGCGATTGATATAAGATATGCCGGTAGGGGATCTCTGTGGTCTTTGGCCGATCTCAAGCTCTGTTGTATTGTACGAATGGGTTTAAAGACAGTTTTAATATTGTGCCTTTCGAGTAGCCTGCCGATCCTGTCCGTTACTTTGTGGATGTATGATAGACTCGTCCATCTGCGCTTTTCTTCATCATCCCCCGCTGATCCTTCCTGGCGCTCTACATTCCTTCGACGGATGGCCCTATCGAAATCGTGCTTCCTGCACCCATTCCAACCAACCAAGGACGTGGCATCGGATAAAATGACTAAGCTTAAAAAATCAGGAGCCTTATCATTAAGGCTATACGGTTAGCCAAAGATCCACAAACCGGATGTGCCACTGAGGCCCATCGTGAGCACTATAAGATTTTAGTTATGAGAAAGATTCTAGTATTAGAAAATCGCGAAACACCTCACAAAACTGCTGCAACTTAAAATAGGAAATACTGACAGTTTATAAAAGACCACTTATTTCGTCGAAAGACTGCATTCTTTGACTCTTTCTCCAGGAGAAATTCTCGTTAGCTTCGATGTTGTTTCGCTCTTCACGATGGTACCCATTAAGGAAGCCATAGAACATATTAGACAGGAATTTCCACAAGATATTGCCAAGTTGCGTCACCTCTATGCAACCACTACATATTTGCAATGAACCGAAGATTTCCTCTAACACACTGATAGTGTAGCTATGGGCCTCTTAGTCCAGTAATAGCCAACTATTTTATGGAAATTTTCGAGGCCAAGGCGTTGGCAACGGCAAATAAGAGGGCAAAGTGCTGATTCCGATACGTGGACGACACTTTTGTTATTTGGAACCATGGCGAGGGCAAACTTCAAAACTTTCTTTTACACCTCAACTCTTATCAACCAAAAAAGTCAATTCACTATGGAGATAGAAAAGGAAGGACGCCTACCGTTTTTGAATTTTTTAGTATCAAAGAGGCCGAATGGGAAACTTGAGCACACCGTTTATAGAAAACCAACACACACTGACCGATACCTGAATAGCGGATCAAATCATCATCCCAGACAGAAAAGAGGAGTCATAAAGGCTCTGTCTATGAGAGCCAAGAGAATTTGTGAGCCGGCTGATTTGGAACGGGAAATAAAGCATCTGGAAAGAGCCTTTGGTTGGAATGGATACAGCGACCACGAGTCTGTCTAGGGGGCTGTCTATCCAAAGAATGTAGAGCGCCAGGAAGAAACAACGGGGGAGATGAAGAAAAGCGCGGATGGACTAGTCTACCATTCATCCACTAAATAACGGACAGGATCGACAGGCTACTGTCTTTAAACCCACTCATACAATAGAACAGAGCTTGAGATCGGCCAAAGACCTTAGACCCCAGAAATCTCCTATCGGCACCCGAAGTTTACCGAGTCCCATGCAGCTTGGCTCAGTATACATTGGTACCACAAAACGCAGTGTCAACACGACGATAACGGAAACGGGGATTACAGAACACAAGAGGAGTTGCAAGCTGGGACAAACACTAAAGTCAGCAGTAGCAGAGCACGCTCTCTCCGACGGTCACGACATTCTTCTCAACGAGGTGAATACCTTATATTAATTGCAGCGCTTCTATCCGAGACTAATGAGGGAAGCCATTGAGATCTTTAAACACGACAACAATTTCCACAGGAAGGAGGAAATTACGATTCTAAATGCAGACTGACACTCCGCGCCACCACTACCCCCCCCCCCCCCGCAGTCTCACCACTGCAGCGCGACGGTGGGGGAAAAATACCACGGAACTTACCACAGTATATAGTTCCATGTCCATAGTCGAATCTCAAATCAGTCAACGTCGGGATTGCACAGGAGATCATTTCGCCTCATCACCTTTGATAATGTCTGGCGCAACTGTAGACGAAACTGTAGACGAAGAAATTCCATTGGACTAAGGCTTCAAAGTCCGGAAAACACTTTAGATTGTATGTGATATTCATCCGATAGTATTACTGGAAACGTTTCGGATGTGCAGGGATCGAAATTTCAATGAAAATTATTATTGCTGGTAAATAAACAATACGAAAACATACAAAATAGGTATAGTCATATCCATTTGTCGGTTGCATAAGCCGCATTCAACACTCGAACCGCTTTGTAGCGGCTGCTCCTATTTCTCTATACGAACGGTTAAAACCCCATTTGATTCGAGGAAATCGCTACAAGGAACTTTACGAGACGCTTCACGGGGCTGAATGTGGCCCAAGATTTCCGATTTTGTGCCAGAACAGAAAACACTCCGACTAGTTGACTAAAAGGCAAATAAGGCCTATAAGACGTTATTATGAAGTTATATAAAGGTAGCTGCTATATAAACTGCTAACGGAACAGATCGATACAGCAAAATTTTTTGTCATTTTTGGGGGTCTGTAACTCGGAAATGCCTTAGCCGAAATTTAAGACCCAAAGAGATTTTGAAAGGTCGTTTCTTCTAAAATCACGGGGGGGATTGATCTTAAATAAGTTTTTCTCTAAAGGAAATACAGGGTAAAGAAAAAAGCACTGCAAAATGGTTGCATTTCAACTCACTGCATTTGGTAGGTAGCATAATTTCAGAACATTCATTGTCATAACATTTAATGGCGTTAATTGGTATCTCGGGACATATTCGGCAGTTTTCGGTTTTTTGGCCTACAAAATAAACTACGGGGGTTTTTCAAAAAGTTGACGTTCATTTGTAAGTCACCTTGTATCGAGAGAATGCCGCAGGCGATTTTAATAAGATTAATTTTAAATGATCTCTAAAAGATAACTGGTTGTAAAATCAGGGACGTAGACTTATAGTTAATAAAACAATTTTACTCCATTTTGTACAAGGATGGCAAAAAAACCTAATAAAAAACTGATTAAAATTTTGTTTACTACGATGTCATGACGGGAGCGTTAACTTTAAGACTCTTTTTGTAATGACATTTAAGAGCTATGGACGATATCTCGGGACGGTTTTGGCGGTTTTTTGCCTACTAAATCAGTTACAGAGCGTGTAAAGAAAGTTTTAACTTTCTTATAAGTTACAATACAAGGTATCCTGAAATTAACTGGGAAATCTCTAGGCAAAAATAGGACACAATATTCATATAAACATAACTTGCAAGCTTCGTCTCCGAGATACAGAGTGTTAAATTTTTTTTTCTTTATAGCTCTTAGTTTTTGAGATATTTATCTCAAATTTTGAATATAGGTAACCATTTATTATATAGATCGTTGGATATACCAACCGCTAGCCAAAATCGACAGGGTCTTATTTTTTTCTCGGGTTGTATCTGTTTTACCCCCACAAACTTTTTTGTAGCGCGCCACTGATCGCTTTTTTCCTAAAAGTCTGAATTCTCTATTCAATTTAGAAACCTTTTTGCATCTTGCATCCTTGTCGTATCTCCCACCGTTTTCGAGAAATTTGCAAAAGTGTTTAGGAATGCACATAATTTTTCCATAAGAATTGTCTGTTTTCTGCGTTCCTATTTAAATTCCCAGATACTGATGACAAAGGGTCACTTATGGAAAAGCGATTCACTTTTGCAAATTTCTTGAAAACGGTGGGAGATAAGACAAGGATGCAAGAGGCAAGAAAGTTTGTAAATGGAATAGAGAATTCAGGTTTTTAAGAAAAAAGAATCAGTGGCGTGCTACAAGAAAGTTTGAGGGCAAAAGAGATACAAGCCGAGAAAAAATAGGACCCTGTCGATTTTGGCCAGCGGTTGGTATATTCAATGATGCAGATAAAAAATGGTTACCTATATTCAAAATTTGAGTTAAATATCTCAAAAACTCTAAGAGCTATAAAGAAAAAATAAAAAAAAAATCAACACCTTGCGGGTTGTGTTTGTGGGTTATTTGCAACATTTGCGGGTTATGTTTGTATGAATATTGTGCCCTATTTTTGCCTAGGAATTTCCCAGTTAATTTCAGGATACCTTGTATTGTAACTTACAAGAAAGTTCGAACTTTCTATAAACGCCCTGTAACTGATTAAGTAGGAAAAAAACCAGAAAACCGTCCCGAGATATCGACCATAGCTCTTAAATGTCATTACAAAAAGAGTCTTAAAGTTAAGGCTCCCGTCATGACATCGTAGTAAACACAATTTTAATCAGTTTTTTATTAGATTTTTTGCCATCCTTGTACAAAATGGAATAAAATTGTTTTATTTACTATGGGTGTACGTCGCTGATTTTACAGCCAGTTATCTTTTAGCGATCATTTATCTTATTAAAATCGGCTGCGGCATTTTCGCGATACAAGGTGACTTAGAAAAGAGCGTCAACTTTTTGAAAAACCCCCGTAGTTTATTTTGTAGGCCAAAAAACCGAAAACTGCCGAACATGTCCCGAGATACCAATTAACGCCATTAAATGTTATAACAATGAATGTTCTGAAATTATGCTACCTACCAAATGCAGTGGGTTGAAATGCAACCATTTGCAGTGCTTTTTTCTTTACCCTGTATATCCTTCAGAGAATAACTTATTTAACACCAATCTCCCGCCGTGATTCTAGAAGAAACGATCTTTCAAAATCTCTTTAGTTTTTAAATTTCTTTAAGCCATTTCTGAGATACAGACCCCCAAAATTGACAAAAAATTTTGCTGTATCGATCTTTTCCGTTAGCAGTTTATTTACTGCTTTGGTAATAAAACTTATTATTATTACTTGTTATTATGGTTTTTAGAAAATTACCTAAGAGAGGTAATACTAACCCTTAAAGTCTTTTAAGCTCTTTAAAGGGTATGTAAAGGCACTTATAACAATGTCGTCAATAACAAAATTTACCAAAAATTTTATAATTTGTTGGCGTAATTTAGTACACATTTAGTAAAACGATTATAGAACCAAAATAGTTGGTTGGGCAACCGTTGACGACGAAGAAGTGTGAATCTGGTGTCGCAATTAATGAAGTGAATATATATATTTTTTTCTGACGATGAGTGTTTCTTGAGTCCAGTTTTTTTAGAGTCCAGAATTACATTATAATTTAGGTTTATCATTTTTAGTAGATCAGTCACTGCTCTGTAAGTAAAACGTTTTTCGTCAAAGCTTCATGCTTCAGCAACACCTGTGGTTATTTGTTTGTCACATCTATTATTTAACACGCCAATTCTTTTTAACAAGTCTATCTAAGGTCAGGCACACTGCACCCATTAAAAAGCGGCGTTTATCAGTAGACGACGTAATTCTGCACTTCGTCTTGCTAACACGTTAATAGCTTTTTTAGACGTTACCTAACGACCAAACCCGTTGGCGATTAAATAATTATTCGCGGAATTGCTAAACGACTTTATACTCAAACTGTGACAGTATCAACTTTTTAAACAGTACAGTTTGCGTAGTTAAAATTAATGACTACAAACTTTTTAACCAAACCTAAATGCAGCTACTCTTGGTTCGTAATAGTATACTAATGCTGATGCAATGTTTTAGACAAATTTGCTGGTTTGACCATTATACTCTTTATGTCTTTATGTGCTGTATATGCTCCAGTTTCCCTTTGGCCCATTATGACAGTACACACACACACACACAATGACGTCACATCTCTGATATAAATCATCGGGAATCCGGATGGGAATCTGTGTCGTGCATAATCGAACAAGGCATCGTCCACGTCCGTGCAAATCATCCTGTGTGCAGATCTAAAGCCCGATGGGCCCAGTCACGATGCTACATGGATATTATTTTTATGACGTCAGGCGAATGTTGCCATGTGTCTGTTGATATAAATTTTGACGTCGTTAGTGTTGGTATGTAATCTGTATTAAATGACGATCGTACCGAGGACCTTTTGATCTCAGATCTATAGAGAAATCCTGTATATGCCTAGCTGTTAGAGGTTGTTCTGCTTTGCTACCATCGTTCAAGGAAAAGTTTGAGAAACGAAATTAAATTCAGTTCCGAAATGAGGGTAAATAAACGAGTTCAAAATTAATCGGAATGAGAAAATACGCCACCAGTTTCCAAAGAGTTTCTCCTTATTACTCTATCAAGTCTGCTCACTGTCCTATAATTAATTTGCTCCGGGCTACTGCAAAGTTTTCTCGCTTTTTAATAAAGAAGTTAACGACTTTTCACCTTTTATGTAGCGACAATTTTCTTCCTTTCGCTTCTTTCAATTAACATATCTATTATCCCTTTCTTATTATAAAAACAATGTCTATAATATTCTGCTCGGTTTCAGCCTGTTTCCTACTAATGCGGATTTTAGACCCTAAAAATCCTTGCACATGTGAAGCAATATAAAAAACAAGTTTATGTTTATCTTCTATTACGAGCAAAAATTTAACGATTCTAATCGAAACCGTCTGAGACATCATTAGGCCTTTTACTTTTCATGCGTTGCCATGTCCTCGAGAACAACTGTTCCTTTTTTTTTGGGATATTTATTCTCAGTGGGAGCTAAAAAACCTTGTTTCGCCTTCACTATACCCAGAAATATGTATTAAACATTGGCGTTTGAAACCAAATTCGAGGAATTGTCTGCTCAAATATTTGGTTTGAAACGGCTTCACACAAGGAAAAAGATACATCATGTAACCTTGGCGGTTTTTGTTTTAGAGTTTTATTTTTTTATATTGAGCTCTGACAAAACATGTTTTGGTTTGTATAAGTGTTTTTGTGATCTTTGCAATACTAAATGAAAATATTGCTAGAAGATTATGGTTTTCGTACTAATACTCGTATTTATTTAGTTATGACAATACGTGTATTTATGATAATTGAGCTGCCTCAAAGCTCGAATAGCTAAGTGCGCCTAGTTCACTTCATTTTCTCGAAATTGTTAACGTTTTGACCTCCATTATGGTCTTCCTGAGTTTTTTTTTCAAAACGTCGCCAAAGCAAAGAACGCCACCAAAGACCATCATCGTAGTACATAAACTCGAAAAGGCACATCAAGAAAGACACGTAAAGTGTTGGCAAGTGACACATGGACCAACGAAACGAAACATGTTTTTAGTATTAATCCTAACCTAAATTTTCCTAAAAACTCCAAATTGCATTTTTAAATTCTTCAAATTATTTAAACTCATTTTTGGTTCAAGAATTATTTATATCGATTTCTACCTAATTGTATCCTAAAACTGATTGTTTCCAAAAATTCCAAATTTGTAACTTTTGAAGCTGTGAGTTATTTTTAACCGATTTTAGCACTAATCTCAATATGAATTTCTCCAAAATTGCAATTTGAGAAAATGTAGGTCACTCATAAGGGATTCTAGCCCTAATTCCAATATAAATTTCACCGAAGGATCAACCCTTGCATTTTTACACGCGTTGTCCTATTTTTAACCGATACTAGCCCTAGTCTCAACCTGAATTTCTTAAAAAACTCCAAAATTGCATTTTTTAGACGCATTGTGTTATTTTTTACCGATTTTAGCCCTATAATCTCAATCTGAATTTCTCGAGAAACTCTAAAATTGAATTTGTAATCAATCAGTCATTCTTAAACGATGTTACCCTTATTTCCAACCTGAATTTCTCCAATGGCCGAAAATTTGTATTTTTAGACGGATTGTATAATTTTTAAAAGATTTTAGCATTAATCCCAATATGAATCTTTCCACAAACTCCAAATCTACATTTTTAGATGCTTTGTGTTATTTTTAACCTGTTTTAGCCCTAGACTCAACCTGAATATCTCCAACATTACATTTGTAGACAATCGGTCATTTTTAAGCCATTTCAGCCCTAATTCCAACCTGAATTCCTCCCAGGCCCAAAATTTGCATTCTTAGACGGTTTTATTTTTAAATGATTTTGGCCCTTATCCCAACCTGACTCATTAAGAACACATAATTACCATATTTAAGCATTTTCTGTCAAACTTCACTTATTTTGGTGCAAATGTGAAAGTTTGAAGGACGAGTGAAACGAGTTCTCCAATTAGCACGAGTTCCTTAAAAGTACTTTTGACACTTACATCATAAATAGCTATTTGTGCCAAAAGTAAAGTTTGACTAAAAACGCTTAAACATGAAAATTAGGTGTTAAAAGTATCTTACTTTTAACACTTTTGTTACAAGTAGTTTACTTTTAACACCATCCTATAAACTTAAAACGATATTTTTAATAGTTCATTAGAGTGTTAAAAGTAGAGTTTTTAAAAGAAAATAACAATTTTTTTCCAAAGTAAAAAATTTGAAAATTTGAATCAGTTTGGCCTAACACTGTCTTAAAACTGGCTTTTCAAATCTCCAAATCTCCAAATGTGCATCACGCTTTGAATTATTTTTAAACGATTGTAGCCCTAATCTCAACCTGAATTTCTCAAAAAAATCTAAAATTGCAATTATAGTCAATATGGGTGTGCATTACTTAAGCGATTTTAGTTCTAATTTCAACCTGCACTTTTCCAAAAGTTCAAAAATTGCAATTTAAGACGAGTTGTGTAATTTTTAAACAAAATTAGCTCTAATCTCAATGAATTTTTCCAAAAACAAAAATTTGTATTTTTAAATAATTTTTATATTTAGGCGTTTTTAGGCAATTTTTAATTCTCTCTATTCAAAAATTATTTTTACTAAAAGCAACCATTTAGAAAATTTTAATCAGTTTGGCCCTCGGTTTGGCCTAATATGTCCTAAAATTGATTTACTCCAAAATACTCCTTTGAAACGCTTCGAGTTATTTTTAACCGATTTTAACCCTAATCTCAACCTAAATTTCTGCAAAAACTACAAAATTTATTTTTTGGCCTTAATTCCAAACCGAATTTCTTCAAAGGCTCAAAATTTACATTTTTAGACGAGTTGTATGAGGTGTTGTAATTAGGAACGCTTTGAGATATTTTTCAACGATTTTTTGGCCCTTATCCTAACTTCATTCTTTTTTCATAAATAGGATGAAAAAAGACCCCATTTTCACATTTAGGCGCTTTTAGTCAAATTTCACTTATTTTGGAAAAAAATAGTTTCATTGAAAACAAATTTTAAGATTTTAATGAAAGTGAGTATCTGTTTATGCCTTAAAATTGAATTCTCTAAAAACATCATAAATTTGCTTACGTTTGAATTTTCAGACTATACAGGTTATTTTTCTCTGATTTTAACCCTATTTTTCCTGAATATCTTGAAACTTTGCATCTTTAAACATTTTGTGAAACAATTTTGGCATTACTGACTTGAATGTTTTTACACACATAAAATTTGTATTTTTAAAAGCTTTGAGTCTGATTGATGAGATTATGCATCGATTTTGGTCTTAATCCTAACCTGAATTTTTCTAAAAATTTTCAATTTGCATTTTAAATTGTTTTAAGTAATTTTGATCCTAAAACTTGTATTTCTCCAAACACTCCAAATTTATATTTTTACAAGATTTGAGACTTTGGACCATTTTTCACCAATTTTAGTCTAAATCTTAAGCTAACTTTCTCGAGAAATACCAGATATTTTAGGTTCAAAAAAATATAATATTACCAAAAACAAGAAATTAGAGAAAAAAAAACTGTTTAAAATGCTTTATTTTTTAATTTAGGCGTTTTAGTAAAATTTTACTTATTTTGGATCAAATTTTTTTATTAAAAACAACCAGTTTCAAGATTTGAAGAAATAAAGTTCCTAATTTTGTCCTAAAATTCAATTTCTCAAAAGACATAAAAATTTGCTTGCACTTTTGCAATTCTAGATAAAATTTTACAGAATTTTGCCTACTCCTAACTTGGAATTTTTCCACACACTTTAGATTTGAATTTTCAAAAGTTTTGAGTTATTTATTAACCGATTTTGGCCCTTATCCAAAATTGCGTTTTTCTAAAAACTTTTTATTTGCATTTTAAATTGTAATTTTTAACAGATTTTGAATCAATTTTAACAGATGATCTTAACTTTTTAAAGGCAGTTTATTTTCATATTAAAGGCGGCTTTTACAACTGTTTATCTATAAACAATGCAATCTACGTCATAACTGGTTCTTTAACTTCAAACTGAAGTTTTACTGATGGTTGTAAAAGTCACCCTTAGGCATATTTAGTTACATTTCAGTTATTCTGAATCAAAAATCTTTACTAAAAACATCAAATCAGAAGATTAGAATAAAAATTGACAGTATGAGAAACGAAGTTGTGTGAATTTGTTCTAAATTGAATTTCTCCAATAATATTGAAATTTTTAAATAATTTGTGGATTTTCTAAACCAGTTTTACCATAATCTTAAGCTAATTTATTGTAATTAATTTTCATTTGAATTATAAATTGACTTAAGTGATTTTTAACCGATTTTAGCTTTAATTCTAACCTGATTTTCTCGAGAATCATCAATTTCGCATTTTAATTGCGTGATTTTTTCCGTTATTTTTTGTACAAAACCTGAATTTCTTAAAAAACATTAAAATTTGAAATGTTGGACTATGTGGGTAATTTTTCGATTTTAGCTCTAATCCTAATCAATAATTTGCAATTTTAGACGCTTTGCGTCATTTCCTAAACGATTCCAACCTGAATTCCACCCAGGCCCAAAATTTGCATTTATAAACTGTGTTATTTTTAAATGATTTTTGCCGTAATCCCAATGTGAATCTTTACACAAGCTCCAAAATTGCATTTTTTAAAACATTGAATTATCTTTCAACGACTTTTTGGCCTTATCCCAACCTGACTCTTTAAGAACACATAATTTTCATATTTAAGCATTTTTTGTCAAACTTCACTTATTTTGATACAAATGTGAAAGTTTGCAGGACTAGTGAAGCGAGTTCTTCAATTCGCATGAGTTCTTTAAAAGTACTCTTGACACTTACATCACAATAAGCTATTTGTGTCAAAAGCAAAGTTTGACTAAAAATGCCTAAACATGAAAATTAGGTGTTGTGATGAAAAGTATCTTACTTTTAACACTTATGTTAAAAGTGGTTTACTTTTAACACTAATGCCTTAAAATGCTATTTCGAATAGTTTATAGCGAGTTAAAAGTAGAATTTTTATTGGGCTTTTAGAAAAAATATTTTTTTCCAAAGAACAACATTTGAAAATTTGAATCAGTGTGGCCTAATACTGTATTAAAACTGACTTTCGAAAAACTTCAAATTTGCAACACGCTCTGAATTATTTTTAAACGATTATAGCCCTAATCTCAACCTAAATTTCTCAAAAAAATCCAAAATTCCAATTATAGTCAATATAGGTCATTCTTAAGCGACTTTAGTTCTAATTTCAACCTGCATTTTTCCAAAAGTTCAAAATGTGCAACTTGACGAGTGGTGTAATTTTTAAACAAAATTAGCTCTAATCCCAACCCGATTTGTTCCAAAAACTTCAAATTTGCATTTTTAAATAATTTTTATATTTAGGCGTTTTCAGACAAACTTCATTTCTCTTTATCCAAAAATTATTTTTACTAAAAGCAACAATTTAGAAAATTTTAATCAGTTTGTCCCACGGTTTGGCCTAATTATGACCTAAAATTGATTTACTCCAAGAGACTCCCTTGAGACGCTCCCAGTTATTTTTAACCGATTTTAACCCTAATCTAAACTTAAATCTCTGCACTACTAAATTTATTTTTTGGCCTTAAATTCCAAACTGAATTTCTTCAAAGGCTCAAAATTTGCATTTTTAGACGAGTTGTATGAGGTGTTGATTTTTAAACGCTTTGACATATTTTTCAACGATTTTTTGGCCCTTATCCTAACTTCATAATTTTTTCAAAAATAGGATGAAAAAAGACCCCATTTTCACATTTCGGCGCTTTTAGTCAAATTTCACTTATTCTGGGAAAAAAATATTTTTATTGAAAACAAATTTTAAGATTTTAATAAAAGTGAGACATAAAGTTATCTGTTTATGCCTTAAAATTGAATTCTCTAAAAACATCATACATTTGCTTGCGTTTGAATTTTCAGACTACGCGGGTTATTTTTCTCCGATTTTAACCCTATTTTTCCTGAATATCTTGAAATTTTGAATCTTTAAACATTTTGTGAAACTTTTTTGTGAAACAATTTTGGCATTACTGACTTGAATTTTTTTACACACATAAAATGTGTACTTTTAAAAGCTTTGAGTCATTATGAATCGATTTTGGTCTCAATCGTAATCTGAATTTTTCTAAAACTTTCAATTTGTATTTTAAATTGTTTTAAGTAATTTTGATCCTAAAACTTATATTTCTGCAAAGACTCCAAATTTATATTTTTACAAGCTTTGAGTCTTTGAACTATTTTTTACCAATTTTGGTCTTAACCCTAAGCTAACTTTCTCGAGAAATACCAAATGTGCATTTTGAGGCGTTTCAAGTAAAATTTTACTTATTTTAGGTTCAAAAAATGTAATATTACCGAATGAAATATTAACAAAAACAACAAATTATCTATTTATTGTTAAACCCTTTGAGACTTTCAGTAATTTTTTATAGAGTTTGGCCCCTAATCCTAACATAACTTTCTCAAAAAACACCAAATTTGCATTTTGAGTCATATTTTACTTATGTTGGATCAATATAATATTGGCAAAAAACAACAAATTAAAAGTTTCAATAATTTCTGCCTGATTTTGCGATAAAATTGAATTTCTCCAAAAGCACAAAACATTTGAAACTCTAGACTTTATTGGTAATTTCTAACCGATTCTATTTCTTACTTCTCAAAGGACTTCAATTTTGCATATTTAGATGCTTTGAAATATTTACAACGATTTTTTTTCTCATCATAACTAGATTTTTTAACAACAGTTTATTTTCATATTTAGGCATTTTTAGTTACATTTTATTTATTCAGAACACAATAAGTTTTACAAAAAACATCAAATTAGAAGATTTGAATGAAAATCGACAGTATGATAAATGAAGGTGTCTGAACTTGTTCTAAAATAAATTTCTCCAAAAATATCGAAATTTTTACATAATTGGTGAATTTTCTAAACTATTTTACCATAAATTTAAGCTAATTTATACTAACTAATTTTCATTTCAATTATAAATTGATTTAAGTGATTTTTAACCGATTTTGGCTTTAATTCTAACTTGATTTTCACGAAAATCATCAATTTTGCATTTTAATTGCCTGTTTTTGTGCGTTATTTTTTTGCACAAATCCTGAATTTCTTAAAAAACATCAAATTTTAGACTATATGGGAAATTTTCAATTTTAGCTCTAATCCTAATAAATTATTTGCCTTTTTAGAGGCTTTGCGTCATTTCCTAAACGATTTTGGCTCTAATTCTGACTTGAGCGTTTCTGGAAACTCCAAACTTGCATTTTTAGTTACCGTAAGTAATTTTTAACCGATTCATTGACTGAAAAAACCATCTTGTGTCCGAAGCTTATGTAGCAGGACGTATTACATGTCAAGGTGGTGAAATTGACATCGACGAATAATGACAATTGATTGACCTGTTCCCGCTTTCCCATTTGGAATTTATGGGAACTCCAACCTTTATCTTCATCTTCGAATTGGAAAATCTACGGGTCCATTATCTCAAAAGTATGCAATAAAATCGTTGATCAAACCGCCTGATGATAGTTCACGCATGCGATGATTAATTGAGAAGAAAAATTACCGGAAAAACAGAAAAAGCCGCCTTAAGCGCCCGCAGGTCACGCAATAGCCAAATTATAGGGCGGGGTCGATCCCCCTTCGTCGATCTACCATTTTCTTAATTATCGTAGTGGCTTTGATTTATTAGATTTCGCTATCGGGGTTGCGTTCCGACAATTAAAGAAATATGAACTCGTTCGGTGAAATACGTCTTAATGAAACCGGAGAGGAAACAGGAGGAAAACGCGTATTATAGGCGCTTTTGAAAAATTGTGATGTATCGAGTGAGCCTAACGATGATGGAGCCGTAATCGATACGTGGTTTGAGTTATAAACCGACTGGGGTACTTAAAGTATTTCATTAATGAAGACGCTCCACTTCCGGGACCATCTTATGTATTTCCCTGAACACTACTTTTCTGGATTATTTACTTTGTAAACGCAAAAATCCTGGAAAACGACCAAAACGAGAGAGGCCTTTGCCTTCCCTAAGGCATTCGCCTTCGTGCCTCCAGCGTTTTGGAAGAAGCAAAGATAACGAAACGCCTTTGGAGTGGAAACACCTTTTTTTAAATTGAACTCACAAAGGCGATTGTATCTCCCTCAGTCATCAAAAAAAAAAAAAGAAAACGCGATTGGAGTGCTTTGGTTAAGCCGAAACAAATAAATTGATTTTAATTCCAGAGTAAGTACTTCGGTGGCGGACGATTTTTGTTTTTTCTAATTCGTATTGTGTGTCATCAATCAAACGCTGCCATCGGTTAATATACAAAGGCTGCCGAACACACACGGCTAATTGAACCATTACATTACAAACCGCTCACTTTATTTGTCTGACGATCCAAACAAGTTCTTTAACTGTAAAATCAATGCTAAGTGATCGTTGAATAGAGATTATTACGAAAGGAAATTTGTCAGAGTGGTTCAAAAGTAGTTAATCCGATTGGCTTTTAACTACGACTGTTTAGCTACTTTCACATAGTTTTTTGGAACTCGATGCAAACTTAATACAAATACTCTTAAAGAACCTCAATGCATTATTCACAGAAAGATATACGATCATAATTCACGAGTCATAATATACAAGAAATAAATAACCATAATCCCATTCACACATAAAAGCTCCTTAGCATTGAATAAAAGAGTACAAGAAAAGGGGGCTCAAGACACAAAGCGTCATTTCTTCCATCTAATTTCGGGCATTGTCGTCTGCCCCTTCTCCACGACCGAAGGACCCTATTAAATGTCAAATTAAACTTTTTATGGGCTGGTTGCTTTCTGTGCCGCAACCTCAGTATAACGAAAATACATTTTTCTTCCTTTGAAAAGAGTTATTTAAATTACTTATTGTGATATTGAAGAAAATGCCTGTTAGACGAAAATCTATGAAGGTACCATAATAATTGTCCCACAGCAAGAATGGTCGGACATAACACCATGGAGATCAACGAGAAAATATGGCTGGAAAGTCGTATATTTTATTGCCTAGCGATTATCATCATTTTTCAAGTTTACGGCGGGCTGTTAAATCCTGAAATGACAATATTAACTGATCCACAATAAATTCTTTCGCCCAGTTGCTCGTAAACTTGCTGTATCCAGAGCAGGACCTATTGTTTCCAGTTTCCAGGCGGGCTAATAAAAAGGGTGTATAGTTACTTGTTTGTTCATGTTATGATTTGCCCGGCTGTAAAGTAGGAATATTGAGGCAGATAAAACAAGGAGGGGTTGGGCGATAAGCTCCTTTTAAAAGTGCTAAAATTTCATATAACTTATAGAATTTCCTGATGCTGCGCTACATTGTAGCTTACAAGGTCCAGAAAGCAGAAAAACGTGTTTCTTTGAATTCAATTAAGATCCGAATAATAGAAAAGTCGCTTTTGTTACCTTCTTTCCTATTTGCGCCAAAATTGTTCTTTTGACAAAACTTTTTTCTTTGCAATGAAGCGGAAGAAGCGGAACCCGAGACACAAAAATGTGGTCCCTACAAGATGCGTGTAGTGTTTGTTTAAAGGTGGTAAACAATGATATACTATTAAGCGAAATATCTTGGACTTCCATTGTCTTTATTGAGTTTTTACACGACGCTTCGAGCAGTGGAATCTCTGCTCGTTTTCAAGTGAAACTGAGTATTAAGCTCGAACCTACTTGCTTATGTACTAACACAGCTAACAACGCCCACCATTCCTATTGGCCGCATTGTCGCCACCGTCGCGCGTCAAGCGACCAGCACTCGTCAGCCGTATCAACGGATGCCAATACCGAAGAGACGTCGCAACTTGGTTTGCTAAAGACGCCCTCATTGCTTCCAATGAAGACTGCTTCCTTAAACTTTCGTTTCTTCCAGTGCTGTTCCCTATGCACAATTTTGGCTTCCGACCACTAAATATTATGGTGTTCGGGCCAAGCTTGCTTTGCAATTCCCGATTTTGATGTTTCTCCTCTTACCTTATGAGTTCTGTGTTCCTGAACTCTTACATGCAAAGGACGCTTGGTTTCTCCTATGTACGACATGCCACACTCACACGAGATCTGATATATACAATCTTTTCGCTGATTTGAATTTTCCGGTTTGGTTTCGGAAAATACGCTTCTTAATGTATTTTCAGTTTTGAAAACCGTTCGTATGTTGTACAGTGGTAGAGTAAATTTTTTTTTATCTATTGTTAAATTTGTCTAATTTTCTCAAGGTTCAGTTAGAAGAATTTTTTTTATTTTTGGAACAGAGATATCTAAACTTCTAAAGTCTAAGCTCAGTCATAAATTGATAAAAATTTAACGCTGTAAGAGTTCTTAAAAAAATTCCAGCGGTGGAGTAAATGTTTTTTATCTAATCAACTGGTGAAGTTTTCTAATTTTAACAAGGTTCAATTAAAAGAAGATTGAGAACAAAGATTCTTTTTTGTCTTTGTTCTCAAAAAAATCTAAAGTTTTTACTCTCACAAGAATTTTAGAAAAGAGACTCATAATTTTTGTGAAGTATGACCTCAGTCACAAATTAGATAATTTTTTTTTGCTGAAAGGCTTCTTAAAAACATCCCAGTGGTGAAGTATATTTTTTATAAATTGATAAAGTTTTTCCAATCAGTTTTCAGTTAGCAGAAAATTTGTTAGTTTTGAACAGAAATATCTACAATTCTGACGTATATGCTCAGTCACAACTTCAATAAAAATTATCGCTGTAAGAGTTCTTTAAAAAATCCAGTGGTGGAGTGAATGTTTTCTTTTACCTATTGGTAAAGTTTTCTAGTTTTCTCAAGGTTCAGTAAGAAGAAATTTTTTTATTTTAGAACAGAGATATCAGTTGTTCTAAAAAAATTCTAAAAATGTTCACTCTCAGAAGAATTTTAGAACAGAGACACCTAGTTTTTGTGAAGTATTACCTCAATCACAAATTAGATACAGTTTTTTGCTAAAAGGACTCTTAAAAACATTCCAGTCGTAGAGTATATTTTTTTTGAATTGGTAAAATTTTCCAATTTTTTCAAGGTTCAATTTTTGCCAACTATAATCTCAACCACAAATTGGATAAAATTTACGGCTGAACGGAGTCTTAAAATAAATCCAGTGGTAGCTTAATTTTTTTTCTCAATTTGTTAAGTTTTTCTATTGTTCTCAAAGTTTAATTGGAAGAAAATTTGTTATTTTTAAAAACAGATACCTACCCTACTGAAGTCTAATTCCAATCACAAATTGAATTAGGTTTATCACTGATAAATTTCCTAGAAAATTCCAGTGCTTAAGTAGCTTAAGTAAAGCACAAAAGTAGAGCAAAACTTTATGGAAAGAACCACCAATGGAGGGTCAAAAATTTGCTATTTTAGAATAGAAACACATATAGAGAAAATTTATAGCCCCAAGGTTTCTTAAAAAATGCTGTAGAAGAGTGAATCTGTTTTTTTTTCATTTAGTTGTTTCTTCATCTTTCTGAAGGTTTAATTAAAAGAAAACTTCAGACGACATAAACACCAATTTTGTCGCTCAAACGGTTCTTAAAAAAATCCTGTTGTAGAATAAATCTTTTTTTTTTATCATTTAGTAGTTTTTTCAACTTTCTCACGGTTTAAGTAGAAGAAATCTTTAGACGACAAAAACACCTACCTTAATGAGTCAAAGCACAGTCAGAAGTTTGATAAAGGATTCCTAAAACATTTCAGTAGAATAAAGATTTTTTTAATTTTCGGTCAAGCTTTTCCATATTTCTCAATTTTTCGTTCAAGGTTCTCTTAAAAAAGTCCAGCGGTGTAACAAATGTTTTTTCATAAATTGGTTAAGTTTTTTCAATTTTCTCAAAGTTTAATTATTAGAAGGAAAATTGTTATTTTAGAGTATATCTGCCTTAATAAAGTCCAAGCCTAATCACAAATTAGATCAAATTATTCCATGAAAGAGTTCTTAAAAATTACAGTGGCAGGTTAAATGTTTTCATTTAATATATTGATCAAATTGTACCAATTTTCTTGAGCTTTAATTAGAAGAAAAATTGATTTTTTTTTAAACAATTTCACATAGTTGTTAAAAGAAATCCAGTGGAAAACTAAACTTTTTTTTTCTCAATTGATTTGTCCAATTTTTTCAAGGTTTATTAACCGAAAATTGGTTATTTTAGAACAAGAATTCCTATACTAGTCTAAGCTCAGTCACAAATTAGGAAAAATTGATGGCTGTAAAGGTTCTTAAACAAATTCTAGGCGTTTTTTTCCAATCTTTGTCAAAGTTTTTTTAGAAGAAAATTTGATATTTTAGAAAGAGATTTCTAAAATATCCTCTGAAGTCTAAGCTCAGTCACAAATTAAATAAAATTTATCTCTGTAAGAATTCTTAAACAAATTCTACTGGTGGAGTAAATGTTTTTTTTATGAGTTGGTACAGTTTTCTAATTATCTCAAGGTTCAATTAGAAGAAAATTTGTTACTTTAGAACAGAGATATCTGCATTTCTGAAGTCTAAGCTCAGTCTCAAATCATATAAAAATTATCGCTGTAAGAATTCTGAAAAAAATTCCGGTGGTGGAGTAAATGTTTTTTTTTACCTTTTTTTACCTTTGTTTTAGATGCACCTAATTTTTGTGAAGTATTTTTTGTGACATTTTTTTAATTTAAAAAACCTCAAGTATGCATTGTAATTAGAACATTCGGTCTGAGATGACTTCGTAAAAAAATGGAAAGCCGAAAATGTCATAAAATGTTCCGATTTTCATTTTTTTAATGGACTTATCTCAAGACAGAGATACCTGCATTATTGATCTGCGCCAATAGTAGAGTAGTAGAGGCGTTTGGCAATAAAAAAAGAGTCATTTTGTTTTTTGTCGGATAGTATCTAACAATTTTGTCTAATTAGGAGACCTTGGTATTTTTTTCTAACTGAACTTTGAGTAAATTGTAAGAACTTAACCGATTAATAAAAAAAAAAACATGAAACTTTCTTAGTTCAGGTTAACGATACATTTTATCTAATTTGTCATTGAACTTAAACTTCCCTATGATAGGTATTTCTGTTTTAAAATAGTAAATTTTCTTCTAATTCAAGCTTAAAAAAACTGGAAAACTCTACCAATAGAGTTAAAAAAAATTCACTGTACTTGAATTGTTCTTAAGAACCTGTTTAGTGATAAATTTTATCTAATTTGTGATTGAGCTGTGATTAGGGTAGGTGTCTTTGTTGTAAAATAATATTTTTTTTTCTACTTAATGCTTAAGAAAAATTGAAACCAAGAATTTACTTAAGCACCGGAATTTTCTCGGAATTTTATCAGCGATAAACTTAATTTAATTTGTGATTGGAATTAGACTTCAGTAGGGTAGATATCTCTTTGTAAGAAATAACAAATCTTCTTCCAATTAAACCTTTAGCACAATAGAAAAACTTAACCAATTGAGAAAAAATATATACTCTACCACTGGATTTATTTAAGACAACTTTCTGCCGTAAATTTTAATCTATTTGTGGTTGAGGTTATACTTGATAAAAATTGGGTGTCGCTGCTCTAAAATAACAAACTATTTTGTTTCAATTTTAACCTAAAAAATTAGAAAACTGTACCAACTGATAAAAAAAAACATTTATTCAACCACTGGACTTTTTTCTTAACTTTACTCATTTACTCTACCACTGGAATTACTTTAAGAACCCTTTCAGCGATACAATTTACCTAAGTTGTGATTGAGCTTAAACTTCACTATGGTAGGTATATCTGTTTTAAAACAGTAAATGTTTTTCTGATTCAATCTTAAGAAAATTGGAAAAAGTCTACCAACAGAGTAGAAAAAACATTTATTCTACCATTGGAATTTTTAAGAACCTTTTCACCCACAAATTTATCTAATTTGTGATTGAGGCTTTACTTCAAAAAAATTAGGTGTCTCTGTTCTAAAACAACAACTTTTCTTCTAATTGAACCTTGAGAAAATTAGCAAACTTTACCAATAGATAAAAAAAAAACATTTACTCCATCACTGGACTTTTTTAAAAACTCTTACAGCAATAATTTTCTATTTAAGTTGTGACTGAGCTTAGATATCAAAACTGTAGATATATCTGTTCTAAAATAACCATTTTTTTTCTAATTGAATCTTGAAAAAATTGAAAACTTTACCAATTTATAAAGAATATACTTAACCATTGGAAAGTTTCTAAGACCCCTTTTAGGAAAAAATTTTTATCTAATTTGTGATTGAGGTCATACTTCACAAAAACTAGGTGTCTCTGTTCTAAAATTCTTCTGAGAGCGAAAATGTTTAGAATCTGTTTTATAGAACAGAGACAAAAAAAAGAATCTCTTTTTTCAATTTTCTTTTAATCGAACCTTGTGAAAATTAAAAAATTTCACCAGTTGATAAAAAAAAACATTTACTCCACCACTGGAATGTTTTTAAGAAATCTTACAGCCTTAAATTTTTATCAATTTGTGACTGAGCTTAGACTTGAGAAGTTTATATCTCTGTTCTAAAATAAAAAAAAATTACTTCTAACTGAATCTTGAGAAAACTAGACAACCAATAGATAAAAAAAAAAATTTACTCCACCACTGGATTTTTTTAAGAACCCTAACAACGATCATTTTCTATTTAAGTTGTGACTGAGCTTAGACATCAGAACTGTAGATATCGCTGTTCTAAAATAACAAATTTTCTTCTAATTGAACCTTGAAAACATTGAAAAACTTTACCAATTTATAAAAAATATACTTTACCACTGGAATATTTTTAAGAACACTTTTAGCAAAAAATTTTATCTAAATTGTGATTGAGGTCATATTTCACAAAAACTAGGTGTCTCTGTTCTAAAATTCTTCTGAGGATGAAAAATTTTAGAATTTTTATAGAACAGAGACAAAAAAGAATATCTTTTCTCAATCTTCTTTTAATTACTTTGTGAAAATTTGAAAACTACACCAGTTGATAAAAAAAAACGTTTAGTCCACCACTGAATTTTTTTAAGAACTCTTACAGCGTTAAATTTGTATCAATTTATGACTGGGCTTAGACTTTAGAAGTTTAGATTATTTTTTTTAGTTTAGATTATAATTCTAAAATGAAAAAAAATCTTCTAACTGAACCTTGAAAAAATTGAAAAACTTAACCAATTTATAAAAAATATACTTTACCAATGGAATGTTTTTACGAACCCTTTTAGCCAAAAATTTTATCTAATTTGTGATTGAGGTCATACTTCACAAAAACTAGGTGTCTGTTCTAAAATTCTTCTGAGAGTGAAAAATTTTAGAATTTTTTTAGAACAGACAAAAAAAATCGCTGTTCTCAATCTTCTTTTAATTGAACTTTGTGAAAATTAGAAAACTCCACGAGTTGATAAAAGCAAACATTTAGTCCACCACTGAAATTTTTTAAGAACTCTTACAGCGTTAAATTTGTATCAATTTATGACTGGGCTTAGACTTTAGAAGTTTAGATTATTTTTTTTAGTTTAGATTAATATTCTAAAATAAAAAAAATCTTCTAACTGAACCTTGAAAAAATTGAAAAACTTAACCAATTTATAAAAAAATATACTTTACTAATAGAATGTTTTTAAGAACCCTTTTAGCAAAAAATTTTATCTAATTTGTGATTGAGGTCATACTTCACAAAAACTAGGTGTCTGTTCTAAAATTCTTCTGAGAGTGAAAAATTTTAGAATTTTTTAGAACAGAGACAAAAAAAAATCGCTGTTCTCAATCTTCTTTAATTGAACTTTCTGAAAATTAGAAAACTCCACCAGTTGATAAAAGCAAACATTTAGTCCACAACTGAATTTTTTTAAGAACTCTTACAGCGTTAAATTTGTATCAATTTATGACTGGGCTTAGACTTTAGAAGTTTAGATTAATATTCTAAAATAAAAAAAATCTTCTAACTGAACCTTGAGAAAATTAGAAAACTTTATCAATAGATAAAAAAAAATTACTCCACCACTGGATTTTTTTAAGAACTCTTACAGCGATAATTTTCTATTTAAGTTGTGACTGAGCTTAGACATCAGAACTGTAGATATCTCTCTTCTAAAATAACAAATTTTCTTCTAACTGAACCTTGAAAAACTTGAAAAACTTAACAAATTATTTAAAAAATATACTTTACCGATGGAATGTTTTGACGAACTCTTTTAGCCAAAAATTTTATCTAATTTGTGATTGAGGTCATACTTCACAAAAACTAGGTGTCTGTTCTAAAATTCTTCTGAGAGTGAAAAATTTTAGAATTTTTTTAGAACAGAGACAAAAAAAAATCGCTGTTCTCAATCTTGTTTTAATTGAACTTTGTGAAAACTAGAAAACTCCACCAGTTGATAAAAGCAAACATTTAGTCCACAACTGAATTTTTTTAAGAACTCTTACAGCGTTAAATTTGTATCAATTTATGACTGGGCTTAGACTTTAGAAGTTTAGACTATTTTTTTTAGTTTAGATTAATATTCTAAAATATAAAAAATCTTCTAACTGAACCTTGAGAAAATTAGAAAACTTTATCAATAGGTAAAAAAAAATTACTCCACCACTGGATTTTTTTAAGAACTTTTACAGCGATAATTTTCTAATTAAGTTGTGACTGAGCTTAGACATCAGAACTGTAGATATCTCTCTTCTAAAATAACAAATTTTCTTCTAACTGAACCTTGAAAAAATTGAAAAACTTAACCAATTTATAAAAAATATACTTTACCCATGGAATGTTTTACGAACTCTTTTAGCAAAAAATTTTATCTAATTTGTGATTGAGGTCATACTTCACAAAAACTAGGTGTCTGTTCTAAAATTCTTCTGAGAGTGAAAAATTTAAAAATTTTTTTAGAACAGAGACAAAAAAAATCGTTGTTCTCAATCTTCTTTTAATTGAACTTTGTGAAAATTAGAAAACTCCACCAGTTGATAAAAGCAAACATTTAGTCCACAACTGAATTTTTTTAAGAACTCTTACAGCGTTAAATTTGTATCAATTTATGACTGGACTTAGACTTTAGAAGTTTAGATTATTTTTTTTTAAGTTTAGATTAATATTCTAAAATAAAAAAAATCTTCTAACCGAACCTTGAGAAAATTAGAAAACTTTATCAATAGATAAAAAAAAATTACTCCACCACTGGATTTTTTTAAGAACTCTTACAGCGATAATTTTCTATTTAAGTTGTGACTGAGCTTAGACATCAGAACTGTAGATATCTCTCTTCTAAAATAACAAATTTTCTTCTAACTGAACCTTGAAAAAATTGAAAAACTTAACCAATTTATAAAAAATATACTTTACTAATAGAATGTTTTTAAGAACCCTTTTAGCAAAAAATGTTTATCAAATTTGTGATTGAGGTCATACTGCACAAAAACTAAGTGTTTCTGTTATAAATGTCTTATGAGAGTGAAAAATTTTAGAATCTTTTTAGAACAAAGCAAAAAAAGAATCTCTGTTCTCAATTTTCTTTTAATCGAACCTTGTGAAAATTACAAAATTTCAACAGGTGATAAAAAAAAAACATTTACTCCACCACTGGAATGTTTTTAAGAAATCTTACAGCCTTAAATTTTTATCAATTTGTGACTGAGCTTAGACTTGAGAAGTTTATATCTCTGTTCTAAAATAAAAAAAAATCTTCTAACTGAATCTTGAGAAAATTAGAAAACTTTACCAATAGATAAAAAAAAATACTTACTCCACCACTGGATTTTTTTAAGAACCCTAACAACGATCATTTTCTATTTAAGTTGTGACTGAGCTTAGACATCAGAACTGTAGATATCGCTGTTCTAAAATAACAAATTTTCTTCTAATTGAACCTTGAAAACATTGAAAAACTTTACCAATTTATAAAAAATATACTTTACCACTGGAATATTTTTAAGAACACTTTTAGCAAAAAAATTTATCTAAATTGTGATTGAGGTCATATTTCACAAAAACTAGGTGTCTCTGTTCTAAAATTCTTCTGAGGATGAAAAATTTTAGAATTTTTATAGAACAGAGACAGAAAAGAATATCTTTTCTCAATCTTCTTTTAATTACTTTGTGAAAATTTGAAAACTACACCAGTTGATAAAAAAAAACGTTTAGTCCACCACTGAATTTTTTTAAGAACTCTTACAGCGTTAAATTTGTATCAATTTATGACTGGGCTTAGACTTTAGAAGTTTAGACTATTTTTTTTAGTTTAGATTAATATTCTAAAATATAAAAAATCTTCTAACTGAACCTTGAGAAAATTAGAAAACTTTATCAATAGGTAAAAAAAAATTACTCCACCACTGGATTTTTTTAAGAACTTTTACAGCGATAATTTTCTAATTAAGTTGTGACTGAGCTTAGACATCAGAACTGTAGATATCTCTCTTCTAAAATAACAAATTTTCTTCTAACTGAACCTTGAAAAAATTGAAAAACTTAACCAATTTATAAAAAATATACTTTACCCATGGAATGTTTTACGAACTCTTTTAGCAAAAAATTTTATCTAATTTGTGATTGAGGTCATACTTCACAAAAACTAGGTGTCTGTTCTAAAATTCTTCTGAGAGTGAAAAATTTAAAAATTTTTTTAGAACAGAGACAAAAAAAATCGTTGTTCTCAATCTTCTTTTAATTGAACTTTGTGAAAATTAGAAAACTCCACCAGTTGATAAAAGCAAACATTTAGTCCACAACTGAATTTTTTTAAGAACTCTTACAGCGTTAAATTTGTATCAATTTATGACTGGACTTAGACTTTAGAAGTTTAGATTATTTTTTTTTAAGTTTAGATTAATATTCTAAAATAAAAAAAATCTTCTAACCGAACCTTGAGAAAATTAGAAAACTTTATCAATAGATAAAAAAAAATTACTCCACCACTGGATTTTTTTAAGAACTCTTACAGCGATAATTTTCTATTTAAGTTGTGACTGAGCTTAGACATCAGAACTGTAGATATCTCTCTTCTAAAATAACAAATTTTCTTCTAACTGAACCTTGAAAAAATTGAAAAACTTAACCAATTTATAAAAAATATACTTTACTAATAGAATGTTTTTAAGAACCCTTTTAGCAAAAAATGTTTATCAAATTTGTGATTGAGGTCATACTGCACAAAAACTAGGTGTTTCTGTTATAAATGTCTTATGAGAGTGAAAAATTTTAGAATCTTTTTAGAACAAAGCAAAAAAAGAATCTCTGTTCTCAATTTTCTTTTAATCGAACCTTGTGAAAGTTACAAAATTTCAACAGGTGATAAAAAAAAAACATTTACTCCACCACTGGAATGTTTTTAAGAAATCTTACAGCCTTAAATTTTTATCAATTTGTGACTGAGCTTAGACTTGAGAAGTTTATATCTCTGTTCTAAAATAAAAAAAAAATCTTCTAACTGAATCTTGAGAAAATTAGAAAACTTTACCAATAGATAAAAAAAAATACTTACTCCACCACTGGATTTTTTTAAGAACCCTAACAACGATCATTTTCTATTTAAGTTGTGACTGAGCTTAGACATCAGAACTGTAGATATCGCTGTTCTAAAATAACAAATTTTCTTCTAATTGAACCTTGAAAACATTGAAAAACTTTACCAATTTATAAAAAATATACTTTACCACTGGAATATTTTTAAGAACACTTTTAGCAAAAAAATTTATCTAAATTGTGATTGAGGTCATATTTCACAAAAACTAGGTGTCTCTGTTCTAAAATTCTTCTGAGGATGAAAAATTTTAGAATTTTTATAGAACAGAGACAGAAAAGAATATCTTTTCTCAATCTTCTTTTAATTACTTTGTGAAAATTTGAAAACTACACCAGTTGATAAAAAAAAACGTTTAGTCCACCACTGAATTTTTTTAAGAACTCTTACAGCGTTAAATTTGTATCAATTTATGACTGGGCTTAGACTTTAGAAGTTTAGATTATTTTTTTTAGTTTAGATTATAATTCTAAAATGAAAAAAAATCTTCTAACTGAACCTTGAAAAAATTGAAAAACTTAACCAATTTATAAAAAATATACTTTACCAATGGAATGTTTTTAGGAACCCTTTTAGCCAAAAATTTTATCTAATTTGTGATTGAGGTCATACTTCACAAAAACTAGGTGTCTGTTCTAAAATTCTTCTGAGAGTGAAAAATTTTAGAATTTTTTTAGAACAGAGGCAAAAAAAAATCGCTGTTCTCAATCTTCTTTAATTGAACTTTCTGAAAATTAGAAAACTCCACCAGTTGATAAAAGCAAACATTTAGTCCACAAATTAATTTTTTTAAGAACTCTTACAGCGTTAAATGTGTATCAATTTATGACTGGGCTTAGACTTTAGAAGTTTAGATTATTTTTTTTTTAGTTTAGATTAATATTCTAAAATAAAAAAAATCTTCCAACTGAACCTTGAGAAAATTAGAACACTTTATCAATAGATAAAAAAAAATTACTCCACCACTGGATTTTTTTAAGAACTCTTACAGCGATAATTTTCTATTTAAGTTGTGACTGAGCTTAGACATCAAAACTGTAGATATCTCTCTTCTAAAATAACAAATTTTCTTCTAACTGAACCTTGAAAAAATTGAAAAACTTAACCAATTATAAAAAATATACTTTACCAATGGAATGTTTTTACGAACTCTTTTAACCAAAAATTTTATCTAATTTGTGATTGAGGTCATACTTCACAAAAACTAGGTGTCTGTTCTAAAATTCTTCTGAGAGTGAAAAACTTTTTTTTTTTTTTTTTTTTTTTTAGAACAGAGACAAAAAAAAATCGCTGTTCTCAATCTTCTTAAATTTTATCTGATTTGTGATTGAGCTCAAACTTCATAAAAATTAGTTGTCTGTTCTAAAATAACAAATCTTCTTCTAATTGAACTTTAGAAAATTATAAATCTACCAATTGATACAAAAAACATTTACTCCACCACTGGATTTTTTTTTAAGAACTCTTACAGCGTTTTTATCCATTTGTGACTGAGCTTAGACCTTAGAAGGTTAGATATCTATGTTCTAAAATAAAAAAAATCATCTAACTGAACCTTAAGAAAAGTGAAAAATTTTACCAATTTATAAAAAAAAAACACTCTCACGGGATTTTTTTAAGAACCCTTACCATTGGAATTTTTTTAAGAATTCTTACAGCGATACATTTTTATTAATTTGTGAGTAAGCTTAGGCTTCAGAGGTGTAGATAGGTCTGTTCTAAAATAACAAACATTTTCTTCTAATTAAACATTCAGATAATTAGAAAACTTTACTAATTTACAAAAAAAAGAATTCTTTTCTACCACTGGAATTGAGAAAAAAAAACATTTCTTTACTACTATAATTTTTTTGAAACTGTTCGAATCAAGGTGTAAATTTGTTTTAAAATAACAAATTTTCTTCTGATTAAAACTCTAAAAAACTGGAAATTTTTATATAGAACTCTGAACTTCATCTAAAGGTTGAAAAATTCTGAAAAGCTTGACCAAACATAAAAAAAATATTCTACCACTGGAATGTTTTAGGAAACCTTTCACAGATAATACTTTATCAAAGTGCTTAGACTGATTAGGGGAGGTGAAAGTGGGAAAACAACGAAATGATAAAGAAAACAGATTTACGCTAACACGGGATTTCTTTTAAGAACTTTTTGAGCGATAAATTTTATCTAAGGGTGTTGATGGTATCTCGGTTGGTGGTTCTTTCAATAAACTTTTGCTCTGCATTTGTGACGTTATTCCTGTCTGATTTCATTATTCTGTTGAATGTTTCTCATTTGTGTGACGATTTTATTTATCCGATTTTTCACTTAAGCTGTCGTAGAATTTTTCAAAAATTCTTTTAGTATTCCTATCAGTTTATGCACTTATGCACTCTGGAAAGGTGCAAAAAATGACAACTAAAGACCAGCTAATTTTTCTTGAATTTCGAAGTTTTCTTTAAAGAGTAATTATGAATTGAGTGATCAATAAAAGTAGGTGAGATATCTTACAAACTAAAATTTATTTTTAATTGTGGACGATTACAACTGGGCCACTCGAAAACGACTTGTGTCTGATCTCTAACACTTTAATAAATGTTGTATAAAACAAAGGCAAGTAGAAAAATCCATTTTTTATTTTAACCGCCTTCAATGTAATCGATATAATCATATGCTATAAAAAGACCCACACCCACAAACATAAAAAAAAATTGCAGCTATTTTTACTCTCCAAATTATCAACCTTCTCCAAGTTAACGAGAAACCCTCGAGCTTTAGAACATATAAAATTTCGCAATCAATTCCTTTTTTCCGTTGTTAAACCTTTGAAAAAGCACCACACCTAACATGTTATTAGCAAACTGATAGGTACTAAAAAAACACTCCCATTGAGGTTTAACAACATACAAGCACATTAGGTTTACGATGAAAAACTCCCTATTCTAAGTAATTTTTTTCCAATTTCCTCTTGTCTAGCAGAAAACTTTCTTGAAAGATATTGCTCGAAACTCGGCTCGAAATCAGCAGAAAACAAACCCTTTGTCGAAGATTAAGTCCCCATTAAACTTATGGGTTATTGTTTACGTCTCGGATGAGTTTTATCTAAGTTATCCACGTATCTTGCGTTCCCCCTTTTTATCAGGATGGCCTTGTTAGCCCTAGAAAGAAAAGAGGGACCCCCAATTTAAGGTTACAGTTATGAGGTTGGATAGAGTAGTTGAAATGAGCCTTTTGTTAAGTTAATTACGTATTGGTTTTTGGCTTTGCAGGAAAACTGCAATATTGCAACAACAGCAGAGGTTATTAATAATAATTATATTCCGGAAATTATTAGTTTAACAGTCATTGCCAATTGGTTATATAAAACCTTGACATAATATTGCGGAATATGGAAAAACTCGTTGATATCAGCATATTATAACCCAAAGGGCGTTAACCTCGGTTGGGAAAAGTTTCTCTAAATCCTGTTACATCTAGTTTATTTTTCTGCAAAACAGTGAAATATGGGGGAGAGTAAAACTGAAGTTAAGGAGATTTTGACTTAAATTAGATTAAATTAAGTAAATTACTTAAGTAGAACCTTGTCAAATGCAGGGGCAGATGTGTGAATCTCTTCTCATTTAAATTTTAAGCCTTGAAAAGGGCAAAGCAACGTTATTAAAATTTATACAAATTAAAATAGATTGTAAGGGAGTTTATTAAAATAAAGGAGCTTCCTCCCTCGAAAACTCGTTAAGGCTTGGGAGGACCCTGTAAAAAATTGATTAATAATCTTGAAGTACATGAGATGTAAATTTAAAGACTTAATTTAACAAAGTTTCCCCCCTTTGTAGCCGTGATGGGCGGATATACTTAAAACTAAGTCTGACTAAATTTAAATTTGCTCTATTGTGACATGGTGTCCAAGTTAAGAAAGGTCTTGAACACTTATTTTGCCAATTTGCCTTGACTCTCCAAGGAAACAGAGGATTTCGACAAATTTACGGTTAAAATTAACCATAGACTGAAAGCTGAGACCTACCTCGTGCAAAATAGAACAAATCTGCCTGTCGTGTCAGCTTAAGAGCGTATTCCTGAAAACTGTTTAATTTAAGCCACAACGTAGCTGAATAAGAACGAGCTTTATGTTACCAGAAGTTGGGTGTATACGCGAGTGTCATGACAAGCCTAAAACATATTAAGTGGACACAGAGTTTAAAAAAAAAATCGTAAAATGTATCTCTGTAAAGACCAAATTTGTAATCAGAGGTTAGTGGTTGTTAAAACCCCCTAAATCTCCCTGATAGCTTTATAGGTCTGAAGAATTATTCTTAATATTGAATTCCAGCGAATTTTAAGGGTTGAAAGGGGCTACAACTGCAAGTAATCTGAGGTAATTATTATAATTTTGCCACTATCAATGTATCAATGGGTGGTTACTGCAAATGTGCATTTGAGCAAATCGCCCATTCCGCAATTTAGACGGTATGGCAACCGTGAAGGTCGATATCTATCAATAGTTATAATGGTTTTTTTAAAGGCTGATTAATGGTCTTGTTGAAAAAAAACAACAGAAGTCAATAATAGTCCTGCAACAAAACTGTTCACTTTTTTTGAGGGTCTCGAGCGTATACCGAAATAATGAATATTATTTGAGTACTTTCAAATTGGTTAAAAAGTTCGAAACTAATCAGTAATTTGATCAAACTTAAACACAAATCTAACAGGAAATTTAATAAATTACTTATTTCCGCACTCGTCAGTACCGAACTATTCTATGCCCATTTGCCTTATACAAAACCAATGTTTCAGCTTACTGAGAGCAATTTGATCTAGACCGATTTAAGATTAAGCTTGTTCTGAAGTAACCTGATCGAAACCCGTACATATTGTTATTTTTTTTTTTGGATTCAGGCAACCCCTAAGTTCAAAATATTTTTCTACCTTAAAAAGTAAAACTCTAACTTGTGTTGAAGTGTTACTAATGAACAAGCAGATTTATTAAACATTCCGATAATACAACACAAAATCAACATAAAATGGTTTTTGTGCTATGTACTTATTGAGGAGCACTTCTCATCATAATAATTGACTTTTACTTTTCAAATTGGACACTAATACCAAGAGCACACGTCCCACCGTCAATACACAAACAAGCTTCACTTTATGTAAATATTATGTAAATACCTCGGGCTTCTGCTTAAATTTTTACACGTAGGGCAAACACCTGTGGCTTAATCATAATTACAGACACAAACGACAGCCACGTTCCGAAGATATATTAAAAAGAGAAACAGCTGCTTCTGATATAATGTATAAATGCAACTTTACCTGCAACTGGTGACAATTTTCGCATGACACACCATCTTGATTTCCACTAAAAAAATTACAAAAAAATATTAGTAAAATGTGGCTGTTCAGAAGAATCGAGTCGTAAATTGGTGGCGGTTGACACATGCGGGCTGTCTTTGGGGTTAACGTTATATACTGACTGAATTTTAATAATAATTAATACAACATAATATATGGCCCTAAGCCTCTCTCGTGTTGCGTCACTTACATAGGGTTTCAAGTGCATGTTAAGAAAACACATTCTACGGTTGTTATTATCATAATAATAATTTATATTTGCGTAGATATGACAAAACGGTCCTGATGGCAATAATACTTGACATACATTCACTAACAAGGCACTAGGTACTTACTTTCAACTTGTAACAATTACTGTTCCTCAGAGTTGCAAATAATATGCGACTTTCTTCGGGTTTCTTTTTTTTTAACAAAAGCTACGTATTAACTGATTATAGTTTTAACCGAGGTTTTAATAATTTATTTCGGAATAAGGAAGGTTCTCAATAACAGACTGATAAAGACAGAGAGACCATGGCAATTAGTTCTTATTTTTAATAACTGGCTGATATCGTCTTGATAAAAAGCGTAGGGTGTTTATAAAAACAACCTCGTTGCAAGCCATGGAATGAAAACTCTTGTTTGAGATAAGTTCATACAAAAATGGAAAATCTTTTACTTTCAATTTTTTTATGACATCATCTCGGACGTACTGTTCTAATTCCACGGCCTGCTTGAGTTTTTTTTTAAATAAACGCACAATTTATTTAAAAATTCTGCGATTTTTAAATAAACCGTGCTATCCCGCAAGATACATATTCTGCGATAGATATGCATAGATTCTGCGATCCCACAAGTGTGCAAAATTACCGGCACAGTGGGATCTATGTGTATCTTGATTCCAAAAGGGTAAAAAAAAAACGACCATCTAAGGAGTCCATCTCCGAAACTACTGCGTTTGCGGTATTTGAAAGAGGACAAAAATAAAAATAAAACACGAACCGTTAGATACCAGGATCAAAACCCTTTAAATGTATAGTACTTTATAGTAAATTGGTGTTAAAAGATTTACTTCTCTCTCTTCCTTTTGTTCTGAAATTTCAACTAAAAAGCAGGTGAAGGAAATATCTGAATTTTTTTCTAAAAACTCATAAAAAAAGATTAAACATTTTTTTTTACAATTCAATAAGAAAGAGCTTAGAAAAACTTCTACACTTTCTAAAAGTATGATATTTGCAACGCACCACTTAAAAAATACCTGTAAATGAAAAATTCATAACTTCAAAACAACTAAAAAAAAAACGTACATTTACTGAAATTACATATAAATCGTGTCGCGTTTGTACACTTAGAAAAAGTTTGATTTAACAAAGGCGTATTTTAAAACAAGAAACATTTGATTTGATCAGAAAAAAAGAAAAATTTCTACATTTTCCATGAACATATTCTCCGAGATATTCTCAATAACTTCATATGAAATCTGATAATTTATGTTGAGCAAAAAACATTGTCAATTGAAGTTAATAAGGAAACTTTAGCAATGGTAACAAATTTCCGAAAATTCGTGTGTTTTCTCATTTGGTCAAAAATGTAAAAACAACATTTTTGAGTTAATTTAAAAATAAATTAGTCAAACTAACGGTACAGTTTGTTCAGATCACCGTTAAAAAATGTTGCAATTCAAAACAATATTATAGTTTTTGTTAGAAATTATTTAAATACTTTTCCTGCTTCCTGAAAATTTAGTTAAAGCGGATTTAGTTCCAGTAGACTCATTTGTGAAAATGTAGTACCTGAAACTCGACCACCGAAAAGATCTATCTCCCAAAATAATGAATCTACGGGACTTTCTTTAGTGGAATTAAAAGAGGACATCAAGAAGAACAAAAAAAAAATGGATTTATTCCAATCGCTCCACTCGTTCTAAAGTTACAAAGGATCAAATTTGAAAATTGAGAAAAAACAGAGAATACCCCCTTTGGCCAATTTCAAAAACATTTTGGAAATTTTTTATTAATGGTCTACAAAAATCTACGGGACTTTCTTTAGTGGGAGGTAAAAGAAGATGTCCTCCAATGCACATTTTTAAAGACCTCTCTTTCGGTCAATTTCGAAAATATTTTGGATTTATTTGCAGTTTTTTGTTCCCTGTGAACGTAAGAAACAAAATAAGAGTGAAATTTGTCCGATAAGTAAACTTTTTTCTGAATGCCTTCAATGCACATTTTTAAAGTACACAAAAATCGACCAACGAAAAGATCTATCTCCCAAACTATTGAATCTACGTGACCGTCTTTAATGGGAGGTAAAAAAGGACATCAAAAAGAACAAAAAAAAAACGGATTTACTCCAATCGCTCCACTCGTTCTAAAGTTACAAAGGATCAAATTTGAAAATTGAGAAAAAACAGAGAATACCCCCTTTGGCCAATTTCAAAAACATTTTGGAAATTTTTTATTAATGGTCTACAAAAATCTACGGGACTTTCTTTAGTGGGAGGTAAAAGAAGATGTCCTCCAATGCACATTTTTAAAGACCTCTCTTTCGGTCAATTTCGAAAATATTTTGGATTTATTTGCAGTTTTTTGTTCCCTGTGAACGTAAGAAACAAAATAAGAGTGAAATTTTTCCGATAAGTAAACTTTTTTCTGAATGCCTCCAATGCACATTTTTAAAGTACACAAAAATCGACCAACGAGAAGATCTATCTCCCAAACTATTGAATCTACGTGACCGTCTTTAATGGGAGGTAAAAAAGGACATCAAAAAGAACAAAAAAAAACGGATTTACTCCAATCGCTCCACTCGTTCTAAAGTTACAAACGATCAAATTTGAAAATTGAGAAAAAACAGAGAATACCCCCTTTGGTCAATTTCAAAAACATTTTGGAAATTTTGTATTAATGGGAAATTGTAAAAAATCTACGGGACTTTCTTTAGTGGGAGGTAAAAGAAGATGTCCTCCAATGCACATTTTTAAAGACCTCTCTTTCGGTCAATTTCGAAAATATTTTGGATTTATTAGCAGTTTTTTGATCGGAATAACTATATCAGTTCACTGTGAACGTAAGAAACAAAATAAGAGTGAAATTTGTCCGATAAGTAGACTTTTTTCTGAATGCCTCCACTGCACATTTTTAAAGTACACAAAAATCGATCAACGAGAAGATCTATCTCCCAAACTATTGAATCTACGTGACCGTCTTTAATGGGAGGTAAAAGAGGACATCAAAAAGAACAAAAAAAAAAACGGATTCACTCCAACCGCTCCACTCATTCTAAAGTTACAACGGATCAAATTTGAAAATTGAGCAAAAACAGAGTACCTCTCTTTTGGTCAATTTCGAAAACATTTTCGATTTTTTTTGCAGTTTTTTGATCGGATAACTGTGAAATTGGTCCGATAGGTAGACTTTTTTCTGAATGCCTCCAATGAGGCATTTTTAAAGTACACAAAAATCGACCAACAAGAATATCTATCTCCCAAACTATTGAATCTACGTGACCGTCTTTAATGGGAGGTAAAAGAGGACATCAAAGAGAACAAAAAAAAACGGATTCACTCCAATCGCTCCACTCGTTCTAAAGTTCCAATCGATCAAATGTGAAAATTGAGAAAAAACAGAGAATACACCCTTTGGTCAATTTCAAAAATATTTTGGAAATTTTTTTTGCTGTTTTTTGATCTGAAGGATACAATCGCTCTACTCGTTCTTAAATTAGAGGCGAACAAAGTTGAAATATAAGACAAATCTCGGAATAAACCAACAATATCCCCATTGTGGTCAATTTAGAAAAAAAAAATTGGAAATTCTTTTGCTGTTTTTGTTGTCGGAATGAGACTATTTAAGTCCCCTGTAAACGCAACCAACATAATAAGAGTGAAATTAGTATCACAAGTGAACTTTTTTCTAAATGTCTCCAAAGCACGTTCCCAAACTGTTAAACCTATGATAGTAATAGACATTCTTCGGTAAAATTCAATAGTTGTGAGTTAAGATCAGTTGAAAAGGTTGTAAAACGCCTTAGAACACCTCAAAATGCTGAAAAAAGCAAGAAAACGTTGGATTTACTCCAATTGGTCTATGGTTACAGAGGGTCAAAGTTGGAAATTCAGAGAAAAGTTGAAATACCTCTCTCTGTGGTCAAATTAGAAAAATTATATTTTTTCGCGGTTTTTGATCATGATGACGCGACTTCAATTCCCTACAAACGTTTTGCATTTTTCATGTTTACCATAAATGCACATTTTTTTCCTAGGAGTCTACAAAGCACGTTCTAAAAGTATTTAAAAATCGACCACCAAAGGGGTCTATGTCCCAAAGTATTGAAGCTTCGGATTTTTATTTAGCAAGAAGTAAAAAATGATTCGGGCTAAAACCGTATAAAAAATCAGAAATTATTAATCGTTAAACACGGCTGGAGCTAGAGCTGAAGCTGCAACAGGTTAAATTATAGAAAAAAATTCAAAGGAGGAAGGTAGAGGCATAAAATTAAACTATTATTTTTTTTTTACGCCAAATTTATCTAAAATGTATATAAAAAAAACTTCGTAGCAAGCCATGGAATTAAAACTCTTGTCTGAGATAAGTTCATAAAAAAATGAAAATCGGAACTATCAAAAATCTTGGACTTCATCAATTTTTTTTATGAAGTCATCTCAAACCTACTGTTCTAATTCCATTCCTTGACGTTTTTTTTTTAAAGGTAGTTTTGCGCACTTGTGTGTTCTATGTAAACCGAGGTGTAAACATAATATATGAAGTAAAAATTTGGGACTGCTTCTCAGTCTTTCTATATCCAAGCAAAACATCTACTTTAGTGTTTATCTAATTTGATTTCAAAAGTGTCAAAAAATCGAGAATCTAAGAAGTCCATCTCCGAAACTAAGGATTTTGCGGTATTTGAAAGAGGACAAAAAAATAATATACAAACCGTTGAATACATTGCAATTGGTCTACCAATCCTCATTTATTGTGGTTTAAAATTGGAAACCTCTAAAAAAGGGGGCTACTCCTTTTAAGATTTAAATATTATCAGAAAAAAAAATTAAGTATAGCGTTTTTGATCGGCATTTGAGTCTACTAGAATCAAAACCCTTTACATTTATAGTACTTTATAGTTCCTTGCTGTAAAAAAAAAAGTAACTTCTCCCTCCTTCTTTGTTTCTGAAACTTAAACTAAAAAGCAGCTAAAGAAAATATATAACAATTTTTTTCTAAAAACTTATAAAAAAGAATCAAAAATACTCTTAACAATTCAACAAGAAAGAGCTTAGAAAGTCTGCTACCTTTCTAAAAGTATGATATTTGCAAAAGATGTCTATAAATAAAACATTCTAAAAGTATAGTTTCTAAAATTTAGTTGTGTTGATCGATTTTAAATATTGTTAGATTTGTGTTAAAAATCCATCTCAATTTCATATTTTTAGAATCTTCTGAGATTTTCTACAAAGAGCCTCAAAATGTTAAACATTAACATAACTTCGAAGCAACTAAGAAAAAAACGTACTTTACCTGAAATCATATGGAAATCGTGTCGCGTTTGTACACTTAGAAAAAGGTTCATTCAACAAAGACGTATTTTAAAACGAGAACCATTTGAATCGAGTAAAAAAAAAAGGAAAATTACTTCCCAAGAAAATATTCTCAATAAGTCATTAATTCAAATCGATATTGCTGTTCAACAAAGTCAAAAAATGCGAAAAGGTTAGTATAAATTTTATATTAAATCAGATAATTTAATGCTCATTGTATGCAATAGTGGCGCAACTCAAAAAACATAGTTTTGAAAAAATCAATAATTGAGATTTGGGTTATAAATAGGACACTGTTTTGACTTGAAAATGAATTATGTATAATACGATCATAAAAGGAAATAATTTTGTGCCAGTTTTGTTCTAAAGTAGAGGTTGGAATTTCTAGTTCGGACATTTTGTTATTTAGAATTTCGACTTTTTGAGTTGTGCCACTATTGCATTCAGTGAGCGTTATGTTCATCAAAAAACATTGATAAATTGTTAAAGTTTAATAAGGTTAAAAGCTAATAAGCAAACTTTAGCAATGGTAACAAATTTCCTAAAATTCGTGTTCTCATTTGGTCAAAAATGTAAAAACCACATTTTTATTTAATTTAAAAATAAAATTTATTTAAAAATAAATTAGTCAAACTAACGGTACAGATTGATCAGATCACCGTTAAAAAATGGTGCAATTCAAAATAATATTATAGTTTTTGCTAGAAATTATTTAAATACTTTTCTTGCTTTCCTGAAAATTTGGTTTTAGTGGATTTAGTGGGTTGTGATTCCAGTAAACTCATTTGAGAAAAAGTTTTATCTACCGAAAAATCGACCACCGAAAAGAGGTATCTCGCAAACTAATGAATCTACGGGACTTTTTTTTAGTGGTAGGTAAAAGAGGACGTCAAAAAGAACACAAAAAAAAACGATTTACTCCAATCGCTCCACGTGTTCTAAAGTTACAAGCGCTCAAATTTAAAAATTGAGAGAAAAAAAGAGAAACTTTGGTCAATTTCGAAAAAAAATTTTAATTTTTCTTTGCTGTTTTTTGATCGGAATGAGACTATTTCAGTCCCATGTGAACGTAACAAACAAAATAAGAGTGAAATTAGTCCCATTAGTAGACTTTTTTCTAAATGCCTCAAACACACTTTTTAAAAGTACCTACCTAAAAATCGACTACCGAAAAGATCTATCTTTCAAACTATTGAATCTACGGGCCTATACGCGATGAAATTTGAAAATTGAGAAAAAACAGAGAATACCCCCCTTTTGGTCAATTTCGAAAATATTTTGAATTTTTTTTTGCTGTTTCTTGATCGGAATGAGACTATTTCAGTCCCCTGTGAACGTAACAAACAAAATAAGAGTGAAATTAGTTCGATAAGTAGACTTTTTTCTGAATGCCTCCAATGCACATTTTAAAATAACCTAAAAATCGACCACCGAAAAGAAAGATCTATCTCCCAAACTGTTGATTCTACTTGACTGTCTTTAGTGAGAGGTAAAAGAGGACATCAAAAAGAACAAAAAAACCGGATTTACTCCAATCGCTCCACTCGTTCTAAAGTTATAGGCGATCAAAGTTGAAAATGAGAAAAAAAAACAGAGAATATCCCCTTTTTGGTCAATTTAGAAAAATACTTTGAAAATTTTTTTGTTGCTTTTTAGCAATAAAAAAAACAAAATAAAAGTAAAAGAGGACATCAAAAAGAACAAAAAAAAACGATTCACTCCAATCGCCCCACTTGTTCTAAAGTTACAGGCAACTAAATTTAAAAATTAGAGACTAAAATTAAAAAATAGAGGAAAGAACCTCTCTTTTGGTCAAATTCGAAAAAAATTTGCAATTTTTTTTTCTGCTTCTTGATCGGGATGGGACTATTTCAGTCCCCTGTGAACGTAACAAACAAAATAATAGTGAAATTAGTCCCGTAAGTAGACTTTTTCTGAATGCCTCCAACGCACTTTTTAAAAGGACCTAAAAATCGACTACCGAAAAGATCTATCTTTCAAACTATTGAATCTACGGGACTATACGCGATCAAATTTGAAAATTGAGAAAAAACAGAGAATTCCTCCCTTTTGGTCAATTTCGAAAATATTTTGGATTTTTTTTTTGCTGTATTTTGATCGGAATGGGGACTTTGATGGGAGCGAAATTAGTCCGATAAGTTGAATCTACGTGATTGTCTTTAGTGGGAGGTAAAAGAGAACATCATAAAGAACAAAAAAAACGATTTACTCCAATCGCTCCACTCGTCCTAAAGTTACAGGAGAACAAAGTTGAAAATTGAGAAAAAACAGAGAATATTCCCCTTTTGGTTAATTTCGAAAATATCTTGAATTTTTTTTTGCTGTTTCTTATTTGGAATGAGACTATTTCAGTACCCTGTAAACGTAACAAGCAAAATAAAAGTGAAATTAGCAAGAAAATAAAATAAAAAAAATATATAAATAGCAATAAAAAAAAAACAAAATAAAAGTTAAAGAGGACATCAAAAAGAACCAAAAAATAAGATTCACTCCAATCGCCCCACTTGTTCTAAACTTACAGGCGATTAAATTTAAAAATTGAGAAAAAAGAGGGAGACCTACCCCCCTTTTGGTAAATTTTAAAAAAAAATTTGGAATTTTTCTTTGCTGTATTTTGATCGGAATCAGACTATTTCAGTCCCCTGTGAACGCAACAAACAAAATAAGAGTGAAATTAGTCCGATAAGTTGAATGAACATGACTGTCTTTAGTAGGAGGTAAAAGAGGACATCAAAAGAACCAAAACAAAAAGGATTTACTCCAATCGCTCCACTCGTTCTAAAGTTACAGGCGATCAAAGTCGAAAATTGAGAAAAAACAGCGAATATCCCCTTTTGGTCAATTTAGAAAAAAAATTTGGAAATTTTTTTGATGTGTTTCATCGGAATGAAACTATTTTAGTCCCCTGAGAACGCAACAAACAAAATAAAAGAGAAATTAGTCCCATAAGTAGACTTTTTTCTGAATGCCTCTAATGCACGTTTTAAAAGTACCTAAAAATCGACCACAAAAAAGATCTATCTCCCAAACTGTTGAATCTACGTGACTGTCTCTTTAGTAGGAGGTAAAAGAGGACATCAAAAATAAAAAAAAAGACGGATTTACTCCAATCGCTCCACTTGTTCCAAAACGGCGATAAAAGTTGAACATTGAGAAAAAACACAGAACCACCTTTTGGTCAATTTAGAAAAAAAAAATGATTTTTTTTTCTGTTTTTTTGATCGGAATAAGACTATTTAGGTCCCCTGTAAGCGTAACAAACATAATAAGAGTGAAATTAGTCCCATAAGAGAACTTTTTTCTAAATGTTTCCAAAGCACGTTCCCAAACTGTCAAACCTATGATAGTAATAGACAAAATGCTGAAAAAAAAGAAAACCTTGGAATCATTCCAATTATTGGTCTATAGTTACAGACGATCAAAGTTGGAAACTGAGAAAAAAGTTGAAATACCTCTTTCTGTGGTTAAATTCGAAAAATGATGGTATTTGATCATGACGAGGCGACTTCAATTCTCTACGAACGTAACAAACAAAATAAGGGTAAAATTATTCCCATAAATGAACTCTTTTTTTTTCTAAGAGTCTACAAAGCACGTTTTAAAAGTATCTAAAAATCGACCACCAAAGGGGGTCTATGTCCCAAAGTATTCAACCTACGGGTCTTTATTTAGCAAGAAGTAAAAAATGATTCGGTGTAAAACCGTAAAAAAATCAGAAATTATTAATCGTTAAAAAACACAATTGGAGTTTGAGCTGAAGCTGGAACAGGTTAAATTATAGAAAAAAATTCAATAGAGGAAGGTAGAGGCACAAAATTAAACAATTATTTTTTTTTGTCAAATTTATCTAAAACATAGAAAATCGAAAAAAAGTTTTCTGAATAAAAAATTATTTGTGTTAAAACTGTATAAGAAATCAGAGATTATTCATCGTTAAAAAAAACACGACTGATTGAACTAGAGCTGAAGCTGGAGCCGGAGCTTGAACTGACTAAATTTTAGAGAAGAGTCCAAAGAAGTAGGCAGACACAAAATTAAAATATCTAAGTTCGAACCAACTTTTTTTTCAATAAAAATATATCGGGCTAAAATAGTATAAAAAATCACATATCACATATCACTAATCGTTAAAAAAACACGAAATGGGCTGGAGCTAGAACTGGAGTTGAGAAAATTATAGAAAAAAGTCCAAAAGAGATAGATAGAGACACAAAATTAAAATATTCATATTTTTAGCCAAAATTATCTACAACATAGAAAGTCGAACCAAAGTTTCCTCAATAAAAAATGATTCGGGCTAAAACTGTATAAAGAAAATAAAATATTATTAATGGTTAAAAAACACAGCTGGAGCTAGAGTTCGTTAAGTTATGGAAAAAAGTAGAAAATTATTTGAAACAAATATATATGAAATTTTGAAAATTAAAATATTTAAATTTTTAACCAAATTTATATAGAAATGGAGCCAAAGTTTTCTGAATAAAAAATTATTCCGGCTAAAACCGTATAATAAAAAGTAGAAATCATTAATTGTTAAAAAAACATGACTAAAGCTGGAGCTGGAGCTGACTAAACAATAGAGGAAAGTCTAAAAGAGGTAGATAAAACTACAACATTAAAATATTTTAATTTTTTGCCAAATTTATATAAAATTCGAGCCAAAGTTTTCTCAATAAAAAATGATTCGCGCTAAAATCGAATAAAAATATCAGAAATCAGTATTCGTTATAAAACACGGCTGGAGCTAGAGCTGGAGCTGGGGTGTGAGCTGGAGCTGGCTAAATTATAGAAAAAAGTCCAAAAGAGGTAGCAAGAAAATTATCTGAAACTTCAACGAAAAATTAAACAAAGGTTTCTCAATAAAAAATGATTCGGGCTAAAACCGTATAAAAAATAAAAAATATAAATTATAGAATGGGCCAGCCGAGAGGCCAGCACTAAACTATAGAAAAAAAAAGTCCAAAAGTCAAAAAGTCCAAAAAGAAGTAGGTAGAGACACACATCAAAAAAACAAAAAACCCTTGGGTTCACTTCGTCATTGATAAAAACTGTTGGTCCGATCGTTCTAAAGTTACAGGCAGTCAAAGTTGGAAATTGAGAAACGAAAAAGGGAATACCCCCATTCGTCATTTCAGAAAAACTAATGTTAATGTTTTTTGCTGTTTTTGATCGAAGTGAAGCGAATTCAACCCTCTACGAATGTAACAAACATTATAATCAAAAAAATAAGAGTGAATCGGTCCTCTGAGTGGACTGTTCTTTTTCTAAACACCTCCAAAGCACGTTCTAACAATACCTCAAAAGCGACCACTGAAGGGGTCTATCTCCCAAAGTATTGAATCTACGGAACTTCTTTTGTGGTGATGCAAGAGGACATAAAATAAAACAAAAAACCGTTGGATTCACTACAATCGGTTTACTCGTTCTAAAGTTACAGACGGTCAAAGTTGAAATTGAGAAAACAAAGGTAATTTTTTTTGCTGATGTTTTTGATCTGATTTGAAATCTGATACACGCAACAAACATAACAAGTGGAATTAGTCTCGTAAGTGAAATTTTAGTAGTACCTAAAAATCAACCATCGAATGGGTACCTTCCCTCGTAAGTTCACGAGGTTCACTCTAATTGGTCCACTAGATCTAAAGGTCCAGGTACTCAAATTTGAAAATTGAGACAAAAGAGGCAATATTTTCCCCCTTTGGTCAAAATGAAAAAATTTTGGATTAGAATCATTTCCATCTCTCTGAAAATGGCGTCTAAAACTTGATTTGATCGAGCCAACGGCTATCTCATATCGTGCTAGAAATTATCCCTTTCTGCAATTGTTAGACGAAACTAGTTGTAAAAGGCTTTATTTATCCAACTAGATGCGAAAAGTAAGAAATTATTACACTTCAAGAAACTTTGAAAAGTGCTCGGAAAAGTGTCACTTTATAAATAAAAAATATCCAGTGTCTGGTAATATTTAGGACGACTTTTAAAACTATCAGTAAAACTTCAGATACAACTTAGGGTAAAACTGAATATATGAACAAATAGCGTATTACAGGTTTCATTTAATATATTATGTTAGGTTTCATGATGAACTTAACTGTCATTTGAATGCTGTTAAGGTGGCAATAATCTGTCCGCATGGTTAAACTTCAGTTTGTAGTTTACGATAAGTTGTAAAACGCAAATGTTTGTCGATTTGAAGTTTGAACTTCAAACAGAAGTTTTATTGATACTTGTAAAAGTTGTCCTTATAAGGTTAATTTATTTGAGGACTCTGTCCAAAATTTGCAGATGACCATTTATAGGACAACAACCTCTTCAAACGCTAGCCAATTTGAGCAATAATTCTTGTGGCCCCACGGACTACTTCACTTACGAATCCCGTACGTGGTTAGAACACAGAAAATTCCACTTTATTCAAAACCATAATATTCCAGTCTTTATTGTCGCTACCAACGACCAACGAGCATTTATTATCATGTTTTGCATAAGGAATCCCGCCATTCTTATTACTATAAATCATGCCGTCCAGTACAAGAGCAAAACAAGAAGCTGAGTGCTTGTTATTATTACTTCTTCGCGGATAGTTGAAAGACATTTTTTATCTGGCCTCGAGGCGGATATTGGAAGATAATTTCAACTATTTATAGCTCGTTTTTTTCTCTACAACTGCCGACAAGAAAAACGACCTTGGATGGAACTGATTTATTGGGAGCTTGTTCTTCTATATACACTAAGGTTCTAGCGGAAGAATCTCGTAAACTGGCCAATCAGCCTTGAACTTGAACCAATGCAAACTTATTAACACTTTTTGCTGCCGATGCCGTTATTAAACTTTCATCATTATATGGAATCAAATTTTGTTTATAAACGTCCGCATTTATATGGAAGTTTCAATATCCGTTCTAGCTGAAGCCGAACGATTGCACCAAATTCCACTGCACTACAAAATCCTGTTTATGATTGCTTTGCAGTGAAACTTTTTTTCGCTAGCTTTGTGCAAACCAAAGTGTGCCTAACTGGGTTTTTATTAAAAGGTGTTTCGAAATAAAGGTGCTTTTTCTGTTACAGCAAATTTTGTTACGTTTTTTTTTTCGTAATATGATGATTCCAACAACTTGTTTTTGTGATTTCATATCCATTAATCACTTATTGAATTGCGTCATCTGCAACCAGTCAACATTTTTGCTCCTGCCAAAGAATTCAGACTGAAATTTGACTAAAAAGAAACAGTATTAAATTCTAGAATCAAAACCCCTTAAATCCACTTTTGGTCAAAAATGAGATTTTTGACCAAATGCGGCATTTTTATTTACATATTTTTGAGTTAATTTTAAAATTAATTAGTCAAACTAACGGCACACATTGATTAGATCACGGTTAAAAAATGTTTCACTTTAAAACAAAATTAAAGTTTTTGTTAGAAATTATTTAAACAGTTTTCCTGCTTTCCTGAAAATGTTGTTAAAGTGGATTTAGTGGGTTTTGATTCCAGTAGACTCAATTCTAAAATAGGTTAAGGATTCATCAAGTCAAGTAGCTTCACAGTTTTAAGAAATACTTGACCTACTTTGAAAAACTAAATAATTGACAACTCGGTACTTGACTTGACATGAGTTTTTACTTGAAGTCAAGTATTTTCAAACTATTTGAAACCTGACGAAAAATGGTGAATGAACAAGATGAACTCAAACATGAACACGTAGTTTCGAGTTGAGTTGATTCTGTGATTCTAACAACCAGCGGGCGTACGTCGCCATTCACAATTCGCCCAATTGTGTGAACTGAAGATAAAAATGAATATTTAAAATATTAATTTTCACGTAGAATTTAAAACATTTTCTACTCGATTTTTTACTATATTCTGCAACTTTATCTACTGAAAGAGATACCTACTCCGCAACAATAATAAGCAATGAGAGTTTTGTTTGTAAACCAATGTTTTATTGTACTGCAAAAGTGTGAACAGGTTTAATATGAAAAATAAGTATACGTTTTCGTTTTAACTAGGCATGAGTTTATATCACGGTTTACTTATATGATTAACCAGATGATTATCTGATTCAGAATTGGATTATGAAACAAGCCACTCTTCATCATTTCAATTACCGCTGATTGCAACAAATATATGTAATGAAAAATAAAATGGTTTCAACGATAACAGTAATAAATAAAAACGACAACAGTTAAAAATATATATACAGTGTGAGTTTGTAAAATGGAACCAATTCTGTAAAAAAAAACGTTTATTTTTTGGAAAAACGTTCGGACCCGTCAATTTACATTTTTGTTGCTGTCTTTTTTGGAAAATAAACTATTATACAGGTTGTCCCAAATTCAAGATATGACGTCACCAATTGTTTTTTTAAATGACAACTGCTATTTTTTGTCAGCTATTTTCATAGTGTACATCAAGTTATACATAGTTTCCAATTGTCAAATTTTTATAATGCTCAAAATGATGTCCATTCACTAGTTGGCAATACCCTAAACGTAACTGAAACACGGTTTGCAAATTTGCAATTACTTCGGGGGAAATTAGTCTGCACTCATGCCTTATTCGTGCTTTCAACTCCTGAACATTTTCAGGTTTCGTTTGGTAAACTTAGCTTTTTAAGTAACCCCACAAAAAAAAATCCAATGGAGTCAAGTCTGGTGACCTGGGTGGCCATTCAATGAGGCCTCTTCTACCAATCCATCGGTCCGGAAATACTTCATCCAGTTATTGGCAAACAGGTCCGGCAAAATGGGGAGGAGCACCATCTTGTTGAAACCAGATAATTCTGTTGAGGATATCTTCTATAGGAAAAGGAAATAGAGTAACCAAATTTGGAATTAGTTCCTCTTCCAAAAATTCTAAATATCTCGCTTCGTTGAGATTTTCTTCAAAAAAGATTGGTCCTATAACTCGATTATTGACAATTCCTACCCAAACATTGACTTTTCTCTGGGCGTTGACTGTGACCTTCTCTCATCCAGTGGGGATTCTCTTCTGCCCAAATAACGAACATTTTGTCGGTTTACCTCACTATTTAGCGTAAAGTTCGATTCATCAGAGAACACAATGTTGTTTGTGTTCACAACGTTTCTAGTACATGAACTTTGACATCCTCGCTTAGTGCACTCTTTCGATGAATTAATGTTTTCCTTACATGTCAATTTTCCCGAAACCGTTTTTCTATGTTACTTACAGTACTTCGAGATAAGAGTGGCAAATCACGATGTTTGTCTCTGAATAATTGAACTTCTTCATTTTGTGTTCGTGTTCTATCTCCGTATCCGATCATCATTAAAATTTCAATCTTGTGACTTTCAGTAAGACATTACATTGAACGAGTTATTAAGTTATTATTATCAAGTATTTAAGCAAAGATATTTAAGAAAAGTAAAACGCTGTCAATTGCACATTTGATATTGACATTAATGAAACGTACCTAATGCTGGTAGAAATTATCGTTACCAGAAAGTCAAAGGTAATCTATGAAAGGACAGCTTGCGGTAAATTCAGTACGTAAATGACTAATATGAATTGATGATTGAAATAAAATAGATTTTGTAAATTATCTTGCGAGTGGCACTTTATAAAAATTTTAAAATTGGCTACTATGTATAACTTGATGTACACTAAAAAAATAGCAGTTGTCATTGAAAAAAACAATTGATGACGTCATATCTCCAAATTGGGACAACCTGTATAACGGTTTAATTTACAAAAAAGAAGGCAATCTAAAATATATATAGACGGGTCCAAGCGTTTTTCCAAAAAACAAAAACGGTTTCTTTTTTACTGAATTTATTCCATTTTAGAAATTTGCACTGTATATAGCATTTTCAGTAAATGTACAGCAACTTTGTAGAGAAAAGTTTGATGCAAAATTAAAAAAAAATACATTTCTGATTTTTTATTTAAAAAGCTTAAAAGCTTAAGGTTATAAGCTTAAAGTGGATTTTGATTAGATAGAATATAACATGGATAAAAGAAGAGCTTTCTAATGTAAAAAGCTAATGAGCTGTCTGTGTTAACATAAGTACCATCCGAGGTACCATCTAATGTCGTCTCTTGACGACATTTTGTCTAATTAGGGCAATCAGCTAAACAATAAGATTATGGGTATGTAGGTACCCTATTCTTTTTGCATACTTACAATTTTTAAATTCTACTAAATAGAAATTTGCATCGGATTTACCATATGTTGTGATTAAAAAAAAATAATATGAAATTCACAGTATCAACTGGAGATGATTGAAAATACTTCCCAATTACAATAAATTACCAAAACTACTCCAAAAATTTAAAAAAATACCATAAAATATGAGAGTGAATTGAAAAATTACTATAGTCATTTAGGAATTTTTATTCAAGAATTATTAAGATACTAAAATTATTTTAAATAATTTTAGTAATGTTACGAGATTTCCCTGTTACCTCGCTTGTGTCACATTTTAGGTGTTTAGTACGAATAAAGGAGATCAATTATTTCTAGTCATTCTCTCAAAAAAAAAAAAAACAAAACGAATTGCTGGCGACTGAAGACTGAAGACCAGAAATATGTATTTTTTCAATAAAACGGAAAACTTGAAAGAACTTAAAAGATTCTAAATCTTCATTAAAAAGAAAATTTAAGCAAATTTGTCTAGCAAAATATAACCCCCCCCCCCTGAAAAGAGGCAAATGTGGTAAAACGAGGAGTTCTAGATAAAAAATATAGAAAAAATTGGTTTCTAAATCTTCATTAAAAAAGCAAATTGAAGGGATTTTCTCTCGAATTTTCTCAATCAAATCAAAGTGATACGTATAATTTCAGCACAGAAGAAAGCGACTAAAATTTAGCAAAAAAATTGAGCTTTATGGAATTAATCTACCAAAAGCGATAGCTCTTCAGAGATCAATTAAAGATACTCACTAGACATTATCTGAGAAAAAGATAAAACGAAGGCCGAAGAAAGTAAAATCTGTATCTTTAATAAAACACAAACTTTAAAAAAAAGAAATTTAATTTTTTCTAAATAGAAAAATGGAGCCAACTTGTCTGGCAACCGACCAAGTTTACTTGGGAGTAATAAAGGGAGTTTCAAACTTTTAACATGGTTGGAACTGGAAGAATTTAGTTCCTACTTCATTAAAGAAATAAATTTTAGAGAACTTTGAGTTCCACAAACAAACACTTGTGTAGTGCATTCTGAGCCTTAGGTAAGAAACAAACTACAGTTTTAGATCTTTAGTAAGACGAGATTAATTCTTTTTGGTCAGTATCCGAAAAAAAAAACACAACGAATAACGAAAAGCAGAAAAATATATTTATTCAATAAAATGAAAAACTTGAAGGCACTTCTAAATCTTCGTCAACAAGAAAATTGAACCACATTTGTGTAGCCAACTATAACCTCCATCTGAAGCAAAAAGGAAATGCGAAATAACGCGGAGTTCCAGATTTATATAAAACAGACCAGAAGAAATTGGTTTCTAAATCTTCATTAGAAAAAAAAATTGAAGGGATTTTCTGAAATAAACAGAAACGTATAATTCTTATCACAGAAGAAGGTGAAGAAACCTTTGGCAAAAGAATATGAGCTGTATTGGAAGAATCTAGTAAAAGCGAAACAAGAGTTTTTTAAAGTTTCAACAACATTTGCAACAAAACACTTGCTAGACATTATCTAAAAAAAAGCAAAACGAATGGTGAAGAAAGTAATGTCTGTCAAGTAAATCCAAAATCTTCCATAAGACAGAAAATTTAAGGAACTAATTCAAAATTTTTGTTAGAAAGAAAAATGAAGCGAATTTGTCTAGGACGCCACCAGGTTTATTCGGGAATAATAATAATTTTAAACAAAAAGGGAATCGAAGAAATTTAGTTTCTACTTCATTAAAGACAAACATTAAAAAATAATAGAAATAGAGATCTTCTCATTCTCAAATAAATTGTGAAATTCTTCAGGGACGAATAGAACCAAAATGCTTTGCACAAAACATCTGAAAATTACGAAGGCGTAGAAGGGCCAACAAGATTTTTTTTCTTAAATTCCGAGTTTAAAGTCGGAATTTAGTTAAATTCCGAGTTTAAAGTCGGAATTTAGTTAAATTCCGAGTTCAAAGTCGGAATTTAGTTAAATTCCGAGTTCAAAGTCGGAATTTAGTTAAATACCGAGTTTAAAGTCGGAATTTAGTTAAATATGATTCACAAATCAGTGGCGTAGACGCAAGATTAATAAAACGTTTGTATTCCATGTTGTACAAGGACGGCAAAAACATTTTTAAAAGACGGATCAATATTTTGTTAACTACGACGTCATGGTGGGTGTCCTAACTTTAAGACTCCTCTAGTGATTACATTTAAGAGCTGCGATCGATATCTCGAGACGTTTTTTGCGGTTTTTTGTTTTCTTTTGTCGACAGGAAAAGTTACGGGACGTTTACAAAAACTTTTGCACTTTTCTATAAGTTACAGTGTTTTGCGGGAATACCCGCGCCAATAAAACTAATAGACTTTAAAAGTTCATTGATTTGAAAATCATTGGCGTATATTGAGAGTTAATAATGACAAACAAATAAAATTGTAGAGATAATAAAATAAAATAGTAAACTGCTAACAAAAAAGATCCATACGACCTAATTTTTGGTAATTTTCAAGGCGTTTTATCTCAGAAATCATTTATGATAAATTCATAGTTTAAAAAGGCTCTGAAAGAACTTTTCTTCTAGAACTAACCACCTGAACCAATCTTTAACTAAACCAGTTTTATCATTGTGATACGGGGCACAAAGTCACTGCATTATTTGATATCTACGGTAAATCTTAACTTTTCAACTTTGTCATGTCATTTTATAGGCTTGGTGGATATCTCGGGACATGTTCGGCGGTTTTTGTTTTTATGCTCGAGAAAAAGTTACAGGGTATTTCCAGAAAGTTTGGAATATTTTTAATTTTTGCTCTGTATAGCAGTGTAGGTCACCTGATTTTAATGATACAAACGAAATTTAAAAGCTCATTAAGTACAAAATCAGTGACGTAGAACTCTAGTTCATAAAGATTGCTTCGGATGTTTTCGCAAAACTTTAATATTACTTCTGTGACATCATTACTGTTAATGATTTCCCAGCTCCTTTGCTGTAACTTCAAAAGTGTACTACCGGGTGTCCATCAGAACCCTGGACATAGGAGATTAACATGGGAAATCGGTTTTTATTTTTTTGCGCCTGTACGGTTGATTTGATTGAAAAACTTTTAAGAGTAAAGTTGTAGAGCTTATGGTCAGCTATCATCCTGTAAATTTTTCAATACTTCAGTTATGGCTGTTTTTTGAAGAAACGCCTCGAAAAATGCAAGAATTGCCATGCATGTGCAGTGTCGCCAATATAATAATTTCTTATGTCAGAGTCCGAGCCGATTTTCCTTTCTTATTTATTTTGAGGGACTATCATGTAGTAGCACAACGTGATTATGCAGTGAAAATATGTTGGCGACACTGCACATGCATGGTGGGGGTGACGGGCCAAATTCAAATTAATGCACTTTTCGAGGCGTTTTTCCAAAAAAACGGCCAAAACTGGGGTACTGAAAAATTACAGGATGATAGCTAACCATACGCTCTACAACTTTACTCTTAAAAGTTTTTCAATCAATTCAACCGTACAGGCGCAAAAAAATAAAAACCGATTTAGGGAGGAATGGCTTCCCATTCCTCCCTAAGTGCCACTGCCAATTCATCCAAGTTTTGAAATTCTTGCTCTCTTTCTTTCAGTTTTAGTTTCATTCTGCTCCACACTTTATAACATTCATATCGGGCGTCCTAGCATGCCAATTCATGCCCTCGATGCCATTCTCTTTCAGAACTTCATTAACAATTTGAGCCCGGTGTGGACATGCATTATCGTCAACTAAGATAAAACCATCTCCAAACTTCTGAGCGAAGGGAATAACAATTTCATTCATACACAAATATCGATATCTAACTGCGTTCAGGTTAGCTCAGGTTAAAATTAAAACCAATCAAAACCACTAAGTCAGTCTTTCCATTTCCCATTACGCCTCCCCATACGCTGACATTTTCACCCCCAAATGGCACTCTGGGTTCTATATTTTCTTGCAGGTTTCGTTCATTCCGGTCTCTCAACACTAAAATACGTCCATCTGATGCATACAACAAAAATCTACAATCATTTGTCAAAATGCAATTATTGTTCCACTCTGCCATTCCCCAGTGCAAATGTTCTTCTGCCCAACGCCAATCCAATGGAGTGAGTTCAATTTTAAAGTTTTACACCGTATCACATTGATAAAACTGCTTTACTTAAAGATTGTCCAAGGTAGTTAGTTCAAGAAGAAACGATCTTTCAGAGCTTTTTTAAACTATGAATTTATCATAAGTGGTTTCTGAGATGAAACGCTTTCAAAATTACGAAAAATTATGTCGTATCGACTTTTATGTTAGCAGTTTTCTTTTTTATTTTATTATCTCTACAATTTTATTGTTTTTTCATTAATAACTATCAATATACGCCAATGATTTTAAAATAAATGAACTTTTAAAGCCTATGTGTTTTATTGGCGCGGGTATTCCCGCAAAAAAACGTCCCGAGATATCGATCATAACTCTTAAAAGTAATCACAATAGGAGTCTTAAAGAGGACGTCGTAGTTAACAAAATATTGATCCATTTCACAAAGAATATTGTGCCGTTCTTGTACAACATGGAAAAGAAATGTTCTATTAACCTTGCGTCTACGCCACTGATTTGTCAATCATATACTGGGAGTTTGACTAAATTCCGACTTTAAACTCGGAATTTAACTAAATTCCGACTTTGAACTAGGAATTTAACTAAATTCCGACTTTGAACTCGGAATTTAACTAAATTCCGACTTTGAACTCGGAATTTAACTAAATTCCGACTTTAAACTCGGAGGAATTTAGTACTCGGAATTTAACTAAATTCCGACTTTGAAGTCGGAATTTAAGAAAAAAAATCTTGTTGGCCCTTCTACGCCTTCGTAGAAAATTAATCGTTAAGTCGTAAGTAATTTTTTTTAGGAATTAACAAAATGGGCAAAATAGAAAATTATAGGCGGTGGTAGAACTTAAAAACATTTGTAATAATATCAATTTTTAGGATAAATATAATAATAAATTTCGCTTACCTGAAACAAACTATACAATGGCAGTTGACTTGACTAACCTAATGTGAGCTGTGAGGTTATGTTAAAACCCTGTTATGGGGATATAAATTGAAGCGATATTTGTCACAAATTTCAACAAGTGACATTAGTGAGAAACTATGGGTAACCTTATAAAATATGTAGATTATCTTGAAAAATATGGTAAAAGTTATATTTTTCCTTTGATCAGGTTAGTTAAAGACGAGGTTAAAGACAAAGCGGCCAGTTATGGCCGCTTTGGCCATACAGGCATACTTCGCTCTAAGGGGCGTAAAATAACTTTGTTTTTCTATGAGAAATCTTTTGTTTAGTTTAGTTCAGGTTAGTTTAGGTTAGATGAAATTGGCTCAGGTTTGTTCAGTTCTAGTTTTCTTTTGGTTAGGTTAGTTCAGTTATGTTTTTTCTTTGATCAGGTTAGTTTAGGTTAGATCAGGTTGGTTCAGGATAGTTCAGCTATAGTTTTCTTTCGGTTAGGTTAGTTCAATTATGTTTTTCCTTTGATTAAAGTACTGCATTTTACCATATTTTTCAACATGATCTACATAATTTACCAGGTTGTTTCTCAAAAATGTCACTTGTTGACATTTGTGACAAATGTTGGTTCTCACCTCACACCTCACATAAAACTTGATTTCATTAATTACGCCTCGAGCGCTCGGTATATCAGTCTATCTCACTCTAGCTTGTTAAGATTTTGGGAGATGGTCTGTGTCCGGAGCGCTTGGGTGGAATTACCGAACTCGGCTTACATTAATTAAGTCAACTTCCATTGTATAGTTTGTTTCAAGTAAGCGAAATTTATTATTATATTTATTCTAAAAATCGATATTATTATAAATGTTTTTAAGTTCTACCACCACCTATAATTTTCTATTTTGTCCATCCTATTACTCCTAAAGAAACATTTCGAAAAAAATTATTAATAACGACTTTCCTCAACTGTACCAACCCCAAAAAAGTGATTGAAAAAACTTTCTGTACATTATGTGAAAATAATATAGTAAATGACGATCGATAAAAAGGAAATCTTTATTAATATAATTGAGAGAAGATTTTTCAGCAAGAAAATTGAAATAAGTTTATGATGTAGCAAATTGTGAGATTTACCTAAAGTTGGTTAACAGGAAAATGCAAAATAATAAAAAAATCTAGTCTGTTTACCAAGCAAAAAAGAAAAAAAAAATAGTTCTAAGTCTTATTGGAGAAAAGATTTTCTCTAATAAACTGTGAGACATACCTGAAAAGGACAGGAACAAACTGCTACAATCTGCTTTAGTTTCATTAAAGGGAAAATTTGAGATACCGTTTCCAATGAATGGTATAGAAACAAATAAACACAAAACATTATTTTAAGTTTATATTACTAACGAAAAATGAGAGAGATCAACATTATTTGAAAGAAAAAATGATACATAAGAACTTATGTTGCAAATTTATGTTAAAAAAAGCACTAAGTTACATTTTTTGTTTTGGTCACCGGGAAAACCTCGAATCATTTTACTTTTACCAATACGGAGTGTTCATTATAAAACTTCGTCTAGGTGGCTGTGAAATCTCAAAAGAAAAGGATGGAGAAACAAAAGTTCATTTATTTTGATTATGTCATCCTTTTCTGTCGAAATTTCATAGCCTGCTAGATGATGTTTTATAATGAAAACCCCATACTTCTATGTTGAGAAAATGTGTTAAAAATGTGATGTTGAAAAAATGATATTCTATGTGACCAATGAAGTTCCAATTATGATGTGGTGATAGAGGGTGAAATTTTTCCTAATTATGAAAAAATTACTGTGTGGTTCTTTGCTTTACCCTGAACTCATGGCTAACAAATGATATGAAATCAAGTTAATGCGTTGAAAACAGTTTTTGGTTTTTATATTGTTATATTTATATTATTTTCCTCTCACATACCGGGTTTTTGATTTTTTCCACTATTATGTTTAAAAATAAATTACTATTACTTACTGACATACAGGGCGATTCAAAAGTAAACTTAAATATTTAAGGGACGTACTCCTGACACAGAAATAAGAAAAAAAGTTCGTAATGGCATGGGTCCATAAACGCTTTGTTTCCAACCTACGATTCTTCGTTTTGAGAATATCAGAAATAACCCATCCATTGCAATTGACGCCAATGGTACTCATTTCAAACATATTTTGTGAAAATTATGTGTATTATGGAATTGTTTTAATTAATTAATCATTCATCAGAAGGGCACAATTGTTTCAGTTCAATATCTCGAAAATGGTTGCGTTTAAACATTGGGGAGAAGCTTCAAAATTTTCCATTATTTCTAATTATTAACTCTAAGTTTAAAAAAAAATGTCTCTCCTTCTCCTGTAAACCCACCCTTAGCGAAAACGTCATCATGACAATTTTCTAATTTTAAAAACCACATTTCTTATTCATTAATCTAAACGTACCAAATTTCGTTTTTTCTACCCCGCTATGTCTAAGAAGATAACTGAAAATTGTGGCTTTTTAACGAAATGAACTGGTAATTTGGCCGATCCTACGCCACTGGTTTCTCGAAAAACGGTCCCTTTATTATTTATTAACACATAGGCCACTTTTGCCTCCCCGGGGGCGATGTTCTTTATCGGTTGCGTGGTAACTTGACACTGCAAGCCAACTGAAGAAACCCAATGGTCTTTTTATCGGAGGTTTCCTTGTTTTTCTTGAGGGTACGGTTACCGAACGAATGTGCTAAATGGTTTTTGGGGTAGGTAAACATGCCGAGATATGGGATCGTGCATGTAACTTTACGGTTTGGTTTGGTAACTGGAGAACCGTGTCGATTTTTCTTCAGATATTGCTTTATGTATGTTGGCGATGGGTGCATATTTCAAAGATGATAATGGATGGTTATACCTTCCAGCTATTATCGGGGTTTCACCCCGAGAAGCATACAGATTAAACAATTAAACAAAACAAAATTACTGTACGTATTGTTCGCTTAAAGTTCAGGGATATCAAGTAACAATCAAATGGGTTGGACGTAACCAAAATTTTAACAAGAATTCTCTATGAAAATGTCACGGGTCTTTATATTTGCCTAACTTAAAACATATTTAACCGTTCTCCAAATTGTGCTGATCCATCATTTTTTTTACACCTATCCGACCTCACGCCCTCGTATCATGGTACCCCGGTATCATGGCAAAATCAATTATGTCTTCAAACATTATCTCTTATTATCTCGATCTATAGCACAAGCCGAAACCCACCAGACCCTTAACCGAGAAACACGTACATCTGGTGGTAAACTCAAGACGTCCTTTAAGCACCCTACCGGTCATCAATCAGTGGCGGAGCGCTTCTGTACTTACTTGCACCACCCAAAGAGGCAGATGTTTTTTAATGCCGAAAACTTTTAAAATCCGAGGGTGAGTTCAAAGCAACAAAAACTGGGTCAAGAATATTTCCATCTAAATCTTTATGGCTAAATCCCAGGTAAGCCTTAATCCGGCTAACTTTTCGCTCCGGCTCTTTGAACCGATTTTGCGCTAAATTTTCATCCGGGAAAAGGCCCAAAAGGAGCCCCCTTTGCATAAACACCAAAGGCCAAAGGAGCATGAGCTTAATGTAGATATATGTAGTACATTAGTGCGCTCATAAGTGGGTGCCTCCAAGACAGATGCTCATTTATAATAAATATTACGCTTTATCTAAACCACTTAATCAAAAACCGATTGAGTGGTCATTTCGAATTCAATACTCGATTAAATCATTCAATTAGTTAGTTGATTGGACAAATTTGAAACTGTTCGCTCTTAGATGGACAAATGTGTCGCCTCTAGATAACTCAGTCCCACCGAGATGAAACCTGTTAAGGCTCATGCTTCGGAATCGAGTTATCTTGTTTGATGGAAGGCCAATTATAAGAGCTTCCGAATTTGTTCGCCTATACACATATATTACCTTTGCTGAAGTTATATTGCTTGGTATAGTGGGTTATTTGCTTAACCCGATCAAGTTAATTGGAGTTCATTTGAGGTTAAGACGAGGGATAAGGTGGATTTAAAATATAAAAGAAAGGTTAGGATAGAATAAACCATGCGTTGTTCAAACTAATAATTTTCGTTATTATAAAATTTGTGTTTTTTAAATTGTTATTAGTAGACTTTGTAGTGGTACCTACTTGAGAGCACTATTCTAGGGATTCTCGGATTGACTTGATTTAAAGTCAAGCTTAAGGGAGTAAATATCAAGTCAATTTAATAGTTTTATTTCAAGTACACACATAAAAATATTTTTTTGATAAAAGAAACTTTATTCTTTTAACAACACTGTTTTTGCTTAAAACATTTTTTATCATATCAAGCAACGTTTTCTTCAACGGATTAGTGCACTCTATTCATTAGAAGAAAATTGTTTTCAAAACTATTGTCTTACTCCAAATTTCCTTTTGTTCAAGTAAAATAGACATTTAATTTTGTTTTTCTTGAAGCTTCTCATAATCTTCTCATTGTCTTCTGTTACGAATAAAATTTGTTTTTTTCTCTCAAATTTGTGTGAAATGATTATTTTATATGTAATGCTTACGGGTAAGACAAATACGATTTTTTTTTTCAGACAAAATAATTAAATTTGTGTTGTCTTACATAATAATCGCTCACAGTTTAAATGAAGAAAAATTTCGAATAAAAGTTATTTTGAGACAAATACTAATATACTTTTATCCATTTCTTGACGTGAATAACCAATAACATAAGTTTTTTTTTAATTAAATATATTTCATAGCATTTATAGCTATTCTAATTAACACAAAGGCTCAGTCCAAGTTTTGAAACCTCGAAATATTTACACAATTTCTCATTTTCCAAAATCGATCTCGAAGTCTCTGTTTCTGCATTACTCATTTTTTTCCAACAAACATGGTAGCGTAATGTATTTTTTTTAGAACCACAAGCCGCTCTCAAGATATTTAATGATTTTCTAATTGTCCAAAATAAACCCAATAATTTTTAGTTAAATTTTCAATCGTTTATCGAAATCTTGGTAACTTCAAACCGTTCTCAAGATATTTAATAATTTTGCGATTTTGCAAAATATAAAAACGAACTAACACGATCGTTTAATATATACTAACAAACTGTTTCCGGGATATCTAATAGGTAACATTTTTATTTTCCACCAACAAATCCATAAAGTTAGTTCCCGTTTTAAGCTAATTTTTTCTAAGTAAGCCAAGTATGTAATTAATTTTTTTGATTTTTAAATCGGTTTCGAGACATTTACTATTTTTTCAAAATATACTCACAAGATTGTATTTGTAACTAATTTTTCCCAACCAAAAAATTTGGAAAAAAATTAAAATTATTTTTATTATATATTATATTATTATTTATATATATTATTTATGGCCAAAATCAATTAACAATTACTAAAAGCATCAAAAATGAAAATTTGAAGTCTTGGAGAAATTTAGATTAGAATTAGAACTGACATTTTTTATAAACAACAATAACAATTTTTGTTTTTGAAAAAGTCAGGTTAATGCCAAAATACGTGAAAATCAATTAAAGTGTGTAAGAACGGGTTTTTGGCAGAATTCGAACTAACATTGCTTCAACAAAATTAAAATTAAGTTGAAATTTTAATTAAGTTAAGAAAAGTGGAAAAAAACTAAAAAAAAAAACATCTAAAATATGCAGGTAAAAAAATAAATTTAAAACATTTCTAGGTGTGTGGCAAATTTCCCTTATTACAATATGTATTACGAATGTGTTCCAACAACATATTTCAACTTGTCAGTTATTAAAAAAAAAATCAATGTTGTGTCATAATTCTCTCAAAAAATTTACAAAAAAATCCAATTTAAATCAACGACAAATCAATAAAAGAACAAAAATTTAGATCACAATTAGAATTAAAATTGTTTGAAACGAACTCATTTTACTTAAAAATAACAATTTTGATGTTTTTTGAAAAAGTCAGACCGGGATTAAGACCAAAATACGTGAAAAATGATTCAAAGGCGGTAAATATAAAAATTTTGATGCTTTGGAAAAAATCAAATTAATGTTATTGTCAAAATCAGTTAAAAATTACTCAAACTGTCAAAAAATGCCGATTAAAAGTTTTTAGGCAAATTCAGGTTAGGATTAAGGTCAACATTGGTTGAGAAACTACACAGAGTTTCAAGAATTTTACAATTGATTTGGGGCTAAAATTGTTTAAAAATGACTCATTTTATCAAAAAAATTATAGCTTTGACATGTTTTGAAAAAGTTAGGTTAAAGTCAAAATACGTAAAGAATGACTCAAAGTGTGTAAAATACGAATTTGGATATTTCGAAAAAAATCAATAAAGATTAGGGCCAAAATGAACTAAAAATTACTAAAAGCGTCAAAAATGCAGATTGAAAGTTTCTGAGCAAGTTCAGGTTAGAACTAGAATCTAAAAATTACATAGCGCGTCTAAAAGTGCAAGTTTGAAATCCTTGGAAAACATTAGATTAGAATTATAACTAAAATTGTTTGAAAAGGACCCATTTTACCTAAAAATGACAACTTTGATGTTTTTTTTGGAAAAGTAATGCCAAAATACTTGAAAAACGATTCAAGGAGGGTAAATGTAAAAACTTGGAGGCTTTGGAAAAATTCAAATTAAAATTATTGTCAAAATCAGTTAAAAGTTACTCGAACTGTCAAAAAATGCCGATTAAAACTTTCTAGGCAAATTTAGGTTAGGAGTAAGGTAAACATTGGTTAAGAAATTACACAGAGTGTCTAAAAATGCAAATTTGGTGTCTTTCAAGAATTTTACAATGGATTTGGGGCTAAAATTGTTTAAAAGTGACTCATTTTATCAAAAAAAAAATGATAACTTTGACCTTTTTTGAAAAAGTCAAGCTAGGATTAATGCCAAAATACGTAAAGAATAACTAAAAGTGTGTAAAATACGAATTTGGATATTTCGAAAAAAAAAACAAATAAATATTAGGGCCAAGATCAATTAGAAATTGCTAAAAGCGTCAAAAATGCAGAATAAAAGTTTCTGAGTAAATTCAGGTTTGCATTGAGATCTAAAAATTACGCAGAGCATCTAAAAATGAAAATTTGAAGTCTTTGGAGAAATGCAGATTAGAATTAGAACTAAAATTGTTTGAAAAGAACTCATTTTAACTAAAAATTACAATTTTGATAATTTTTGGGAAAATTAATGTCAAAGTAGTACTTGAAAAACGATTCAAAGAGGGTAAATAGAAAAACTTGGAGGCTTTGGAAAAACTCAACCTAAGATTATGGCCACAATCAATTACAAATTAATAAAAGCGTCAAAAATCCAAATTTGAAGTGTTGGATAAATTTAGATTAAAATTGGAACTGAGATTTTTCGAAATTTCCTAAAAATAACAATTTTTAAGTTTTCTGGAAAAGTCAGGCCAAAATACGTGCTAAATGACTCAAAGAGAGTAAATATAGAAATTTGGATGCTTTGGAAAAATTCAAATTAATATTATTGTCAAAATCTGTTAAAAATTACTCGAACTGTCAAAAAATGCCGATTAAAAGTTTGTAGGCAAATTCAGGTTAGGACTGAAGTCAATATTGATTAAGAAAGTACATAGAGTGTCTCAAAATGCAAATGTGGTGTCTTTTAAGAATTTTTATAATAGATTTGGGGCTAAAATTGTTTAAAAGTGACTCATTTTATAAAAAAATGATATCTTTGACATTTTTTGGAAAAGTCAAGCTAGGATTAAGGCCAAAAAAACGTAAAGAATGACTCAAAGTGGGTAAAATACGAATTTGAATATTTCGAAAAAAAATCAAATAAAGATTAGGGCCAAAATCAACTAAAAATTACTAAAAGCGCAAAAAAACAGGTTTGCATTATGATCTAAAAATTACGCAGAGCGTCTAAAAATGCAAATTTGAAGTCTCTGGAGAGATTCAGATTAGAATTAAGACTAAAATTGTGTAGAAAGAACTCTTTTTACCTAAAAATCACAATTTTGATGTTTTTTCGGAAAAGTAATGCCAAAATACTTAAAAAACGATTCAAGGTGGGTAAATATAAAAACTTGGGGGCTTTGGAAAAACTCAAATTAAGATTATGGCCAAAATCAATTAAATATTACTAAAAGCGTCAAAAATGCAGAATAAAAGTTTCTGAGCAAATTTAGGTTTGCATTAGGATCTAAAAATTACGCAGAGCTTCTATAAATGCAAATTTGAAGTCTTTGGCGCAATTCAGATTAGCATTAGAACTACAATTGTACGGACAGAACTTATTTGACCTAAAAATAATAATTTTAATATTTTTTTTTTTAAATCAGGCTAGGGTTAAAGCCAAGGCCAAATTCCGTGACAGTTTCTTAAAGTGTGTAAGAATACAAATTTGGAGTGTTCGGCAAAATTCAAATTAACATTATTTCAACAAAATGAAAATCAAGTTAAAATAAGAAATACGTTAAGAGAAGTGGAAAAGACTAAAAAAAATATCTAAAATGTTCAGAAAAAGCAATAAATTTAAAATATTTCTAGTTTTGTGCCAAATTTCCCTTAGTACAATATGGATTACAAATTTGTGTATATTCCAACCGGCCAGTCCTTAAAAAAATTAATTGTGTGTCAAAATTCTCTCAAGGAATGAAAACCTAAAGAAAAAACTCCAATTTAGATCAATGAAAAAAAAATGAGAACAACAACAATTTAGATTACAATTAAAAAACTCAAATTAAGATTATTTAAATCTACTAAAAGCGTCGAAAATGCACAGAAAAGTCAAAACAAACTAAAAAAATTATCCGAAATATTAAGGTAAAGGAATAAGTTTAAAATATTTCTAGTTGTGTGCCAAATTTTCCTTATTACAAATATGTATTACAAATCAGTATACATTCCAATTGGTCAGTCCTAAAAAAATTAATTTTGTTTAATAATTCTATCAAAAGAATGCAAACCTAATGAAAAAATCCAATTTAGATCAAAGAAACACAATTGAAATAACAAAGCTTTTGTACAAAGCATAACAACGAATAGTTGAAAAATGAAGAAAACAGCAATATAGAAAAACTTGTACAAAGAAAAATTACGACAAGAAAGAGAAGGCAGAACGGTAGAAGAGAACACAAACAATTCCAAACAGCAGTCAATTTTGTTTTGATATTTTATTGGTGACTTGGAGGAGAAACAAATAACTAAATGCCGGAATCTTTTTTTTGCAACTGTCAAAGCAAACACGAGAGACAATAATTGCAATAGAAAAAGGAGTAAGCAAATAGCAAGTTGTCAAAAAAAATAAATAAAATAGAGAAAACCATGAATGAAACCCATTAAAAAGTAGAATTTAGATCAATGAAAACAAATATATAAAAAAAATACAAAAAATTGCAGAAAACGTAACAAAGAATAATAATAGAATAATTATTATTACAAAAATTTCGACTAAAAACCTTTTCTAGAACAGAGAAAATGTAAAGTTTCATTCAAAAAAAAAAGTTTTGTTTTGATGTAACACTAAGATGATAAGAGAACTAAGAGCACGATAGTGTAAATTCAAGAAATTATTGGTTAAAACATAATTTGTCTAATAAACATAATATTTGACAAGATCTCTATTTCCATTTCTTGCAGTCTAATTTATTTTCTAATTTGTTTCTTTAATGAAGTAGAAACTACATTCCTTCAGTTGTTTCCTTGTTAAAAATTTTAAACTCCTACTCGAACTCCCGTTATTAACTCCAGACAAATTCGCTTCATTTTTCTTTCTAATAAATCTTTAGAAATAGTTCCTTAAATTTTGATTAACAAATTTTATTTTCTTCGCGATTTGTTTTGTTTTCTTCTTATAATGTTCTTCAAAAAAAAACTGCTTCTTCTATTTTCCCAAAAAGCCTCGCAAAAACCTCACATCCATTGTCATAGGGTTTTCTCACCTTCCTCTTTGATGAAGAATTATGCGTTTTTGCCTCGGTTTTTGTTTGTTTCAGAAAATTCCTTCAATTTGGTCTTTTAATGAAGATTTAGAAACCAATTTCTTCTGTTTTTTTCGAGTTTTTTTTTATATATAATTAATTTCAGACAAATTTTTAGACAATTTAACATATTTTCAGACAACCTACTATCGAGGCGGTACCATGTTTGTTTGGCCGAGTAAGGCATCTGTCCTGAGTCTGGTTGGATCGTTCACATATATAATTATTGACTATTTCCCTTCATAGAAGAGAGCCTTGAAGAAGACTAAATTTTAGTCGAAACGTCGGCATTCTTCAATAAAAGATAGAGAGTTTTTTTTTGTCGTCTACCTGCAATACCATCCAGATTATATATAAATCTAGAACTGACCGTTATCCCGCATTTGCCTTTTACTTTTTGCCTAAGAGTTATAGGTAGTTTGCTACACAAATTTGCTTCAATTTTCTTGATAACGACTAAATTGATTTAGAAGTCCTCTCAAGGTTTAAACATTTGATTGAAGAAAAACATTTTTCTGCTCTTCGAGATTGGTTTTGTTTTTTTTCAGATAACGGCCAGAAAGAATTCATCTTCTTCTTTTTACTAAAGACCTAAAATTGTAGTTGGTTTATTACCGGAGTTCTTACCTAAAGCGCACAATGCACTGCACAAGTGCTTGTTTGTGTAACTTCTGTTGTGTAACCTAAGTTACACAACAATGTAGTTTCTACAACTAAACATCTCGAGAAAAAAAACGTAAAGATACGGTTTGTTATATAAATTTTCTTTAAAATTGAGTAACGCTACAACTTCTTCATGTAACATTTTTAGACACATTGGTTTAGAAAATAATCCATCGTACCAATGTTCCTATACATAAAAGCAAAATTATATATTTTTAATCAAAATATTGTTGGTTTTCAAAATTACTTTGGGTACAAGTGGCAGAGTAGAAAAAGTTCATAGTACTGTTTTAGACAAGGTTTTAGAGTATGAAAGATTAATTCTCTAGATTTCTAGTCATCATTGAAAGTTCTCAAATCGATTGTTACGAAATTACGTAACCATGTTTGAGTTCATCTTTCTCATTAACAATTTTTGATCAAGTCTCAAGTAGTTTGAAAATACTTGAGATCAAGTCAAGCTCAACTATAAAAATCAAATTAAATCAAGTACCAAGTATCAAGTAGGTATTTAGTTTTTCAAGTCAAGTATTTCTTAAAATTGTCAAGTATGAATTCCGAGATGAATTCCTAATGGAAACAATCAATGAACAAGAGACATTATAGAAACGCAAGAATAAGATCATCTTGCCACGTTTCCCTATCGTTTTGCATTATTTGATGGTTCGCCACTTTAAACTTTTGTAATCTATAATTTTAGTTAATTTATGTATTTCAAAAAAATGTATTTAAAAAAAATTATGCCTGAACTAATTTTTATTACTACCAAAGCTCTCCAAATATAGAGAAAATCTAAGGCCATTGAATAAATGTTGAATTGAGCAACCGCTTATCGGTAGGTAACTAAAAAATAGTATAAAAAGGAATAAGACAATTCTATAAAGAGACTAATGGCCAAAGAAACCAGCTAGAGCTAGTTAATTGATAAAATCTTATTCAGAAACTACATTTGAAGTGCAGAGTCGAAAGTTTAAGTTTTCAACCCTTACTTATCTCTAATTGTTTCGAAGAGGTATATTGTTGCTATTTTGTGCTGAAACAGTAGTGTGAGAGACGAACAAAGTGAGACCGTCTGGCGTGACATATACAAAGTAACGTTATCCTCGTTATGTATCTATTAAAAATTGAAATATGAACCTGCTTCATTTGCTAAAAAGTGCTGTTTACGTATGCACACGCATATGCTAGCTAATTGATACAATCTTATCCAGAAAATGAATTTGTAGTGTAGAGTGGAAAGTTTGGGTTTTCAACCCCTACTTACATCTTAATGTGTTGAAAAAGTATATTGTTTCTATTTGGTACTGAAACTGTAGTGTGACAGTCGAACGAAGTGAGACTGTCTAGCGGGACGTATAAAAAGTAACCTTTTTTATCCTGTTTAAATTATTGCAAAAAGTGAAATGTGAACCTGCCTCATTTGCTAAAAAAAGTGCTAGTTACGTATGCACCGCATCGACAGCGGCCAATAAAAAATAATCCCGGAACAACTGTCGAAAAAATGTTGCGTTGCATAGTCGGCAATGCCCCAAGGGACGAAGGGCCACTTTGTGTCGCCATTAGGAATTAATCGATATGGACCAATTTTGCAAATCTCCCCGATCCGGAGGCCTCACTGAATAAATTATTAGGCCGTTTCGAGTGGGCGAGGCGACTTTTGGTCCTTTTTATATTGCGGGGCATGGGAGCGATCGGGAATTTTTGATGGAATATAATAATATTTTCTTTTGGACAGGCGAAGGCCGCATCGGGTCGAGTTTTAAATGAAATTACACGGGAGAGAAATTGGAACGAGGTAGATTTTCTCAAGAAGTTCTTTCTTCTTAGTAACATGAGAATAGAATTCTGTCGAAAAGTTGCCAATGTTTCGACAATTTTTAAGTATTTTTGAGGCGACATAGAAAAGAACAGCTACAAAGCTACATACTCATTCCACTAATTTGAACAATTCTTTAGCATCACCTCTATGGCTGATTTACTCTCTATAATATATAATATTTTTGTAGAGTTTTTTTGTGACATGAGGTAAACCCAAATGTTCATGGGAGATCTCGTGGGAGATAGAGCCAGAGTGAAGGCACGATGAACTTTTAAATCTGGGAAAGGAACAAATTTTAAATCTGGGAAAGGAGGAGAGCCATTGGTCGGATCACAAGACACGATTCACTGAAAAAACACCTACATCAAATGAGGAGAGAACAATGTAATATATTCAGAATACAGGATGTGAGGTGAAGAGGAAGAAACGCCTCTCCATTTCATATGCCAATACGAAGCTCTTAAGACAATTAAACAACGGGCCGGGTCTTTGGTGTGTATTTAGTGGAACAAGGAAATATAGAGATTTCCATCAGGACGATTCCCTGTTCCCATTTCTTTGAGAAGGACTGATGAGTTAAAGAGGATAAGAGGGATGGTACAATAAGTGTCAGTTTTAGGGCTACCATAAAATATACCGCAAAGCGAGAAAAAAGGTTCTTGTCATTCTCCTAGGATGAGTGAATAATTTTTTAACTTTTTCGTTTGATAGAAGGTTAAGCTCGAGGTTAGGCTTAAAAAGAAAGTAGAAACATTGGCAATCCCTTCATAGAATGTTATGATTCAAAATTTAATATAACGACTTCTGTAGCATAAAAACTAAGAATTGCCCGAGGAAATGCCCGTCAGTGTGTCTTGGGTGTAGGCCAATAAAATATTCTACTGATATATTTCTGAAAACTGGCCTCAATGTGTTTTAACCTTTCTGAGGGCCGGCTTCTTGGTTGGCCTCAGTAGAGTTTAAAACGTTGGTATTTTACGAAGTGTAGAGTGTTTCTTTTTTGTCCTGTAGCTAAAGGTACATATTGAAGTATAACCGAATAAGGACACGAAATCTGCCACCATTAACGAATGTGATGAATTCTAATGCAAAATGCATAACAGACATTGATAAGCAACAATGCAAAATGCAAAACAGACATTGTTAAGCAACTGGTTTTTTGTATTTATTATTTTCTCTGTACAGGAAAACCTTTTTAATTCTTGAAAATATTGAGGCTGAACCGAGGGCTAAACTAATCAAAATTAATTAATGTATTAACTCCATGTAGAAACCCAAATCCTGGAAAATCGAGAAATTTAAGGGACCAAAGGATCAGAGAACTGGCCAGACGACTTTTTTAAATTTAATTAACAATTTTAACTTTAAACCTAAAAAAATAACTTTTAATAAAAAATGCCTCTGAAATACCCTCGGAATTACCTGAGAAAATACCTTTTACTAACAAAATGTCAATCGGTATCAAAGTCCAAAAAATGTCGAATTCACCTGCTTAATTTTACATTATATCCACTTCACATAACAGCAAAACCGAGCCCAAAACGATTCTATAAATAGCTCTTTATTGGTTAATCGTACATAAAGGTTTTTTATAATTTAGAAGCGATTCTCTATTGATGACAACATAATATGTTGAATGAAAGTATTTCTGAATGCTGTCACAATGGCAGTTTTAAATGACAACTCCACTAAAGAAATACACTAGGGAGTATAGCGTTATTGTAGTTCGTTTATGCACAATATCATTGTTCAAATTTTTCATTGTTTGAACAATGATTTTGGCTATTATTGACTCGTGCTATTATTTTCACTCTTTATCTTTCTCTATCTTTCTCTCGTGCCTATTTTGGCTATTATTCACTGAACTATGATTTGGCTAATATTAAAATTCTAATGGCTTTTCGACTACCTAATCATTATATTTTCTTTTATAATGTAATTTCAAGGGGTAAACCGCTGACTGAAATGTGTATCCTAACTTCAAATTAAAAACATGTACTTCATAAAATCCAAGTAAAATTTACGGGCTTCATTGGACTTCAAAGGTCTTCACTGGACTTCACTGGACTTCAAAGGACTTCAGGGGAAATAAATCTGTAGCAAGGTTTAATTTATTATGTTTTAATGTTTTTACACTTTAACAGAGACTTTAACTGAGTTTAAAAATATCATTAGTCAGAATGCATGTGGCCCTCTTTCATCCACTTTAAGATATTTTTCCGATACTTCTTGTATTTGTAAATGGAATTGTATTGCGTTGTACAATTCTCTGATTTTTGAAATCTGAATAAAATTAATGAAAAAACTTGTATAAAGTCAACCAATCTTGTGTCAACACGATTCCTGTTGGGTTAAGACCACCTCACAGAGATGGGGTTAAAACTGAAGAAAATACTAACAAATTATATATTTTTGAAACAAAAAAAAAATTTAAAACGTGAAGAATGAAATTATGTAATTTCAATTACCATATTGGAAATGCCACAATTATTGCATTTGGTTCGTTATATTTGGTTGTTACGTTCTTAGAGGATTGCAAACGAGTCGTTCCAATCAAAAGGAGCAAAAAAATTTTTTCGAAATTTTTTTTAAAATGTCCAAAGGAGGGCAATTTCTCGAGGTACGTTACAGGCGGTCAAATTCTCAACTTTGACCGCCTGTAACTTGAGAACGCTAGGACCGATTGGAGTGAACCCAACTGTTTTGTCCTCTTCTTGATGTCCTCTTTTACCTCCTCGGAAGTTACATATGTGCAATAATTCCGGAGATAGACCTCTTCAGAGGTCGACTTTTATGCACTTTTACAATCGCGTTTTTGGACCATTTTAAAAAAAGTAAACTTCTTTAGAGGGTAATTTCATTCGAACTGAGTTTGTTACGTTCTTAGGGTATTCACAAGCGTACCATTCCAATCAAAAAGAGCAAAAAAAAATTCGCAATGTTTTTTGAAAATGTTCAAAATGGGGCTATTACGACTTTTTTGACATTTCTCAGCTTTGACCGCCTGTACCTTAAGAACGCCTGGATTGATTGGAGTTATTTCAAGTGTTTTGTACTCTTCTTGATGTCCTCTTTCAACTCCCATCATCGGAAGTTCCATAGGTGCAATATTTTCTGAGATCGACCCCTTCGGAGATCAATTTTTAGAGGTTAATTTCATTCGAATTGAATTTGTTACGTTTTTAGGGGACGTTTTTTACAAACGAGTTATTCCGACCAAAAACAGCAAAAAAAAATCCGAAAAATTTTTGAATGTCCAAAGGGGGGGGGGGGTGTTCTCGGGGGGGTATTACGACTTTTTTCACATTTCTCCATCGGAAGTTCCGTAGGTGCAATAAATATAAAACCGAGTATAAAACAAAAGCCGACTATTAAAATTAAAATTAAGCTCACAACTCGGCTCACAATGATACCGATTAGCAGGTGGACAGAATAATTCTTATTGGTTGTCAACTTGCGCCTGTGCTGCGGTTGGGTGGAACTCGACAAGGACGCCGAAAGCCTTGCAATGTAGTCTATCCGAAGCAGTGTTGCCGATTGTGACAACTTCTTAAAGAAAAATGTCCGAGAATAGTAGACATTCTGAATAATTTGAAATTTTAGGACGGATAGACGAAAATAGATAAAACCTATAGGTAATGTAAAAAAACAGAATTCTGAAACATCACAAGAAATGTATGAATTTTTATTACAATTCAATTGAGGACCAGACGATTTTAGGGGTTAAATTAATATTTAAAAATGTGACTATTTAATTGATAATGGCTGGTTGTTTTCTTGGGTTGTGGTTCTTTTTTTAATTAAATAAGGTACAGCGGGTGCTTCGAACTTCGTTGTTTATTTTATAGGCTTGACGTTTCGACACAATTTGGTGGCTTCATCAGAGTTTTGTACACTAAACGATGTACTGTCTTGGTTTGCAGTTTGTGAATTTTTCTCCCTTTTAACTTTTTTTTTCCTGTTGTTGCAGTTTTTTTCCTTAAAGTCGATAGTTAAATTTTGAATACAAATTTTGAAAAAACAAATGTTGCATTATTGCTTTGTACATGCTGCTCGCCGTGTCGAAACCCTGCAGCTAACCGTCAGAGATATCGTATGGCACGCAGCATGTACTATGGGAAATTGTCATTCAAAAAAAAAGTAAAAAGGGAAAAAAAATCACAAACTTCAAACCAAGACAGTACATCGTTTTGTGTACAAAACTCTGATGAAGGCATCAATTTGTGTCGAAACGTCACACCTATAAAATAAACAACGAAGTTCGAAGCACCACAATCCAAGAAAACAATCAGCCATATAACCACAAGGGTCCAAGAATCTAGAAGTCTACGTGCCAACCATTAATTTATAGTATTGATACCTATTGAGCATTTCATTTCCAGCAGTAGCACCGGCGACACTGTTTGAAAGTTACGTGGAACTGATAACAGCATAAAATAAAACTATAAAACCCATGGTTTTTATAGTCAATTTGAAGTAGATATTCATCTAGTAAGCTGAGAAATTGACATATAAATGACACATTTACATGGATGGAATAGGACGAATCTGTCAATTCCTCAACCTGCTAGATGAATATTTATGTGAAATGGACTATATATAAAAAAACCGCCAGTGGCGGCGATAGTTTTTATCAACTCACTCACGAAAACTCATGTACGATAAACGGCAAAGACAAAACATCGCCATTGGAATCTAGAAGTTTCAAAAGCAATCAGTCTGTCATTTTATCAGGGAAATCTAAAAATAGGCTCAAAGATTTAAAGGGGCGGTTTAGAGGGCCCAATTTTTAGGCAACCAATTAGAACAGAAAGGAAGGATCACCCGACCAATCAAAGCGATTAGTCTCGGTTTTAGTTTTATTCCACGTTGATTCTCAACGTCATCATGCCTATACAGGGTGTCTCATCGGGAACTACCGCGGTCAATATTTCGAAAACTACAAAAGGTAATTTTTCGAAAATTCCATGGTTTAGTATTTGCGTTGGGGCCTTTAGGTACATCTAAAATATTTTTCTTTTCGAGGTACCACTCGTAGGTATACGAGTTGGTACCAACGTCACTATTTTAAATTTTACCCCACAATTTTTTTTGTATTTTTCACTTCTACGTTCATTTTTAAGGAAAAATGCAGGTTCACCCCAAGGCTATCTGAAGCAGATTTTGAGCTCTCTTTGATTTAAAAAAAATGTCAAAAGCATGCCAGGTTTAAATTATGACTGTCAGTAAAACAATCAATTTTTTTAAATTCCTCGGGTGGCGATTGACAAGAAGACATAAAGTACCAGATAACCCGGCACGATTAAAAAAATAATACATCACAGAAAAACGTACAACAAAATGACGAAAACTGGTGATTTTCAACACCCTATTTTTTCTGGCTGCAGTGTCAAAAGGGTTAAAAATAAGGGACACTTCATGTAATTGTTCCTATACCTATCGTTAGCTGTTTTCGCACAATTTTTAAAAAGCATTACTTTTTATAGTTTTCGAAATATCGACCGCGGTAGGTGGGACGCCCTGTATGGAGTATATGTATCTACCAGTAGTGGCAAAATGAATTATTCTTGGTACTGCATATAGTTTTTACCTATTTAACCTTGATTTTATCTAACCTTTCCTATAACAACGCACAGACTTCATGTATACTTCAAAACACTTTTTCGAACTTCAAAGTACTTCCAGGTACTTCACTAGGACTTCATGGTATTCCAGTAGGAATTCAAAGTTTTTGAATGTACTTCAAACGAGACTTCAAAGGAATTTCGAGTACTTCAATGTACTTCAACGGACTTTAGTGTACTCTCTACTCTCGAGTGTACTTCAATGGAATTCAAATACCTTGTACACCTCGTTGTGTACTAACTTCATTCAGCGTTTTTTTTATTATTTTTTTTTATTTACAACTTTTTATTTGTAATGTATTCTTTTTGTAAATTTTCTTATACATTTAGATCGAAAAAAAAAAGATTATTAAAGACACACCATCAAGATACATCAATTATCACATCTTGACAATTATTGAACTGTGTGTTCAAAATACAGACACTAGCAAAATTAGTGAACACATTTTAACCTCAATTTTCTTTGGCACCCATCACTCAATTTTCTTCAAATTTTTTTTTAATTTCGCTTAATTCTTTCGAAATGTGACTTTTTTTTAAATATTTATTTAAACAGAAAAAACAAAAATTTAAATAACAAAATTTTTTTTATAAACTTTTTTGCTATTTTTTTTTTGTTGTTGAATATTATGAAAGAAACAACACTTAATTCTTTAGGAATTTGAATTACTTACTCGAGCGTGTAGACGCAGCGTGATTAATGAATATTATTCACGCGGTTCTAGTACAAAGGTTACAACCTCGGTTACAACATACCTCGCAACACACTATATTGCGTATTTACAACCTGACAAATCACAGCCGTGGACAAAAAAACTGACAGAAAAACTGAAGTATCTTTGCACCTACTTAGATAGGGACATCCGAGGGGAAATCAAAACCCGATAAAGAACGCATTTGATAATGAAACTCTCGCTAAAAACTCATATGTTTATGTGGCCCAACCTTTAGCGATGGTGTCCCTTCTTTTTTATTAGCAGTGTATGAATCAGATAATAAATTTACATTTGATGCTGTTTTAAAACGATGGAAGTATATCAGGCAAGAGGCTCAAAAGGAAGGCATTATAATCGAAGGGGTTGCATCGGATGGAGACACACGATGTTTCAGATGTCAAAAAGTCAATGAAAGTCCATACATAATCAAAGTAAATGGAGTTTTGTTACTTCATCTTTTTCATTTGAGCCATTTTACAGCCAAATAGATGACGTTTTTAAAGTGAACACCCTCTACTAAGAAATAACCTCGAAAATAACGGAAATATCGGAAATAAGCGGTAATATACGGAAATATTGGGAAATAATGGAAATAGCGGAAATATCGGAAATAATGAACTTTATTTCCGAGATTAGGAAATGGTGTACAAAATTTTGATCAGGGGTCTCCCCCTAGAGGTACCAATAGCAACTATTATAAAGTGAAAAAATTTCGTCTTTGCCATTTCATAGAAATTCAAAAAGGGTGGTTTTTTTATAATATATGAACACCTTGTATTTAAAAAAAAAAAGATTTTAAATAAAGTATATTTCTACAAACTTTTCTTTCGACTCGTTGTATCGCGCGGTACTACACATTGCACTTCTTTTCAATGTAATAGAATTTAAAACTTCGGTACTCAAGTAGGTTTATATTTTTAAATACTCTGTATTTTAATATTCTTTTGTATTATCCTACTCTTTCAATTTAAAATTTTAAATTGAAAGAGTGAGAAAGTTCCGAAAAAATGACACGACAATTTGATGCTTTAATAGCTTTTAAATTTTCAGTTATTTACTCACCACTGGTCTCTTTGTAGTCTCAAAGACATGGAAAAACATATTTTTTTCCACGCTGTGCTTGAGGCAAAAGCACTTTCGGTGAAAATCGAGGTGAAAATATTCATATCCAATCGTGTTCTGCAAGAATTAAGCTGAATTTAAAGGAAGGGGTAATTGAAAATCGACTAAGGGGTTCCAAAGAAAACCGATGTCAAAACTGGGGTAAATTTTGTTTCTTCGATTTAATGCTAATGCTAAAGTTTTAAAATCTAAAATAAAAAGTTAGTTTTTTTCTAAGTTTTGTTTATTTTAAAATTCGATGTAGGTACATAATTTAAAGGCATATTCTTGGGGCCAAAATAAAACTACGAGTAAAACTATAATCGTATAAGCCATTCGCTTATTATTGTCGTCAAATAGGCGTTGGAAAGTTGACTGAATAAAAGAAGTTTGAGAAAAAGACATTGTTTTTTGCTCACCTCATCAGAACCACATCCCAAGAACTAGACCCCCTGTAGAAACCAAAAAGTGGCCCAATCTCGGGCCCAATGGAACAGGGAATTGAACCTTTTTTTTAGAGGAAAGTGCCACAAAAAAACTTATGGGCTGGTGGGTGTCCGGATCCCGAAAAAATATCGCCTTGTAGACTTTAAAAGCTTGTAGACATGAACAGTGGGTAAAGGCAATACAGGGTATTCCTAGGGGTGCTTACTCCCTTTACAACTCTATTGCTTTTACCACTATTCATATAAATTTGCATCAAATATCTCAAGAACTGTTGATGAGATAAAAAAAATAATAAAAATTTCAAACTACTGCTACTAGGTAGCTCGGTTACGATGCATTTCCTAACATACGCTTATAGAAAAAAAGATCTTATTTTGACCTTAAGAATACGCACCTAAAATCTTTGTGCTAAATGATTGAAACACTCTGTATAGTGTGTTATTTAACATCAAAATTGATAAAGTGATTCCATTTCGTTGGTAACAAATTATAAATCAAATTCCCTGATTTGGCAATAAATTACAACACTTTTATCACAGGTCGTTGAGCTAGCGACAAAACTATCAGTGGGTAACAACACTAATGGCAGTTTTTATGTTTTTACCGGGCTTCTTTATCAAAGCTTTTGCTGTTTAACGGTTTCAGTAAATGATAAAGTTTATTACCGTAAAAACTTCGCTTTTTTTACCGATTTGTAACAAAAACCAACCGCACACCAATTTACGACAAGAATTTCATAATATGTGCAAACGTTTCTCACCTTCTTTCCATCCCTAAACTTGACGGTCCCCTCAATAATGCAATTGTTATCGCACATTTTGATACGAAGTAAATAAATCCAGCAATGGCAAACAATCACATTCCTACTAAACTTCACATAAAAATTCCACACAACTTAGCAGTATCGACAACAAACACTTTTTTGTCGCAATCCACGGAATAGCAAACTTTCCTTAAAGTCACCTTCACTTAAACGCGCAAAACTGTCAAAAGCCTCTTTATTTCTTCGAAAAAAGTTTACCGCACGCGCCGAATTCGCGGTCGGTTTTTGAATTCAGCGGCAATTCGTCGTAAATTCGTGACGTAGCCAAGCGCAGCTCTCTCGTTCCAATAGGTGGCGCGCGACTGAAGTGCGTCTTCCTACAGCATTATCGCAGTAAGCGGTGAAATTCTGAATGCGCTTGCTTTGTGTGTGTGTGTATTTTATTCGGGAGAGATGATGGGACGAAACGGGAATTGAAGAAGGATTTCGGGCATTTCTGGGGTCCCGTCCCGATCATGGTTTTTCGAGTTGCCAGGGCAAATAGGTGCCGGGTTTGTGTTTGTATGTAGGTCGGGACAATAATAATAATTAAAGTCACTGATGGGTGGAATGGTGAGGGATTTGGGTAAATTATTTTTGGGGACGAATTAAGAGCATTAGCTCTAATGTTCTGCATACTTCTACCAATTCACCTTAATAAAAACACCAAATCTAATTAAATTTTTTTTTTAATTCGGCTACAACATTTTACAAGGTTCTTTGTTCCTTTTACCCTGTCAGTATTGCCAATCTATCGACATGGCTATTTTTGAAGTCCCTAGAAAAGACTACAAGTCGAAAACGGATTATTCCTAAAGAGTATTCAGGATTATTCAATTCGTCGCTCATCATAGCGATCTCGTTTACTATAAGAGGTACGAATTCGATTGAATTGGGGTAAAGCGGCGACATAGCAGACATTTTAAAATTTTCAAAATTTCTACTCCTAAAAATATTTAAAAAAAAAACGAAATTTACGAAAACTTTGTTTATCTATAAATTAGAAATTCTATAAATTGTTTATCTATAAATTAGAATGCGCACATGAGAAATGGAAATTCTCATTAGCACTTTTTCTTCTCGACAAGACAGTATTATTCAATTTTTAGTCGGACGTTTCTACTTTTCTGGAGCATCGTAAATTGCTCTAGTCATAATAGGATAAAAAAAATACATTAAGAGTATATCTTAAACAAATTATCTCAAACAAACAAACAAAAAATCTCTCAAACAATTATCAACAAATTTCAACAATTATGTCACAAAATCAGCACAATCTAACTTAAAAATTAATAGAATTATTAATTGTCGCATATCACCGAATGTAGAATTGTAAGTAGATTCAGAATCCGATATAAAAAATCCAGAACCGTACTTACAAAATTGAACTTTATTATTTTTGAATAAAAACGAAACGTCGGATTTTAGATTTGAAAATACCACGTAGAAGAGAGCAAAACACACTACTTGCCAATTATTTTTATTTTTCTTTAAATTAAGACTAGAAGTCAGTCAGTTCTTCGTATCTCTTCAAATAATTGAGACCCCCAAACTCGAAAAAACGGTCACCCTGTATACAATTGACAGATTAAAGATTAAAAGAAGAAATTCTTGGATGGACCACTTTTCACTGAAAACTAAGAAAAAGAAAAGATTACAAATTTTGACAAATTGACAGTAAAGATGGAATTATATTTGCGGTGTTGCCAAACGTCTGAGTTTATCATTAAGTGCAAGTATGCGGTTGCATATACATAGAAAAGAAATAAAAATAGAAACTTATGTGAAAAACAGTACCCATAACGGCTCGTTGACATATAGGAGCCCATTGATCTGATTACGGAGCCCGCACCCCTCCAGTTAACCTAAACTAGCATAAACGAATTTGGACAGATAACTGAACTAACCTGAACAGATAACTAAACTAACTTGACCAGACCTCATTAGACCTGACCTAACCTGATGTCAAAATATGAGATAATAAAGTCAAATCCTGATTAAAAGAAGTTAATAATGGTTGCTGAAATTCGAAGTTTACCTACTGAAATTTCGAGGCAATGTTAGAAATTTGATTACGCCACCTTGTAGAAAAAAAAGTGCCAATAAAAAGGTAAAATTTGTTTTTTTAAACTTCTAAAACAAGATCAGAAAAAAAATCGTTGCTAGGGTCTGTTAGCTAACTAGTTCAGTTAACAAACCTGAACTAACCTAACACAAAGAAAAGTATAACAGAACTAATCTGACCTAACCTCATCGGACCTAACTTGACCTCTTGGGCCCCTATGAAGCTCAACCTTATGTGAAAGACAGGCTGAACACGATTTTCCACAAAGCCCAACTATACTAAATTTTTTTTTGCTTAAATCGGTTAATTTTATCATAAATTTTCTAATAACAACAAAATTTAGGCAAAAATCGTGATTACATTTTATTTACAATCACCGACGGCGTTATTCAATTTTTAATCCTCCGTTTTGCCTTTTCTGGAGCATCGCCGACTTCAGTTTTTTAAATGTCTCTTGCAATTGAAAACCAAAAATTGAAAGCTTTTTTAATTACAAATTCAACGATATATATCACCTTTTGTTTTCGTTTGTGTTTTTGTAGTCGATGTCATTTTTAACAATTTATTTAGTTTTACGCAGACTATACGGGTTATTCAAATTCATTAGTTTAGATTAAATTAGGACAAATATGCCCATTTTATACCCCACAAGATATTTTAAAAAATTCAGAAATCTAACCAGTTTCGAAAGTATTTAAGAAAAAATCGAAATTTGATATAGTTTGTTAGGAAATTAACTAAAGGTATTTTGAAAAATAAAATATACGTTTTATTAGTTTTTTTTTCTACAAGAAGGAGTGATTAGATGAGAAAATAAACGGCATTCAAAAAATATGATAAAAAAGTCAAGTCTTGATTAAAAAAGTTGATAATGGTTACAGAAATTTGAATATTACTAAAATTTCAAGCGATTTTAGAAATTTGATTACGTTACCTTGTAGAAAACAAAGTTTCAATAAAAAATCGTTTTTAATTTTTCCAGACATAAGTTAAGAAAATAATTCAAAAAATACAGTTTCTGCTCTTTTCAACGTGCCAATTTTCCCACGTTGCCTTTGCAATCATCATCAGCAAAATTAATTTTTAGATAAAAATGTGAAAATTTGGAATAAAGTTACCTTAAAATGAAAATTTGATGTTTTTTGGGACAAATTTTGGGACAGTCAAACTAGGATCAGGGTCAATAATCATTAAAAATTACTCAAACCATCCAAAAATACAAGCTTCAAGCTTCGTGATAAATTCAGATCATGATTAGGGCAAAATTGGTTAATAAATACTTAAAGAGACTAAAAAACAAAATTTTACATTTTTGAAGAAATCCAGTATTAGAGCTAGAACTAAAATTGATTGAAAATAACTCACATCCTCTAAAAACGTAAATTTTGATGTTTTTGTATAAGCTCAATATCAGAACCAAATAAAGAAAAACTGAAAACCAGTTAAAAAAATACTTTAAGCGTTTAAAAATTGTAAAAATTTGAGAAACTTGCAGAATAAAATTAGGACCAAAAACGGCTAAAAATGGTTCAAAGCAATCTTTAAAAGGCAAATTAAAATTAAAAAAAAATAGTTATTTTAGGTCAAAAGCCATTAAAAATGACTGGGAGCATCTAGAAATGCTTGGTTGAAGTTTTTGAACTAATTGAGGTAAAAATCTTGAAACCAAAATGGGTTTAAAATAAGTCAAAGCGTTTAAAATATTTAATTTTGAAAAAGACCAAAATAATAAAAAAATAATCAAAGAATTTAAAAATCCAAATTTGGAGTTTGTAGAAAAATTCAAGTTAGGATTGGAACCAAAATCAGTTAAGAATGCCTCATCGGGTCTAATAATGCAAATTTGAAGTTTTTGCAGAAAATCAGGTAAGAACTAGAGCCACAATCAAAGAGAAATGACTTACGTTCAATAAGAAGAATTAAAGAGAAATCAAAGAGAAAGCTTCATCCCTCAAGCTCACCCTCAAAGCTTAAAAAAAAAATGCAAATTTGGAGAATACCAGAAATGTAGAGCTGAGGTAAGTTGCGCAGTTAAAAGGTTATAACAATGACGTTCTCAAATTTCAAAAATTTCGACTGGTTTTGGAAATATTCGCAAAAAATCGAAATTTTCAAAAAACATTATAATTTTTTCTACTCATAATTTAAGGACATAATTAATTAACACTCTCTGCCCTTTTCAACGGACATTTTCAAATGTAACACCCGACGTTTCGTTTTATGTGATTGTCAAATTTTTTATGATCTTTTTGGCTCTCTCAGACTTTTTTTTTTCATCAAAAAACCCCATATATGTTTTATCAAAAGAGGCGGCTGTGGACGTGGATTATCAGCGAGGCGGAGCGATATTTGTTACATTATTACACATGGGGACTGTCACGAGTGATTTATTGGTTTGTTTATTTAGAACGCAGTTATTTTTCTTCTAAGAATGTTCTGGGCTTTTCTATACTTTTAGGATTTTGTATAAAAGGAGAATAGCGCCGCCGTTAGAGTAGTCTTATTTAATCAAGCTATAAGTAAGCTAAAGTACCAAACGATGCTATAAAGTTTTAAATAGTGAGTTATTTAGTAGTCGAATTGCACTTGCATGTATTTGTGAGATAAAAAATAGTGTTTCCGTGTTAATCGTTACACTGGAATTATTGAACCCTGAGTTCGTAACAATACTATATATAAAAGTATAGTCGTTGTGTACAAGTAAAATCGTTAAAAAGGACATAAGCTATAACCAAAATAGAAAGTTTTGCATATAACTGGATTTGCAATATAAAGGGCTTCTAATTTTTGACATTCAAATAATACAGCCATATTTAAAAAAAGTGAAACTCAGGAAAGAATTAAAATTATTTTCGTAAATTTCATTTTTTTTCCATTATCTTCAGAAGTAATTGAAACATTGAAACTTTATAACAATATCATTACGAACTGCATGTCAATGAGCAACCCGGCTGCAATTTGATCGAACTCATATCTCACATGGTTTACGAGATCCTAATAATGAGCGGCAAATTTGAATAACTCTAAATTGTTTCATAAAGAGCAAAAGTGTCACGTTTCAGGCGAGGCAGAATAGCCACTTTTGCTCCGAATAAAACATCTTATTTTTCATAGACTTGTAGATGATATGATAAGGGGCAGCTAAAGCTTGTGAGCAGTCAATGTTGAGCCGAAAAAAAAACTTTACCTGCCGGCGACGAGTGGCAGAAAAAGGCCGAATGCCTCCTGTACGACAGTAAATAAATTAATCGTTTTACATTCGTCTATAGTGTCAGATAAAGTGGTAATGTAATAATGTTTGGAAAAAACTAAATTAGAAGAAAATTGAGGTAATATACACATAAGTATCACTCAGGTAATCACTCAGTCTTTACGAGCTTTACGGGAAATCTGGATTTCTTCTAGAAGAAGATGCTTTGCGAACTTTTAAAAACATTCACATTATTAAGGAATTGATGATCTTATTATATTTTTCAAAACAATAACAAATTAAGTAAGTAACACTTTTCTAAGCATTTTGAAGTAAAACAACGTTCAATTAAGAAATTATTTTTTGTAGATTTAGAAACTATTCATGTTTTGCTTATATTCTAGTATAATGTTATTAAGACATATAAACCATTCGCTTATTATTTTTGTCAAGTATGCGTTGGAAAATTGATTTTGTAGCTTTAGTTTTCTTCACTTGTAAATTAATACTACAGTGTCTCAAAAGCAGGTGGCCAGAGTTCAGAACTGAGTGCAGTTTTCCCCAGGGTTTCCTTACTTAATATTGATCTTGAGTTATATGGGGCTAAGAACCCAAAAGCTACCCTCAGATCGAAGAGTGGTCGTGGGTAAACATGGGTTTAATCTAAAGGTGCCACCCCCTTTTATGGCCTCTCAGAAACTCAAGATAATTCAACACCTGATAACCTTGCACTCCTTGTAGTATCGGTAAAAAAGGGAAAATACGGAGAATAACTAAGAAAACACAAGATCTACCAATATCTTAATTCGTATTATAATATTTGCTTTCCGGTACAAGCGGTACAATTTATAAAGGTACCCTGAAGTGTTAACTCTGAAAATGATAGTGGTATCGCCATAAAATCAATAACAGCTGACTCTCACCTAAATGTGCAATATAACAGTGTTTATCTGTGAATGTACTGTCTACGTTGGTTAAAGAACAAAAATATAGGGGTTATTTTCCCATACAGACACCGGTCATATATATGTCTGCTTTACACTAATTTGTAAAAGTTAGTGAGAATACTAGTTAAAATGTGAGTAATTTGTGACGCATATGTGGTAGAAGTTCAGGTTAAGTTTGGTGAACCTGTACGTAGTTCAATAAGGAACAGACCCACCTGTGATTTACGCATTGGGCTCTGTTTATTTTTGAGGTAGGCTATATAAAAGGTTGCCTGGAAGTTGCCTCATCAGCAGGATCAGCAGCCTTTTGTGGAGTTTAGTTGAGTGTCGAGATGTTCCGGAGGGTAGTAGAGGTAGGAAGTTTGTCCACTTAGCAGCAGCCGATACTTATTATCTTAAATGTTGCAGGTTGATAGCATATGACAAGGTTGTAAGATAAAGGTATTAGTAAAAAAACCTTGAAACAATAGTATATTGTTTAACGAGTGACGAAAATGCTTTTTTGACGAGTAAAACACTATACTATTTTTCTTCGACCATGCTAACAATAAGTCTTCATTAACTTTAAAAACAATCTCTATAGAGTATTTCTTTCAAAAATTAAGGCGAGTCATTGTCAACATGACACCTCGACTGTCAATGAGTTCAGTTTGGTCAACTTTCAACACTTTGATTCACTTTTCTGAGGCCCGGGCAGGCAAAATATACCATGTTTTTGTATGACATCACCATTTTCCCTGGTGTTTTATAAGATTAGACCAGTTAAATCGCATTTAATTGGCGATATACAGGCGAAATTAGAACAACTTACTTTCGTCACTAGAGACGAAAGTTAACGTTATGGGATTTTAATAAATAATAAAATAAATAGTTTATTTATTTAGCCGTAGCCATATACATAAAACAAAGTTACAAATGAAATTTAAACCCAATTGCAGAATTATACTAAGCTAATTTTAGATCAGTCATCATAATTACAATAAAAACAGCTAATATTTGGACAATACATAGCTCCTCATGGATATCTTAAACCTATTTAAGCTTGTACACGTTTTCAGTTCACCAGGCATAGAATTGAACTCATAGAGTCCTCTACACAAAACGATACTGGCCATTTGTTCTGTATTACATCCATGTGACAATTTAAAATCATCCCTGTTTCTGGTGCCATAATCATGAACGCTACTAAAGTTGGTTGTTTTTTGACATACATAGTGTGGTAGCAATTCATTTTTTAGTTTATAAATAAACACAAATACGTTGTACATTATTCTTTGTTTCACTGATAATATACTAGGAACATTTAACATCGCATTTATTGGGGTATCCCTATAGTATCACACGCATTGCCCTATTCTGTACAATCTGCAATTCATTAATTGTGTAATTTGGCACACTGTAGAACAGTGTGCTGCAATAGTCCAAGTGAGGAGCAGCAATAGAATTATACAGTAAAAACTTCGTATATAATGATAAGTTCCTTCCAATTCTTGCCAAAAAATTAACTTTCCTTGAATCTTTTCTAATTACATACTGCGCATGTACTTGAAAGGTTAAATGGTTGTCAAAAATAACCCCAGATATTATATTTTCTTGTGAAAGCTTAACTGTTGGTTATTTAGTCTAAGGTTTATACTATTATAATCTACTCTAGAGAGCAGATGCTTCTTCCCAAAAATACAAAACTTTGACTTTTTTACATTAACACTTAAACTGTTATTACAGAGCCATCTATACAAGTTGTTAATGTCATGATTAACATTGCGCTGTAATTGATTTATATCCTGTCCTGTTAAATAAATCATAGTATCGTCTGCAAACAACTCAATTTTTGAATAATTCAATATCTTAACAATGTCATTAATATAGAGTGTAAACAATAAGGGACCGAGCACCGTTCCTTGCGGAACTCCACGGTTTACGTACATTGGGTCTGATATGCTATTGAACTTTACCATTTGTGTTCTATTATTTAAATAGCTCTTAAAACCATTGCACAACTGTACCCTTAAAACCGATATTAAATTTTTTTTTAATCAATATGTCTCTATTGTTTCAAACGCTCTTCTGAAATCTATAAATACGGCCAGCACATAGTTATTTCTATCGATACATTTACGAAATCCGTCACAGATATTAACAACTACAGTTTCACAGGAATGTCCTTACCGAAATCCAGATTGGCTGGTCACTATTATTCGATGTGTGTCACAGTAGTTTTGAATTTGCTCTTTAACTGCCATTTCCAACAGTTTTTCATACACCGGCACATTGTTAATCGGTCTGAATTCCGAGCACAGATTTGTGTTTGACACCTTTGGAACCGGCATAACAGTAGAGCACTTCCAATCCTCAGGAAACACACCACTTGCAAGCGATGCATTAACAATATCTAACATTCTGTTTGCAGTTACGTCAAGGATGTCCGTGAAGACCCTCGGTGATATACCACTCTCACCTCTTCCAGCATTTTTCATTGACTTAACGTGTTTCTTAAGATCACTCATAGTTACTTCTCTGAATTTATTCATTGATGATTGCAGTACTGAAACTTTATTAGAAGTTTCTTCCGGGCTTGAAGCTCTATGAACTTCGGAAACAATCTGTTTAATGCTACAAACAAAATACCGATTAAAATCATTGGGAATACACTTCTCATCAGTAACTAGACCGTGTTCAAAGTTGATAGCATCCGGTAATGTTTGATTTTTTCTGGAAGAAGCATTTTTAAACTCTTCCACAATTCATAGGAGTTTTTCTTGTTGCTATCAATTTTTTCGACATAGAAATTATTTTTTTTCAATTTAATGTGCTTAGTAATATTGTTTCTGATGACTTTATAGTCATTCCATATGTTGTGGTTTTTTCCTGGATTGCCCTTTTGTACAAAGCATCCCTATCCTTCATCATATTCATGATGTCTGCTGTAATCCACTTCTTATTTACTTATTTCACTTATATATCTATTTCATATTTGGGACACATTTGGTTCATCACATCTTTTACACTATCAATAAAGGAACCTGCCAATACATTAACATCTGATATATTATTAGACCATGGAACTTCCAATATGAAGTCCCTCAGAAACTCCATACTGTAAACACTCATTTTTCTTTTACATAGCGTTATGTACTTATTATCTGTGTCCTTTTCATTTAGTTTTATTGTCAGTATGTTATGATCACTTATTTTTGGGGTTAAATGAACTGAATGAGGCAGATACTTATTATTTGTGATTATGAAATCAATCAGAGTAGCACTGTTGTTTGTTATTCTCGTGAGCGAAGTAACTGTTTTAGTAAAACCTTTAATATAGACTTTTTGCAAAAGTTTATCACCATAAAATGAGTCCTTAAGCAAATCAAAATTGAAGTCCCCCATAGTTACATGTATTCCCTCATAATCACTTACCCTATCCAGATATTCAGTAAAGTAATCCACAAAACGTGCATTTTCCTTTTAAGGTGGATGATATAAAACAGTACAAAGATATCTTGATGAAGGGGTAATGACTTCAACAGACAATAACCAAACAAAGTTCTCCAGACAATGCTTAAACCTGATTCCACAATTTATACCGTTACGTATCAGTGTTCAATTCTATAACTATCAATATGTAGTTCGGATTCTTCCACGTCATCGGACACATGAGTCTCTGATAACAATAACAATATGGGTATCCATTCATTCATCAACACCATTAATTCGTCCTTGTTGTTTAGAAACCCATGGCAATTGAGGTAGACAATAGAAGAATTTATCTCAGTATGAAAGTCAATTTGCTATTTTAAAAACTTTTTCCATTGCAACTCCTCCACCCGTTTATAAGATTCACATTTAGTGACATCCCATGTTGTATGGTTAGTGTCCATATTCATGCCAAACTTTTGATTTGAATCAATACAATTTTTGCATCTGTTGGTACTAATCTTACAGTCTTTTGTATCATGGTCACTGTTACTACATTTCCCGCAAATTTTGCAATCTTTGCATTCCTTTCCTAAATGGCCGTATCTACAGCAATTAAAGCATCGCACTACCCCATATTTGTTAAATACCCTACAGCGATTCCAACCAATATTCACTCTTCCTTTCGCCATAACAATGTCATATGCATCTGAATCCACCTCAAAAACCAGATTAAACTTTTTATTTATAACATTTGTTTTCCTGAGTAATTTCATTTTCCATTCTTTACCATCACAATTTAAATCATTTGGTCTGGTAATTTTTTCTATAATATTGGTGTCACTATTAGCATGTTCACTTTCATTAATTCCAACAATTTTGATTCGATGATCATATATTTTTGGTCTATCCACTTGGTACTGTTCTCCAAGTTTTTGCTGAATCTCATTTTGGATACTGTTTATTTCTTTCTCATTTCCACAGTTTAAAATAATTTCCCAATTTTTTGTAGAACGACCCATCGATACTCCTGCCACAATTTCAGTCGGGTTTACTTTTTTCCTTAGATCTTCTTTAATTTTTTGCACTTCTTTTTGTTCACCCTTTTGTTTAACAACTAGGAATTTTATTATTATTCTTGACAGTTAAAGCATATGATTTCGCAATAGGCAAACATACTCCTCAGTTGACTTCCTTTTTTTTCAGTTCTGGAATTTCCTTTTTTAAACTAATGTTTTCCTCAATTAAGGTCAATTTTTGTATGCATTTCATTTGAGGTGCTTGACAAAGTTTCTAAAGTAGCATTTATCGTATCAACCATATTCTGGTCGACATAATTTTCTTCCACTCTACTCCTTTTTCTTGATCTTTCCCCTCCCTTGGCAGAACAAGCTTTACACCTCCACGTCAATTTCCTTGTATGAAAACCTCTCATTTCTACGTTTTCACACTTTCCGTGAAAAAGATTGTTGCATGTTGTACACTGTATTATTGATTTTATATCCTCAAACTCTTGCTTACAACAAAAACAAAATTCATCTGCTTTATCAGTATTCGCATCGTCGTCCTTTGCCTCCGACATCGTGAACCACAAACAAATTTAGCTCTGGTCGCAGCCAAAAAAAAAAAAACCGACGAATGTTTATATCGCAGGCACAATGTTTTCGCTTCACCTTTGATTTATCAGATTAATATTCACATCTAACTTTTTATATTTGGTACACGGATGAAGAGCACCAAAAACTGCACTCTGTGATCAAGAATTTTTATCCACTACTTCCCACCAAAACTTCCACTTTTCAACGCAGCGATCCAAAACACCGTCTGGACTCTTCTACTTCTTCTAAAACTTCTCTCACTAGAGACGAAAGTTACGTTTTCGGCTGGGGCAAGGTATAACGAAAGTTGTTTATTTTTACATGGTCGTAGAAAAAGATATTTCTCTCACCGTTGGAGAATCACGGACATCAGAGGTAAGTAAAAATGAACTTTAACGTAGAGGCGTGTGTTAAAGCACACACTGTATTTTAGCTTTTGGAAAGAAATGAAAAGGTACATACATGTGGGTGGTGGATGGCCTTATTTAGCGTGTACCATGTGGTATAGAGACTATGGTAGATACTTCAGAGTTGAAGCGTGATGAAGACTGTTTCAATTAAACAAATCAGTCACTGAGGACTAAATAAAGGTAATAAAACCAATAAAATTGAAGATTGATCCTAATAATTGGTCTTTATATCCACAGAGCGAAAGGTATAACTCAGGAGCCAGCCAAGAGCTATCAGCCTTCAAAAAAGAACCTAACGACCAGATTTGAATGCCTTCGGCAAACAGGAAACTGAGGTTGTGCCAGAAATTATTATATGTACCAAAATAGTCAAAGCTTGTACTAAACTTAGTATTATTGTTAGTGCCCTTCCAATTGGTTGTATTTAGTGAGGTCACACATATTAACTATTATTTATGGCCAATCAGGATATAGAGTTTGCTATTGTTTTGATTTTGTAAACCCATCGAAAGAAACTCAGAAATTAGAGATGGGTAATCCAATTATTTCAAATAAAGTTTGCTATTTCCAACTTGTCCATCGATTAGTGATCAGAGATACTGTATTTGAAATAAAGCAAAAGAAGTGTCATGACTAAATATTTCTCCTCAGTATCACCTCTAGAAACGAAACTTTAGGCAAAAATATTATCTTAAAAAAAAAAAGTAATTTTGAAATTTTTATGGTATTTTCTTAACATGTGCTTAAAAAGAGATGGGTAAAAGAAAGTGAAGGTTTCAAAGGTAACTAGAAGACAAAAATAAGTGAATGGGTAATAGTTTAGTCTCTAATGAGCAGATTCAAAGAACTAACAAAAAACTCCAGATATCCTGAACTTGGCTATATTTATATCATCAAGAGCAACGCTCAATTTGCTAGCGTAGATGGGGCATCCCAAAAAAAGCCGAAACATCAAAAACAATAACAGTAAATTCCCCTTAATCGGTCGCTGCCGGAGTCGAATTCGTCATTTAATTTAGGGGGCTTCTATTTAGTAAAAAATAATGGGCTCCAATTACTCAAATAAATTAGGAGATTTTTTAGCCACGGCTGCCTCTTATCCGCCATGTTATTATTACGGTCGTTTGTTACATCTTGATTAATTTAATGTTCCTTTCTATTAGATTTAATGCGTTTTATGGCACCGACTTCTGGTGGGTCTATGTTTAGACTAGAGCCGGCAGGAAAAAATACAGTAGCTGTTATCGATCGGGCCTATAAAAATATTGCATGTTTTTATTGGTTTTCGAACGAGATTAATTGTTGTCAAAGAGCATCGTAAACATCAACGGAATCAACAACGAAAAAAAAACAATTTTTTTAGTAAACATACATTACTAAAATTAAATTATATTTTGCAGAGGATTTCCCCCTTCATTCCTTATCAAAGACATAACTCTCAATTTGGGAGCTGTTGACATTCATTTACGAAATTGTATGTTTGCAGGAGCAAAGATCCCTTCCATTTTGCTGATTTGATTACAAATAATATGTAGAAGGGCACCTGAATTTCACGCAAACCCAATCCCTGGCTCGTATAATTTACCACTTCACTCACCTAATGTCCCCCAACGTTAAATCGACCTTGCTTATTTACCCTTAATATGTGAAGTAACATATTTTCTATGTAATAAAATTGAGCAACTTCAGATAAAATAGGTGTATGTAAGAATTTAGAACATAAAGTTTCCTGGATTTCGTGCCAAAATGCCATGCACCTACGATACCATCAATCTAATTTGGATTGCTTTAATTACCTCAGGATGTAAGGCTTATTGCCGTTCCCGCACACCGATATAAAGTTTTCCGTCTTTTGTGCTAAAAATACTATTCGCAAAAATAAATTGATATGTCTGTGTGGTGGTATATTATTCCATAGGAGGTGGGTTTCCGCCTTTTAACAAGATCGGAAATAAATGAAACTCGATAAGCATTCTTTCCTACGTATAGGTATAGAGAAGTTTTTCCAGCAAAAGTTCTCTCAAAAAGTCGTCTTCGCCCATCCGAGGCGGAGTTTTTGATAAAAACCGAAGAACCAAAGTTTCCGAAATAAAATTGAACGCGACAGGCAGTCGAGCGGAATTAAATTTATTTTTTTGTCGAATTTGTTCCAGCTGTCCGCTGGAATTAATTTCCTTCCAGACACAAAAATAGATTTTCTCAATCTCGACGGGTCGCGTTTCCAGGTATCTAATAGAGGTGAAGTTTAAATACATAATCGTTCACCTTTTCATGTCACGTTCAAAGTGCAATCCAGAAACCAAAATTTCACTAGGGATTTTGGGTTTGAATTGATTTTCAAAGTACTTGACCTGACTCACGTGAAGTCAAGCTCAAGTTTGAGGCCGTGAATGTCAAATGAAGTCAAGTACTTTTTCTTTACAATACTTGAAAAATCAAGTACTTAACAAAATACTTGATCTCTGTTTTATTACTTTTATTAGTTGATACTTACTTAGTAAACAAATCTGAGGAAATTTTTTCGCTTAAGATCTGGAAAATCGCTAACCCAAGTTCTTCTTCTACTTCAACATTTTGACTTGAAATTAGCAAACTACAAAGAACTTATTGTACTCAATGATTTGTTCAACTCTTTGAGAGCTTTTTCCTATTAAACTCAATTATAACTCTTTATCTCGTTATCCGATAATGGCAACGGCAAAAGCAAAAAAAACGCACACTTGGCCTTGCCTAGTGTTGCCGCATTACAAGACATTACGCAAAACAAGAGAGTGACAAGGAAAGGTTATATCTTGTGTTGAGTCTTTCTTGTTTTCTGAGAAATCTAAGCCAGAATTAGGATCATGTCGGTAAAAAAAAGCTTGGGAGCCAAATTAGGATCAGGGTCAAAAATCATTAAAATGACTTAAAGCATCTAAAAATTTTTAAATTTTGAAGAAACGCAAGGTTAGAACTAAAATTGATTAAAAAGAACTCACATCCTCTAAAAATACAAATTTTGATGTTTTTGTATCAACTCAATATTTTTCCAAAAATCTTTTAATGTATTGTTTTTGGTAAAATACACTTTTGGAATAAAATATATGAAATTTGACTCAAAATACCAAGTTAGAATTTTTCGTGAAAATCAGGTTTAGGATTAATGTCAAAATTGGTTAAAACTCCAAACGTATACAAATATAAATTTGGAATATTTGAAGAAATTTATTTAAGGAATAGTGCTAGAATCGGTTTAAAATGACAAAAAACGTTTAAAAATGTAAATTAAAAGTTTTTTAAGGGCTAAAAATCAAAATTACTTAAAGCGTTTAAAAATTATACTTTAAAAATTTTAGAAGGCGGGTTTGTGACCAAAAAGCCAAATTATTATTAAAGATTCAAAGCATTTAAAAATTCAATTTTGGAGTTTGTAGCATAATTAGTCCAGATGAAACCAAAATCGGTTAAGAATGACTCAGATCTTCGAAAAATGCAAATTTTAAGTTTTATTAGAAAATTAGGTAAAAATTAGAGCCTAGATAAATTAAAAATGACTTAAAACTTTAAAAAATGGAAATTTGGACCTGTAGAAAAATGCACCTTATGATTGGGGTCGAAATCGTTTAAAACGACTCAAGAACTCAAGACAAGTGACAAGTTCAATTCAGGATTATTCAACGAAATTTAATTCAGGATTAAAGTCAAATTAATTAAAAAAAAAATACGAACAACCGTAAATGCAAATGTGGCGAAATTGAGGATACAATTAGAGCTAAAACATTTTCACAACGCGTTGTCAAAAAAAAAATGCAAATATTTATGAATTTGGAGAAAGTCTATTTTAATAATTGCAAAACCAGTCAAATCGATTTAAATCTTCTAACTCCTTTTTTTAGCAAGATTATTTTTAGATACAGAAATTTTAGATTTTAGGTAATATGTACATTTGGACTAAATATACCTCAAAACAAAAATGTGATTTTTTTTTGGGAAAGTCAAATTAGGATCAAGGTCAATAATTAAAAATGACTCAAAGCATGGAAAGATACAAATTTGAGGTGTCGTCAATAATGGTTTGTGGTTAAAAAAGACTTAAAGCGCCTAAAAATAGAAATTTTAAATATTTGAAGAAATACAGGGTTAGAATTCGAACTAAAATTGATTAAAAATAGCTCACATCTTCTAAAAATGCAAATTTTGGTATTTTCGTATAAACCCAATGTTCGGAAAAAAGAATGCAAAACTGGTTCAAATTTTGTGATTTTTTTTTGTTAAAATACCTAAAATATATGAAATCTGGCTCAAAATATCAAGTTATAATTTTTCGTGAAAGTCAGGTTTAGGATTAATGCCAAAACGGGTTAAAAATGACTCCAAACGTAGAAAAATATAAATTTGGAATGCTTGAAGAAATTTATTTTAAGAATATTGCTAGAATCGGTTTAAAATAACAGAAAACATTTAAAAATTTAAATTAAATGTTTTTGTAAGGTCCAAAATCAATTAAAAATTACTTAAAGCGTTTAAAAATGAAAATTCAAAAAGTTTAGAAAAATGCAGCTTAAGACTGGGATCAAAACCGGCTAAAAGTTGTTCACACCAATCTGAAAAAGCAAATTAAAAGTTTTTAAAAAAATTCAAGATTTTCTTAGGGTCAAAATCCATTAAAAGCGAACAACCGTAAATGCAAATGTGGCGAAATTGAGGATACAATTAGAGCTAAAACGTTTTCAGAACACGTTGTCAAAAAAAATGCAAATATTTATGAATTTGGAGAAAGTCAATGTTAATAATTGCAAAACCAGTCAAATCGATTCAAATCTTCTAACTCCTTTTTTTAGCAAAATTTATGTTTAGATCAAAATATGTAAATTTGGACTAAAACTACCTCAAAACAAAAATGTGGTGTTTTTTGAGAAAGTCAATTTAGGGTCAAGATCAAAAATTATTAAAAATGATTCAAAGCATGGAAAGATACAGAGTTGAGGTGTCGTCAAAAAATTGTTAAAAAACGACTTAAAGCGCCTAAAAATAAAAATTTTCAAGTTTTGAACAAACACAGGGTTAGAATTAGAGCTAAAATTGATTCAAAATAGCTCACATCTTCTAAAAATGAAAATGTTGGTATTTTTGTATAAACCCGATGTTCGGAAAAAATAATGCAAAACTGGTTCAAATTTTCTGAAATATTGTGTTTGGTAAAATACCTAAAATATATGAAATATAGCTCAAAATACCGAGTTAGAATTTTTCGTGAAAGTCAGATTTAGGATCAATGCCAACATTGGTTAAAAATGACTCCAAATGTATAAAAATATAAATTGGAATGTTTGAAGAAATTCATTTTAGGAATATTGCTAGAATCGGTTTCAAATGGCAGAAAACATTTAAAAATGTAAATTAAATGTTTTTGTAAGGGCCAAAATCAGTTAAAAATTACTTAAGCGTTTAAAAATAAAAATTCAAAAAGTTTAGAAAAATGCAGGTTAAGACTGGGACCAAAACAGGGTAAAAATTGTTTAAACCAATCTGAAAATGCAACTGAAAAGTTTATGGAAAAATTCAGGTTTTTTTAGGGTCAAAATCAATTAACAACGATTCGACGCATCTAAAATTGCTTGATTGAAGTTTTTGGACTAATTGAGATAAGAATTTTGAAACCAAAATCGGCTTAAAATAAGGCAGAGCGTTTAAAATACCGAATTTTAGAATTATTAGAAAAATACAAGTTAGGATCAAGGCCAAAATTATTGAGGACGAAAATCGATTAAAAATGCCTTAGGCAACTTAGGAGCCGAAATCGTTTAAAAACGACTCAAGAACTCAAGACGGGTGACAACACAGCATATCTTTACTCTAACAAATAGAAGAATTCAAGTCAGGATTATAGCCAAAACAGTTAAAAAGATACAACAACCGTAAAGCAATTGTGCCGAAATTGAGGATAGAATTAGAGCTAAAACCCTCGCTAAAACATTGTCACAACACGTTGTCAAAAAGTGCCAATATTTATGATTTTGGAGAAAGTCAAGTATCAGTCAAATATGTACATTTGGACTAAAAATACCTCAAAACAAAAATGTGAAGTTTTTTGGGAAAGTAAAATAAGGGTCAAAAATTATTAAAAATGACTCAAAGCATGGAAAAAAATAAAAATTTGAGATGTCGACAAAAAATGTTTAGAAAACGACTTAAACGCCTAAAAATAAAAATTTTAAATTTTTCAAAAAAAATTGATTAAAAATAGCTCACATTTTCCAAAAATGCAAATTTTGGTATTTTTGTATGTTCAGAAAAAATAATTCAAAACTGGTTAAAATTTTCCGAAATATTGTTTTTGATAAAATACCTAAAATATATGAAATATGGCTTAAAATACTAAGTTAGAACTTTTCGTGAAAGTCAGGTTAAGCATTAATGCCAAAATTGATTAAAAATGACTTCAAGCGTAAAAAAATGTAAATCTGGAATGTTTGAAGAAATTCATTTTAGGAATGTTGCTAGAATCGGTTTAAAATAACAGAAAACATTTAATAATATAAATTAAATGTTTTTGTAAGGATCAAAATCAGTTAAAAATTACTTAAAGCGTTTAAAAATGAAAATTCCAAAAATCTAGAAAAATGCAGGTTAAGACTGGGACCAAAACCGTCTAAAAGTTGTTCAAACCAATCTGAAAATGCAAATTAAAAGTTTTTGGCAAAATTCATGTTTTTTTAGGGTCAAAAGTTTTTTGGATTAAATGAGATAAGAATTTTGAAGACAAAATCGGTTTAAAATCGGTTAGAACAGCAAATTTTAGACTTTTTTGGAAAAATTCAAGTTAGGATCTAGGCCAAAATCATTAAAAAAAGATTCAAAGCGTTTAAAAATTCAAATTTTTAGTTTATAGAATACCTAATTCAATTCAAGATTGGGACGAAAATTAGGTAAAAGTTAAAGCCAAAATCAATTCAAATTACTTAAGACTAAAAAAAAATACAAATTTGGAGCTGTGGAAAATGCAGATTATGATTAAGTCGAAATCGTTTAAAAATGACCCAAGACAAGTGACAAGGCAACATATCTTTACTTTAACAAATAGAAAAATTTAAGTCAGGATTATAGCCAAAATAGTTAAAAAATTTACGAACAACCGTAATTGCAATTGTGGCTAAATTGAAGATAGGATTAGAGCTAAAACCGAGGCTAAAACATTGTCACAACACGTTGTCTAGTAATGCATATGTTTATGATTTTCAGGAAACTCAATTTTAATATTCGCAAGACCAATCAAATCGATTCCAATCTTCTAATTTAATTTTTTTAGCAAAATTAATTTTTACGTCAAAATATGTATAATTGGACTAAAAATACCTCAAAATAAAAATTTGAAATTTGTGAAGAAATGCAGGGTTAGAATTAGGACTAAAATTGATTAAAAATAATTCACATCTTCTAAAAATGCAAATTTTGGTGTTTTTGTATAAACCCAATGTTAGGACCAAATAATGCAAAACTGGTTCAATTTCCTGAAGTATTGTTTTTGGTAAAATACACTTTTGGACTAAAATATATGAAATATGGCTCAAAATACCATTTTACAATTTTTTGTCAGGTTTAGGATTAATGCCAAAATGTGTTAAAAATGACTTAAAGCGTTTAAAAATGAAAATTCAAAAAGTTTAGAAAAATGCCGATTAAGACTGGGACCAAAACCGACTAAAAGCTGTTCAAACCAATCTGAAAATGCAAATTAAAAGTTTTTGGAAAAGTTCAGGTTTTTTTAGGGTCAAACCCATTAAAAACGATTTGACGCATCTAAAAATGTTTGATCGAAGTTTTTGGACTAATTGAGATACGAATTTTGAAACCAAAATCGGTTTAAATTAAGTCAAAGTGTTTAAAATAGAGAATTAGAATATTTTAGAAAAAGTAAAACGCCAGAATCGTTAAACTAGATTCAAAGCATCTAAAAATTTAAATTTGGAGTTTGTAGAATAATTCAAATTAGCATTGAATAAAATTTGATTAAAACCAGTTAAAAATTATTCAAAGCGTTTAAAAATGCAAATATGAAGTTTTTGGAGAAAATCAGGTAAGAAGTAGAGTAATCGTGGTTAGTAGTTTGCATCCCAAATGTTGTCAAATGGTCGTGGAGTGTCCTTCCCGATCTACCCCATCTCAAACACGCTATACTCCACGACCCTAAGAATTAGAGCCAAAATTCAATTAAAAATGACTTAAAGCTTTTAAAAAATACGAATTTGGTGTTGTAGAAAAAAGCAGGTTAGGATTAGAGTCGAAATTGTTTCAAAATTACTCAAGAACTCAAGACAAGTGACAAGATAACATGCGTCTTTACTCATGTTGACGACTTAATGTCAAGTCAAACTCTTAAAATTTTCTATATACAGATAAGGAGTACAGATATCTTGGAGTCGTAGTAGAAAGCGCAATTAAACCTTTTTTTTTTAATTCGAAATAAGAAAGGAGCAAATTGGTTGAGACTCTTAGAATGATGTCACTCTAGTTTTTACAACTAGAGACTAGATATATCTAGAAAGACGAGACGTAAAGTTGCGGAGTGACAACACGTAAAGGAGTCTGAGTGGCTAATTTAGTCATGAAAAACTCAGGTTAATTCGTTATGGCCAAATTGACTAACAGGAAATTAGATAACCATATTTCAGTTCGTCTTGTTCATTGACTATTTTCGATCAAGTGTCAAGTAGTTTGAAAATACTTGTCTTTAATCAGGCTCTACTAAAAAAAGTCAAGTAATTAATTTTTCAAGTCAAGTCAAGTATATTTCACCTATGTCAAGCTACTTGACTTGATAAATCTCTAAATTTCACATTATTTGGAAAACATCAAAAATTTTTGTTATTGTCAATTGTATCCACAGTTTTTGAATTTATAAAACTTTACCTACTCCTATCAAGTCAAGCTCTACTATATAAAAATTAAGTCTTAATACTTACAAGTAATAATACTTGTAAGTATTTAATTTTTCAAGTCAAGTGAAGTATTTCTCAAATATGTCAAGCTATTTGACTTGATAAATTTCTATAAATTTCACATTACTTGCAAATATTAAAAATGTTTGTTATTGTGAATTGTACTCACAGTTTTTTAATTTATAAAACTTAACCTACTTGATATCAAGTTAATGTCCCCTATAAAAAGTTCAAGTACAGACTTGTCAAGCATTTAATTTTTCAAGTCAAGTATATTTCAAAAATGTCAAGCTACTTGACTTAATGAATCTCTAAATTTCACATTACTCACAGTTTTTGAATTTATAAAACTGTTTGTATAGTGTTTTCTTGTATAAACAAGCTTCAATTTGAAATGGCTCTGATAAAAACATTAATTAATAATTTACAGCTTATTTTTTCAACTTTTGTTAAGACTTAGTTATTTTCTGGTTAAGTATTAGTTCAGTATTAGTAATTTCTACTCAAAATTCAGTACCTTTTATGGGACGAAAAGGGCACATTCTACGTATTTAACCCCAAGGCTATAAATTTTTGACAGAAAAGGATGCCCAAAATAAACGATTTTCGTTTCTTCATCCTTTTCTTTTGAGGTTTCACGGCCAACTAGGTGACGTTTTCAAATGAACACGTCCTACTTTGGAATGTTGTAGCAAGGAACTTGGTGCACCAAGGAAACTTGGTGCCGACCTTGGAACTATTTTTACGGGGAACATTGTGCGAATTGAGTGTAAAGACACACTTTTTTCTAAAATTTGGTCACCATGGGGTAAATCGCGATTCTTGGTGATTTGGCTCTTTCCACTTTTTCTTATCTGAGAGCTGAAATTTCCCGAAACATAAACGGTAATATGGTATATGGACATTTTTTTTTTGGTAGGTGCCATGAATTATGTGGTTCCATATAACTTTGGTTGTGATATAGTTTTAAAGTAACCCTCGATGATCGTTCTTAGGGATTCATCAAGTCAAATAGCTTGACAATTTTAAGAAATACTTGATTTGAAAAACTAAATACTTGACAACTCGGTTTGCTTTTGTCTTGATTTTTTTACAGTTGAGCTTGACTTCATGTCAAGTATTTTCTAACTACTTGATACTTGACCGAAAACCGGCGGTAAAGCAAAAGTTTTTTTTTTTTTTGGCTACGAAATATCCAATTTTTTTGTCAACTAACTCGCCACTCACTTCTAAAGAAAATGTGAATGACAGACCCTGTCTTTACGTTTGATATTTCTCGAGACATCTAGTTGTAGAAAGCACATTATTGTGTAACTTGCAAAATTATGTTAAAAAAATCATTAAGTTACATTTTTTGTTTCGATAATCTTGAAAACCTCGAATTTTATTTTTACTAAAGGTTTTATACTGACAAGATCTGTCAAAAATGTAATGTGTTGTACTTTTCAACGTTACGTTTAATTAAATGAAACATATTTAAGGTTCTATTATGCTATTCTATCTACATTAACATTTCCCAATTTTGAAAAAATTACAGGGTTTTTTCTTTACTCTTGATTTACCCTAAATTCATGGCTAAGAAACGATATGAAAACAAATTAATGCATTGAAAACAGTTTTTGGTTTTTATGTTATAAATATTATAATGTTAATCATTTTATTATGTGTTTGAAATATACGTCTGTTTGTTGCTCTTCTTCTCTCAGTTAATTTTTAATTTTTTCCACTATTATATTAAGAAGTATATTACTATAGCAAGCTGATCAAGTTTATGCTGGAAGTTACTACTTGCTTGCACAAATTGTTACATCTGCAATACGAAAAACAGATATATGTTAAGATTTATATATTTCGACCAATATTATGCTTAAAAGTACCAGTCTTTGCTTATAATTCTGTTAATCAATTATTTTCTGGTTTACTAAGTAAGAAGCAACTAATGAAAACAACAATGTCCTGCCTAAGTACTTGATTTTTCAAGTACTTGAAAGAAAAACTATTTGACTTAATATTTAGGCATTCCCTTAAGCTTCATTTCAAGTCAAGTCAAGTAGCTTGAAAATCAAGTCAAGCCGTGAATCTCTAATCGTTTTGTTACTAAACTTACCTCGGTAACTCATAAAGCCACCAAACGCTGCAATATTCGTAAAGAGTGCCGTAGCTTACTTCGTCAGAAAACTTACCTGAAAAAAAAGGAAATTTTTGTTAAAATCTGAATTTTGTTCAACAATAAGAAATAAAAAGCTATTATCATCCCTAATAACTTACGACACACCATAAAAGCACTTAAACTGACCCTTAGTGACCAATCATCATTTCCACCCCCCAGATTGTTACGTCCAAGCCAGCTGCCTACTTTAACATTATATCGCACGTACAATGACAATGAAACCTTCATTCCCTCTATATTATGCAAACACCACATCAATCGAAAGAAGTATTTTCACATGATTTTCGGAAATCGAAAGTGTCGTCCTGGTTGTTGTTTTGGGGGAGCGGGATTTTTTTCACCCCCCATTTGGAATTCCGTTTGAGCGGAAGTGAAAATGCGAAATGTCTAGCACTGTGTTTGTCGAAAAGGTCTCGGGGCCGCGATCCCCCCCGAGGGTTCAACTTCGAATAATACAGGAAATCAAAGGATATATAAGGTGCATAGGAAATGCCGGCGCTTATCCGTTATTCAAAACCTATTGAATTTATTCGGGGGGTTCAAATCGAGAAGTTTGCCAGCTATTTTCGCGAGGATTATGGCAGCAGTGTGAGGTAAACAGGGGCACTTTGGAGAAATATGACTTTTCATGCTTCTATTCAAACTTTTTTTCGAATTCAGAGACTAAATTCTTGAAAATGGGAATTGCAGTTTACTCTCACTCCTCGACAGAGTTTTGTTCTCTTAAGGCAAGATTTGGGCCTCACACAGACAAAGTTTTTGCCTTGCATTTCAAATAAATCATGTATTTGACATATTGTAATTGGTTGAACTTCGTATTTAACCGAATGAACTATTCTTTTTTTGTCTTTAACAAACGAAGATAGTTGTTATTTAGTTGTTCCTTCTTTATTTAAGGCAAATATTCCGATAAGTACATCCCAGGCTTATTCAGCTTCAGCCTGCTTTTTAAACTAATACAAGCTCTTAAGTCCTAATTCTAATTTTGAACAGTGTTTCCAATCAAAACATTTAGTCAAAAATTAATATTATATTGTTATAAAGGGGAAGTAACGTAATAAATGGTTCAAGCCTCTAACTTGGTCCGGATTGGGTTATTTTTTAGTACACCCACAGATTATTAAGTTTTGGCCTGCCTCTTTAACTTAATCTATCCAAATTTTGGACAGTTTCCAATCAGAACGTTGCATAGGACAAAAATGATCTAAATGTGAAGTCATGTGGATTGAACGGATAACCTAGAGAATTTTGGGTTATTTTTTAGAAGAGCCAAGGCTTGTTAAGTTTCAACTTGCCTTTTAATTTAATTCAAACTCTTAAGTCCAAATTGAAATTTTGAAGTGTTTAAATCGAAACATTTGGTCAAACATGAATATTATATTGTAATAGAGGTGAAGTAAAGTGGAATGAGTTAATCAGGCCTCTAACCTAGACAATCTGGGGTTATTTTTTAGTAAATCCAAGGCTTATTAAGTTTTGACATCCCTTTTATGTTAATTCAAACTCTTAGATCCAAACTCAAATTTTGAAAAGTGTTTCCAATCCAAACGTTTGGTCAAAATGAATATTATATTAGTTATAAAAGTAGAGTAAAGTAGAATGAACGGTTCAAGCTTCCAATTTGGTCAGGATGGGGTTATTTTTTAGTAGAACCACAGCTTATTAAGTTTCAGCCTGCCTGTTTAACTTAATCAATCGAAACTTTGGACAGTTCCCAGTCAAAACGTTGCAGAGGTCAAAAATGTTATAAAAGTCACGTGGATTGAATGGATCAAGCCTCTAACCTAGACAATTTTGGGCAATTTTTAGTAGAGCCAAGCCTTATTAAATTTCAGTCTGCCTGTTTAACTTAATCAATCCAAACTTTGGACAGTTCCCATTCAAAAGGTTACATAGGTCAAAAATGTTATAAAGGTGAAGTCACATGGATTGAATGGATCAAGCCTCTAACCTAGACAATCTTGTGTTATTTTTTAGTAGAGCCAAGGTTTATTAAGTGTCAGCTTGCCTTTTAAGTTAATTCAAACTCTTAAGTCCAAATCCAAATTTTGAACAGTGTTTCCAATCCACACATTTAGTCAAAAACGAATATTATGTTAGTGATAAAGTAAAGTGGAATAAATGGTTCATGCTTCTAACTTGGTCAGGATGGGGTAATTGTTTAGTAGAGCCACAGCTTATTAGGTTTCAGCCTGCCTGTTTAACTTAATCAATCCAAACTTTGGACAGTTCCCAATCAAAACGTTGCATAGGTCAAAAATGTTAGCAAATTCACGAGGATTGAATGTATCAAGCCTCTAACCTAGACAATCTTGGGTAATTTTTTAGTAGAGTCAAGGCTTATTAAGTTTCAGCCTGCCTCTAACTTAATGAAATCAAACTTTGGACAGTTCCCATTCAAAACTTTAGATAGGTCAAAAATGTTATAAAGGTGAAGTCACGTGGATTGTATGGATTAAGCCTCTAACCTAGACAATCTGGTGTTATTTTTTAATAAATCCAATGCTTATTAACTTTCAGCCTGCCTCTTTAACTTAATCAATCCAAACTTTGGACAGTTCCTATTCAAAACGTTACATAGATCAAAAATATTATAAAGGTGAAGTCACGTGGGTTGAATGGATCAAGCCTCTAGCCTAGACAACCTTGAGTTATGTCTTATGTTTTAGTAGAGGCAAGGTTTATTAAGCTTCTGCTTGCCTTTTAAGTTAATTCAAACTCTTCAGTCGAAATTCAAATTTTGAACAGTGTAAAGTGGAATGAACGGTTCAAGCCTCTGACTTGGTCAGGACCGGGTTATTTTTTTAGTAGAGCCAAGGCTTATTAAGTTTCAGCCTACCTCTTTAACTTGATCAATCCAAACTTTGGACAGTTCCCATTCAAAACGTTACATAGGTCAAAAAAATTATAAAAGTGAAGTCACGTGGATTGAATGGATCAAGCCTCTAGCCTAGACAAACTTGGGTTATGTCTTATGTTTTAGTAGAGCCAAGGTTTATTAAGCTTCAGCTTGCCTTTTAAGTTAATTCAAACTCTTCAGTCCAAATTCAAATTTTGAGCAGTGTTTCCAATACAAACATGTAGTCAAAGATGAATATTTAGATTGTTACAAAGGCGAAGTAAAGTGGAATGAATGGTTCAAGCCTCTGACTTGGTCAGGACTGGGTTATTTTTTAGTAGAGCCACAGCTTAATAAGTTTCAGCCTGCGCCTGTTTAACTTAATCAATCCAAACTTTGGACAGTTGCCAGTCAAAACGTTGCATAGGTCAAAAATGTTATAAAAGTCAAGTGGATTGAATGGATCAAACCTCTAACCTAGACAATCTTGGATTATTTTTTAGTAGAGCCAAGGCTCATTAAGTTTCAGCCTGCCTCTTTAACTTGATCAATCCAAACTTTGGACAGTTCCCATTGAAAACGTTACATAGTTCAAAAATATTATAAAGGTGAAGTCACGTGGATTGAATGGATCAAGCCTCTAGCCTAGACAACCTTGAGTTATGTTTTATGTTTTAGTAGAGCCAAGGTTTATTAAGATTCAGCTTGCCTTTTAAGTTAATTCAAACTCTTCAGTCGAAATTCAGATTTGGAACAGTGTTTCCAATACAAACATGTAGTCAAAGATGAATATTTAGATTGTTACAAAGGCGATGTAAAGTGGAATGAATGGTTCAAGCCTCTGACTTGGACACGACTGGGTTATTTTTTAGTAGAGCCACAGCTTATTAAGTTTCAGCCTGCCTGTTTAACTTAATCAATCCAAACTTTGGACTGTTGCCAGTCAAAACGTTGCATAGGTCAAAAATGCTATAAAAGTCAAGTGGATTGAATGGATCAAACTTCTAACCTAGACAATCTTGGGTTATTTTTTAGGAGAGCCAAGGCTTATTAAGTTTCAGCCTGCCTCTTTAACTTGATCAATCCAAACTTTGAACAGTTCCCATTGAAAACGTTACATAGTTCAAAAATATTATAAAGGTGAAGTCACGTGGATTGAATGGATCAAGCCTCTAGCCTAGACAACCTTGAGTTATGTTTTATGTTTTAGTAGAGCCAAGGTTTATTAAGCTTCAGCTTGCCTTTTAAGTTAAATCAAACTCTTCAGTCGAAATTCAAATTTTGAAAAGTGTTTCCAATACAAACATGTAGTCAAAGATGAATATTTAGATTGTTACAAAGGCGAAGTAAAGTGGAATGAATGGTTCAAGCCTCTGACTTGGTCAGGACTGGGTTATTTCTTAGTAGAGCCACAGCTTATTAAGTTTCAGCCTGCCTGTTTAACTTAATCAATCCAAACTTTGAACAGTTGCCAGTCAAAACGTTGCATAAGTCAAAAATGTTATAAAAGTCAAGTGGATTGAATGAATCAAACCTGTAACCTAGACAATCTTGGGTTATTTTTTAGTAGAGCCAAGGCTTATTAAGTTTCAGCCTGCCTCTTTAACTTGATCAATCCAAACTTTGGACAGTTTCCATTCAAAACGTTACATAGGTCAAAAATATTATAAACGTGAAGTCACGTGGATTGAATGGATCAAGCCTCTACCCTAGACAACCTTGAGTTATGTTTTATGTTTTAGTAGAGCCAAGGTTTATTAAGCTTCAGCTTGCCTTTTAAGTTAATTCAAACTCCTCAGTCGAAATTAAAATTTGGAACAGTGTTTCCAATATAAACATGTAGTCAAAGATGAATATTTAGATTGTTACAAAGGCGAAGTAAAGTGGAATGAATGGTTCAAGCCTCTTACTTGGTCAGGACTGAGTTATTTTTTAGTAGAGCCACAGCTTATTAAGTTTCAACCTGCCTGTTTAACTTAATCAATCCAAACTTTGGACAGTTGCCAGTCAAAACGTTGCATAAGTCAAAAATGTTATAAAAGTCAAATGGATTGAATGGATCAAACCTCTAACCTAGACAATCTTGGGTTATTTCTTAGTAGAGCCAAGGCTTATTAAGTTTCAGCCTGCCTCTTTAACTTGATCAATCCAAACTTTGGACAGTTCCCATTCAAAACGTTACATAGGTCAAATATATTATAAACGTTACATAGGTCAAAAATATTATAAACGTGAAGTCACGTGGATTGAATGGATCAAGCCTCTACCCTAGACAACCTTGAGTTATGTTTTATGTTTTAGTAGAGCCAAGGTTTATTAAGCTTCAGCTTGCCTTTTAAGTTAATTCAAACTCCTCAGTCGAAATTAAAATTTGGAACAGTGTTTCCAATATAAACATGTAGTCAAAGATGAATATTTAGATTGTTACAAAGGCGAAGTAAAATGGAATGAATGGTTCAAGCCTCTGACTTGGCCAGGACTGGGTTATTTTTTAGTAGAGCTACAGATTATTAAGTTTCAGCATGTCTCTTTAACTTAATCAATCCAATCTTGGGACAGTTCCCAATGAAAATGTTGCATAGGCCAAAAATGCTATAAAGGTGAAGTCACGTGGATTGACTCCACTAGGCCTCTAACCTAGACAATATTTGGTTATTTTTTATTAGCAAGGGCTTATTAAGTTTCAGCGTGCCTTTTAAATTAATTCAAACTTTTAAGTCCAAATTAAAATTTTGAACAGTGTTTCCAATCCAAACATTTAGTCCAAAATGAATATATTATATTGTTATAAGGGTGAAGTAAAGTGGAATGAATGGTTCAAGGCTCTAATTTGGTCAGGATTGGGGTATTTTTTAGTAGAGCCACAGCCTCTTTACTAACCTGCCTTTTTAATGTAATCAATCCAAACTTCCCAATCAAAAAGTTGCATAGGTCAAAAATGTTATAAAGGTGAAGTCACGTGGATTCAATGGGTCAAGCCCGTAACCTAGACAATCTTGGGTTATTTTTTAGTAGAGCCAATGTTTATTAAGTTTCAGCCTGTCTCTTTAACCTAATCAATCCACACTTTTGACAGTTCCCTTTTAAAACGTTACATAGGTCAAAAATGTTATAAAGGTGAAGTCACGTAGATCGAATGGATCAAGCCTCTAACCTAGACAACCTTGGGTTATTTTTAAGTAGAGCCGAGATTTACTAAGTTTCAGCTTGCCTTTTTTTAGGTAAAAAATGTTATAAATGTGAAGTGGTCACCTAGACTGAATCGATCAAGCCTCTAACCTAGACAATATTGGGTTATTTCTCAGTAGATCCAAGACTTATTAAGTTTCAGCTTACTTTTTAAGTTAATTCAAACTCTTCAGTCCAAATTCAAATTTTGAGCAGTGTTTCCAATCCAAATATGTTTTCAAAGATGAATATTAAATTGTTACAAGTGGCATGAGTGGTTCAAGTCTCTAACTTGGTCAGGATTGAGTTATTTTCTAGTAGAGCCACAGCTTATTAAGTTTCAGCCTGCCTCTTTAATTTAATTAATCCAAATTTCCCAATCAAAAAGTTGCATAGGTCAAAAATGTTATAAAGTGAACTTACATGGATTGAATGCATCAATCCTCTAACTTAGACAATCTTGGGTTATTTCTCAGTAGAGCCAAGACTTATTAAGTTTCAGCTTACTTTTTATGTTAATTCAAACTCTTCAGTCCAAATTCAAATTTTGAACAGTGTTTCCAATCCAAATATGTTTTCAAAGATGAATATTAAATTGTTACAAAGGTGAAATAAAGGGGAATGAATGGTTCAAGCCTCTAACTTGGTCAGGATTGGGTTATTTTTTAGTAGAGCCACAGCTTAGTAAATTTCAGCCTGACTCTTTAACTTAAACAATCCAAACTTCCCAATCAAAAAGTTGCATAGGTCAAAAATGTTATAAAGGTGAAGTTACATGCATTGAATGGATCAAGCCTCTAACCTAGACAATCTTGGGTTATTTTTTAGTAGAGCGAAGGTTTATTAAGTTGCAACTGGCCTGTTAAGTTAATTCAAACTCTTAAATCCAAATTCAAATTTTTAACAGTGCTTTTAATCCAAATATTTTGTCAAAAATGAATATTACTTTGTTATAAAGGTGAAGTAAAGTGGAAAGAATGGTTCAAGCCTCTAACTTGGTCAGGATTGTTAGGTCAGGATTGTCTTGTGTTGTTGTTATTTTTTAGTAGAGCTACAGCTTATTAAGTTTCAGCCTGCCTCTTTAACTTAATCAATCCAAACTTGGGAAAATTCCCAATCAAAATGTTGCATAGGTAACAAATGTATATTCAGTTGTCATAATGGCGAAGTAAGGTAGATTGAGTAGATCAAGTCTCTAATTTAGACAGCCTTGGGTAATGTTTTAGTGGAACCACAACTTTTGTCAAGTTTTGGACAAACTTTGGACAGTGTTTCCGGTCTAAATATTTGATTAAAAATGTATGTTGTGTTGTAGTAATGCTAAGTAGGTTAGAGATATTGAGGTACTAAGTATCGCATTAAAAAGAGCCTAGTTGGCAGTGAGCAACTTGAAGGTTCTATCTTTAAAAATAAAACAATTCCGATTTTCTATAGTTGAGTTAGAGATACGGCACTTTTAACAAAATCTTTGTCTTAACTGGAAAAGGACTTGTGTATTTTTATAATTATTAAAGGCTATAAATAATAAATAAAATTATATTTTTTTTTCTAAAAACTTACATATTTATAAATGTAATCAAATATTATATACAGAAAAAATCACCCAACTAAATGTATTAGAAAATCAACTCTAATTTGGATCTATAACCCGTATATGAGTTTTATTAGGAAAATGCACAGATCCAAACTGAATTTCATTTTCCTATCGAACCTAACTGAGCGATTCACTCTGTACACATCAACCAACGTGTTAGATTGATGTAAAAAAACAAATAATCAGGTTAAACACATTTTGTATGTTGTTTAAACGTACTGATCACACCATAAATTTATACATCTCACACCATAAAAAAAGTTTCTATTAACTTACTCTCTAAAATGCACCATTTTCGAGATACAACGTTTGTTGCGAGTATCTCCGGAACCGTCTATCGTACAGAAAACAGCTTTTGTAAGCATTTTCTATTCATAATAAGTTATGTTTTGTGCGGATTTTGTTTTTAAGTTATAATTAGTGAAGGTTTAACCATTTTTCCTTTTAACTCCTACCTCACTGGAAACAGTACGGTTTTGAATCGCCTTTTTCAACCGGTAATGTTTTCTACACAAAAAAAGTACTCTTGAGAAAAACGTGTGTCAATTTTTTGAAATAACATTTTTATCTTACTAGTTTTTTAATACTTTAAATTTCAAAACACAAGCGAGCTCTTGTCAAAAAACAATTATATAATTTGTACCTGCAAAATGTAAATTTGTATTGCAAAATTAAAAATGATTTACACTAACGAAGAATTGTTTTATCTTTCCAACATTTGACCATGTTGTTAAACATAAAAGTTGATTTTTCTCGAAAACTAGAGCTTATGACGAAGAGTACCTTTTTTATGTAGAAAACATTGGCGGGTCAAATGGGCGTCTCAAAACCGAACTTTTCAAGTAGAGTATTGGGAGAGAACCACACACTACCCCTTCAAAACCTTCACCAATTATGACTTGAAAACAATTTTTTTTCCGCACAAAACCTAACTTATAATGAGTAAAAAATGCTTACAAACATATTTTTTATTATTATTTTGTACGATATATTCTGTCAGATAAACGGTTCGGGAGATATTAGCAAAAAACGATTTTTTTTTAATTTCAACACCCTCTATCTCGAAAATGTGTGTAAGTCAATAGAAACATTTTTTTTTCATATTTTTGAACCAGCTATCACATCCTGAATTCCTGCTTATAGATTACAAAACAATCACATATTTAGCTAAAGCAAATCTCATTTACCAGCAAATTACATTTTATTGAAACAAATGAACCACTAATTACTAAAAGAAAATAGTTATTTATGTATTAAGAGCGAAAAGTACAACTTTTTTGCTCGGAGAGTGAAGTTTGCCGCTCGACGCGAAGCGGAGAGCGGCAATCACTCGAGAGCAAAAAAGTTACTTTTTGCTCGTAATGCATACAACGATTTTTCTGCAAACGATCAATTTCAAATAATGTGAATCACAACTGTGCATAGCTGAAGTCACAATCTGAAAATTTAAATCAAACTGACAATGACGTTTTAAATAATTGGTTGAGTGGTGGTAGTTGCTGTTGACAGCAAGCGATAAAATCTTTTTCGCTTGCTGTCCTGGGCAACGCGCGGAAAAGTAAACTCACATTCTGATCCTCAAAAATGGTTAGGTTTTCGTTTGTCTAATGAAAGCGTAAAATGCGTCATTATTTGACGTTTGTAGAAAAATATTATTTTTGCGTAGCTATATCTTGCAATTTGACGTAGGTACTTCAAGAGTCATTTAAATGAAATGCATTATTTTCTTAATTTTAGTCAATAACGTATTTGATTCAAGATTATGTATATTTTCTTAAGAACTTAAACACTTTGGTTAAAATAGTTATGTATGTATATGAATTAACAATTTAGTTAAATTTCTCGAACCAAATTCCATATTTGATTCAAATAAAAGTTTATTTCGACAATTAAAATCACATATTTACTTATTCACTTATAATAAATTAAAAGTTTTCTGACCTATGACATGACCCAATAAAAAAAGCGGAGAACGCACAATGGGGGCGACATGCCGCCCATACGACGCACGAAACATAAACCTCAATTACTTCCGGAAAATGACGGCCAAATAAGGAGGCCTTATTCCAATGTCAAAGATCCAAACAAAAGATAATAATAGGCTTATTCATCGGCGAGCAGCTCATTTTCGTTTTGTTTGGGTGTTAACAATCTGTTGTGTCTACTACCGTATCTACCTCATTTTAATTTTAAAACCGGGAGTTAAATGAACTTTTACTTCGTCATGATATGGTGCAATTCCGTGCATCAGGCCATATGGTTTTTATACCATACATCACTTGTTGCGTATTCTAAAACTAATCATTATAAACTCTTCTGCTCCAGGAACTTCCTTTTACCCCACCTTATAACCAATATTATAACAAAGAGGACTTTGCAAACAGTTTCACAGCCGACTGCCTCCCTTTTTCAGTTCAAACAAAAGCCCCACCAGGAACATGTCACTTTTCTAAAAGGTCGTTGTACTTCCTTCGTTAGTAATTTCATTAAAACCATAACTAACACGTTAAGAACATTATATATTTCAATATCCATAGAGCCCCAAAATAGAAAGCATAATTCCGGAATCTATTTACCCCCATTAGTCACGACCACGGGATGACCCCCCTTTATATCTAGACACGTCGAAATGCAAAATATGGCCCTGGGGGACCAAAATATGCACAAATTACGACCGGCCCCTAATCTGTATGGAGCCCGTGCCCAACTCGGAATTGCTGAGTCTTTGAAGTTTCAATTATAGAAAAATTTCGAATTGAATGCAATTTAGATAAGAACTAAATGGGAGTGTGTGTGTGCATTTGTCATGGTGGCTGGAGGCAGATAAGGTGGCATCCTTTTGAAGTTGTAATTTGATTTAGTGATGGTGCTTTGCTTGTCGTTGATTGTAAATCAGTAGCTATATAAGTTGGAATTTTGTTTGTTTAAAAACAAAGAAAATTTAATTTTGTATGTACTTATGCAACGACAACTATGGCAACGCTGTTTTGTCTGCAAATTTCTAGTCACCATACAAAACGTTACCCATTTCCGGTAAGAGTAGAGGGTTGAACATATTTAGAGGGAGCAGACCGCATTAAATGTAAATTTTTGGTTAGCACATCATGATAATTGCGATGAGAACACAATAGAAGTAATTTGGTATGGAAATTTTTTGTGTTAGGAGTTTAAGAAGGAGATCCTATTTAAACGCCCGTGCGTATAAACTTATATTTCAGACTAAATTTTTTCGTAAAGTCTGGCATTAACTTGAGCCTGAACAAAAGGCAAAAGCAGCCCTTTGTGCATTTTTCCCTCTGGCAAGCGGTAGGAATGGAAATCTCTCCATGCGGAAATATTTAATGATCTCGCCTTATCCACTATCGCTGGAAATTTGTCCACAATAGTTGGTAATATCTTGTGGATCAACTCTTTACATGCTTGGCAATTCGACATATAAGTACTAAATTCATACTTGTGTCAAAGTAAAGATGATCCAAGCCAACCTGAATTCTTCAACAAGCCCCAAATATGCATTTTAAAAAGTTTTAAGTTATTTGTAACCGATGTTGACCCTAATTCTATCGTGAATTTCACTAAAGCCCTTAAATTTGCATTTTTTGACGCTTTGGGGCTCTTAAACAATTTGGCCCTAATCCTAACCTGAATTTTTCCACACGCATCAAATATGCATTTGAAAAAACTTTGAGACATTTTGAATCAATTTTGGCCCTAATTTCCAGTTGAATTTGTCTAAAAACAAAATATTAGGATTTCTAAACGCCTTATGCCATTTTGAACCGACTTTGGCCCTAATTCAAACTTGCATTTTTCAACACGACCCAAATTTTGAGGAGTTTTGGAGCAAATTTCTCCTATTTTGTCCAAAACTGTAATTTTACGATAAACAACACATTAGAAAATTTCAATCTCAATGGTTGCATTTATAACCGATTATTTTCCTAATTCTACTCTGAAGTCTTCCACAATTGTGCATTTTAAAACGCATTGAGTAATTTTTAATCCATTTTGGCCATAATTCGAACCTGAATTTCACACCACAAAACCCCTAAATGTGCATTTTTTGACGCTTTGCGTAATTTTTAAATGATTTTGGCCCTAATCCTAACCTGAATTTGTCCACACGCAGCAAATATTTATATAAAAACACTTTCTTTGAGTCATTTGAACCAATTTTGGCCCTAATTTTTATTTCAATTGGTCGAAAAAGTAAATGTTTGAATGTTTTGACGGTTTGTTTCACTTTTAACCGATTTTGGCCCTAATCCCAACTTGCATTTTCGCTTCAGTTTTTTGAGGCGTTTTGGAGCAAATATCACTATTTTCTTCAAAACTTTACTTGGAAAAATTTTACTTGTATTGACCAACACTGTAATTTTATTGAAAACAACAAATTTGAAAATTTGAGTCAGTATTGCCTATTTTTTTCTTGAAATCGTATTCTGCAAGAGTGTCAAAATTTGTATTTGTAACCGATTTTGGCACTAATTCTAACTTCAATTTCTCCAAAGGCCCTAAATTTGCAATTTTAGACGATTTGCGTAAATCTTCAACGATTTTGGCATTCATCCTAAACTGAATTTGTCCACACGCACCAAATATGCATTTTTAAATACTGCGACGCCCTTTCTCAGGTCCGCTGATACTTAATTAATTCGTTGAGTCTCGGGCGCCACCCTTTGATATTTATAAAGCGACAAAGGGACCGCTATTGCCTACAAGGTAGCTTTTAAACAGAGGAGAAATATTCCAGGGATTTTAGATTAAAACACCAGGAGTAAGGAACAATAATAGGGTGTCTATTAAACTACGGTACAACAACATCCAAACACCTACTAGTACTACGACTGTTAGTGACTCTCTATAACTACATACGAACACATTCTAAAACTATGAAATTAATAACAGCGAGAGGGGGGGAGCAACAGTTAGTTACTTAGTAGACGAAATTCTGATGAACCAGGGAAAACGGGAGGTTTCGGTAATAAACCAGTACACTCTGTACTGGATCGGTCGGGGTCGGAAACTTCAATATTGCGTACAAGCAGTAACAACAATATGAAACGGTAACGGAGCTTTGGGACCACTGGGAACTGGGGTTTCGGTAATAAACCAGTACACTCTGTACTGGATCGGTCGGGGTCGGAAACTTCAATATTGCGTACAAGCAGTAACAACAATATGAAACGGTAACGGAGCTTTGGGACCACTGGGAACTGGGGTTTCGGAGGGAGCGTACTTTATAATTCGGAATCGGATATAGTCGGTTTCGGTTTATTCACATCCAGCCTGGCTTTGAAGTTCGGTGCTACGGGAAGCCCAGGATGTAAAACAGGTCGGTGACGGAATCGGTAATAGGTCCCAAATCGGAGAAGCGGTACGGTGAGCGGTGTGTTAGCGATTTTCCCGGGTTACATATGAACGCACCTTGTGAGGAACAAAATGAACGCGGCCAGAATCAGCATGGCACCTGCGTCATTTGAACGTCACAAGTACCCCGGCGGAGCGCGACAACTCCAACTACACCGGGAAATCGCAAATCCACCCCTCGTGTGGCGTAAGACCCTAGCGGCCTAGCATGACGTCAGGAGCCGAAACGTGAAGCAGCAACGTCGGCCCCCTAGGTCAGATATCCGGTACTAACTCACCCAGTCCTTGACTCGATGCGACCGTCGACCTCGAAATCTTCGAATCATTTTACAAGTCTTTATAAATTCTGTCGGCTTGTTAAGCGCGACAAACAGGTGGCGCCATCTATGGGCGGACTCGCGGACCTACGGCCGTTTTGGCCATTGTCTTTGCTTTTATATGGGGAATTCCCGTTTTTTTGTTTAAATAAAAGGTGTTGTAATGAGTTGGGTGATGAAATATAAAGAAAATGTTAATTGTGACGTCATTACCTGTGAGTTAGGGAAAAACTTCGTTACATTACCCCCTCTTCTTCGTAAAGAAAAATAAGTTTACTTATTTTTCTTCACAACTTAACATTTTCAAAAAAACAATACAACCTAAAATTAATTCACAATACTAAAACTAACACTATCACTAAAACAGTCTTTGGCTTCTGTCTGGTTCTGGAGCTGGTTTCTCTCTACTCTCTGCTCTTGCTGATTTCTGAAAGTATCGCTTTTTACTTAGCAGATACGGCTTCTTCTTCCTATGCTGCTCCAGGATACAGGAACAGCGTCGCGACGTCACTCCAACTCTGCCACAACGGGAACAAAATAAGATGGATCGCCCTTGGCAGTGGTATCTGTCATGTCCAGAACTTCCACATCTCCAACAAGTGTCGTTGGTAATGGCGACTTTCGTTGTGGGTTCTTTACAGCTGGTGGCTTTCTCCTCGGTTTGTTCATGAGTGCTAGTCTGACATTTGTCTGGGAGTGGAGCATCGTTGGCTTTAACTTCCGATAATTCTTCCTCTATCGACATTGATAAATATAATTCCAAGTCCGTTTCTAGCTCTAGGATATCCTGACCCATTAATTGGCTTTCAAGGTCTTCCATGTTCATTGCTTGTCGTACCAGGTCGCGGGAGTTTATGTTTCCTGATAACAAGAATTTCAAATTACTACCATTTTTTTTTCTCTGCTCCACCCCGTTTATATCCCCTGGTCCATCAGGAACCGAGCAAACTAAGACGAATTTAATTTTTCAGTGTCTATCGGGGTCCTTGGCTGGTAATGTGACGTAAATGTATCTGCCATTTTGGGCCCGAAAACGTTTGCGAATTTTCTTCCCCTTGGGGGCGTTTTCCGGTCGCAGTCGGAACAGCGTTCTCCTCATCTCTTGAGACCATTGTCCGGGGTTTGTACATTTTTCTAGCCAAGCGGCCAGCTGCTCCTCGGTCAGAGCGGTGAAAATTGCGGTATCACCAACTGTAACCGAGGAGACACTGCGTAAGGAGGCGATACCCCCAGACACCTCGTCCTCTCCCAAAGGGGCGAAAGGCTGAGCATAATGTTGCTCTAGGAGCGCCTCGTAACCTTCCGAAACTCGGTCCATCACGAAAAGGTTTTCTCTAGAAAAAGATTCATTGGTTAGTTCTTTTCTCCATTCATTTTTTTTTTGACACTACACGGTTCCGTCCTCATGGGCTGGTTTTAAATCCTTGATGTGGATATGCCGCATCAGTTTACCGGTGGAATCGCGGAGATCGTATACGACTGGTGATACGACTTTTGTTACCGTATATGGACCGGAGTACTTTGGGGCGAGCTTTGCTGCAAAACCCTGCAAAGCGTGGGACAGAGGGTTGTCCTTCTTAAAGACTCGGGTTCCCACGGTACATCGCCATTCTCGGCGACGAAGATTATAATGCCGACTCTGTGTGGAAAAGGCACGACCCAAATTAATCTGGACTAAACGGAAAATTTCTTTTAACTTTTGAAGTCTGCTGGCGTGCTCAGATAGTTGAATCTCTTCAGGGTCTGGGACAAAATCGGATTCAGACGGGGCAACATCTGCACTGCGACTTAGTGCATGTGGGGGAACCATCTCCCTCCCAAAATTGAGAAATGCCGGAGAAAACCCAGTAGATTCGTGCCGGGAGCTATTTATAGCAAACATGAAATCGGACAAATGTTCATCCCACTTACGATGGTCTAGTTCACAGAACTGAGCGATCATTGTCTTGAGAGTTTTATTGGTCCTTTCGACCGGATTAGCTTGTGGGGTGTACGGGGGTGTCAAACGGTGTTTGATGTTCATTTCACGTAGAAACGTATGAAACGGTTGTCCAGTAAACTGGGAACCATTATCGGATATGACAGTAGTGGGACATCCAAAACGGGCAATGATATCATCATACAAGGTTTTGGTAACAACTCGACTAGTGGCTTTACGGATTGCTTTACACTGTGTCCACTTCGTGAAACGATCCTGGAACACAAGCAAATAAGAATTTCCCTTAGAAGAACGTGGTAATGGTCCTACAATGTCTGTAGACACCACTTCCCAAGGTTGACTATTTCGGATTGGGTTCATTTTCCCCGCGGGTTTCTGTTGGCATGTTTTATACCTTTGACAAGATGGGCAATTACGGACGTAACGGTTTATGTCTCTAAACATTCCTGGCCAATAATACCTCGAGGCTATTTTGGCAATCGTCTTTGCAACTCCCAAATGTCCGGCAGTCGGTTGGTCATGATTTTCGGTTAGTACGGTAGCGCGGGCAGACTTTGGAACACACAGTTTCCATGGATCGGTCATTTCGGGTTCGGTCGGATCTGAGTAGTCCCAGAAATGTCGGTATAAATGACCGTTTCGGATACAATAATCGGGGAAAGCAGTCGGATTATTCTCAACGGCTATCTTCTTATTTCGATACCACGAACATGGCACAAAATCAGCTAATAAAAACACTTGTTCCTTTTCTACGGTTTGGTTCGGTGCAGGATTACGGGATAGAGCATCAGCTACTTTATTCAACACTCCTTTGCGATATTTAATGTCGAAGTCGAATTGTTGAAGGTACATGCTCCATCGAGCTAGTCTACCAGACGGGCTTTTAAGGGTGTGAAGCCATTTCAAGGACTGATGGTCGGTTACCACAGTGAATCGGTACCCTTCTAAATAAGGACGCATTTTCTCTATTCCCCAAACAATCGCGAGACATTCCTTCTCGGTGACCGAAAACTTTTTCTCATTGACACTCAGGGTGCGGCTTGCATATGCGATCACGTGGTCGCCTTTGGATCCATTCTGGATCAGTGCAGCACCTAAGCCTTGATCGGAAGCATCAGTCTGCAGGATGAAGGGTTTCGTAAAGTCAGGGCAAGCCAGAACAGGGGCCTCGGTTAAACATTTTTTAAGTCGGTTAAATGCATCTTCTTGTTCTTTGGACCAAGTCCATCTTGAAGCTTTCTTGAGTAGGCGGGTAAGAGGTGACGCAATTCTTGAAAAGTCGGGAACAAAGCGACGGTACCAGGATGCTATTCCAAGGAAGCGTCTTAATCCTCGAACGTTAACAGGGGCGGGCATTGACATAATCGCGGAAACTTTGTCTGGATCGGTTTTTATTCCTTCGGGAGTGACAACATGACCTAGGTATCGGAGGGAACGTCGACCAAACTGACATTTTTCAGGGTTTAGCTGGAGGTTAGCAGCTCGGAGGCGACGGAAAACTTCATGCAAGTTCCGTAGATGCTCATCGAAAGTTTTTCCTAAGACTATGATGTCATCAAGATAGGCGAAGCATACCGGGTCTAAGTCAGGGCCAATTATTTGGTCCATGAGACGCTGAAAAGTTGCGGGGGCGGAATGTAGACCAAAAGGCATTACTCGGAATTGAAAAAGGCCCATCCCTTCTACAGTGAATGCGGTTATCGGTTTACTTTCTTTGCTCAGCGGAATTTGCCAGTAGCCTTGTTTTAAATCTATGCTGGAAATATAACGGGCATTCCTTAGTTTATCTAAGATGGCATTGATGTAAGGAAGTGGGTAGGCATCTTTGCGAGTAACGGTGTTTACTTTCTGAAAGTCAATACAAAATCTGGGCGTACCATCCTTTTTACGGACTATTACCACCGGAGAACTCCATGGACTGGTGGAGGGCTCTATAATTCCATCTTTCAGCATCCTCTCAACTTCGGTGTGTATCACTTGCTGCATTTTTGGGTTACGAGGGTGGTAGCGTTGCTTGATGGGCTCCAATCTTTCCAAATTTATGGTATGCTCAATTAACGGCGTGGTACCTTGGATGTTCTTAAATTTCGGCAGCTCTTGATCCAAAAACAATTTTAACTTTAGTTCTTCATCTTCAGAGAGTGTAAGGCTGGGTCTTTCTTCACTTCCTAACAAATTGCAATGCTGGTCAGTAGAAGGGGTTTCAATAAATTTCCATGTTACGGTTTTAGTCTGTAGGTCCAGACTATCAGCATATTCTCCTAGAATATCCATACCCAAAATAATATCCGCAGCTAAGTGTGGAAAGTAATTGAAAAAGGCGGTAACTCTTTCTTTCCCAATTTGCAACGGTACTTGATAACATTCTTTCACATGGACCGTCTTTCCATTAGCAATTTTGACTTGTAAACTTGAAACAACTTTAGGACAAGAACTCTGTTCACACAGTGAAGCGACGGCGTTTCCTATATATGAACTAGTTGCTCCGGTATCGAGAAGGGCTAAATATCTTTTATTCAGTACCCTTACTACTATCTGCGGACGGTTGTCTGGGTTTGAGCTTGCTTTATGAGCAAATAGCGGTTCATTCTGACTTGATATCTTTTCAGGCTGCACTGTCTCTAATTCAGTGCAGCCCCCTTCTAGTTTTCCTGTCGGGCACAAGAACAATTTCGGGTTAACGTCCCAGCTTTCCCGCAACGGGAGCAAAACAATTTAGCCGGCTTCCTACAATTCGTTTTATAGTGCCCATTCTCACCACATTTCCAGCAAACGATAGGTGTGGTGGGTTTCGGTTCAGTTTGTACTGGTGGGTTATTTCGAGGGTAAGATCTTTCCTGTCTTTCTCTTGGGTAGGTAGGTCTATCTGGTTCCGTCGGTCGGTAAGAGCGTTCAGTCGGTCGGTAAGAGCGGCGTAGTTCGGCGAAGAGTACTTCCGCTCTTCGTGCAGCATTGGAGAACGAGGTTATATCGTAAAAGTCGGTATTTCGGATTTGCTGTCGGTATTCTGGTAGCAAATTACGGTACAGCCATTTCAATTCGTCCTCCGGGTTGATTCGTCCATGCCTGCGAATCAATGTCTGTAAGTCGGTTATATAACGGTTTACTGGCTCAGTTGCTCTTTGAATTCTTCGACTTATTTCAACCTCCAATTCCTCCTCGTAGTTCATAGGAAAATAGAAGGTCCGGAAATCCTTAAGAAAATCATCCCACGTGACCCAATTCCTACGGTTATTTCGGTGCCATAAAGACGCTTCGTCCTTTAGTAAGACTGATAAATAAGGCATCAGGTCATTCGGTGTTATCCCCTGTGCTTCGGTGACTTCCAGTAAGCGTTCAATAAAACTTACAGGGTCAGTTTTTCCATTAAAGCTTATTCCCCATTCTTGTAGTTTCAGCGGAGGTGTGACATATCGGACCATCGGTGGCGGATATTTCGCTTCACATGGTGTAGGACTAAATGTGGTAGGATGGTATTGAGATGGTAAGATTGCTGGACTGGGCCTACTTGCGGTCGCAGTGGTATAAGTCACGGTAGTGGCTGTAGTTGTGGTCGGTCGTGTAGCGAGCGGTGGTAATACAGATGGTGTTGGCCTTACACCAGCTGTTGTTATATTTTCCTGATACTCGTATGGGTTGATGAGTGACTGAGGTGTTATTTGCTGAAAAGGCGGCTGACTAGGATAGTCGGAATTATATGATGGCGGAATAAATGATGGCTGGGATATACTGTCGGTCGGGGCGGTTGGTTGTGTCGGTAACGGTGGTATAACAACCGGTAGTTGTCTTACATCAGTGCTTGACGCGTTTTCCTGATGTTCAACGAGTCTGGCTCTGAATCGGTTTCGTAAGTCTGATAGGGTACCTTGTGGATCCCTATATACATCACAAGTTTCCCTAACGAAAACTTCGGGCGGCATTCGGTATGACCACGTCATAGGTGAGCCAGTAATTTCAGGTGAAGGCTGTATTTGGTTTGGTATCGGTAAGGGGCTAGGCTGCGGTAGGAAGTCTGTGTTTTCTTCCATGATTCGGATAAATCGGTACAGCGTAAGAAAATAACAACAGAGTCCCTGGACCCTTAAATTTAAACAAAAGAAAAGAGTCCCTGCTCGGGCGCCAAAATTATGCGACGCCCTTTCTCAGGTCCGCTGATACTTAATTAATTCGTTGAGTCTCGGGCGCCACCCTTTGATATTTATAAAGCGACAAAGGGACCGCTATTGCCTACAAGGTAGCTTTTAAACAGAGGAGAAATATTCCAGGGATTTTAGATTAAAACACCAGGAGTAAGGAACAATAATAGGGTGTCTATTAAACTACGGTACAACAACATCCAAACACCTACTAGTACTACGACTGTTAGTGACTCTCTATAACTACATACGAACACATTCTAAAACTATGAAATTAATAACAGCGAGAGGGGGGGAGCAACAGTTAGTTACTTAGTAGACGAAATTCTGATGAACCAGGGAAAACGGGAGGTTTCGGTAATAAACCAGTACACTCTGTACTGGATCGGTCGGGGTCGGAAACTTCAATATTGCGTACAAGCAGTAACAACAATATGAAACGGTAACGGAGCTTTGGGACCACTGGGAACTGGGGTTTCGGTAATAAACCAGTACACTCTGTACTGGATCGGTCGGGGTCGGAAACTTCAATATTGCGTACAAGCAGTAACAACAATATGAAACGGTAACGGAGCTTTGGGACCACTGGGAACTGGGGTTTCGGAGGGAGCGTACTTTATAATTCGGAATCGGATATAGTCGGTTTCGGTTTATTCACATCCAGCCTGGCTTTGAAGTTCGGTGCTACGGGAAGCCCAGGATGTAAAACAGGTCGGTGACGGAATCGGTAATAGGTCCCAAATCGGAGAAGCGGTACGGTGAGCGGTGTGTTAGCGATTTTCCCGGGTTACATATGAACGCACCTTGTGAGGAACAAAATGAACGCGGCCAGAATCAGCATGGCACCTGCGTCATTTGAACGTCACAAGTACCCCGGCGGAGCGCGACAACTCCAACTACACCGGGAAATCGCAAATCCACCCCTCGTGTGGCGTAAGACCCTAGCGGCCTAGCATGACGTCAGGAGCCGAAACGTGAAGCAGCAACGTCGGCCCCCTAGGTCAGATATCCGGTACTAACTCACCCAGTCCTTGACTCGATGCGACCGTCGACCTCGAAATCTTCGAATCATTTTACAAGTCTTTATAAATTCTGTCGGCTTGTTAAGCGCGACAAACAGGTGGCGCCATCTATGGGCGGACTCGCGGACCTACGGCCGTTTTGGCCATTGTCTTTGCTTTTATATGGGGAATTCCCGTTTTTTGTTTAAATAAAAGGTGTTGTAATGAGTTGGGTGATGAAATATAAAGAAAATGTTAATTGTGACGTCATTACCTGTGAGTTAGGGAAAAACTTCGTTACAATACTTTGAGTTATTTTTAATCAGTGTGGGCCCTAATTTTTATTTAAATTTTTCGAGTAACTGAATATTATAAATTTAGAGGGCGTTCTGTGTCATTTTCAACCGACTTTGACCCCAATTCTAACATGCATTTTCAACACACTCCAAATTTTGAAAAAATTTGGGAAAAACTTCTTTTATTTTGTCCAAAACTGTAATTTTTACCAAAAACAACAGTTCAGGAAGTTTGAATCAGTAATGCCTGATTTGGTTTTAAAATTGAACTTTTTTAAACACATCAAAAATTTGCACTTTTGACCGATTTTTGGCTTAATTCTAACCTGAATTTTTCCACATGCTCCAAGTAGGCATTTTAAAATGCTATGACTCATTTTTAACCGATTTTGGCCCTAATTCTAACCTAAAACGTGAGTAACCTAAAATTCTCCAAAGGCCGCAATTTTGCATTTTTGGACTCTGCTTAATTCTTAAGCGATTTAACCCATTGCTAAACTGAATTTCTTCACACGCACGAAATATTTACATGTAAACACTTTGAGTCACTTTTAACCAATTTTGACCCTAATTTATATTTCAATTTGTTATAAAAGTAAATATTTGAAGTTTTAGAAGGTTAGTGTCATTTTCAACCGATTTTGGCCCTAATCCTAACTTGCATTTTTCGCTTCAGTTTTTTGAGGCGTTTTGGAGCAAATATCACTTATTTTCTTCAAAACTGTTTTACATTTTACAAAAAGCAACAATTTAGAAAATTTTAATCAGTAATTCCAGGTTTTCTGTTAAAATCAAATTTCAAAAAAAAAAAAAATTCAAAATTTGCATTTGTAATAGATTTTCACCCTAATTTTATAATGAACTTTGCCACAAGCTCCAAATATGCATTTTTGAAATGCCTTGAGTCATTTTTGACCGATTCATTTTAACCAATTTTCACACGTACCAAATATGCATTTTGAAACTTTGAGTTATTTTTTATCAATTGTGGTTCTAATTTCTATTTATTTTACTTGGAAAACTAAATATTTGGCCCTAATAGAACCAAATTTTGAGTTTTGGAGCAAATTTTACTTGTATTATCCAAAACTGTAATTTTACTAAAAATAACAAATTAGAAACTTTGAGTCAGTATTGCCTGATTTTTTCTTGAAATCGTATTTCTTCAAGAATGTCAAAATTTGCATTTCTAACCGATTTTGGCACTAATTCTAACGTAAATTTCTCCAATGGCCCTAAATTTGCAATTTTAGACGATTTGCGAAAATCTTCAACAGTTTCGGCCCTAATCCTAAACGTATTATTCCACACGCACCAAATATGCATTTTTAAACACTTTGAATTATTTTTAATCAGTTTGGGCCCTAATCTTTAATAAAATTTTTCGAAAAACTAAATATTTTAAATTTAAGACGTTCTGTGTCATTTTCATCCGACTATGACCCCAATTCTAACCTGCATTTTTCAACACACACCAAATTTTGAGAAAATTTGGGAAAAATTTCTTTTATTTTGTCCAAAACTGTAATTTTACCAAAAGCAATAGTTCACTTTTTGTTTCACTTTGAATGCCTGATTTGCATTGAAATTGAATTTTTCTAAACCCAAAAAAAAAAAAATGTATTTTTGACCTATTTTTGTCCTAATTCTAACCTGAATTCTTTTACATGATGTCCAAGTGACATTTTAAAATGCTATGACTCATTTTTAACCGATTTTGGTTTTAATTCTAATGTAAAATTCTCCAATGGCCGCAATTTTGCATTTTTGGACTCTGCTTAATTCTTAAACGATTTGACCCTAATGCTAACCTGAATTTTTCCACACACACCAAATATTTATATGTAAACACTTTTAGTCACTTTTAACCAATTTTGATCCTAACTTGTATTTCATTTTGTTAAAAAAGTAAATATTTGAATTCTTCGAAGGCTTGTGTCATTTTCAACCGATTTTGGCTCTAATTCCAACCTGCATTTTTCAAAACGCTCCAAATTGTGAGGCGTTTTGGAGCAAAAATCACTTATTTTCTTCAAAACTGTAATGTTACAGAAAGCAACTATTTAGAAAATTTCTAATCAGTAATTCCAGGTATTGTGTTAAAATCGAATTTCCCAACAAAAAAAACACAACAAAATTTTCATTTTTAACAGGTTTTTAACCTAATTCTATACTGAACTCTGCCACAAGCCCCAAATATGCATTTTTGAAACGCCTTAAGTCATTTTTAACCGATTAATTCTAACCTGAGTTTCTAAAATGGCCCTAAATTTGCATTTTTAGACGCTTTGTGTAATTTTTAAATGATTTTGGCCCTAGTCCTAAGTTGAATTATTTCACACGTATCAAATATGCATTTTGAAATAATTTGAGTCATTTTTAACCAATTGTGGTTAAAATTCCTATTTAAATTTTTGGAAAACTAAATACTTGGCCCTAATAGCAACTTGGATTTTTCAACTCGTTCCAAATTTTGAGGAGTTTTGGGGAAAATTTTACTTATATTGTCCAAAACTGTAATTTTACCAAAAACGACAAATTAGAAAATTTGAGTCAGTATTGCCTGATTTTTTTTCTTGAAATCGTATTTCTACAAAAACATCAAGATTTGAATGTTTAACCTATTTTGCTTCTATTATTTAACCCTCTCATTCTAACCTAAATTTCTCCAAAGCCATATATTAGTAATCTTGGACGCTTTGGGTAAATCTTTAATAATTTTGGCCCTATTTTTAAACTGAATTTTTCCTCGCGCAGCAAATATGCATTTTTAAACACTTTGAGTCATTTTTAACCAATTTTCGTGCTAATTTCTACTTACATTTTTCGAAAAACTAAATATTTGAAATATAAGGCGCTCTGTGGTATTTTCAATCGACTTTTACCCTAACTCGAAACCTGCATTTTTCAACACGCTCCAAATCTTGACGAAATTTGGGAAAAATGTCTTTTATTTTGTCCAAAACTGTAATTTTACCAAAAACAACACTTTAGAAAATTTGAATCAGTAATGCCTGATTTTGTGTTAAAACTAATTTCTTTTTTCAAACTAATTTACATTTTTGAACGATTTTTGTCCCAATTCTAACCTGAATTCTTCCATATGTTCCAAGTAGGCATTTTAAAATGCTATGACTCATTTTTAACCGATTTCGGCCCTAATTCTAACGTAAAATTCTTAAAAGGCCCCAATTTTGCATTTTTAGACTCTGCGGAATTCTTAAATGATTTTGGCTCTAATCTTAACCTGGATTTTTCTACATGTTCCGAATATGCATTTTTTAAACACTTTGAACCGTTTTTAGACAATTTTGGCTCTAATTTATATTTAAATTTCTCGAAAAACCAAATATTGCCATGTTCAGAAGTTTTGTGTCATTCTCAGTCGACTTTGGTCCTAATCCTAACCTGCATTTTTAACACCCCCAAATTTTTGGGCGTTTTGTATCAAATTTCAATGATTTCAATCAAAACTGTAATTTTAATAAAAACAATACATTAGAAAATGTTAATCAGTATTGCCTAATTTTTGTCTTAAAATCGAATTTCACAAAAAAACATCAAAATTTGCATTTTTAACAGAATTTTACCCTACTTTTAACTTGAATTCAAGCTCTAAATATGCATTTCAAAAAGCTTGAGTCACTTTTAACCGATTTTAGCCGTAATTCTAACCTAAAAATCTCCAAAGACCTAAAATTTGTACTTTTAGACGCTTTGCGTAATTCTTAGTCGATTTTGGACCTAATCCTAATCCAACTTTTTCCACACGCACCAAATATGCATTTTTTAAACACTATGAGTAATTTTTAACCTACGTTGGCCCTAATTTCCACTTCAATTTCTCGAAAAAATAGATATTTGCATTTTTAGCTTGGTATAATTCTCAACCAAGGTTGGGCCTAATCCTGACCTGAATTTTTCCACTCGCACCACGTATGTATTCGTAAGGAGTTTGAGTCATTTCTAACCAATTTACGCCCTAATTTCTATTTAAGTTTTTTGAAAAACTAAATATTTGCATTTTTTAGTTTAGTATAATTCTCAACCAAATTGGCCGTAATCCTTAGCTGTATTTTTCAACACGCTTCAATTTTTGAGGAGTTTTGTGGCATTTTTTCTTTTTTTGTCTGTAATTTTACCAAAAAATAACAAATTAGAAAATTTGAATCAATATTGCCTGACTGTGTTAAAATCGAATTTGTCGTAAATATCAAAATTTGCAATTTTAACCGATTTTTGCCCTAATTCTATTAAGATGTCTCGAAAAAGTAAATATATGCATTTTTAGATGCTTTGTGTCATTTTCAACAGACTTTTATCCTAATCCTAACGTGCTAATTGTTCAACTCGTTCAGAATTTTTAGGAGTCTTGGGGCAAATTTTATTTATATTTTTTAGAACTGTAATTTTACTAAAAACAGCAAAACATTTGAATCAGTATTGCCTGATTTTGTTTTAAAAATCGAATTTATTCAAAAACATTAAAATCCGAATTTTTAACCGACTTTTACCTAATTTTAACACAAATTCTTCCACAAGCTGAAAATATGCATTTTAAAACGCTTTGAATTATTTTTAATCGATTTTAGCTCCCATCCGAAAAACAGTTTAGATTGTATTACGCAAAGTGTTTCAAAATGCATATTTGAAGCTTTTGAAATAACTCAGGTTAGAAATAGAGCAAAAATTGATTAAAAATGAAAATTTTTTATGTTTTTGGAGAAATCCGATTTTAAAACAAAATCAGGCAATTCAAATATTCTAATTTGTGCCTTGGTGAAATTATAGTTTTGGATAGAATAAGTGAAGTTTGACCCAAAGCTCTGCAAACTTTTGGGTCGTGTTGCAAAATCCAGGTTAGGATTAGAGCCAAAATCGTTTAAGAATTACGCAAATCGTCTAAAAATGTAAATTTAGTGCCTTTGAAGAAATTCAGGTTAGAATTAGTACCAGAATCGGTAAAAAGTTACTCAAAGCGTTTTAAATGCGTAGTTCGAGCATGTGGAAGAATTCAAGTTAAAATTGAGGCAAAAATCGGTTATAAATGAAAATTTTGATGGTTTTGGAGAAATTCAATTTTAAGACAAAAGCAGGCAATATCAAAGAGAATAAAATTTTTCTAATTTGTTGTTTTTGGTAAAGTTGAATTTCTAGACAAAATAAGTGAAATTTGCCCCAAAACTCCTAAAACTTTGGAACGAGTTGAAAAATGCGGGTTAGGATTAGGACAAAAGTCGGTTGAAAATGATACAAAGCATATTAAAATGTATATATTTAGTTTTTCGAGAATTCTAAATAGGAATTGGAGCTATAATTAGTTAAAAATGACTCAAAGTGTTTAAAAATGCGCATTTGAAGGGAATGGAAAAATTCATGTTAAGGTTAGACTCAAAGTTGGTTGAAAATGACACAGAAGGTCTAAAAATGCAAATGAATTTACTTCTTGGAGAAACTGAAGTAGAAATTAGAGCCAAAATTAGTTAAAAATGACTTAAAATATTTACAAATGCATATTTGGTGCGTGTAGAAAAAATGAAATTAGAATTAGGGCCTAAATCGTTTAAGATTTACGCAAAACATCTAAAAATGCTAGTTTAGGGCCTATAGAGAAATTCAAGTAAAATTTGGGATAAAATCGACTAAGAATGATTCAAGGCGTTTCAAAATGCGTGTTTGGAACTTGTGGCAGAATTGAGGATAGAATTAGGGCAAACATCGGTTAAAACTGCAAATTTTGATGTTCTAAAGAAATGCGATTTTAACACAAAGCAGGCAATACTGATTCAAATTTTCTAATTTGTTATTTTTGGTAAAATTACAGTTCTGGACAAAATAAGAAAAATACTTCTCTACGAACGTACAAAAATGACCAAAATAACTGAAAGACTTATACATTTACAAACCAAATGGAACGTGAAATAATCCACACAACTGGACTATAATAAATTCACTTTGCTTATCAAGACAGACCAGACAATCCCGTTACCTTTTCCCTACTTCCACCCTGTTAGAACAGTTTAATTTAGAATAAAACTTTTTTTTTCTCCTTAGTACCTGTACATATTATTTAGAATAAGTAAAATTGTAGATAATATATATTGTAGAACATAGGCAGAAAGACCAATAAGTCGATAGCCTTTTTTTCCTATGAAAAATAAAGATAATTTATATATTACATTTATAAGAAAAAATGCCCTAAAACTCCTCAAAACTTGAAGCATGTTGAAAAATACAGGTAAGGATTAGGGCCAATTTGGTTGAGAATGACGCAAAGCGTCTAAAAATGTAAATATTTAGTTTTTCAAAAAAACTTAAACAGAAATTAGGGCGTAAATTGGTTCCAAATGACTCAAAGTGCTTACGAATGCATATGTGGTGCGCGTGGAAAAATTCAGTTTAGGAATAGGCCAATTTTTTTAATATTATTTACCAAACGTTATTGTTTGGATTGAGGTATACCAAACATCTAAAAACGATGTTTTGATCAAATATTTATTTTTTCGAGAAATTGAACTAGAAATTAGGGCCAAAATAGGTTAAAAATTACTCACAGTGCTTACAAATGCATATTTATGAGTGTGGAAAGAATTGGATTAGGATTAGGGCCAAAATCTTCTAAGAATTACGCAAACGTCTAAAAGCACAAATTTAGGGTGTTTTTTGAGCGAGATTTTCAGGTTAGAATTAAGGCTAAAATTCGTTAAAAGTGACTCAAAGCTTTTTGAAGTGCATATCTGGAGCTTGAATTCAAGTTAGAAGTAGGGTAAAATTGGGGTTAAAAATGCAAGTTTTGATGTTTTTTTTATGAAATTCGATATTATTAGGCAATACTGATTCAAATTTTATAACTTATTGTTTTTGTTAAAATTACAGTTTTGGACTAAATAATTGAAATTTGCCCTAATTTGGGGGTGTTAAAAAATTCAGGTTAGGATTAGGACCAAAGTCGGTTGAGAATGACACAAAGCTTCTGAACATGGTAATATTTAGTTTTTCGATAAGTTTAAGTATAAATTAGAGCCAAAGTTGTCTAAAAACGGCTCAAGGTGTTCAAAAAATGCATATTTGGAACATGTGAAAAAATCCAGGTTCAGATTAGAGCCAAAATCATTTAAGAATTCCATAGTAATCGACCGATACCGATATATCGGCTATATCGGCCTTGAGGCCGATTATGGATATCGGGCGATACATATATAATATATCGGCCTTAGCCGATATATATATTTTAAATAATAAATACTAAAAAACGTTATATCTGTAATAAAAAAAGTAAAAATCATCATCAAAATAAGATTTTTATTATTTATACAAGAAGTCAACTTTAAATTAAAAACAAAAAGTACAAAAATGTACTTAATGACATAACATGACATAGTAAACACTAATAAAACGAATCAGTACTAATATAAGTAATTCAATTATGATAAATTATCATGTAAGAAAATTAAACTTTCAGCTGTATCTGGATTTAGCCTATTCCGTTTTGCTGATTTCACAATTCCAGCCTCTGAGAACATTTGTTCGCTAGTAGTTCGAAAGACAGAAAATTCTTCTGTGTTTCCTTCCACCATAGAATGGGATTCATTTTTCTGGCAACTGCAGGCGAGTTTTTATATTGTGTAATTTCACATTTTAATTGATCACATACTGAAATTTTGGAAGGAGGGTTAGGATACCTTAGGGTAAAATTTTTTGGTTGCTTCAATAGAACTAGTACCTTCTCCTGCAAATTCTTCATAGGTCATCCAAAAAAAACTGTGTGCTGAGTGCTCACTACTGTCAGATATGATCTGTATGATCGAGTAGCGGTGCATTTTATATTGCCCGCCTGCTATCGCTGTTTGTGAGTTAGGAGTTATGTTAATTTTCTTGGGTACAAAAAAGTCGGCCGATACACCGATATATATCGGTATCCGTTGTATTCTCGGTATCGGCCTAAAAATTCATATCGGTCGATCACTAGAATTCCACTTCCAGAGTCTAAAAATGCAAAACTGAGGCCTTTGGAGAATTTCAGGTTAGAATTAGGGTCGAAGTCGGTTAAAAATGAGTCATAGCCTACTTGGAGCATATGGAAGAATTCAGGTTAGAATTGGGACAAAAATCTTTCAAAAATTCAATTTTTTGAAGAAATTAGTTTTAATACAAAATCAGACATTACTGATTCAAAATTTCTAAAGTGTTTTTTTTTTGGTAAAATTACAATTTTGAACAAAATAAAAGACATTTTTCCCGAATTTCGTCAAGATTTGGAGCGTGTTGAAAAATGCAGGTTAGAATTAGAGTAAAAGTCGATCGAAAATGCCACAGAGCACCTTAAATTTCAAATATTTAGTTTTTCAAAAAAAAATAAGTAGAAATTAGCGCCAAAACTGGTTAAAAATAACTCAAAGTGTTTAAAAATGCATATTTGCTGCGTGAGGAAAAATTCAGTTTAGAATTAAGGTCAAAATTGTTGAAGATTTACGCAAAGCGTCTAAGATTGCTAATATAGGGCCTTTGGAGAAATTTAGGTTAGAATTAGAGCCAAAATCGGTTACAAATGAAAATTTTGATATTCTTGCAGAAATACGATTTCAAGGCAAAAATCAGGCAATACGGGCTCAAATTTTCTAATTTGTCGTTTTTGGTAACATTACAATTTTGAACAATATAAGTAAAATTTGCCCCAAAACCCCTCAACATTTGGAGTTGAAAAATCCAAGTTGCTATTAGGGACAAGTATTTAGTTTTTCAAGAAATCTAAATAGACCCACAATCGGTTAAAAATGACTCAAACTGTTTCAAAATGCATATTTGATACGTGCGAAAAGAATCAGCTTAGGGTATTAATAAGCGTGGAACTTCATATGTGAATTGCCCAGTTATGCCCTAACAATCGTATTTCGATTGTTTGGAGCATGATTGGCCTCAGACGGTTGAATTTACATCCTTATGCATGAATAAGTTGAGATAACCTAACAGAAGATGTAAGTATGGTTCTCCAAAAAAATCATTTGTATGTGTGTACATAATAGTTAAAGCAAGTTTTACGTACATAGCTTCTCCAAGCGGTATGAACTTATGAACTTTATAGAGATCTAGCTATAACTTTTCTGCTTGGAAATTAAACTCCAATTTAAATACCTCACATTTAAACCAGTTGTTGCGCATGGAAAATCCAGTAATCGTAATCCAGAAGGCAAGTAAGTTTCTACCGCTGCTAATTAGAAAAGTTTACTGAGTAATCAGTCACCCTTTGTTAAATAATCGTGAACCCGTCGAAAGTTTCGGTATTTTTCACGGGATAGGGAACAATAGGCGCCTGTGCTAGAAGTAACAACTCGGTTTTAATCAAGAGTTGTCAAGAAAACTTAATGGGAAACAGTCAAGAACGAGGGTTTCAGGTATTTGAGGAACGATTTAAAGGTCTTGTCTTTCTTTGATATTAGTTCAAGGCGAGAGTTTCGAGTTGACATTATTGTGTTATAAAAACTGGAGAACAATAATCCCTGAATAGACGTTAGTGAGAGAATAAACCAGAGGTCCCCTAAAAATAACTTTTGAAATCTATTTTTACTTTACTACGAGGAAATGAATATTAATAACGGGCTTTTGCTGCCCCTTTCATTAATATCCCGAAAGGGGTGGGTCTGAGTCATTGCACCCATGCCAATTATTTCTCACATCACTTCTAATTAACATTTGCCAACCCTCCTCGCAGTTAATGTCTTCAGTAATTCACTGCCTTGCTTGAATGTCACCGGCCGACTTATTTTATTTTCACACATCAACTTCTTTGATTTTCTTTTGTTTTTTGACCACGATCCCAGTGGCGTACCACCCAGCTATAGAACAAATATTTGCTGGGCTGTTTCAATTTCCTATTATACACGTCGCACAATATAAATCAATTTATACGCCCGTCAAAAATAATGAAGCTTCCGCAACGATAGAACAGTTCTTCGGGGGGTGGTTTAGACCACGTGACAAGTGACGCGGAGGGCGAGCAATTAGTGCTCGGCCACCTGCGACCCTTAGATCTGCGACACGCGTTGCTTCGCTTTTGTTTCGACCCTGCCTCCCTTTTGTTTTTCAGTCTGGCGAGACCGCTCAGATTGAGTGCGAAACGTCACGCTGCAAGGGCTTTTGTTTTGTCGATCGCTTTTTGTTTCGGGCTTTTGAGGTGGAACAAATGGTTTTCCCCAATTTTTTCTTAATTTATTTTTGTGTGCAACTAGAAGGTGGATCGCTTTTTCCTCTAGTTTCTATACTTGGAATAAAGGGGGTGCCCTTCCGCTTTAGTCGCTCGTTAAGGCTTGTTTAGAGCATATTTTTAAGTCTTAATTAGTGTTTTCGATCCTATGTGTTACATAACCGCTGACAGTGCTAATTTGGGCACCCTTAACGATTACCGTGTTTGATCAGCTGTCCCTGTTGTGTCACAACTCTATACATTTATGTTTTTTTTTCGCTGTAAATCTTTTCTACTTATCCATTAATAAAGAAGTCGAAATAAGGCGTTTCAACCAAACTTAGAACTTAAAAAACATTTAATTAAAACCAAAGTCTGGAAATAATTCACAACTTTCCCTATGGAGGATATTGCGGCTCTAAATTGTAAATTTTTGCAAATTTGCCCGCGGCCCTGAATTCAGTATCTGGTTAATTGAAGAACGGTGTTGCCGTCTTTCTGGTAGTTTAATGTAACTTTGAGAATATTTTAGTGGTTTAAAAAAAAATCAGACTGCCAACTCGATTTAATGCCGGAGTTTAGTGGGTTAAGTCGGGTGGAATTGTACAGTTGCAAGAAGTTTAAGATTTGAAAAATTGCATCTAATCTGAACAATTATATCATAGGAAGCGCTTCGTCAAACCTCTTGTTATAGTCGAATATCAGCTTTCAAAAGAGTGCTATGAGACACTTAAATGTGGTTTGCAAGTAGCTGCTTTAATATAAAATAAAGACTTGTGGCTCAAAATTTGAGAAAATTGGGAAATCGTAAGCTCCAAGTAAAACGAAACCTTTTTTTGAGCACTGAATGAAATCACTCATCACTCATGAAATTGCTAGAAGTCTCCAATTTCTTCTCAAATTGGTCTGCAATAACTTCAAGGCAATGGAACTGAGAATAAATTCACGATTCATGCAGCTGTTTCTATTTTAGAATATTGATACTTTAACTCAAAACTTGAAGTAGCTTGAAAATTGTATTCTTTAAGAAAAATCTTTTGACAACTGAAATTTTTAAAAAGCCCTAATTTTTTCCAGAATTGGCGCATAATTGCAGTGTATTTATATTGCATTCATAATTATGAACGTAGATGTGTATATTCGAAAAGACGAATTTTGACTCAAAACTTGCGAAAGTTGGAAACTCGCTCTTTCCATGCAAAAGAAAACATTTTCTCGATCACTGGATTTACTAAGAAGAATCTATTTTTTTATAATTTATATTAAGTATAAATTTGATTGACGTATCGGCCTCTATTCTAAAATAATGAAGTTTGTAGCAAGTAGTAACTTTTTAACAAGTCAAGACATTCCTGAGTTAAGAAAACATTTTTCCAATCTCTGGAATTTATCAAATGTCAAAAATTTTGTCCACAATTAGTTTTCCCTTAATTGCACCGCAATATTGTCTAAAATCTATACATTAAAAACCAAAATTTAAAATCTAGTAAATTAAAATAATACATTTACTCGAGACGCTAAAATAAACCTGTAGTATCTGTAGTAACTTAATAACTAATTGTATTTTAATGAAAAAGTTTTCAAAGCATTTACAATTGCAATAAAATATTATTCCATGAGTTTTCCTTGTTACCAAGTTTTTGATATTTAAGTTTCGCTTGCAAGTAGCTTCTTTAATGCAAAATAAAGACTTATGGCTCAACGCTTAATAAAATTGGGAAATCGTATGCACCAAGTAAAATAAAACATTCTATCGACTACTAAAATTGCTAGAAAGTCTCCAGTTTCTTCTAGAATTGGTCCATAATTAAATTAAAGCACATGAATAGAGGATAAATTCGATTCACGCAACTGTTTCTGTTGCGTGAAATATTGAATTTTTAACTTAAAACTTGAGAAAGTTTGGAAATCGTTTTCTTTAATTAAAAAAAAAATCAATTTTTTTAACCACTGGAATGTGTAAAAATCTTCAATTTCTTTCAGAATTGGCACATAATTGCAGTGTATTTATTGAGACTAGATTCATAATTAGAAACATTGCTCTGTATATTCTAAAAACCGAATTTTTTACTCAAAACTTGCGAAGGTTAGGAACTCGCTCGATCCAGGCAAAATAAATAATTTTCTCGACAACTGGAATAATTGAAAAGCCTCTATTTTTTATAATTATAATTGAGCATAAATGCAACTCACAAGTGCAAGAAATCCCTGAGTTGAGAAATCATTTTTTCAATCACTGGAATTTATAAAATGTCAAAAATTTTGCCCACAATTAATTGCCCTTTAGTTGCACCGTACTATTATTTAAAATCTAAAACCTAAGATCCAAAATATAAAATCTAGTAGATTAAAATAATACATTTACACGAAGCGCTAAAATGAACCTTAAGAATTTCTAGTACACTTTTTAGTAACTAATTGTATTTTAATAAGAATGTGTTCAAAGCATTTACAAATGCAATAAAATATAAAATATCACCTTCAAAAAAGTATCGACTTATGTGGTTTTTTAAGTTCTTTTCGATTTGAAATGATTTAGTAGTTTTTAGTCTTTTTCATTCCATGAAAATTACCTGTTACTTTTTTTTAATTAGGAGATACTTAAGTTTGGCTTGAAAAAAAATTCTTTGTTGTAAAATAAAGATTAAACACTCAAAACTTAAGAAAATTGGGGAATCGTAAGAACCAAGTCAAATGAAACATTCGACCATTAAAATTGCTAGAAAGCCTCCAGTTTCTTCTAGAATTGGTCTATAATTAAGTTAAGGCACTGGAATTGAGAATTAATTTGATTCACGTAGCTGTTTCTTTTCTAAAATATTGAACTTTTAACTCAAAACTTTAGAAAGTTTGCAAATCGTTTTTTTTAAGCAAAAAAAGTCATGTATTTTCAACCACTGGAATTTAAAAAAACTTTAATTTCTTCCAGAATCGGCATTTAATTGCATTGTGTTTATCGAGACTAGATTCTTAATTATAAGCGTAGCTGTGTATATTCTAAGAATCGAATATTTGACTCAAAACTTGCTAAAGTTGGTACTCGCTCTCTCCAAGCAAAAGAAATAATTTTCTCGACCACTGACGGATTTATTTAAAAGCCTCTTTTTTTATATTTGTATTTGAGTATAATATTGATTGACAACGCGGCTTCTATTCTAAAATTATAAAGTTTTTAACTCACAAGTGCAAAAAATCTCAGAATTTAGAAAACATTTTTTTAACCACTGGAATTTATAAAATGTCAGAATTTTTTTCTCACTAATAATTGCACTTTAATTGCATCGTAATATTGTTTAAAATCTGAAAACTTAAATCCAAAATCTAAAATCTAGTATAATAATACATTACACTAAAATGAACCTTAAATATCTCTAGTAACTCAGCAACTAATTATATTTTAATGAGAAAGTTTTCAAAGCATTTACAATTGCAATAAAATACAAAATAGCTTCTTCAAAAAGCATCAATTTGTGTGATTTTTTGAGTTCTTGTCAATTTGAAATGACTTTGGTAGCTTTCACTCTTTTTCATTGCATGAATTTTTCTTGTTACCAATTTTTTGATTATGAGGTACATAAATTTGGCTTGCCAGTATCTCTTTTAATGTAAAATAAAGACTTTTCGCTCGAAATTTAAGAAAACTGGAGAGTCGTAAGCACTAATTAAAATGAAACATTCTCACGACCACTAAATTTGCTAGAAAATCTCAAATTTCATCTCGAATTGGTCTATAGTTAAATTAAGGCACTGGAATTGAGAATAAATTCGATTCTCGTGCAAAAACTTGAGAAAGTTTAGAAATCGTTTTCTTTAAGTAAAAAAAATCAATTTTTCAACCTATGAAATTATTAAGAAATAAGAAACCTTCAATTTTTTCCAGTATTGGCATATAATTGCAGTGTATTAATTGGAATATAATTGAACTGTTTCATAATTATAATATTTCCTTCAGAATTCAAATTCAAAATTGAATGCTTCAAAAATAATCAATTTGTTTTTTTTTGAGCTTTTTTCGATTTCAAATGACTTTAGTAGTTTTTACTCTTTTTCATTCCATGCATTTGCCTTGTTACCAATGTTTTTATTATGAGGTACCTAAATTTGGCTTGCAAGTAGCTCCTTTAATGTAAAATAAAGACGTTTGAGGCAAAACTTGAGAAAATTGATAAATTGTAAACTCCAAGTAAAATGAACCATTGTGTCGACCGATATAATTAAATTAAGGCACTGGAACTGAGAATAAATTTGATTCACGCAGACGTTTCTTTTCTAAAATATTGAAATTTTAACTAAAAGCTTGAGAATATTTAGAAATCGTTTTCTTGAAGTAAAAAAAAATAAATTTTTTCAACCTGTAAAATTTTTAATAAACCTTCAGTTTCTTCCAGAATTGGCATATAATTGCACTGTAGCATAATTATAATATCTCCTTCAGAATTCAAATTCAAAATTTAATTCTTCAAAAATCATCGATTTGTGTTTTTCTTTTAGTTTTTTTTTTTCGATTTCATATGACTTTAGTAGTTTTTACTCTTTTTCATTCCATGCATTTTCCTTGTTACCAATTTTTTTATTATGAGATACCTAAATTTGGCTTGAAAGTAGCTCCTTTAATGTAAAATAAAGACGTATGGGGCAAAACTTGAAAAAATTGATAAATCGTAAACTCCAAGTAAAATTAACCATTGTCTCGACCGATATAATTAAATTAAGGTACTGGAATTGAGAATAAATTTCATTGCCGTAGCCGTTTCTTATTTAAAATATTGAAATTTTAACTAAAAACTTGAGAAAATTTAGAAATCGTTTTTTAAGTAAAAAAAATAATTTTTTTCAACCTATAACATTTTTAAGAAACCCTCAATTTCTTCCAGAATTGGCATATAATTGCAGTGTATTAATTGGCATATAATTGCACTGTTTCATATTTATAATATCTTCTTCAGAATTCAAATTAAAAATTTAATTCTTCAAAAATCATCAATTTGTGTTTTTTTTTGAGTTTTTATCAATTTCAAATGACTTTAGTAGTTTTTGCTCTTTTCCATTCCATGCATAATCCTTGTTACCATTTTGTTTTATTATGAGATAACTAAATTTGGCTTGCAAGTAGCTCCTTGAATGTAAAATAAAGACGTATCGGCTAAAACTTGAGAAAATTGATAATTCGTAAACTCCAAGTTAAATGAACCATTGTCTGGACTGATATAATTAAACTAATGCACTGGAATTGAGAATAAATTTGATTGACGCACCCGTTTCATTTCTAAAATATTGAAATTTTAACCAAAAACTTGAGAAAGTTTAGAAATCGTTTTTTTAAGTAAAAAAAAATAAATTTTTTCAACCTATAAAATTTTTAAGAAACCCTTCAATTTCTTCCAGAATTGGCATATAATTGCAGTGTATTAATTGGCATATAATTGCACTGTTTCATAATTATAATATCTTCTTCAGAATTCAAATTTAAAATTTAATTCTTCAAAAATCATCGATTTGTGTTTTTTTTGAGTTTTTGTCAATTTCAAATGACTTTAGTAGTTCTTACTCTTTTTCATTTAATGCATAATCCTTGTTACCAATTTTTCTTATTATGACATACCTAAATTTGGCTTGCAAGTAGCTCTTTGAATGCAAAATAAAGACGTATCGGCTAAAACTTGAGAAAATTGATAAATCGTAAACTCCAAGTTAAATGAACCATGGTCTGGACTGATATAATTAAATTAATGCACTGGAATTGAGAATAAATTTGATTGACGTAGCCGTTTCTTTTCCAAAATATTGAAATTTTAACTAAAAACTTGAGAAAGTTTAGAAATCTTTTTTTTAAGTAAAAAAAATAAATTTTTTCAACCTATAAAATTTGTAAGAAACCCTTCAATTTCTTCCAGAATTGGCATATAATTGCAGTGTATTAATTGGCATATAATTGCACTGTTTCATAATTATAATATCTTCTTCAGAATTCAAATTTAAAATTTAATTCTTCAAAAATCATCGATTTGTGTTTTTTTTTTTGAGTTTTTTCGATTTCAAATGACTTTAGTAGTTTTTACTCTTTTTCATTCCATGCATATTCCTTGTTACCAATTTTTTTTTATTATGAGATACCTAAATTTGGCTGGCAAGTAGCTCTTTTAATGTAAAATAAAGACGTATGGGCTAAAACTTGAGAAAATTGATAAATCTTAAACTCCAAGTTAAATGAACCATTGTCTGGACCGATATAATTAAACTAAGGCACTGGAATTGAGAATAAATTTGATACACGCAGACGTTTCTTTTCTAAAATATTGAAATTTTAACTAAAAACTTGAAAAAATTTAGAAATCGTTTTCTTTAAGTAAAAAAAATAAATTTTTTCAACCTATGAAATTTTTAATAAACATTCAATTTCTTCCAGAATTGGCATATAATTGCACTGTTTCATAATTACAAGATCTCCTTCAGAATTCAAATTCAAAATTTAATTCTTCAAAAATCATCGATTTGTGATTTTTTTTTTGAGTTTTTTTCGATTTCAAATGACTTTAGTAGATTTTACTCTTTTTCATTCCATGCATTTTCCTTGTTACCAATTTTTTTACTATGAGATACCTAAATTTGGCTTGAAAGTAGCTCCTTTAATGTAAAATAAAGACGTATGGGGCAAAACTTGAGAAAATTGATAAATCGTAAACTCCAAGTAAAATGAACCATTGATTGTCTCGACCGACATAATTAAACTAAGGCACTGGAATTGAGAATATATTAAATTTTAATTAAAAACTTAAGAAAGTTTAGAAATCGTTTTCATTATGTAAAAAAAAATAAATTTTTTCAACCTATAAAATTTTTAAGAAACCCTCAATTTCTTCCAGAATTGGCATATAGTTGCAGTGTATTAATTGGCATATAATTGCACTATTTCATAATTATAATATCTCCTTCAGAATTCATATTCAAAATTTAATTCTTAGAAAATTATCGATTTGTTTTTTTTTGAGTTTTTTTTCGATTTCAAATGACTTTAGTAGTTTTTACTCTTTTTCATTCCATGCATATTCCTTGTTATCAATTTTTTTTTTATTATGATATACCTAAATTTGGGTTGCAAGTAGCTCTTTGAATGTAAAATAAAGACGTATGGGCTAAAACATGAGAAAATTGATAAATCGTAAACTCCAACTTAAATGAACCATTGCCTGGACGGATATAATTAAATTAATGCACTGGAACTGAGAATAAATTTGATTGACGCAGCCGATTATTTTATAAAATATTGAAATTTTAACTAAAAACTTGAGAAAGTTTAGAAATCGTAAACTCCAAGTAAAATGAACCATTGATTGTCTCGACCGATATAATTAAACTAACGGCATTGGAATTGAGAATATATTGAAATTTTAACTAAGAACTTGAGAAAGTTTAGAAATCGTTTTCTTTAAGTAAAAAAAAATAAATTTTTTCAACTTATAAAATTTTTAAGACACCCTTCAATTTCTTCCAGAATTGGCATATAATTGCACATTATTATATTCAGAATTCAAATTTAAAATTTAATTCTTCAAAAATCATCGATTTGTGTTTTTTTTTTGAGTTTTTTTTGATTTCAAATGACTTTAGTAGTTTTTACTCTTTTTCATTCCATGCATATTCCTTGTTACCAATTTTTTTTTATTATGAGATACCTAAATTTGGCTTGCAAGTAGCTCTTTTAATGTAAAATAAAGACGTATGGGCTAAAACTTGAGAAAATTGATAAATCGTAAACTCCAAGTTAAATGAACCATTGTCTGGACCGATATAATTAAACTAAGGCACTGGAAATGAGAATAAATTTGATTCACGCAGACGTTTCTTTTCTAAAATATTGAAATTTTAACTAAAAACTTGAGAAAATTTAGAAATCGTTTTCTTTAAGTACAAAAAATAAATTTTTTCAACCTATGAAATTTTTAATAAACCTCCAATTTCTTCCAGAATTGGCATATAATTGCACTGTTTCATAATTACAATATCTCCTTCAGAATTCAAATTCAAAATTTAATTCTTCAAAAATCATCGATTTGTGTTTTTTTTTTAGTTTTTTTCGATTTCAAATGAGTTTAGTAGATTTTATTCTTTTTCATTCCATGCATTTTCCTTGTTAGCAATTTTTTTATTATGAGATACCTAAATTTGATTTGCAAGTAGCTCCTTTAATGTAAAATAAAGACGTATGGGGCAAAACTTGAGAAAATTGATAAATCGTAAACTCCAAGTAAAATGAACCATTGATTGTCTCGACCGATATAATTAAACTAACGGCATTGGAATTGAGAATATATTGAAATTTTAACTAAGAACTTGAGAAAGTTTAGAAATCGTTTTCTTTAAGTAAAAAAAAATAAATTTTTTCAACCTATAAAATTTTTAAGAAACCCTCAATTTCTTCCAGAATTGGCATATAATTGCAGTGTATTAATTGGCATATAATTGCATTGTTTCATAATTATAATATCTTCTTCAGAATTCAAATTTAAAATTTAATTTTTCAAAAATCATCGATTTGTGTTTTTTTTTTAGTTTTTTTCGATTTCAAATGACTTTAGTAGTTTTTACTCTTTTTCATTCCATGCATATTCCTTGTTACTAATTTTCTTTTATTATGAGATACCTAAATTTGGCTTGCAAGTAGCTCTTTTAATGTAAAATAAAGACGTATGGGCTAAAACTTGAGAAAATTGATAAATCGTAAACTCCAAGTAAAAAGAACCATTGACTCTACCGATATAATTAAATTAAGGCACTGGAACTGAGAGAAAATGTGATTCCAGCAGCCGTTTCTTTTCTAAAATATTGAAATTTTAACTAAAAACTTGAGAAAGTTTGGAAATCCTTTTCTTTAAGTAAAAAAAAAATCAATTTTTTCCACCTCTGGAATTTTTTAAGAAAACTTAAAATTGCAGTGTATTAATTGGCATATAATTGCAGGGTTTCATAATTATAAACGAAGCTGTGTATATTTTAAAAAACGAATTTTTGACTCAAAACTTGCTAAAGTGAAAACTCGCTCTCTCCAAGCAAAAAAAACATTTTATCAACCACTGGATCTATTAAAAAGCCTCTATGTTTAATTATAATTGTAGGTGAGTGTAAATTTGATTGATTCCATTAAAAATTATGAAGTTTTTAATTCACAAGTGCAAGAAATCCCTGAGTTGAGGAAACACTTTTTCAATCACTGAAATTTATAAAATGTACAAAAATGTTTTCACAATTAATTACCCTTTAATTACAGCGTAATATCGTCTGAATTCTAAAATCCAGAATTTAAAATCTAGTAAATTAAAATAATACATTTACACGAAACGCTAAAATGAATATTGATTATCACTAGTAACTTATTAACTAACTGAATTTTAATGCGAAAGTATTCAAAGCATTTACAATTGCAATAAAAGACAAAATATCTTCTTCAAAAGGCATCGTTTTTTGTGTTTTTTTTTCTATTTCAAATGACTTTAGTAGTTTTTACTCTTTTTCATTTCATAAATTCTTCCTTGTTACCAATTTTTTTATTATGAGTTACTTAAATTGGGCAATCAAGCAGCTCCTTTAGTGTAAAATAAAGACTTATGGCTCAAAACCTGAGAAAATTGATAAATCGTAAACTCCAAGTAAAATTAATCATTTTTTCGGCCGATATAATTAAATTAAAGCACTGGAATTGAGAATAAATTTGATGTACGAAGCTGCTTCTTTTCTAAGATATTGAAATTTGAACTCAAAACTTTTTCTACCACTGGAATTTTTAAGAGACCTTCAATTTCTTCTAAAATTGGTGTATAATTGCGGTGCATGAGTTTAGATTCTTAATTATATACGTATTATACATTCATTTATTTTTGTCATACCTTTGAAACCTTATTTTTTTTTTATACCCATCTCCTTTTAGCACATGTTGAGAAGATACGATCAAAAATGTCAAAGTCAAATTTACAACCCATGTTTGACGACAATAATAACTGAGCAGCTTATAGCTATGCATATTCTGTACACGACTTTTTGACTCAAACGTGCGAAAGTTGCAAACTCGCTCTCTCCAAGTAAAAGAAAATCATGTCTTGACCATTGGGTTTATTAAAAAAAAAAATTATAATTGCAATTGAGCATAAATTTGATTGGCATAGCTCTTTCTATTCTAAAAGTATGAAATTTTAAATTCACAACTGTAAGTTGTTTGAAGAAACACTTTTCAACCACTAGAATTTTTAAAAGTCAAAACTTTGTTCACAATTAATTTTCCATTAATTGTACTTTCATATCGTCCAAAAATAATACCAATATAACTAATATTAAGATAATACATTTAACCGGATATATGAAACGCTAAAATGAAACGTAAGTAACACTAGCAGCTTAGTAATAGTAACTAATTGTACCTCTAATGAAAAAACTTCACCTAGAAGACTACGAATTTTTGACAGAAAAGGATGACATAATCAAAGTTAGTAAACTTTTGTTCTTTCATATTTTTTTCACATTTCACAACCAACTAGATGACATTTTCAATAAACACTGCCTATTAATTTGAAAGTTTTTGAGGCCCTTGCAACAATTTACAAAACATCTTCTTTAAAAAGCATCAATTTGTGTGGTTTTTGAGTTCTTTTTCGATTTGAAATATCTTTAGTATTTTTTCCTTTTTTTCATTCCACGTATTTTCCTTGTCATCAATTTTTATTAAATCTTGTTTACTTTTATAAGTGCAAGGCATTTACATGTGCTAAAGACAGCTTTCAGCTTTCTTCGGTCTTTACCTTCTTAGAATGCCCCATTATTTATAAGGACAAATTCGAGGCACTTCTTCAGCCCTATATTTGGGATAACTCTCAGTTTCTTGTTTCTCGATAATTTGCCCATTTCACAACGTTAAGTAATTCTCCTCTGTGATCAGGAATTATTACATTTTGTTCGGCAAATAAAACACTTACTTGCAGTATTTTTCTAGTTTGATTTGCGCAGTGAAGTGAGTGAAGTTAAATATACAAAAATCATTTTCCTTTAAAGGAAAAAAAGAATTTGAAGTTGCAAACTATAACCGTTTGTTCCTATCTAAGTAAAAAAAATATCTCGTTACGTCACTCGTTTAGGATATGTTGAAGTTTCGACTGTACGTCCAGTCTTCCTCAGGGCTATCAGTCTCAAAAGACCGTGTGCCTAGTATAATTGTTGAAAAAGCTGGAGCATGTCTAAAACACAATAACAAACTATTTTGTTTAAAAATATATCCTCCTTAACAATCGAAGCCATAATAACGTCTAGTGTCGTTAATGTACCCATAAAAGCCTATTTGCATGTTTAAATAGGTTGTCATAACAGCACACGAATATAAGCCAGTATCGACTTACTGCGATTAGAAAGTTTTAATTGCGCCCCTCTTTATTGTTTCACAGTTTCGATGACGGCTTGATTACGCTGCTCCCAGTAGTTTCCCAATAAAAACTTCCGAGGAAGTTCAGAAGAAACTTAATAGCGTCTCTAATGTAAGCAAACAGGTCTTAAAATGGTAACGATGCATTTCAAATTAGAAACTGCCCTCATATTGCTCTGAAAGCTTCCGGGTATTGATTTTTGCTGGATTCTTTAAAGACCCATACAAAAAGGATGATACGATTATTAATCAACGGATGAAAATTAAAGCAACATTGTGCTCCATTCCCTATGGCAGTATCAACATAATTCATCCTGCATTGTTTTACTAGAGATAAAAATTGAGAGTAATAAATTTCAACCGTCTTAAGACGAAGTTTATTCTACAATAAACAGTCCTCTTATTACTGAAATTTCTGATGTTTTGTGTCAAGAGGGGGCTATAAATTTGAGCCGTTTACATTACAATTTATTACAGTGATTTTTATGTTGTGTTTGTTCTCCATTCATTACGTGGCCTGTGTGCCATCCTCATTGATGGGTGTTTTAAATATTAATAAACCGGCAGAGATAAGAGAACGTTCATTATAATAATAGTGAGAAATAGTTGTATTTCCGCTCAAGATAATAGTGTGATAACCCTATATAGGGGCGTAGCAAGTGTGTCAAAGATGGCTTCCTGAGAACTTCAAAATGTCAAATTATTTTATTAACATCGTTACAAAATACGGGGTGATCATTATAAAACGTCATCTCTCGTCAGCTATGATTTTTTGATAGCAAAGAAGAGGGTTATAAAGGCACGTCGTAACTTGACTCGCCATTTACTATTTGTCACTGTGACTTGCTGACATTTGTCACTTACTTATTAGCTGTCAGTTCGGGTGACAGCACTAGACAGGTCTGAGCGTATTCCCATCCTTACTTTCTTATCGAGAAAACAAAGGATGAGGATACTTTCAAAGTGCTCTGGGGCCGTCAGTGGTACATGAAAGGAACAAACCCTAAAATAGTATTTTGTGCAACTAATGTCGAAAATTGTACTTTTCATATGAGTCTGACGGTTTGGACACGAGTGGTAGGCGAGTGACACATCGTCACAAGAGTGTGAAGAGTGATTTCCGTACATGTTGCACACTATACTTTTTCTACGACTGCGACTTTGCTCCATACCTGTTATAAAATATATGCAAGGGGTGAGCAAAGCAATCAGAAGCGTGTGCAAATGGATTTGCACACGCTTCTGTATGAGATCGTGCTCAATGCGCACTTTGCACACGCTGTTTACAATGTGTGATTTTCAACGGCAGTTAGTAGTGTGCTTTGTTCATCTTCGAGGCAGTCGTAGAAAAACGGTTTTCCAGACCTAGGCTTGACAGCTGTCAAAAAGCCCTGCGCTTTTTCTATTGACATTTGACCATTTCAGAATTAGGTCTTTTGAGATGGGGGCTCCTCAACAGGGCTGTTAAACCTATCAAATCAAAAACGGAACTTAAGTCCCAATTACAAATTTCGCTTTTTAAATACCGTAAAATGGGGATAATCGAGCGGCGGCGCCGGCGTGGGGGTATTTGGGTTTTTATGCAAAAACTTTTGCGAATTTCTGGTAAAAAAAAAACAGCGACGTATTTAACTGTTTGAAGACTGCAGATAGGTCACTCTCAGCGCACGTTCACTAACGCTAAGCGAGAAAAGAACTTCCTTCCTTGTCGCTCTCCGCGAAGAAGACTTAGCAAAAGCATTAAGAGCGGTGGAAAGGGGTGTCATGATCCAGGCAGTGCCTTCCAGAAAGTACAAAGTGCCTGACAGTACAATTGTGGTGAAAATATAAAACAAGTCTCTGCAGGGCGGCCTACGTTATTTTCTATAGAAAGACTTTTGTTAAATATAGTATAGTATTATATAGTATAGTATTAGTTTTCCGTGCGACAGCCTGAAGATTAAAAAACAGTATGCCTGGTAAAAAAATGGGCATTAAAAATTATGGAAGGAATAAGAAAGTATTGTCTTCGAGATATTGTGGCAACCTACCTAATCAAAGAGCAGCAGTTTCTGAAGAAGGCCTAGATATCTTTTTTGAAAGTTACGTTCCGGAAGTTGAGGGAATCACATCTGATTGGATCGTCAATTATGGCGAAACAAACCTCACTGTCGATCCTGAATCAAAGAAGTTTATTTGCAAAAATAAGATGTCCAAGGAGGATACTTAATGCAACCAAAACATCGAAAAACAGTTCCTGATGGGCAGGAAAATAAAATTCCAGGAGTTAGCTGGATGCGCATGTTTCGCCAACGTCACTCAGATTTGTTTTGAGAAAAGCTGAGGCCACAAGTATATCCCGTTCAACAGCATTTAACAAGTTTACGGTGCAGGAATTATTTATTAATTATAAAAAAGTATTAGAAAGAGGAGCTTTTCTTCCCCATCAAATATGGAATGCTGATGAAAGCGGATGCTCAACAGTCCATGTGCCTCCAAAAATAATTGCAATAATAGGAATTAAACAAGTAGGAACCATGACATCTGGGGAGCGAGGTTCCAATGTCATAATAATTGCAGCAGTTAATGCTGTAAGAAACTCAATTTCTCCATTGTTTGTGTTTCCTAGAGTTCACTTCAAAGACTTCATGTTAAAAGGTGCTCCACCGGGATCTGTCGGAGCTGCTAATCGCAGTGGTTGGTCAAATGAGGATATCTTTTTTTTCAGTTTGTTCTTCATTTTATCAAACACGTAAAAACCATCTATAGAGGAACCCCATATTTAATATATGACAACCACGAATCCCATACCTCCCTTAAAGTGATCAACAAAGCCAAAGAAGTAGGACTCTATTTATTGACAATACATCAACACTCCAGCCTTTGGAACAGTTTTTGGTCCATTTAAGAGTTATTACCATAAAGCAATGAATGACTGGATGAGCCCACCTGGAAACGTTGGTAAACCTGTGTCGATTTATGATGTTGCTGAAATAGCGGGAAAGGCGTTTGAATGCCGAAAAATATCGTTAGCGGCTTCAAAGTGTCTGGCATCTTTCCTTTAAATGAAGAAATTTTTGATGATTCAGAACTTCTCTCGTCTTATGTTTCTGACCGCCCGTTACCAGATGTGGAAATGCGATATCAGACGTCAGGATCACCAATACCAGGGGCCAGTTCAACTCAAGATTGTTCATTATTAAATGAAAATCAAGGCTGCAAAGTCACCCCTAAGATGATTCGACCCTTCCCTAAGGCTGAGGCGCCAAAACCTGTTGCAAGGAAACGGAAGAACGGAAAATCGCTCATATTAACGAACACACCAATCAAGGATGAATTTGAATTGCAAAATGAATGCTTCAGTTCAACATGAAAATTCTGATGATGAGAGGGACCAAAAGTTAGAACTTGGTGACTATATTTTGGTAAAATGTAGTGGAGAAAAAACTCAACTGCACTTTGTCGCCTGTGATACAAAGATACCTGGAACTCATCTAGAAGTGAAGTTTCTCAAAAAAATGCAAAAGACTGATAACTTTGTTTGTGTCGAAGGCAGTGAGTTGTTCATAGTTGAAAAAAGTGACGTTATTCTTAAGCTTCCACCACCAGTTCCAATTGGCGGAACTAAAAGATGCAGAAACCTTCTTTATTTTAACATTTGTTTAAAAAATTATGCAATGGGTTAAATTTATGTGTACAAAAAGTTTTCGAAATAAAAAAAAATAGGTTTTGTAAAATATTAATACTGTTCTTTGGTACATTCCCGCATATCCATTGGTACAACCTGTAAATGTAACCAGGGACACCCTGTCACTGTACTATATTATCAGTAGTTACTGAAAAACCAAAATTTAGTTTTAGTCTATACAATAATTTGTGTTGTACTAGATCAATATAAGCCTAATGATACCGTTCAAAACAAGAAAAAAATATTTTTTTGAGGTTAGGAAGAAACATTAAAAATAAGCGTCCCTAGGTGCAACACCTATGCTGGTGTGGCGGAGGGCACTTTATTGCCGCCATATGTTTTGTACCATCCTGAGCATTTATGGGACAACTACTTTTTTTTGAGCGGATTAGGTAAATGTTTTTATGCACTATCCGGAGGGCCTTTGGTGTCAGCGATGTCATTCGGCCTCCGAGTGTAGGACTCCTCAAAGCAATTTTCTTTGAGGCTACCCACTAAAATCCCTTGCCGTTGGATCGCTAGAAGAACCCTCTTCAGTAGCAGCGACACCACTCTGTAGAGTCACTCCTCCAGAAGGGATAGAAGTTGAGGTGTGCTTCTCTACCATGCTTTTCTTTCGCCCTGAGTACTTCCATTATGTAGCTTTCGTATTTGTTCCATTTGTCTCTAGATGTAGTCATTTGTTCCACCAAAGTTTCCGTATTCACCTCATTTTCCAACTGCAGAAGATTTCTTTGATTCTCCAACCTAGAGCAGAAGAAGAGACTGTGCTCTGCCGTGTCATCCTCGTCAGTTATACAGTAATGGCAGTTCTTACGCGTTTTGCCAATTCGATCTGTGTAATAGTAAAAGCTATCAGATCGCTAAAGGCTTGTGTTGTGTAATAGTTTACACGCCTATTTTTACACTTTATCCATATCTGTATGCTTTGAATAAGTTTTTTTGTCCATTGGGCCCTTAGAGTTTCAGCCTCCCATCTACTCTGCCATCCAAGGTTACCTCTCTGAGGTCCCGTTGTTGTTTTCCGAGTTGACCAATTTCGTTTTTTCTGGACCGAGCTGTAAGTTTCTTTCATTAAGCTATATACATATTTTTCTAATCGACCTAGTGGTAGCATCGACTAGTTCATACTATCTGTGGGGTTCACCGGTAGGGCTATATCATCCGCATAGCCAATCACTTCAACATTATTTGAACATATCTCTTCTCCGGAAGTTGATTAACACTATGATTCTTACGTGACCCAAGCGTTATTTAGGTCATTGTCGCAGTAAATATTTTAGCCTCTTTTGTAAATTGTGCCTACCATAATTACCTTTCTGACACGCTTCTTAAAAATGAATCGATGTCAGTTAATTGTGAAACTGGAAACTCGGGTAACTGAAATTTTAAATAATAATAGTCCAGAAAATATCTTATCCGTTGCACATGAAATGAATTCTACGGGAATAAATTCAACAATCCCAAATTCGTCAGAAGTGACCATTCTAAATGTAACCAGTTCTGTCACAATGGGTCGGTATTTTTGTTAATTCTTTATAGCTAAACTCATTTTAACCATACTGATTGGAGTAATTTCATTGATAGAGACTTGCCTTCCACTGGCAGTAATGTTTCACCTAATATTACTAAACAGAAGTCATTAACAAAGTATAAACTACGGAAGGTTTCCAACCCGATGTGTCTGGAATCAAGTGATTCAGAAGACGAAGAAAAGATCTGGGGTGAAGATTGTGATAACTACGTTTTATCAGAGAGTAATTCAACTTCCTCTTCGGAATATGAAAACAGTAAACAATTTCCGCTAGCCACGACTGCAAACGACTCCCAAGCAAGCAATACCACGCCTACCAAAAAAGGAAAAAAGAGACCAAGAAAGCCAGAAGAATGAAAAAAAAAACAAAATTATTAAGAAATTCTGGGAAAAGTTATACTTCAAGAACTGGAAAAGCAGTCAAAGAAAGGGTGGTGGGTTCGCCTTGTTGTTGCATGCTCAAATGCTTACAGAAATTATCCGACAAATGCAGGACTGAACTTTTCCAAAACTAATGGGATTTAGCCTCACTTCAACGGCAACGTGATTTCTTGACTTCATGTATACAGCCGTTGCAATTGAAATATCGTCGCATATCCACGAATTCTGATGCCCAAGGAGGCAGAAATGTGCGTTTTATTTGATGAATGACGGGACTAAAATTCGCGTGTGCAAGCCCTTTCTGCTAAATACTTTTGGAATCACGGAAAGAACTATGCGTACCATGATACAATCAAGGGCTTCTGGTTCAGGCATAGTACCGGACGACAAAAGGGGAAGTCATGGCAAGCATTTGAAAACTGACCATGAGGTAATTGCTTCAGTAAGAACCCACATAAACTTGATACCACGTGCGAAGAGCCACTATCAAAGAACGAAGACGTCTAGAGAATTTATCGATGGCGGATTGTCTATAGCTGAGATGCACAGGCACTATAAAAGTGAGAGAGCCGCTCAAGAAAGACCTGCAGCAAATCATGACAGCTATGCTCGCATAGTTAATACAGAATTCAATATTGGATTTTTCGTCCCTAAAGAAAGACCAGTGTGATTTGTGTGAAGCATTCAAAAATGCTACAGATGACGACAAAGATGAGTTGGTAAGTGGGTACCAGCTTCATCAGGAGGAGAAACAATTAAGTCGAGTTGAGAAGGCGACTGATAAGGAGAAGGCCAAAGAGGAAGGATCTAACATAATTTTAGCGTCGTACGATCTACAGGCAGTTTTGCTAGTACCAATGGGCCACACCTCTGGTCATAGTTATTAAAGTTATTTTCTACGACTTATTGAAGAACTAGGAACAACTCGCCCAGGTAGCGACATCATCTTTTACTCTGATAATTGTTGCGGTCAGCAAAAGATTAGGTAAAAGATATGTTTCATAATATTCCTTGTAGCAATGTATTTCTACGCAGTTGAGAAATTTAATATAAATTCTATCACCCACAAATCCCTGATTAGAGGCCACACGCAAAATGAAGGAGATGCCTTCCATAGTGTATTTGAACGATCGTTAAAAAAATCTAAGAAATCGGGGCCATGGTATGTACCTGATCAGTTGGCGTCTATGATCCGTAATTATAAGAAAAAAAATCCACTTATTTTAAAGGATCTGGCTTACAACAACTTTGTGGACCTAAAAGCTCTTGAATGGATGAAATTGGCTTCAATTCGCAGAAGAATATGAACGGTGAACAGATGAAACTGAGTGACATTAAAGTAAAAAAAAGCGTTGCACCGTTTCAAACTAGACAAAATTTACCGTGTAACAAGTCTTATTTATTATCCTAAAGGTAATTGCCATGCGTCATTTTTGCATAGAGGGAATTCCATTCCTTTAAAGTCGGTTCCTGAAATTTCACTAATTAACACTTGCGTCTCTATTCTTCCGGAGAAGCAATATGTCCTTGAGTATTTTGTCATATTGGAAATTCCAAAGTAATGGGCCCGAAACTAAACCCTGGGGTATGCCTGCCATCATGTCAAAGTTGTAATTTTCATCTATTATGATATTTCGGCTTCTAAAGTAAGCAAGTACTAAGTTTGTTAGATAGTCTGAAACTCTTCTTTTTTTCAGTGCGTTAATAATAACACCCCATAACACACTGTTGCAAAAGCGTTTTTAATGTCCAAGGTGACCAAGACGCACTAATGCTCACCCCTTGTTCTTTGTGCTTTGATTTCCCTCACTCGCTCCAGACTGCGTCCATGGCATTTAACGTTGACATTCCTTTCCGGAAACCATTATGTTTTCAGTCAGGCCTTGATGATATGATATTTATGGGACACCTGGAAGGAGAGAGGACCATTGGGTACCCGCTAAAATCAATCAAAAAATGGTTGGTTTGAGGCCTTTTGTTTCAATGATTCATCGTTCCTTATTTTTTACTTCATCATCTTTTCTTATTTTTGAACAAAGCCGGGAAAGAAAGCTTTAATAGGAGATAATCTCTCGTCACATTTTTCCAGAGAAATTATTGAAAAGTGTGAAGAAATGGGTATACACTTCATTTGTTTGCCTCCTAAATCCACCCATATAATGCTGCCGTTAGATGTAGCGTACCTACGCAACGCTCAAGAGGTATTGGCGCGACATATTAACCGACTGGAAAAAAAACAGAGGAATTTCGCCTGAATGCCTGTCTAAGGGCAAATTCCCGGCCCTGCTTTTGAAACTTCATCAGAAGCTAGAACTGGTAAATAGAGGATCTTAAAATTTGATAGTGAATTTCCGGAAAACTGGGCTATTTCCTGTAGATCATACGAAGCCAAAGAAAGATGACCAGGTAAATCAGAACCAAGAAGATGTCAGTGGAAGGGTATCGGAGGTTGTGACACGGAGGTGCTAAACGACATGCCACCTGAAAACCTGGTCCGCTAAAAAGAAGGAGGAAAATTAATGTGCCCCTATTAATAAGCATATCCGCGGAGTATTTTCAACGGCCCTTAACTTCAAATCTTACATCAGAAACCAGCTCGCAGAGTAGCGAAGAGAGTATTCGGACTTTTGAACCCGATATTCCTTCCACTAGTTGCGTCCCTGCCGAGCCATCTGTTGGGGAGTGGCTTTTAGTGAGGTACCGCAGGAAGAAAATGGAAAAACATTTTATTGGGACGATTAAGGAAATATGTGAAGAAGAATCTGTTAAGTTGTTACAAGTTTTCTTTTCCGAAAACTTGTAAAAAAAAAATTTAAAATTCCGAAAAAGGAGTTTAATTTTGTGGAAAACAAAGATGAAGACTACGTTACCAAAGATATAATAATACGAATCCAGAAAAATCCGGTTATGAAGGGAACGGAAAACGCTCAATGAGGATTTTAAAGGCTTAGTTTTTTTAATATTAGTCTTCCATTTTGTGGTTTATTATTATTTTTTTTAAATTACCAAAAAAAGCTGTGTTTTTTTGGTTCCTACTTAGTGTTAATATTAAAGAACATATCTTTTTTTTTATTTTTTTTCATTAAATACGTTTTTTTTTCAAGCGGACTAAAAGTAAGTCATTTGTTTTCACCATACGCACACCTAAAGTGGACTTTCTAATCCTGAGACCAAAGAAGTAGCACAAAATTCCTAGGCAGTAAAAGCAAAGTTAAAAATCACCGCTATTGTCATGGTGGCGCATATATAAACCATTTTCATTCACCAAAATTATTTGAACACTAGATAACACCCATATTCGTACTAGTTAATATACTACAAACGTCAATCTTTCCCCACGGATTAAAAGTGCAGCTTCTAGTGACCTATGGAAACCAAGATTAGGCTCACTGCTTGCTAATGCGCACATTCTTCTGCGCAAGACATATGCGGAGGACACGCCCACTAAGAAAGTTGCGTTTTCGGCCGGTCGCCCTAGTGCGCTCTCGTAGCATTCTCATCCTTCTATTCGCAATGTGAAAACAAAGGATGGTAGTAATGTCGCAGCGCACAGAGCAGTCTACCGAAAACTCTAGAAGAACAAAAGTTTGAGGTTAGGCCAACTCTGAGTGCTTCTTGACATGAAAAGAAAGTTTGTAATAACTCAGGCCCTATCCACTCTTATTACCCAACTTGGTTTGCAATTTGCTTTTATTCCAACTCGCAAGATGGCGCTCGGCCGGCGCTTGTTGGGTTGCGTCCCCATGAATTTCGTCCATTCCCGACGGCCAACTTCAAAATGGCTACCGAACTGTCAAAATTTGAAGTTTTGGAATTTGAAATTTTTTAAGTATTGTAGGTTTTTAAGGCGATAAAGTTAAATAAAGTATATAAAAGTGATAAAAAGTGAGTTGGTGTTGTGCTGCGTTTAAAAATATTTAAGGTAAGCTATAAATTACTTATTACTGGGTTAATACGTTTCACTCGTACGCGGACAGGATTGATCATCCATTGGGTACCTAATACGCTTTTTTTCTAATAGAAAAAAGGTGCCTTACGTAGTATATAAAATTAAATTTTTCCACAATCTCGTACGAATAAGTATACAGTATAAAGACCATAAATATAAAGTACCACTATCATCATTCGCGCACAAAATTTCCTTAATAATATTCCATATTTTATTAGGTATCTACATAATTTGGCGAAGGACAAATCTTGTTGGGAGCGGCAGTTGTCACATAGTACCTACATATATTGACTATTGTTATATTAATATTCTTTATATTGTAAAAGTAAACCTTTTGTATAAATTACAAAGAGAAGCAACATAAGCTGATTGTATGATATTTCAGATTGTCGAAATGCCGTCTACGATTAGATGTTGCGTTTCTACGTGTTGGGGAAGCCCTGAACCAAAACATCGATTTCCCAATTCACAAAAATACGGTCACAAAAATAAAGTCTTGTCGGAAGTGAGAGCATGTTCACAATGGAACGTCAAAAAGTATATAATAACTTTCCAGAATGTTCACTAAACACCAATTGCTGGGAATAAATTACTGATTTTTTGAAATATTATGTTTATAATAATATGTTATTCACCATAGCCTTTAAAGCCCTCATAGGGCAAAATGTTGCAGACATAAACTTAGAGGTACCTGTGAAAAATATTTATTGATTTTATTGAAGATTTGTTTGTCATAGGTGATGTTTTAATGCATTTTCCTACCATATACTTCCTACCGTCTACTTCAATTTAATCTCAAATCTCAAATCACTCAACATTTTGGTTTGTGAAGCAACTACTTACTAAACACCAACGAGCATATAATTCTTTTAGGTGATAATACATATAATTATTGAATGCTCTTTGCTACACGCGTGCCGTAAGTAGGAACCTGGCAAACTAAGATATCATCTGATTTGAGATTTTCATAAATTGGCACTTGAAAACTAACCTGAACAATGGCGGCAAATATTTAAATTTAACAATCCTCTGCCATCTAGCGACGTACGAGTGAACTAACAAAATTATTATGAATCTACTTATGATTAGTTAAGCGCGCCATCTCTCGACCCTAGCTTCAATCTTGAGCTTTTATTCCTTCCCGAGAAATGGCGCTGTAATACGAACCAAATTTTTAACACGGGAGTTGACGTTCTATTTTAGCTCAGTTTTATGGTAATAACGAAGGATCGAAGATTTGCTTTTTTGATTATAAGCTCGTATTTGTTTTAAAACAAATTAGTGTAATAAGTAATAAATACTCATCGGGCGGCTTGCAACATGGCTTGGTGGTAGTGAAAGTGGACCGTTTCCGTCAAAGATCGCGTAGGTTCAAATACTTTGTCCTACAATAACACCAAGACTATCAAGTGTATTGTGTATTGATTTCTTGATACCTGACTCGTAAGCCAAGGCAAGAAAGGGCGACAAAAGACTATCAAGTGTATTATGTATTGATTTCTTGGTACCTCACTTGTAAGCCAAGACAAGGAAAGACGCCAATATTTTATAGAATGGTTAGACGTTTTCTGAACATGAAAATGGTGAGTAATGGCTCTTTTTGAGGTTTTATGATTATAATTAATTAAATTAAATTACATTATTATGGTTTTATTATCAATATCAACTACTGACTAATGTGTAAATGTTACGCGCGTACCCGCCCAAAAAAAAACCTAAAAAGTTAGGTTAACTGCAAATGACGTTGAAAGCATTACGTCATTGTCATGTGTAAATTATATTCAGGAATATAACAGAAGCTTATTTTAAATAAATTATGAGTTTTTAGTTTTTTCTTATACCACACCATGCTAATTTGCCAAGTTAACTAATAACTCAAACATTTTAGCAACTAAAACCAATTCTTAGTATTTTTTATATTGATATAATACATTATTAGATATTTTATATTTCGGCGAAAACTTAATAAAACATAAAGCTTGGCATCGTCGATTTTTCAAAATTAAGGGGCGGAGCTTGCCAGCCGCGCATGCGCTTTTGTTGCCACTGAGCCGGACTTTTTCGGGCTGAACTTTTTAATGGTACGTTATAATTATATGTCAATTATTATTTATATGATATCACCAGATAAACCGATCTGAGTGTATTGCCATCTTTACATTCTTACTGAAAAAACAAGGGATAGGAATACTCTCAGAGCGCTCGAGAGCACCACCCGAAACCGTTATTAGTCGAAATCGCATAGGTTCTCGAATTCTGAGTTCGTCTGTTAAATGTCATGCGCGTCATCATATTTATCTGTCAATGTGATTTTTATTAATTTAGTATTGATAACAATGCTACAAATTTATAATTTACCATAACCATTGGTTATGATTTATTACCATTAAAACCATTGAACATTGAAAACCACTATTCTAATACATTCTATTTATTTTACAAATAATATACACCACTAATTGGGTAAATACTTAAATCGTAAATCCCTAGACCCTCTTAAAGAGGATGAGAGAAAATTGCAAAACTGAATCACTCTGAACTAGACTTCTTATTTCTTGCATGCTTAAAAAAAAGTATATGTTATTCGGAGTAATAGTAGATAATGTCACTAGGAGTAAAAGTGGGTCTTTTCGTGCTGAGCCCAGAGATTGAAACTGGGCGAAGCACCTAACAGGCACGAAATTTAAATGTGTTTTAAATTTCTCTCCTGTTACATGTGGTCTGTTAGTGTCTTTTCATGTTTTATTGACGTTCCCAATGGTTTAGTTGTAAATTGACTGCCTGTGATTGACTGGCATACTTGACTCCTCGTTCTTGGCTTCCCTTCTTTTGACGAATAAGTTTCACTTTTGGATTGCATACGCTAGTTTTGGGCGCTGATGATGGCCTTTGTGCCGAAACCGGTCCGCCAATAAAGGATTTTAAAGAAAATTGCACGAAGTATATACTCTCCCACACCTACTTTACTTTTACTGCCTAGGCCTTTTTTTGCTACTTTTTTGGTCTCAGGATTAGAAAGCCCATTTTAGGTGTGCGTATGGAGAAAACAAATGATGTACTTTTACTCCGCTTGAAAAAAAAAGGTCTCTTTTGTGCTTCGCCCAGTTGCAGGCCGCAGCGTCAATCTCTGGGCTCAGCATGAAAAGACCCACTTTTACTCCTAGTGACATAATCTACTATTTTTATACATCAGGTTTTTTTTATTAATTTTTGGCCCTCACTTATATCCACGAGTGGCAATATTTGACTTTTAGGCACTTTTAAACAGCCTACCCACATTGCCCCACTTCGCGAGTTATTTGGGCGGACACTAAACACATTTTTTTCAACGACCTCCGTTGATTATCAACGGAACTCGTCTTTTCATTCATTTAGTAGATCTAGTAAGCACTACCACGATACAAAGTATAACTTAGATATACTAAAAATTACCAATGCCACACCGAAAAAACACTAAAAACTCAACCAAATAATCCCGTTTTGAAAATTTGCCTCTCACGAAATAGACATCAGAGTGACGAGCGCGCTCTAGCACAGGACCCCGTAATTATGCTAATTAGGGCAAATGGAATTTTAGCTTCACAAACGAACAGGCGTCACTAAATTGTCTTTGCTGGGTTTTTTGTCCTAAAAGGAAGCTGGCCGGTAAAACTCTTTAATTAAGGTAATTCGTCTCGTCCTCGTTTCCTCAAAGTGGAGTTCCACTCTGTACGCACATCCAGCAGGTCTACAGGGAAAATTAATTATACATAATATGAAGTGAGAAGTTTTTATTAGACACCGGCAAATGTGAAGTTCATTAGTTTTGTGTCAAACGATTCTGGACGTATTGTCTTTAGGTCTAGCAATTATCTCGGCATCAGGACGAGCTGTAATGAAGGGATTATCTTGCACAAGAACTGCTAATGGCAAAACTGTCACTAGTCAGGATTTACAAGCACTCTAAGCTACGTTCCTTGGAATTTCCACTTCTGGATTTTGCATTTATTGCTAAGCAAATAAATATGTCCTAATTTATATATAAAACGGGCTGGGTTTAGTCATTTATTTTCATCACTTTCAATGCAAAGGCAATCAATATTTTGGGAATATTTTCAATAACTCGATAATCCCTTCCTTGGACTTGGAAGCCTTTTCCAATTATTTTTTCAATTTGGACTTATCCAGTTTCGGGAGAAGCTTAGTCGAGAGGACGGATTTGCAGTTTTATTGACAATTTTTCAAATCTCCAAACCCACCGGTCTCGCTTTGAATAATTATAATACAAATGCCCGCGCTGATTGAAACCGACAACAAAGCGAGGATAAAGCGGAAATTATCATAATTTCATATCGTGGAAAATGGATGATAAATTTTATACATTAATATTTCGGCCGTAACAGCAGAGAAATAATTATCATTCGAAATTGGCGCGTGTGAAAAAAATTCTGCAACTAGAATATTACGAAGAAATTCAGATTACATTTTCAGGAGTTATGTTTACGACGAAAAAGATTCAAAGACCCCCTTTGGTCATTTTAGAAATTTTGTTTCCAGTTTTGGATGGGATTAGGACTTTTGCGATTTTGCGATACCTTGAAAACGTAACAAACTTAATTGTAATAAAAGTGAATTATTAACAAATTGCAAAAAGTCGGTTTTTAAAGAGCCTATGAGAGACTTCATTTGGCGAGAGGTGAAAGAGGACATCAAGAAGAGCAAAAAATCGTTGGATTAACTCCTATCGGTCCACCCGTTCTAAAGTTACATACCCTCCTCCCTTTTGGTCATTTTGAATAAAATTTTAGGATTTTGTTTTCCACTTTTTGATAAGAACGAGACGTTTGCTATCCACTAAGAATGTAACAAACTTAATTCTAGTGAAATTAACCAGACAAGTGAGTTTGAAAAACGGCAAAAAATTTGATTCTAAAAGATCCTAAAAATCGAGCATCGAAGGGGTTCATCTGCGAAAATATTCCACCTACAAGCTTTTCTTTGCTGAGAGGTGAAAAACAGTTGGATTCGCTAGAAATGCTCGAACCGTTCTAAAGTTACAGGCGGTCAAAGTTAAATATTGAAAAAAAAAAACGTAATACCCCCCCCCCCCATCATGGTCAATTTTATTAAAACTACTGGTTTTTTTCTAGTTTTTAACCGGAATGTTATGGATCCTCTAAGAACAGAAAAAACTTAAATTAACCAGAAAAGTGGGTTATTTAAAAATGGCAAAAAAAAATCAATTTTAAGTGAGATTTCAACCTAGTAGTGTACGCTGAGAATTGGCCAGTTGGGATCGAGGCCAAAACAATGACTATATTATTAACTATTATTGTAAGAACAAATTTCTAGTTATCGAAAGAGACATAATAAAATAAAAATACCGTCTATGTATATCAATAAGAGATGATAAACCGACACGTGACTCTATTCTGCTTTAAGCATACATAGCCACATTCTCAAAAGTCTGGCCGAATTCGATCAAGAGAGCAATTATAGAGAATGGTGACCTGATTGACACGGCACATATTATTGCTTTGAATTTTGAAATTAATTGTCGCTTAAAACTCAGAAGAAGAAAGGTAGCATTGGTGTCAGGAAACCCTGTCTTATACTGACAATTTTTCCATGACCAGAAGTTTTTAGACAGTCAACAAATGATGATGGGACTTGACATATTTAATTAGCAACTTTTGATCACTTGGCTCATTTTAACAGATAAAATATTTAATTTTTTAAGTGCTAGAAACGGATTTATCCACAATAGCTCCGCCACTGAACAAGGACCAGCATAATGAAGCAATGACACACAAGATCACTTGGGAAAACGTTGCGATGGGTCTATATAGTTTCTCCCTTCGCACAAAAATTAATATCATGTATGTAGTATATTCCCCGCACCCGCTGCGAACAACTAAATTACGTAGATTAAGGGCATTAGCTAGGCAAATTTTTGTAATGAGTTTTTAGTTCACTCAGAAAGGATCGGGAACATTTCGCTCGGCTAAAAATAATAATACACATAGTTGGCAAGTGCGGGAATTCGTACAGACTGTGCTTTGATTATCGTGTGCTCTAACTTATGTATATTCATAATCCTCCCGTAAAGAAGAAGTGCTCGACAGAGGAAGAGGTGCATATATCTCCGCGTTCTGTCACAGCCGGTTGTTAGTGAAATATATTGCAGCATCTGTGCGTCTTCGTCATGCATTATATGGAGCACGGGTGCTTTTTTGCTTCCGATTAAAGCGCAAAAAGTGAATAATTAAGTTGGTATCATTTGCAAGAGATTCCGAAAAAACCGGGTGTTAATACTGTTGCAAACTCAGGGTTCAATAATTCCAGTGTAACGATTTAACACGAAAACACTATTTATTTATTCCACAAATACACACAACTGAATAACTCACTACTTAACATTTTATAGCCTTCTATTATCGTTTGTTACATTAGCTTACTGATAGCTCGATTAAATAAGACTACTCCATAACCGCGGCGCTATTCGCCTTTTATACAAACTCCTAAAAATACAGAAAAATCTAGAACGTTCTTGATAAATATTCTAACATTAAAAAAGGTTGTAAATAACCGCGTTCTAGATAAACAGGGCAATAAACCACTCGTGTCACACAGAGCAATACATCACTCGTGTCACCCATGACGCAGTGCGGATAGGTCGCGAATCGGACCAACCACACGCGTTGCCCCGCCTCCGGCGCGGCATCGCTGCGTACCGTAACATTGCCTCCTCCTAAGACTGTTCGTCCCGAACAGATAGGGTTCCATGGTATCCTGCTAATCGATCCAGATGAACAACCTTCATCTTTGACCTGGGGGTCCGCTGCATCCCATACACTACGTCAATAATCTCCTTTATAATTGTATAAGGTCATTCCCAATTTTGGCTAAGTATGAGCGACTTCCCCACCTTCCGCCGCGGATTCTACAGCCACTCCAAATCACTATCCTAGAAGCCGCGGGAGTTAGCTAATATTTCTCGAGATCCGCAGTTTGTTTCTGACTTGTTCATGCACATTGTTATGCCTCTCCTTGAGCTCCTCCACAAAATTCTCAGAGTTGAGCGACTCTTTTTCTGGTGTTCCAGACATCAAATCCGCAGGAAGCCTCATTTCCCTTCCGAACATCACTTTCGCCGGAGTATAACCAGTGGCTTAATGCGTAGAGCCTCGATATGCCATTAACATGAGTGCTAGATGTTGGTCCCAATCACGCTTATGATCTGCCACCATTTTAGACAGGTAATGTTCCATGGTCCGATTAAATCCCTCTACCAACCCATCCGACTATGGATGCAAAAGAGTTGTCCTGATCTTGACATTTCCGAGAAGTTCCATGACCTTCTGGAAAACAGCCGATTCAAAATTTCGGTTCTGATGAGAATGAAGTTCGAGAGGGACTCCAAATCTGCACATTTCATTTACCAGCACCGTTGCCACAGTCGTTGCTTCCAGATTAGGCAGGGTGTACGCTTCAGGCCATTTAGTGAAGTAATCCATGGCGACCAAGATGAATTTATTGCCTGATTCAGTCTGAGGAAATGGTCCCGCGACATCAATTGCTACCCTATCGAATGGAGCATATACAGTGTACTGCACCATTCGGCCCCATGATCTTGTTCGAGGTCCTTTTGTGGCACAACAAACTTTGCACTTGCGCCACCAACCAAAATTCGACGTCTTCATGACAATTCACCCAGTAGTACCGTTCTTTAATTTTGACCAAGGTTTTATTGAGCCCAAAATGGCCTCCACTTGTTCCGTTGTGCGTTTCCTGTAGTACATCTGATTTTCTGCTACCAGGAACAACCAACTGACTGACTACGGACTTGCCATCCGGACTCTCTCACGCTCTCATCAGTAATCCATTTTCTATTCTAAGAGAGTGCCACTGGCCCCAGAGCGCCTTCAGGTTTGGACTTTTACCAGCAATTTCTTGCCAATCTGGTCTCTTGTCATCAGTCTTTACAGAGAGGATGGGTTCAATATCTGGATCATTATTTGTTCTTCTCCAAGCGTCTGCGTGGTCCAGCCATCGTTTATTTCCACCGATGTTCTCCTTACAGAAGGAAGTCCCTCACGCTGCTCAATTCTTTGACAATGCCGACAATCTTCTTTATACGGCCGTCTAGACAATGCATCGGCATTTCCGTGAGACCTTCCTGGTCGATGTTCAATTTGGAAATCGTACTGCTGCAGGCGCTCTATCCATCTACCTATTTGACATTCAGAGTTTTTCATCTGTAATAACCATTTCAAGGGTCCATGGTCAGTTCTAATCAGGAACCTTTTTCCATGTAAGTAGCGATGGTAATGTTCGACTGCTTTAACGATGGCCAACGGCTCCTTTCTAGTGACGCAATAGTTTCTTTGTGGCTTACTTAAAGTCTTACTGTAGTACTTAATGACCTTTTCTTGCCCGTTTTGTCTTTGTCTTTGAGAGAGTTTAGACCACAGTTACTTGCATCCTTGTCCAAAATAAAGAGTTCGTCCTTTATAGGGTAAGCCAAGATCGGACTAGAACAGAGTTGCATAAAGCTTTAAGAATTGCAAATGCCTGACTGCAATGCTGGTTCCACAAGAACGGTGTTTTCTTTTCCGTTAGTTTGTGCAGCGGTTTGCGATGTCGGCAAATTCCTCTACAAATCTCCTGTAGTAAATACATAGTCCCAAAAAGCTCCTTACTTCGTGTTTATCTCGGGGAACTGGCCAATCTTTAATGGCAGATATTTTACTTTGGCTAGTTTTAATGCCTCGTTCTGAGATAGTATGCCCCAAGTACTCAACTTGCTTTTGGAAAAGGCTGCATTTCTTGCAGTTTAACTTCAGGTGAGCATTCCGTAACTTGTTGAAGATGTCTCTAAAATTTTTCAAATGCTCGTCAAAATTACGTCCCATGACAATTATGTCATCTAAGTATACCAGGCAAGTTTTCTAAGTCAGCCCGCTCGAGACAAGTTCCATTAGTCGCTCGAAAGTTGATGGAGCATTGCAATATTCAAAAGGCATAACATTGAACTGGTATAGCCCAGAACCAGTAGGAAATACAGTCTTCTCTTTGTCTCCGGGAGCAATCTTTACTTGCCAGTACCCACTTTTTAAATCTAAAGTGGAAAACCACTTTGATCCCAATAAAGTTGCTAATGTGTCATCTGTACATGGCAATGGGTAGCTGTCTTTCTTGGTCACATCATTAAGTTTCCTGTAGTCAACACAGAACCGCGTTGAACCATCTTTCTTCTTAACAAGAACCACAGGCGACGACCATGGACAAGATGATTCTTCTATGGCGCCCTTCTTTCACATTTCATTCAGCAAATTGTTGACTTTCTGTTGTTTATCCAGAGGGACCCTCCGTGGGTGTCGTCGTATTGGCTGGGCATCTCCCGTGTTGATTTTATGGACAACTAAATCAGTTTGACTGTCGTTGCTCTTGAAGTTGAACATGTCAGATTCATCTAGAGCAAATCTTATGGCAGATTGAAGTTGTTCCCTTGGCAGATGACCCCAATGTCGTTTGAAAGCATCAAAAACTTCTGGGGAAACTTGGTTAGAAGATTTAATTTTGGATGTCTCTGCTTCGACACAATTGCATACCCATTGTACAGGCTCATAATTGGCAAGAACTGTTCCTTCTTTGAGCTTGATGGTCCTTTTTCCAATATTGGCAACTCGTACTGGGATAGTCTTCTTCGTGTCGGTCAAAGTTCGGGCTACCATGATTTCAGTCGCCAAATCCAGATTAGGTTCTATAAGTCCTATGGACCACCCAGGATCATTTTCAGAAGTCACTGTGATAATTTGTTCTGAATTTGGAGGAACTCTCATATCTTCCACCACCAGTAGACGGATACTAGTTTCCACATTTCCATTGGTTAATGCAAACTCTTCATCTCCAAACGTGAGAATACTCCGTTTATGATTACAGGATAATCCCTGTTTTCTGCCATTCCCAAAATAAGCTTGTATGTAAAATAACCAATTAAATATTGTGTGTAAAATAACCAAACTTTATGCCGAACTTCAAGCCTTTCTCCAGTAATGATGGTGACATCGGCTTCTCCCTCTATAGGGCAAGACTCTCCAGTAACTGATTTTAACATAATAGGATTGGGCAATGGTTGTATGGTATATCCGACAAGTTTATCTGGCCTTAGAACGGTCACATCTGGTCCTGTATCGATGGTAATCTGGATCTTCTGTCCTTTAATGCGTCCGGCCACTGTAAGACTTTTGCCATCCAAACAATTGACTTTAAAGATCCTGGGGGTTTTAACGAGCCCGGTTAATTCCCCTTTTGCATTGACCGGAATTAGTTTTTCCTGGAATCTAGGGCGGTCTTGATTACCGCTCGGTCTTCTAAACCACGGAGACGGACTTCTTGCCCTATTAGGGCAGTTACTCTTGATGTGATCCAGTCTGCCACAGTTAAAACATTTTATGCCCCGACTGTCTGTTGATCGAGGAATTCTTTCTAACAGGGCTTGCATATTGACTGTCATATCCTTCATCGCTTTATGTAAACTTGCCATGGATTCGGCCATAGACGTATCCTCCTCGTCATCGCAAGTTGCCATTCTTACACGTGGAGAAGAACTAGATGACACTCGTGACGCCTCGAATTCCAGGGCCCGAACTATGCCTCGCTGATATCCTTGGGCCTTACTAGACATAGGTGGTATCTCATGTCACTATCGCGAACTCCCTCAATGAACCTTTCGGCGGCAAATTGCATTTGAAAAGATTCAGGGGCAGATGGATAATCCAGGTGAATTAGTCTGTGTATGTCCGCCTCAAATTCTTCTAAGGATTCAACTGACTTTTGCTATCTCATCGTCATCTGGGCCTAAAACACGGTTTCTTTGTGATCATTTCCAAATCATAGTTGCAGAGAGTGTACTAAAGCTGCATTATTACTTTGATCAGCTACCGACAAAGATTGGAGTAATTCAATTCCCCAGAAAGCTACACCACTAAAGATGTAGCTCTCTGGGGCTTGGACCAGCCATTAGCTTTTGCAGCAGCCTCAAATTGGATTTTATAAATTTCCCAGGCCATACTACCGTCATAATCGGGAGGCTTAATTTTAGTGTTTGCTGTGCTAAAACTCTCTGTAGACACATGGTCGTCCTCAAGTTGTTCCCGTTGTTAAAAAACCTCTTTAGAGGTTAATTTCATTTGAATTGAGTTTGTTGCGTTCGTAGGGGATTGCAAACGTATCATTCCGGTCCAAAACAGCAAAAAATTCCGATTTTTTTTTTAAAGTGTTTAAAGGGGGAGGGGGTGACTACGACTTTCTTCTCAATTCTCAACTTTGTACCTCCTGTATCTTGAGAACGCTTCGACCGATTTTAGGGAATCCAACTGTTTTTTCTTCTTCTCGATGTCCTTTTTCGCCTCCCGCATCGGAAGTTCCGTAGGTGCAATATTTTTAGAAATAGACCCCTTTGGTGATCGGTTTGTAGGCACTTTTAGAATCGCATTTTTTTAACATTTTTTAAAAAACTTCTTGGAGGTTAATTTCATTCCAATTTAGCTTGTTACGTTCTTAGGGGATTGCAAACGTGCCATTCCGATCAAACACAGCAAACAATATTTTCCAAATTTTTTTGAAAATGTCCAAAGAGGGGGGGGGGGGGATTTCTTTTCTAGCTCGAGAACCCTCTGGTTGATAGCTTCGAGTCCTTCGTTAAGGGATTCGTTAACGGATTGCAATATTCTTTCTTCCAATTGTTGCTCCCTGACTGCTAGATGGTTCATTAATTCTTCTTTGAATTGTTGATGACGTCTCTCTTGTACTTGATCACGTTTTTCCTGCTCTTCTTTTTGTTCCTTATAACGTTTTTCCTGCTCTTCCTTCTGTTCTAAACTAAGAATCAATCGAAACGATACACCCCAAATTTTGAATGAACTTTAAAACAGTCTATCTCTAATGCCAGTCAACCGATTTTCGTTGGCGATGCCATTTTGGTAAGATCCATGTGTAGACTTTTTGATTTTTATTTGTACTGTTGTATTTTGTTAATTTGTTATTTGATTACGTACTCGGTTATAGGTTTTACAGGTTTCCTAATACAGGGTTCAACAAAACTTTGAATTTTTGTAAACATTTTTGAGCAGATAACTTTGCGGAAAAAAAATTTAGAAAATTTTTTGCTAGGGGAGCATGTGGAGACGCATCATACCTCGGGACATATTTGAGGTTTTTTTGATATTTTGCCTGGTTTCATAGATATTTACTTTTCTATTAAAGTCATATCATAAATATCATACTACAAATATTAATAAAAATTTTATATGAAATATAAAGACTATACATAGGGCAAGCTAGAGGTACAGGTTCATTGAATAGGAGATTTGTTTTTTTCTATGGTCTTGAAATGTTACCCTTTTAGAAAAAACCCATTTTTGTTTAAACTTATGAAGATATAAAGAAGGACAGAAAAAGGTCCCGAGGTATCATTAATAGCTGCAATAAACAGGAAGCGAAATTCCAAATTCATTCATACATTTTGTTCCACATCACTTAATTGTCAAACCACCTCACTTAATGTGTCAAACTTTATAGCCATTACGCCTGTACGTCTAGCATGCCCTATGTATAGTCTTTATATTCCATATGAAATTTTTATTAATATTTTTATTATGGGGCAAATTTGAGCACCAGTGTTAAATGATACCTCTTTTATAGAAAAAAATAAATATCTATGGAACTAGGCAAAATATCCAAAAAACCTCAAATATGTCCCGAGGTATGACGCGTCACCGCATACTCCCGTAGCAAGAAATGTTCTGAATTTTTTTTCCGCAAAGTTATCTGCTCAAAAAGTTGTTACACAAATGCATCAAGTTTTGTTGAAGCCCGTATTAGGAAACCTGCAAAACATATAACCGAGTAGATAACCAATTAAAGCATTCTATACATGGGTCTTACGAAAATGGCATCGGAAACGAAAATAGGTTGAGTGGCTTTAGAGATAGACAGTTTTAATGTTCATTCAAAATTTGGGGTGTATCGTTTCAACTGATTCTTAGTTTAGATAACGTCGCTTCTGTATTTGATCACGTTTTTCCAGCTCTTGCCTCTGTTGTTGCATAAGGGAGAACAGGGCAGCAAGTTGATCCTCCATCTCTTGATGCTGGCTTCTAGTCACTGGCATAAACACTTAATGTCCGGCAATGAAGCACTCACTTACAGTTCAGCAATATTAGTCCTCAAATTTCCACTGGAATCGCACTTCTGACACCAATTGTTGCGAACTCAGGGCTGAATAATTCCAGTGTAACGATTTAACACGAAAACACTATTTATTTGTCCCACAAATACACACAGGTACAATTCGCGTACTAGATAATTCACTACTTAACACTTTATAGCCTTCTATTATCGTTTCGGTACATGGCGTCGCTGCGTTCCGGAACAATAAGTTGTTACGTCCAATTTAGGTAAAATATTATAGGAATCTAGTTCTCTAGATAGAGGGAACTAGGTACACTAGCAAGAGCTTGTTTTGGTACCCGTTTTGGATGGGTTCTAAAAACTATCTGTTACATCTCTAGTAAAAAGTGTTCTGAAAAATTCCTTTTTCGGTCCTCCCAGCTAATAATTTCGGTCAAAAAAATTAGAAATTCATGTTTTAAACAATATGTTTATTCCTTTGGATTTGTCACAAAAGAGGGTAAAATTCACGTAATATATATTCACCAATTCGCTTTTTTATAGTAATTGAGGCACCCAACATACAAATAAAGAATATGAAGTATTTCTAAAAATTGCTTTTCTGAAGAAAACAGAAGAAAAATCTAAAAAGTTTTTGAAATGAAATCTAATACTGGGCAATTTCAATATTTTTGCTTTAAATGAGGGCCAAAATTACTTTCAAAAGAGTACTATAGTATCCCTAAATATAATTTTTGGTTCTCCGACCTTGCCATTTTTTCACAAAAGTCACTGAAAGTTTACTAACACTCTCATATTTTGAACGAAAACAAAAGTGATACACATAACACAAAAAAAATATCAAAGATTCTCAAAAATTGCTTTTTTGGTCCTTCGAATTGACAACTTTTGTCAAAATAGGTGGGAAAAAGAGACAACTTCGAAATGCTTACTGAAACCTATCAAAAAATTTGACATATCACAAAAATAAAGAGTATTAAGGATTCTCAAAAATTGCTTTTATGGCCCTTCCAAACAAAAATTTTTATCAAATGATAAGCAAGAGAAACATCCGAAAAGTTTCTTAAAACCGATCTAATAAAACTTGATTCCCATATGTTTGGCTTTAAATATCATTGAACTAAAAATTACTGATAAAATAACGAATAATAGTTATTTTTGAAATATAATTTTTCGTTTGTTGAACTCGCCGCTGTTTTCACAAAAATCTCTGACTCTCTTTAAACCTTATGAAATTCATATTCATCAATTTCCATACAACACAAAAGTAAAGCGTATTAATTATTCTTAAAAATTACATTTTTGCTCCTTCGGGCTCTTACAAAAAACAGAATTCCAAAAACGTATTGAAACAGATCTTATACAACAATATTCATTCTTAACACATAGGTATTCCTGGTCCTTTAAACTTGCCATTTTTTCTACAAGAGACATTTTAATTCCTGAAAGTCATTGAAATACTTCGAAATTCATATTTGCATATATTCCATTTGTTTATTTTTTGTAATTAGTCCACAGATAGAGTATCAAGCATTTGCATGATTTATCAAGCAAATTGTATTTTCGGTCTTTAAGCTAACAATTTTTGAAAAAAAAAACAGAAAAAAAGTCAAAACACTTGAAATAACATTCTTGAAACTAAACTATAAGATACAAGGAAATTTATATTATATTTTTGGATTTTTCGTTTTTTTAGAACATTTTTAGGTTAAATATAGTTGAAAAATATATATTACTATTAAAGATGCGGAAAAATTATTATTCCTAAAAATCAATTTTGGTGTTTGGAGTTTCCATTTTTTTTTAGAAAAGTTATCGAAGGTCTGGAAACACTTCTAAATTCATACTCATCAATTCGCTTCTTTTTGTAATTGATCCAAAGGTTACTGATACTCTATCTGTGGATTAATTACAAAAAAAGAAACAAATGGATAAATATGAATTTCGAAGTTTTTCGATGATTTTCAGGCAGAATTTAAATGACTTTTGTGGAAAAAATGGCAAATTTAAAGGACCAGGTATTATATTTAAGAATGACTATTGTTGTATAAATTAATCGTAAAGTAAATGGGCTTTTGGTCTTTTATCCTTTATATTTTTCTTCCGAATTGAACTCTTAATAGGAAGTTATTAAAAGAAGTAAAAAAAAACTGATCTTTTCCCTTTAAATTTCCATTAACAGAGAAAAAGTATCACCATTATATATGTGCAGATAAATGAATACGGTCATGCCAGACGCATTATGAAGCTATAGTTTTCTGTGCACCTCCTACTGCCGAAAATAGAAAATTTTGAAATATTGTCAAATTTGATTTCAAAACGGGTGTTTTTTTTGTTCAAGATACATAATATATGATCTTGATCACTCGGTAACCAATTTGTATATAGGAAGTTACAACATGTTGTAAAGCTAATTAACCCATTCACACTCCTGGTAGAGCAGCGACATATTTTCCTTCCCAATTGAACTTTAATGGAGAAATATTAAGAACTAAGGAAAAACTGGACTAGTTAATACATTAAAACTAATTAGACGCAATCTACGTTAATAGTGATAACAATTCCGAAGAAACAAGCGACAGCGCAATTTGAACAAAAGAATGAAATAAAATAACGCAATAATCCCGGATAACGTTCAACAACCCTCCAGACCATTAAACTAAGATCCCAAAACCCAAATTGCCGGGACACTCGAAACTATCGTCATCTAGCAAAGAACCTCTAAATCCAGACAAACCGTTGCCGGTAGAAAATTTTAATAGAAATAAATAATGGAGGTCGTTATTCCTGCGAATGCCTTTCAAGCAGAGCATTTGGCAATAACGTTTACAAATCGCCCTGGGAACAAACTAGCGACACTAGAATGCGGTTTGAGCAATAGACAAAGACAAATAAAGGACGATCTGGGAAAAGGGCCCAGTATAAATATGGAACACCGACTGGATAAAAGAAGGAAGGCGTAACAAAGCTGATAAAAATTACGCTCCAGTTTGTAAGCCGTTGTCGTTTGGCGAAGGAGGAGCAGCAAGAAGAATTCGTCTGGAAATATGGCCGAAATGCGATTTTTATGCAGATGGGAAAAATTCAAGTAAACTGGTCAGTTTTTGCAGGAACTGCAATGATGACTCGTCTCATTAGGGTCGCAGTGGTGGAGATTTAAAAAAAAAAACAAAATCTGCTGTTACTCTCTGTACATACGATACGAGTACGTACTACGAAAACTAATTTGAGTGAAATTTGTACCACAAAGTAGGTACTATAGTAGCTTTTTTAACAATGCATGTTTAAAAGTGATTTCTAATTCTAAACAGTCCAAAAATGAACCATCAAATGGGTCTCTCTCCAAAACTACTGAACCAATGGGTCTTCCGTTTGTGGCATTTGAAAAAGGACTACAAGAACAAGAAAAAGAAAAACAACGTTAGATTTACTCCAATAGGTCTATTATTTCTTTAGGTTCTAAGTTGGAAATCGCTAAAAAAAAGGATCCCTCTTTGGTCAACTTGAAGAAAATTCAAAATTTTTTTTGTGTCGTTTTTGATCTGAATGAAACGATTTCACTCCTCTCTGAAACTTGTACCATGCGTTGGTTTTTTTAACGATGTTTATAAGAATGCGAAGGCTTTCACGACCGGTCAAAATACAATCTAAAGGGTTTTGCGGCCGTGGCCCAATGGAATTTTTTCCTGACGTTTCGTCTACAGCTGCGGCAAACTTTATCAAAGGCGATGGTGGAATGTGTGAAGGGATCTCGCGTGCTTCCTGACGTTGACTGATTCGACTGTGGTGAGCGCCGAGGTATTTATACCCTCCCTTCGATAGGTCCGCCCGTGTAAGGAATGTAGAGCGCCAGGGGTAACAACGGAAGAAGATGAAGAAAAGCGCGGATGGACTGTTATGTTAAAACTGTCTTTGAACCCACTCGTACAATACAACAGAGCTTGAGGTCCGCCAATGACCGCAGAGATCCCCTATCGGCACCAGGAGTTTACCGAGGTCCATGCAGCTGTAACTCGGTATTCATTGGCACCACAAAAAGGAGTGTGAACACGAGGATTACGAAACATAGGAGGAGTTTGATGTCTTATATCAATCGCAGCGTTTCTATCCGAGACTAACGAGGGAGAGGATTGAGATCTTTAAACACAAAAGCAACTTTAACAGGAAAGAGGAAAATACTTTCTAAATGTAGACTGGAAGCGAGTACTACGAAATACTTCAAGTGCGCCGAAACCCCGCGCCACCACTACCCCTACCCCAGTCCCTCCACTGCAGCGCGACGGCGGGGGAACAAATTCCACGGAGCTCACCACAGTCGAGTCAGTCAACGTCGGGAAGTACGGGAGATCACTGCACCTATTGCCTTATCGTCATTGATAATGTCTGCCGCAGCTGCAGACGAAACGTCAAAAATAAATTCCATTGTACCACGGCTTCAAACCCGGGAACACACGTTAGATTGTATTAACGACGTTTGTTTGGTGCTGATTTCTAAAAGGTTCAAAAATCGATCATCAATGTGTCTATACGCAAAACTACTAAACTTATAAGACTGTCGGTTGTGGCGTCTGAAAAAGGCTAACAAGAGAAAGAAAAAATCGTTGGGCCCAACCTAATCGATATATTGTTTCTTCAGATATAGAGGTTCAAAGTTGAAAGTCCCTAAAAAATAATAAATACCCAGCTCTCCCTTGGTATTCTTGGTAAACCTGAAGAAATTTAAAAAAAGTTAGGCAAAACAGGAAATTTAAAAAGTCGTGAAAGTTAAAGTCTCCCTCGATCTTTAAGTTGTAATATACGGGAATTTTCAAGAAGGATGATCAAGAAGGATGATTAGACAATGACACACAAGACACATAAAACTTGCCATTGACTTTAATAAATATCGAGATAAACGAACAATATTTTTCTAAAAATTATCAAAAACTGTGTGGATTCTTGTTTTTCCGAAAATTTTCGATTTTGAAAACTTTCCAAAGCGGAAAGTTTTGATTTGCACAATGCTAAAAAATTAACTACAATTTCTTTATCTGTTCCTGAGAATATTTTTTTTGTTTCCTACTTTCGGTTATCTCCGGGTGAGGTAAAAAACATAAAATATATATAGAACTGGACAAAACAGAAAATTTAAAGTTAAAGTTTCCGTCCATCGTTAGGTTGTAAAATACGGGAATTGACAATCAAGAAGGTTGATTAGACATATGACTTGCCGTTAACTTTAAGAAATAACGAGATAAACTAACAATATTTTTCTGAAATAATTCAAAAATTGTGTTTCTGGAAAGTTTCAATTTTCCGCAAACGAAAACTTTCCGAAGATTAAAGTTTCCATTTGCCCAACGCTAAAAGATTTACTACAACCTCATTAAAAGCTCCTGAGAATAATTTTTTTTGTACGGTCGGTTGTTTCCAGGTGAGGTAAAAAAACAAAAAAAAATATATAGAGTTGGGCAAACCAAAAAATTTTAAAAATCAGAAAAGTTAAAGGATCGTTAAGTTGTAAAATACGGGAATTGACAATCAAGAAAGTTGATTAGACATAAGACTTGCCGTTGATTTTAAGAAATAACGCGATAAACGAACAATATTTTTCCCAAATAATTCAAAAACTGTGTTGGATGGAAACTTTCCGAAGCGGAACTAACCTGAGAATAAAACTTTTTTTCCACTGTCGATTTTCTCCAGGTGAGGTAAAAAGACAAAAGAAAAAATATATAGAGAGTTGGGCAAACCAAAAAATTTTAAGAATCGGAAAAGTTAAAGTTTTTGGTCGATCGTTAAGTAGCAAAATACGGGAATTGACAATCAAGAAAGTTGATTAGACATAAGACTTTAAGAAATAACGAGATAAACGAACAATATTTTTCCGAAATAATTCAAAAACTGTGTTGGATTTGCCCAACGCTAAAAAATTTACTACAATACTCTTTATCTGCTCCTGGGGATAAAACTTTTTTTTCTACGGTCGGTTGTCTCCAGGTGAGGTAAAAAAACAAAAAAAAAATATATCGAGATTGGCAAAACAGGAAATTTTAAATATCAGGAAAGTTAAAGCTTTTGTTAATTTCCTTCGATTGTTGGGTTGTAAAATACGGCAATTGCCAAATTGCCGTATTGATAAATAATGAGACAAATGAATAATATTTTTCTAAAAATTTTCAAAAACCGTTCGAAATATTCCGTGTCGATTCTTATCTTTCTGGAAAGTTTCAATTTTGGAAACTTTCCAGAATTGGAATAAATTGGAATAAATGGAATTAAAAGATGGTAAACAGCCAACCACTTTAACTTGTAGATGTGATTTAACTTTTAATCATTTTAATTTTAATTGTGACGGAACAAGTGTTGGATAGTTTTGTGTATAGTGGTAATTGTAAACACACCCACTGGTCCATGTTAACAACGTTTAAACCTCGCATGCTCTAATAATGTTTATATTTAAGACTACGGGCAACGTACATGATAATCTCGATCCCTGATGAAGTTTAATGTAAAATTAAACGAAACGCCGGCGAAGAGGTTGTAGTACTTATTGCTGCCTTCTCCCAATCCGCCAATTTACATCCACAAAAAATATAGAGTTGAGCAAAACAAGGAATTTAAAAAGTCGGAAAAGTTAAAGTGTTTGCTCATTTCCGTTGATCGTTCGGTTGTAAAATACGGCGATTGTCAATCAAGTGTAATTAGACATAAGAATTGCCATTAACGTTAATAAATAACGAAATAAACAAACAACATTTTTTTGAAAAGTTTCAAAAACGGTGTGGAATTTTGTTTTTCCGGAAAGTTTCGATTTTGGAAACTTTTCTAAGCGAAAATTTCCGTTTGCACAACGCTAAAAAATTTACAGACCTCTTTATCTGTTGCTGACAATAAAACTTGATATTTTTTTGTTTTCTATGATCCAGAGGTTGTCTCCAGGTGATGTAAAAAAAAAACTTGAATTTAAAAAAAAAATTAAAAATCAGGAAAGTTAAAGTTTCTGTCGATCGTTGGGTTGTAAAACACGGCGATGGACAATTAAGAAGTTTGATTGAACGTAAGACTTCCCGTTGACGATAATAAATAACAAGATAAACGAACAATATTTTCTGAAAATTTTCCAGTTTCCAATTTCCAAAGCGGAAGTTTCCATTTGCACAACGCTAAAAATTTACTAAAATCTCTTTATCTGCTCCTGAGAATAAAACTTTATTGTTTTTTTTTTGTTTTCTACGGTCGGTTGTCTTCAGATGAAGTAGAACACAAAAAATATTGAGTTATGCAAAAAAAAGTTAAAGTTTCTGAGTTTAATTAGACATAAGACTTGCTATGGTGATGATGATTCACGTCCTTAAGGACTTATAGTTATGGTGGTTAGCAGGTTTAGGACAATGAAACACCTTTGTAACTCGAAAAACGGCCATCGTTTTGACGTATAATTCACGTCTACTTCAGGGCTATAACACATATAAAACAACACACTAGTTAATCAAAACAAAAACGAGCAAACATGATGAAGAAGACGTGAGTTATACGACAAAACGTAGGCCGTTTTTCGAGTTACAAGAGTGTTTCATTGCCATAAACCTGCTAACCACCATAACTATAAGACTTGCCATTGAAATTAATAAATAAAGAGATAAACAAACAATATTTTTCTGAACATTTTCTGAAAAATTTCAAAAAATAAAAAAAGAATATGCTGTTTTTCATCTGAATGAGACGATTTCAGTCCTAAAGGGTCTAAAAATCGACTATCGACGAGGTCTATCTCCAAAACATCTAAACCAATAGGACTTTCGTTTGTGGAAGAAAATGAAATCACGAAGAGGAAAGAACAGTTCTCTTTACTGGGATTGTTCTAAAGTTAAAAAAAAACAGTTGGGATCGATACATTTCCTGTGAAGTTATAGGCGGTCAACGCTGGAAATTTAGAAAAAATACGTAATATTCTCCTCCCTTTTACAGATTATGTTTTCCACAACAACAATACAATGAATTTTCTGGAAAGTGTTTTAATAAATAAAATTAAAATTAACTTAACCAATTAACTCTATAGGAAGGTAACTTAACCCCACCAATTTTTTTAGTTTATTTGACTTATTAGTAACGTAACGATCTTAACAACATTTTTATTTATAAAACACACAACTCTCATAAAAATTATCAGTTAAATTCCAAACATTGACACCCTGTAATCGCCTTTGCAAGCCGCCCTTCAGACAGCAATAACAATTATTTCACGATTTAATAAAACGCTAAACGAACAATAGTCGCCGTGAAAAGCTCGAAACTTGAATGGAAAAAGGGTATAAAAACGCATAATGAACTTCCAAAACCAATTAAACTGAAATCAACTGGAGAGGATGTTTATAGAAGAACGTCATTTCGATTTTTACAGCCGGATTTTCATCAACTAAAAGCCACTTTACAGCCGGGGACATAAAGGTTTTCTGTTTTTGTTCTCACTCATTTAAAAAGAAATCAAAACGACGATGCCTTTTGAATTCTTAGAATTACAGCTCTTGCTTATATTGTATGAAGTTCTTGATTATGGATAATGGTTCCCCAATTTTAGCATTAGAAGCAACGTAAATAGGGCTGCTAACTAAGCGTAAAATTCTTCTATTATAGAGGAAAAATTGGCGCACACTCAGAAACTTTGCACAAGACTGAGAAGTTTCGAGTATTTTGTTCTTTACCCCAGTAAAGTTGTTTGGACAGTTAAATTAAGTATAGCGGCCCTTTCATTTCGAGTCGATTTATCCCTGTTTGCAGCACCGGTCGGGCTTAAACCACTCCACGAAAGGGGTGAAACCAGAAACAATCTCCTAATGTAACAGTCTATCACATAGTTTTCTCGTTAGATTTATTGGAGCGTGAGCTCGAGTTCGAGAAAGTTCCTGTACAGGCAACGAATTCTATAACCGAACAGGGAACCTGCATTCTTGTGTGCGCCAAACGAGATTATAAAATTTCTATAGACGAATAGGTGAACACGACAAAACTTTTTCGATTTACTTTTGATCGAGTTAACACCTAGTTTTACTACTTCCTGCAGTCAATTATTTCAAGAAAGGGTGGAGTTTTCCAACCAACATACCCCTGCCGGATATTTTGGGGCTGTGTTTTCTTTCTAAACCCACACGATCACTGCGGAAGTAAATTTACAACTAAGATCGAGCCTTATAGAGAGGGTTTCGTATTTATTTATTTATTTATTTTCTTTGGAGGTGGAGTGGATATCGATATTCCCCTGTTTTTCTATCATTTGGAATTTAATTGGTTTAAAGCAAAAATAAACATCGGGGCGCATTAAGTCTTCGACATGTGCGCTAATCGCAGGCCACTAACTGCAGCGTCCTGTTAAATAATTTCGGGGCAACGTTTTAGGGCAGGAATATGACAAATGGCAAAACTAATTTGTATTCCAGTTGCATATTAGTAAATCGGGAGGATTTAGAAAACAATATAATAGTTAGTTAACCATTGTGCGCCATTTTACTTTGCGTCATATTGTTTGTATTGGCACGCACGCTTCAAGCCTCAGGATCGAGCCTACCAACAGAAAGCTAACTCCAAATATTACATAATGTTAATTATAAAGAATAAGTAAAAACAGTAAGTTTGAAACATACAAAAAGTATGGAAAAAGTAAGAAATAACAAAAGAGAATACAGGGAGAGTACTTAAAAGTAAACTAAAGTAATTTCAAACTGAAAAAAAAAACTCAAAAAGCCACACAAATTGACATTTAAGGCTTCGATGCTTTTTGAAGATGTTATGTAATTTGTTGCAATTGTGAATCCCTCGAAAACTTCCTGATTAAAGGACTAATTACTAATTACTAAGGTACTGCTGTTAGATGTTGCTGTTTTTTAAAATTTGATTTTTAGATTTAAGATTTTAGATTTTTAGATTTTAGATTTCAGATTTTAGATTTTAGATTTTAGATGTTAGATGTTAGATGTTAGATGTTAGATTTTAGATTTTAGATTTTAGATTTTAGATTTTAGATTTTAGATTTTAGATTTTAGATTTTAGATTTTAGATTTTAGATTTTAGATTTTAGATTTTAGATTTTAGATTTTAGATTTTAGATTTTAGATTTTAGATTTTAGATTTTAGATTTTAGATTTTAGATTTTAGATTTTAGATTTTAGATTTTAGATTTTAGATTTTAGATTTTAGATTTTAGATTTTAGATTTTAGATTTTAGATTTTAGATTTTAGATTTTAGATTTTAGATTTTAGATTTTAGATTTTAGATTTTAGATTTTAGATTTTAGATTTTAGATTTTAGATTTTAGATTTTAGATTTTAGATTTTAGATTTTAGATTTTAGATTTTAGATTTTAGATTTTAGATTTTAGATTTTAGATTTTAGATTTTAGATTTTAGATTTTAGATTTTAGATTTTAGATTTTAGATTTTAGATTTTAGATTTTAGATTTTAGATTTTAGATTTTAGATTTTAGATTTTAGATTTTAGATTTTAGATTTTAGATTTTAGATTTTAGATTTTAGATTTTAGATTTTAGATTTTAGATTTTAGATTTTAGATTTTAGATTTTAGATTTTAGATTTTAGATTTTAGATTTTAGATTTTAGATTTTAGATTTTAGATTTTAGATTTTAGATTTTAGATTTTAGATTTTAGATTTTAGATTTTAGATTTTAGATTTTAGATTTTAGATTTTAGATTTTAGATTTTAGATTTTAGATTTTAGATTTTAGATTTTAGATTTTAGATTTAGATTTTAGATTTTAGATTTTAGATTTTAGATTTTAGATTTTAGGTTAGAATATATTTTCTGTCTAAACAATTATAAGCCAATCTAACAGTGCAATCGGTGGCCAAATGTGAAAAAAATTGCGGGCGTTTATAAATTCTATTGGTTAAGAAAACGTTTTTTTCAATTCAGAAATTTCTTAAACTTTGCAACTTTTGAAGTAAGACTTCATTACTATAAAGAGAGAGAGAGAGAGCTACGGCAATCAAATTTGTGCTCAATTACAAATGTGAAAAAAATGAAGGCGTTTTAAAAAATCCGGTTGTGGCAAAAATGTTTTCTTTTACTTGGAGAGAACAAGTTTGAAGTTTGCGAAACATTCGCAGTTTTGGTGATTGCTTTTTAAGAATTCCAGTAGTCGAAAATATATTAAAATCTTTTTTTTTACTTAAAGTTTACTGTTTTCAAACTCTCTTTGTGTGTGTGGTTAGTCCTGAGTTAAAATTTCATTATTTTAGAAAAAGAAACATCTGTGTGAATGGAATTTATTCTCAATTCCAGTACCTGAATTTAATTACAGACCAATTCTACAAAAAAATGGAGACTTTCTAGCAGTTTCAGTGACCGATAAAATGTTTTATCTTTCTTGGAGCTTACGAATTCCCAATGTTTTCGAGTTTTAAGTCAAAAAGTTGCTATTTTACAAGAGAAGAAGCTACTTTATATTTATCTATTTTTAATCATACTGCTATTGTGAAAGGATTTAAAGATTTTTTTTTAATCTAGTGGTCGAGAAATTTTTTTTTTTACTTAAATCTTACCATTTTCCAACTTTCTTAAGTTTTGAGTTAAAAATTCATTATTTTAGAAAATAAATAACTACGTGAATCAAATTTATTTTCAGTTTTACTACCTTAATTTAATTATGGAACAATTCTAGGAGAAGTTGAAAACTTACTAACAATTGTTGCAAACAATTGCAAAAATTAATCTAACAATTTCAGCGGTCTAGTAAATGTTTTATTTTACTTGAGGCTTACGATTTCATACTTCTCTAAAGTTTTGAGGCAAAAAGTCGCTATTTTACAGTAAAAGCAGCTACCTTATTTAAATATATTCTCAATCACGCTCCAACTGTAGGACTTGTCTATGAGAAATTAAAGAAAATTTTTTAATATTTTAGCGGTAAAAAAAAATATGTATTTTTTAAAATTGAAACTTAGTTTCTTTCCTCCTTCTCTCCCTTTCTTCTTAAAGCTTAGTTTCAAGTTTTTACTTGAAAATTTGTTATTTCAGAAGCTAAGCTGCTACTTCACTTGAATTTAATCTCCATTCCGTATGATTCCGTAATAATTAGAAGGCAGCTTTTTAGCAATTTCACGGGTAAAAAATAATTTTTTTTATTTGGAGCATACGATTTCCCAATTGTTCAAGTTTTCAGTCCAAAAGTCGTTATTTTACAATAAAAGCAGCTACCTTATATGAATCTACTCTCAATTATACTACAATTATTATAAGGCTAATTCTAAAATAATTTGAAGGATTTTTTAAAACTTCCAGTGGTCAAGAAAATGTTTTTTTTTTATAGTTGAGACTTAGCTCAAATTTAAATATCTCATATCGTCTGAAAAAAATTGCAGGTGGTGGATATGCCAGTGGTGGACAAAATATTTTTATTAACTTGGAGAGAAATTTTAAAGTTGTTACTTTGAAAAAAAAAACAGCTTCATTAATCAAATCTAATTTCAATTTTACTGCAATTATAGGCCAATTTTGGAAGAAATTATAAGTATTAAAAATGCCATTGGTAGAGATTTTTTTCTTATATTTTTTAAGTTTTAAGTTATAAATTCAAATTGAATTCGGAAAATAGAAATGTATTATTAAATGATTTAATATAAGAACATAGAACGAATAAGACATTTAAAGGTAACTTACTCAAGAGGTAGAAAAATGGACGCGGGTTTGACAAAAGGCATCTTCAAGGTAACTAAACCACTGATAACACTTATGGACGGAACTGAATCTGTTAAAGTCTTCAGTCCTTTTACGAGGATGCTTCCCGATAGCAATTGATATACAAATTCGGGCATGTAGTTAAAATGCTAACGCTGAGCAAAACATTAAATTTTTACATTAAATAATTTTAAACTACTTTACATTAAATAATTTTATTTCGCATACTAATCTTGCAGAATGTTTGAATATTTCAATTCCTGAATCTGAATCGTTTGTAATGCAAAAATCGCGACGATCTCCATTATTTTTATCGAATCGCTTAATCGATCAACGAACGCATTTTACTTTTTAAAGTGAACTTCCTGCACCGCACAACTTCCGTTTGTCCAGCGGGAGTTTTAATCATAACGTTCTCACAACAATGACGCCTTTATGATGGATCCACAATGGCGTTGCAGGTGAGTTATTATCGAAACATTGCGCCCGCGCCCCCTCCCGTCTTTTGTCCCCGCTGCGGGGCACACGGACCTTTCCCACTACGTTTTTCGATTAAGCGATTTCGAATCTGCTTCCTAAGAGCGGTTTTATTTCGTTTCTGTTAAACTTGCCCCGTAGCGAAACGTAAATCCGCAGACGAGGTTATAGTGGCCGTTGCTCAAAGTGGAGTCGTAAAAATCGGGGGCTATATGGACAACCCTTTTCTAATTTCCCGTAACCGCTCTTCGGGGACCGATTAAAGGTTTAAATGCGGGCTTTAAGAGGGCACCAAACATTAGACGGGTGGATTTCTTCGGTGCTAAATCATGAAACTGAAATCGGGTGCTATTTACTTTGAGACCGAATGATGTATTCGCATTCGGGACCCCGGGATCACGAACGATCTAAATCTTTGTGAAGGTAGACTTGAAAAAGGAGAAACTGTATGTTATTTCATCCCGGGCAAGGCACTAGTTTAGTAAATGCAAAACAAATCTAGGATACGAGTAGGACCATAATTTATGGTACATTTTGAAACTGGGAGATGGCAAGTGGAAAACCAAAAAAACCCACAGTGGCAATCTTCCGGGCAATAAACGAAACTTTACTGCACTATATCCATAATTCCTATACCCTATTCTATTATTGTCTGCATCGCAAGTTGTCATGGAATTTTTCCTGTACACTATCGATAGCTTTTGTCCTCTTTGACGTACTCAAAACATGTTGATAAAGTTGGATTTATAATTAAAAAAAATAAGTAGGTACATTATGTTTGAAAACTCCCCAATAGAACAGAGTGACATCAGATCTCGATTTTGACCATGGTTAACGTTTAAAATCATGTCCACAACTATTTTAAATTCATGTCCACATAACATGTAAAAAGGAAAGCTCAAGTGGAAGGCTCGATTAACAGTTTTCAGTTTGCCTTGCTATTATGTGAGAGCGCCACTAATGCTACAATTTAAAAGGTTACAGTTTTTTTTCAAAAAATACCATAAAACTGTGTTAAGCTGAAGGTTACAATGACACAACACTCAAAACTCGTTTCTTTCTCCACTCGGCAGTATTCGAATTTTAGCACAAATTTAATTTAATTTCAATGATTTCAATTTGTTACTTATTGAGTGTATCATTAGTTTAAAAGAGTTATATATTTCAAACATATTCCAGAGCTTAAAAAAAGATGGTTCAAAAGGTAAAAGTTATCAAATTTTGAAGGAATATCTGTGCAAAATATACTTTACAGGGTTTTCTCGTTTTGGACGTTTTCTTTCTTTGGCCATTCAGTACCTCTTTAAAAAGTGAAAATAAGATGATTTTTGCGAAAGTATGCATATCGAGCCTTTTTCTTAGTTTATATACTATCTAATATTCTCTTCTTAATATACTCTTCAAAATAAGAAGCGGTCTATGTGAACCAGATTACCATGTTGAACATGGTCCGAAACGCAGAATTATAGTCGTAGTATCGTAGTAGAACATAACAAGTAGTAAGTCTGTTGCTTACAGTTGTTAAAATAAACTTATGAGGTGAGAGACTAGATAATTTATAGATTATTTCTAGCTTTTAGATTTATAGATTAAACATCTTTCTAGTTAATCAAATATTACCTACTAAGGGCCGGTAATTTGAATTTGATTTTACTTTAAATCGCCTGGATGGATATTTTATGTGCCGATTAGCCTGAAACAGGAATCAAATACCAACATACGTTGATTAATTTTAATTCACAGTCGCTAAATATTTAACTGTCGGTTGGTAACGTCATTTTTTGATATTTTGACATTTTGCCTTTTGAGGTTATTGTTTTCGTGGGTTCCAGCAACAGAAAGTGTTCAATGCGAGCGACGCAAAAAAAACGGGTCTCAGAGGCTCGGAATTCAGCAAATTTCGAAAATTAAAAATGCCGACATACAATAAAATTAGTGGTGAAATAATCTGATTAGCTAATCGAACACCCAAAGACGTACCAAAATACTCAAGCAATATGAATAGCGGTTTAATCGGACTATAACATTTTACTGATGATTACTTGATCAAGTTGGTGATCGGGATTCAAAATACCGGCCCTAGGTGTTACAATATTTGTGTCATAACTCACATTTTAATTTATCTCTTTGCTTGGTTACAAAGTACAAATATCAAATTTTATGAAATTTCAGGTATCGAAGCCATTGTCGATTTGATTGCTTAAATAATTTAAATATAGTCCATTCGAACTTAATAAAGACTTATGTCCGCAAATGATTCGTTTTCCGAGGTTTCCGAGGTTTTTCTTAAAAACTGACGATGTATTTATTGCTCTGGAACCGGTCGAGATAGGGAAATGAAATTTGGTCGGTTTTAAGGGATAGTCATTGCGCATCTCCTGACATGTAATTACGAATTTTATGTTCACCACTGGCGTGCATACGGGTAATGATCTAAATTTTTTTGAAAGAAAAAAAATGGTACGTCACTGGGATATTTCAAATTAACAATGATTTTTGAAGTTCTCGTTCACTTTGTGAGAAAAAGTCTCTCTTGCCTTTTTTTCCATATGGGGGGCCGTTTTTGATGTAAAAAAATAAAACACCTTATAATGACATTTTATTTCATAAAGCTCTGAATGCAGCCGATTTACCAACCACTTGCATGGTTACGTTTTCAGTTCGCCGGATTAATCAAATCAGTCAAATTATATTGTCAAATTAGTGTTTCCTCATTATTAAACTTTTTGATTGTTTTATATACCATTAGTGTTAATAAGTAATTAAGTTTTCTTTTATCAAAAAAATGTAAAATTTTGCAAATGCGGAATTACCTGACATACATTTTGTCTATGGCCATGGTAATGGGAATGGTCGGCAAGCTCGACGATTGTATGTTGAGTTGTATCACAGTATAGAGAATATATGACACAAGCGTCACTTTATCACGTGACCGCTCCTTGCTAACAATTCATCCCCTCTTACTTCGCATAAAATTTAGGCTAAAGTAAACAAAAGTTTGCCCACTCTAGTCCACCACCGAATGAACTGATTACATTGAGCGCACACGGGGCCACAACGCTCTTGAAATCGGAATTTCTTTGATTTTTCAGAGAGTGACGCTACTGATATATATTCTTTATACTGTGGTTGTATCCAGAAATTAGGGTACCCCATCACATAATCGTTGCTGGTCTTCAGTAACGTTTGCGCGAAAATAGTAGATTTAACAAACAAACGGTTGACTGCGAGCGCGCTCGAGAAGTCCAACTGCGCCACTAGAGGAAGCAGTTTGTAACGGTTTTTAAAATATTCAACTCCGTCTCTGTGTTTTCTAACCTGGGATTGTATTTTGTGCATATTTTTTTTTGATAAAAATAAGACCCTAAAATGCATTTAAAGATGTTAAATAACATATTCATTCCTTCTGAAACAATTTCAGTTCATAAATTGAGAATTATTAATCACTTTTGGCATGTTTTGTTTTGGTACTTTAAATGAAAACAAAGATCCTGATTGGTCAAATCCTGACCAATGAGAGAGGATGAAAAAATGAAATAAAATGAAAATGAATGAAATCAAATGAATGAAAAAATGCAATGAAAAAAAAAGAGGAACCAATGAACTGAGGATTTTTGAACTAGATTTTGATACTTCTTCTCTTGTGCTTGGCTAGGGTTAGCTGCCATAGAAATAAAATCGCTCTGGCGGTTTTTTAAAGTTTTGGTTTCTGGTATTATACCCATAAATTATATTAACTGTGGAAAGTTAGCGCTTCTAGCGGATAAAAGGTAGTACCAGAAAACCACAAGCTTGAGTTTTGTGGATTTGAGTCCTCAGGGACATAAACACTTTAAGGCCATCCTCCATCAAAGGTATGTACCAGTTAATTTAATATGTCACATATATTTGTTCCTTACCTAGCAAAGAATATTAATAGTCTTATTCGTACATACTATTCAGAATATGCATACATGCTCGAAGGTGGTGATAGTTAATTTTTCTTAGGTCTTTAACTTCAAGTTCAGCTTCAATTTCAATTCAACTTTGCTTCAAGTTCCACTCATCTTCATTCATTATTCACTTCATCAAAACTGAACCACTACCTCACTGCACCTCGAACACTTGGCAGCAGCTTTTGGACTCAGCTTGATAGCAGCTGGCTGTAACTGGAGCACTGCATAGTGTAGCCTAGGGTTCCAACAGAACGAATGAGGGACTGAGATATTTGTGAGCAGAGACTAAGGTTGATTGACTTACTCAGTGTTTTTTTTGGAAATATATCCATCCTGGTGGACAAATCCAGTACTTAACTTGGTGCCTACCTTCCTTTGATTTTAAGTGGATGGTACCCTACTATAATATTCATTTACTCAGGAATAAGTTCTTAGATTAACAAGAGCCATATTGTAAGCGAGGCATATGCACATATGCTCCGTATAATGTATACCCCAGGTTTTAGATCCCTTCTGCAAATATAGTAAGCAACAAAACATAGTTTCATTTTAAGACAAAATTCTTAACACCTTGGCTGTAGTCAGTACCACAGTGAGATTGGAATTCTGGTGGCACCATCCAGCTGATTTCTGTCAGCTGTTGTCACTTGTTTAACCCGGAAATCATAGATACCTCAGGTGCTGGTTTATTTTATCTACAGCGTTAGGGTTGGGTATTGAGGGTTGCTTTTGTGTTTATTTTGGGTATACATTAGGCATACTCATAGGATTTTGGTTTTATATAAACTGCTCAATATAAAGTTCGGCACAAGCAATTTTTCGTGTCATTTTCAATTAACAGTAACTTTTTAAGCCATGAACTGTTTTAAATACAATGTGCACGATCTGAAACGTCATTTCCTCTAGACTAAGGAAGCGGATAATTTAAAAAAAAAGCCGACTTTATCTTTATTATATCGGGAGTGAAACAAAGTGATGCAAAAATTTCAAAATTTTGATGTTCTGCCATTTCGCAATAAGCTATTTTTTCCTTACCGTTTTCAGGTCAGGAGTAAGCCAACATCCATATCTCGGGACCTTTTCGCCAGATTTTTTTATTGAAGCACTCTGAATTTTTATACAGAGCGAGACGTAAAATGTGTGAAATTCTTGTTGCTGATATTTTTAAATCGTCGTAGTTCGGAAAAGCGGGAAGAATTCGCGTAAAGAATCTTACTGTGTTTTTCCTCATTTGTTGACATAGTGTCTGTGGTTTGTTACTCATTCAAAAAATGTAAAAATAAATGTTTACGTTTTTTCTAGTATACGAGCTTACAAAAATATGATAACATTATTGTTCATACTCGTGACTTATAATAGGAATATTAAATAAAATAACATTTCTAGAGGTAAAGGGAAACTGAGTGATGCCGTCGCAGATAGCCAACATCGATATCTCTAGATGTTTTCGTCATTTTTTGTGTTTAATGTATTAGAACTTATACAGAGGGAATCAAAATATTCTTAAAAATTTCGTTAGTATTTTTTTTTAAATCGTTGTAATTCGCGGAAAGTTGACAGATTATTATTTTTATTCTTTGGATCGACAGTATTATCTACAAATTGTTTCTCAACAAGGGAGTTTTCCAAAAGGGATTACTGAATTACAGGTACGGACTTGACAAAATTAGTATACGGGGTGAATCATAATCAGTGGTCGAAAATGAAATCTCATATTCTTTGGTCGATTTTAAGGGTGTTCTGGCATACAATTGTGTTACCGATCGAGCTTCGTTAAAAAGTTACAGAGTGTTGAGATTAGAATTTCAAAATGCTTATGTATTGATTATTCCGGCTTATTACGGAATGGCAGAACATCAAAATTTTTAAATTTTTGCATCACTTTGTTTCACACCCTATATAATAAAAATAGAGTCGTTTTTTTTATTTATCCGCTTCCTTAATCTAGAGGAAATGAGGTTTCAGACAGTGCAATTTGTATTTAAAACAATTAATTGCTTAAAAAGTTACAGCTGATTGGAAATGTCACGAAAAATTGTTTGTGCCTAACTTTAAGTTGAGCAGTTTATTAATCCGAATGCAATTATTATTGGTTGAATACACTGTTCGGAGTTGCATATAAATCGTGCGGATCTTGTCCTGTTTCTGCTGGGTTACTATATAGTTTCTTTGGTTTCCCGCTTTTACTAGTACTCTAGCTACCATCGAGTACCTTTATCCAGCATCCTTGAAGAGAGAGCTTATTAAAGTGGGTGGCGCAGTTTTATTAAGTTAACACTCACGTTAATACTCACGACCACTCTCCGATCTGGGGTAGTTTCCGGGCAATCGCTCTCTTAAGGCTGGATAAAGCTAAGATGAGTTCAGCTGAGTAGATTCAGGGCATTGAAGCTGCGGAATTTATTTATTTGAACCACACCTTTTGTCCACCACAACCCCCTGACGGGGGTACTCGTGGCTGAAGATGAAAAGTGGGAAAAGTTCTCGAGTTAATTGCGAAGTCACTTGAAACAAGCACTCGAAAAATTGCCAACATATTTTTTTGCCAATCAAATAGCTCAAATTCTTAATTTTTAAAATGGCGATTTGTTTACTGACGAGGCTTCTTTTGGACAACCGTGTATACGAAATTTCTATATCAATCACTTATGGGCTGAGGAAAATCCCCATGGAATCTTTGAAGCTCATTTTCAGTATCAATTTGCCATAAATGTATGGCTTGGGCTAATCGATGATCATTGATGTGTAACAAATTTGCAGATGTCCTTTATTGAAAATGCTCAACATGACATAGTTGCGATCTCGAAAACTGGGCTAACAGCTGAGCTGACATCAAATGTAAATAGAATAAAGAATTATATGTTGTATCGAAAAGATCGTGACGGAAGGGAGGAGGGGCGGTGTTGCTGCCTACATATCATCGCGAATCAAAGTCCTAAATTTCGTAAGTTTGGATATGGATAATGGTGTAGTCTAGAGCTTCACGAGACCGAGACCGAGACTTACATACTCTCGGTCTCTTTTCTTTTGACATGTGCAAACTTGTAGTAAGCATGAATAAGTTCGTTTGTTTGTTTGTTTATATTATTGAATATTTAGAATCGCCTCGACAAGAGCTAAAAAAAACAAAAAAAAAATGTTTTAAATGTTTTTTATTTTTATTTTTTATTTTTAAGATAGTATCGAAACTACTATATGCAGATGAAAATTAGGTGCGCCACTGGATGCTACGTCACAAAAACTACTGGAAAGAATTCTTACTTTTATGTTAAATCTAATCTCCGAAATCACCCTGTATCTCAAACACCATTGGTTATGGGAAATACTGCTGGCGCCATCTTTAATTTCACCAGAAAGTAGCACACTGCCGCGAAAACCTCAATCCTTTACCTTTAAAAGTAAGGCAGGACCCCGTTTAGGAGTGCCAAAAATGGGATATCCTGTATATTCCCGCGTGGGTGTTTCAAGAGTCCTTTTGTCCTTTAGAATGGATATCCGAATCTGAAATTTTAACAGTATGTGCCCTCGGTCAGAAGCATTATTTGTGCCAAGTTTGGTGTAAATCTGATCAGAATAAATACCCAGTCAATCGGTTGTTATCAAATTTTTCTAGAGGGTAGTGTCCTTTAGAATGGACATCTGAATCTGAAATTTTAACAGTGTATGCTCCGGGTTAGCAGCATCAGTTTTGCCTAGTTTGGTGAATCTGACTAGAATAAGTACCCAGGTTTTTTTCCGGTCAGTAAATTAGACACTTCCCTAATATCTTGCAAACGAATGATGTTGTTCGAGACCGAGACTCTCGAGAGTCTCGGTTGGCAGTATCGGTCTCGGTCTCGGTTTTGCAGTTCGAGACCCAGATCGAGACCAAGACAGTCTCGGTCTCGGTCTCGTAGTCGATATTAAAGTCTCGGTCTTGATCTCGATCGATCTTGAGACCGAGACTTCTCTCGTGGTCTCGTGAAGCTCTAGTGTAGACCAATTGTGATTTAGGGTCAAGTATATCGGCCGCCTTCTGTGCATTTCGGGGAGCTGGAGTTCCATAAGATATTTTTCTAGAATATCTATGTGATTCCGATATAATTTTTTGCACAAGCGATTTAAATATTAATCTCTTAGATCAAAACACCACCGAAAGTAAATTTCTGAACGATATTATGACAACGTTTAATCTTCAACAAGTAGTGAAGGAAGCAACTAGAGTTACATTGAGTGGTGAGTAATTCCTTGATGTGATAATGGTAAACAAATCTAATTTAATTATTAACTCTGGAGTTTTTCTAAGTGATCCGATACAGACTGATCATGAAGCTATATTTTGTAAAGTGAATTGTGTGTACACCCGTCCTAGGAGAATTGGACAAAAATTTTAAAGACTTTAGTATGGCAACGAGTGAAATTTTTCGAGACGGTTTGAGTAGCGTTGATTGGCATGATCTCTATTACATTGAGGATATAAACTGCTACCAAAAAAGATCGATACGGCAAAATTTTTCGTCATGTTTAGGGATCTGTATCTCGGAAATGCCTTAGCCGAAATTCATAACTTAAAGAGACTTTGGAAGATCGTTTCTTCTAGAATCAGAGAGGGAGGCTAGTTTTAAACCAAAGTTATTTTCTAAATGATATACAGGGTAAAGAAAAAAGCATTGCAAAATGGTTGCATTTCAACCCACTGCAATTGGTAGCTAGAGTATCTTCAGAACATTCGTTCCTATGAGATTTGAGGACCTTGACTAATATCTCGGGACATGTTCGGCGGTTTTTAGTTTTATGGCCCACAAGAGAAATTACGGGGGTTTTTCAAAAAGCGCGCCTTTTCTTAGCCCTGTATCGCGAGAATGCCGCTGCCCATTTTAATGACGTAAATTATCTCCAAAAGACAAATGATTGTAAAATCAGCGGCGTACACTCAAGTTTAACAAAACCTTTCTATTGCACGTTGTACAAAAATGCCAAAACATTTACTGAAAAACTGATCAATATTTTGTTAATAAGGACGTCATGGCGGGTGTTCTAACTTTAAGGCTCTTATTGTAATTAAATTTAAGAGCCATGGTCGATATCTCGGGACGTTTTTGGCAGTTTTTTGTTTTTTGGCCTACAAAAAAAATTAAGGGGGTTTTTCAAAAAGTTTGCGTTTTCTTATAAGTTGCCCTGTATCGTGAGAATGCCGCTGCCGATTTTAATGAAATAAATTATCTCTAAAAGATAAATGATCCAGTTTAATAAACCTTTTCTTCCATGTTTTACAGAATGGCAGAAAATGTACTGAGAAACTAATGAATATTTTGTCAATAAAGCCGTCATGGAGGGTGTCCTAACTTTAAGGGTCTTCTTTTAATTACATTTAATAGCCGTGGTCGATATCTCGAGAAACTCGGCAGTTTTTTGTTTTTTTGGCCTACAAAAATTATTACGGGGGGTTTTCAAAAAGTTTGCGTTTTCTTATCAGTTGCCCTGTATCGCGATAATGCCGCTGCCGATTTTAATGAGATAGATTATTTTTAGAATATAAATGAATTACAAATCTGTGGTAAGACTCGTTGTACAAGAATTCCAAAAAATTTAATGAGAAACTGATCAATATTTTGTTAATAACGACGCCATGGCGTGCCCTACTTTAAGGCTGTTATTGTCATTACATTGAAGATCCAAGCTTGATATGTCGGAACGTTTTTGGTACTTTTTTGTTTTTTGGCCTACGAGAAGAGTTACGGGGCGTTTGCACATGCTTATAAGTTACAGTGTTTTGCGGGAATAAAATTGCCCTCAAATCTCAGAGGAATGAATGTTCTGAAATTACCCAAGCTACCAAATGCAGTGGGTTGAAATGCAACCTTTTTATTAATTAATAAATAAATATTAAAATTAACCTCCCTCCCTGATTCTACAAGAAACGATCTTCCAAAGACTCTTTGAGTTACCAATTTCGGCTGTGGCATTTCCGAGATACAGGTCCCTAAACATGAAAAATTTTGCCGTATCGATCTTTTTTGTTAGCATTTTATTTCTCAGCTCAGTTGCTGCGACTTCAGAATTTTAAGTGAAGTGACATTTCATAAGTTTGATAAATATCTGGTAAATGTTTTGGGGATTTTTGTTTTTTTAATTCCGAATAAAATATACCAGTACCATTACCATTACCATACCTACCATTAAAAAATTTTATAAGGTAAACTAAAATCTACAAAATTATGTACTTAATTGTTTTTATTGTGTCAGTAGATTTGCATTTTAAAGATTTTACATTGAGAGCTTTTATTGCCGCCCGTTTAAGAAAGTTTCGCCATCAGAGTGCATTTTTTATTTAAATGGATAAATAAGAATTAGGGATATTAGTTCAACATGGAGACCGAAGACGCTAATAATGTGTGAGCCCATAAAAATGTATCTATAATAATCACCATGGAAACGAAGTAAACAAAGTATGACATGTCAGAGACATAAATTTAAATTATCTGTCACATATTAATTTTTTTGGTTTCTTAATTTAAAAAATGTCGTTACTAAGTGAGAGAGAATTAGAAAATATTGTGAGGTAAGTTTTAGAGGTCTTTTAGCAATGTAGAATAAGAAAAGTAATAATTTTAAACAGGTTGCGCCGGCGAGGTCTTAGTTTAAACAACATTGCTGACTTAGTAGGCACATCTAAGTCGACTATTCAACGGACACTTCAAAGAAGACAAAATTATGGTGTTCCTGCTTATAAAATGCGTGGGAGTTGCGGTCACACAAAAGTTACAACCCCTAGAGAAGATCGGCTAATTAATGTGTCTGTCAGGAGGACAAGGACTCTAAATGGCAGCAAAATAAAAACAAGAGTGCAAGCAACAACGGGGACCAACGTATGCACCTCCACTGTCAGAAATCATTTGCATGATCGAGGACTACATGCTAGAAGACGTGCCGCATGTCCAATGCTTCAACGTATCCATCGAGTTTCTCGAAGACGTTGGGCAGAAGAACATTTGCACTGGGGAATAGCAGGGTGGAACAATTGCATGTTTTCAGATGAATGTAGATTTTCGTTGTATGCATCAGATGGAGGTATTTTAGTGTGGAGAGGGCGGAATGAACGAAACCTGGAAGAAAATATGGAAGCCAGAGTGCCATTTGGGGGTGGAAGTGTGAGTGTGTGGGGAGGAGTAATGGGGAATGGAAAGACTGACTTAGTGGTTTTAATTGGGCAAACTATGAACGCAGTTAGATATCGAGACTTGTGTATGAATGAAATTGTTATTCTCTTCGCTCAGATCTTTGGAGATGATTTTATCTTAGTTGACGATAATGCACGTCCACACCGAGCTCGAATTATTAACGAAGTTCTGGGAGAGAATGGCATCGAGCGCATGAATTGGCCTGCTAGGTCGCCCGATATGAATGTTATAGAGCACGTGTGGAGCAGAATGAAACTAAAGCTGAAATAGAGAAAGCAAAAATTTCAAAATATGGATGAATTGGCAGTGGCAGTGAGGGAAGAATGGGAAGCTATTCCCCAGGAGTTTATAAGACATTTGGTGGAGAGTATGCCGAGAAGGGTGGCTGAAGTAATGCGAGTTTTAGGTGGACCTACACATTATTAGCGTCTCCAGTCTCCATGTTTAACTGCGGAAATGAAATGCCTATCAACCTTCATTGAGATATCTCTGGCGGTTTTACAGAAATCAATAACTTCCTATTTTTAAAATAAAACTAACACCCTATAACTTTTAAACGAAAAATTGTAGACAACTCATTTTTATGACAGACTCTCCCCTTAAAATTGACCAGATTGTTTAAGGTGTTAATTTTTTTCCATTTAATTTTTTGTTGTTGTAAAAAATTAAACTGAGGCGTTTTACTAACGATCAATCTGCCTCGATTATTTTAAAATTAATGAACTTTTAAAGTGTTTTAGTTTATTGACTTGAGTATTCCCGCAAAACACTGTAACTTAAAAGAAAGTGCAAACTTTTTGTAAACGCCCCGTAACTCTTCCCATAAGAGTCTTAAAGTTAGGACACCTACCGTGGCGTCTTTATTAACAAAATATTGATAAATTTCTAATTAATTTTTTTGCCATTCTTGTACAACATGGAATAGAAATGTTCTATTAATCTTGAGGGTACCTCACTGATTCGTGAATGATTAATCTTTTAAAGATAATTTATCTCATTAAAATCGGCCGCGACATTATCGCGATGCAGGACAACTTATAAGAAAACGCAAAATTTTTGTAAAACCTCTGTAATTTTATTTGTAGGCCAAAAAACAAAAATCACAAATCAAAATGTAATCACAATAAGATTCCTAAATTTAGGGCATCTGCCAAGGCGTCGTTTTTAACAAAATATGCTTTTTTGTACATGTGTTTTGCCATTTTTGTACAACGTGGAATAGAAAGATTTTGTTAAACTTGAGTGTACGTCGCTGATTTTACGATCATTTGTCTTTTGGAGATAATTTACGTCATTAAAATCGGCAGCGGCATTCTCGCGATACAGGGCAACTTATAAGAAAACGCACACTTTTTGAAAAACCCCGTAATTTTTTTTGTTGGCCAAAAAACAAAAAACTGCCAAAAATGTCCCGAGATATCGACCATGGCTCTTAAATGTAATTACAATAAGAGCCTTAAAGTTAGAACAACGGCCATGACGTCCTTATTAACAAAATATTGATCAGTTTCTCAGTAAATTTTTTGCCATTTTTGTACAACGTGGAATAGAAAGGTTTTGTGAAACTTGAGTGCACGCCGCTGATTTTACAATAATTTGTCTCTTGGAGATAATTTATGTCATTAAAATCGGCAGCGCCATTCTCGCGATACAGGGCAACTTATAAGAAAACGCAAACTTTTTGAAAAACCCCCTTATTTTTTTTTGTAGGTCAAAAAACAAAAAACTGCCAAAAACATCCCGACATATCGACCGTGGCTCTTAAATGTAATCACAATAAGAGCCTTAAAGTTAGAACACCCGCCATGACGTCCTTATTAACAAAATATTGATCAGTTTCTCAGTAAATTTTTTGCCATTTTTGTACAACGTGGAATAGAAAGGTTTTTTTTATTTCATAATGTAGGCATTTATTTGGGCACTGGATTAAAACTGTGCGGGATTATTGGTTTAACAAAACAATTTGAAAAAAGGCATAAAAAAATACACATAATGATCATCTAATAACTTTAAGTGTCAGGGAACTTTGGTGCCATTATGATATGAATGACAGATTAACGAAAAGTAATTAACACAAATTAAGTATATTTTCTCTTCTTTCTGACAAATTTTAGGAGGTTTTAATAAAAGCACTTTTCTGTGTTTATTCATTTTTATGCTTTTTGTTCAAAAAGTACAACTTGAAATAAGCTTATAACTAAAACCAGGAAAAAAAACGTAGTTATTTTTGCGTTATACTTAGCCACAATTTAAAATATATGGAGATATTTTTGATCTTAAAATTTATGCAGGGATACAGAGAAACTTTTCATTATTTATTTTGCAGTTGTATGAGTTAATTTTCAATGATTTTTTTTATTTTATTTTACATAGAAAATTCAGTTACTACCCTTAATTTGTAACTAACCTATTAGATGTATTTATATAATTATATTCTGTTGCTAAGCATAAAATATTTTTCTACAAACGCAAAAAATCAATTTTTAGTACGACTAAGTAGTAAGTACGATTTAGACCTGAACTAACTATAGTATATTTCATTAGGAGTACCGAAAATAGCCTTTTTCCGTGCGCGCGTGATAAATTTCCGTGTGAGGCGAAGCCGAGCACGGAAAGTAAGGTAACCACGAGAAAAGGCATTTCGGACGTCTAATGAACGATACTTTTCATTATGAACCTCTGAAAACAATATTACACGACCGAGCATATAGCTATACAAGCCGAGCACGGAGCTATACAAGCCGAGCACGGAGAGTAAGGTAACCACGGGAAAAGGCATTTCGGACGTCTAATGAACGATACTTTTCATTATGAACCTTTGAAAACAATATTTGCTAAAAAAACATCAAGACATATTTTATTTTGGGATGACCACTGTACAGTCTAGAAACATCAAACTGGTGAAGTTCGCAAGTGGTGGCCGTCTTATTTTATTATAAGTAGTGATATACAACTGCGAGCGGCAAATAAACAGCGCACGGAAAACAGGTTTTCCGTTCCCTTACGGCAAATGTGTATTTTCTGTACAGTTAACTAGCCTGGAAAATGGTCATTTTCTGAGTAGTTAAATGAAAAAGGGTTGGTCGTTTCTTCCTGACCTTTCGTCTACAGCTGCGGCAGACATTATCAAACGCGATTTGACGAAATGGTCTCCCGTGCTTCCCGACGTTGACTGATTCGACTGTGGTGAAGTCCGTGGTATTTACACCTCCTCCGCGCCGTCGCGCTGCAATGGTGGCGTGGGGTTTTGGCACACTTGAAGTATGTCGTAGAACTCGCTTCCAGTCTGCATTATTTTAGAAACGTAATTTCCTCCTTCCAGTTGAAATTAATGTGGTGTTTAAAGATCTCAGTGACCTCTCTCGTTAGGCTCGGATAGAAACGCTGCGATTGATATAAGATATCCACCTCGTTGAAAAGGATGTCGTGACCTTCAGAGAGAGCGTGCTCTGCTACTTCTGACTTTTGTGTTTGTCCCAGCCTGCAACTCCTGTTGTGTTCCGTAATCCTCGTGTTGACACTGCGTTTTATGGTGTCAATGTATACCAAGCCACAGCTGCATGGAACTCGGTAAAGACAGTTTTAACATTGTGCTTTTCCAGTAGCCTGCCGATCTTGTCCATTACTTTGTGGATGTATGGTAGATTAGTCAATCTGCGTTTTTTTTTCATCTTCTCCCGTTGTTCCTTCCTTGCGCTCTACATTCTTTGGACGGACGGCCCTATCGAACTCGTGCTTGCTTTATCCATTCCAAGCAAGGCTCTTTCCAGATGCTTCATTTCCCGTTCTAATTCAGCCGGTTCACAAATTCTCTTGGTTCTCACAGCGTCTTTATGAGTCCCCTTTTCTGTATGGGATGATAATTTGATCCGTTATTGAGATATCGGACAGTGTGTACTGGTTTTCTATAAACGGTGTGCGCAAGTTTCCCATTCGACCTCCTTGATACCAAAACATCCAGAAACGATAGGCATCCTTCCTGTTCTATCTCCATAGTGAATTGAATTTTTAGGTTGATAGAGTTGAGGTGTAAGAGGAAGTTTTTAGGTTCGCCCTCGCCATGGCTCCAAATAACAAAGGTGTCGTCCACGTATCGAAACCAGCACTTTGGCCTCTTATTTGCTGTTGCCAACGCCTTGGCCTTAAAAATTCAGTTTGTTCGTATAAATCTTCCTTCCATTAAAAATATATAGGTTAGGGAGTGTTGGAACAACTTGGAAATATCTTGTGGAAATTCCTGGTTAATATGTTCCATGGCTTCCTGAATGGGTACCATTGGGAAGAGCGAAACAACATAAATACCATGGAGCTCACCACAGTCGAATCAGTCAACGTCGGAAAGAACGGGAGATCACTTCGCCCGTTGCCTCATCGCCTTTGATAATGTCTGCCGCAGCTGTACACGAAACGTCAAGAAGAAATTCCAATGGACCACGGCTTCAAAGCTCGGAAAACACTTTAGATTGTATTTTGACCGCCCGCGAAAGCCTTCACAGTCTTATGACAAATAAGTATATTTTCTCTTCTTCCTGACTAACTTTAGAAGGTTTTAATAAAAGTACTTTTCTGTTCTGTGTTTAATCATTTTTATGCTTTTCGTTCAAAAAGTATAACTTAAAATAAGCTTATAACTAATAATGGCAACTGGTAGATGAGTTCTACCAGGTAAAACCAGTAAAAAAAATAGTTATTTTTGCTTTATACTTAGCCACAATTTTTAAATGTATGGAAACATTTTTGATCTTTAAAGTTTAGGCAGGGATACCTTTTAATATTATACTCATAATCAGCTTGTTGACAAAAGCTAAATAGGGCTCATATAGCGTCAGCGGGATATATGAGTTGAAACAGCGGGAATAATATTATTCCCGCTCGCCATTTAAGTTATATATGTTGCCTTGGCAACCAGTAGGAGTAGGCAACAATGCAATATCAAATGCCGCAGCGTAAAAAATGCACTGGTGGCACCAGTTTTGCCGTCAAACGCGAGTGTCACTTTGACATTTCAATAATTTTATTTACACTACCTATAAATTTTATAATTTGTAATTATTAGACGATGGCCGTGGACAAAGTATAGTATTATACTCGCTTTTTATGGTCATTATTCCCACGGGAGACTTGCGCCCCTCGCCTGCCGCTCGTGGCGCAAACGTCCCCCTAAGGGAATAATGGCTATCATAAAAAGCTCGTTTAATAATATACTATTAGATTATATGGACACTGAAGATAATCCATGCACGGGTCCACACAAAATCATCCAAAGTAAAAACATCCAACAAAAAAACGTCCAAAATAATTCAGTCCACTGATGACTTTGTCCAAAATAAAAACGTCCACCGAAATTCTATCCAAACCAATTTACATCCAAAGTGTTAACTTCCAAAATTTTTCGATCCACCGTATTTTCATCCAACGAAAAATCATCCAAAGTGTCCTTAAATGACCTTCAAACAGGGAGTGCTTACACAAATACTTTCCGTTATTTTAATATTTCGAGTGTGGTCTGTTCACTATGTTTATTGTCAGTGTTGCTAATACGAGCGAAAAAGCTCCATTTCGGAGCATTTCATCTTTGATGTGAGCGAAGGGTGATCCAAGCTCACACTTCTCTCAAATCGATGATAGGATTTTCCGAGAATCTTCTGTATTTGGAGTAATACGGACCAACAATGTCAAATAATAACATTGACGTTTGACGTTCTTTAGTGCTGATTAGCGTATTCCATTGGTAAAACTAGTGCCCCACCAGAGCACACCATTGGTGAAGTTAGTAGAAATTTGGGCGTTCCATTGGGAAACGAGTGCCGCACTTTTTGACCTTAGTGCAACCAGGTCGTGTAGGTGGTGCAGCACCGATTTCAAGGATATTGGTAGGTGGTGGGAAACCACAAAGCATAATTTTATATTTTTCTAATAGGTAACTTTAATAAAATAAGCGGGAAATTATATACAGTCGTATCGTCAATTCTCTCTTCCAGCAGATAGAGTGAAGAAGAGTATTTGCTTTATCTTTTGGAAACAAATAAGTGTTCGTCCAAAATAAAATTCATTGTGAAAAATGTTATTGATCGTTATGATGGTGACCAGGAGCTTCATTCTATAGGAAGTTGTGAAAGTGAGAATGAAAATCTTGATAACCTTGATTGGTCAAAAAAATCTATTGACCAATTCCATTGGTCAGAGATTTTCATTTTCACTTTCGCACCGTTCTATAGAATAAGTGCCAAGAGTTCCATCTTGCCATGGGAGTAGCTCGGAGCAATTCCGGAGCGTGAAGTTCGTTTTTCTAGCTTTTCAGCACCTTGGTACTTCATGCACTTGAAGCGCTCCAATCTTCCGCCCCCCTTGCCCTTCGAGTACCTACCGATATTTTGGTGTTTTAAGTACTTTTTACAACTATGAAAAGCTGTTCCAGCTCGAGTCTTTAAAATCCGTATGGACTTAACGCTCCGGGAGCTTCACGCTCAAATCCTTTATTTCAGTTGGAAAGCGGCTCAGGTAGATCATTAGTAAACCTGTTTCTAATTTTGAAATATAATGTGGCACTTTTCAATACTGATGACAGTGACGTAACGTCCTGCTTTTCGAAACTAGTTGCGAAAAGTAAAATCTTTCGTAACTGGTGATGGAAAGTTCGTGTCACCACCAGTTGCAGGTTTCGGTTGTAGCACACCGTTGCTACAGTTTTACCGTATTAAGTAGGTACAAAGTGGTTCAAAAGTAAATATTGAAGTTTAGTAATAATAACTCTCTCTGTAAGTAGGTATTTGTAGTCAAAGTTAGAAATAATTTTGTACGAAACACGTGACGAAAAGCCTTTTTTGTGTATCTCATTCAAATTTGCGGGAACTCGCTGCGCTTGTCCCGCAATCATTCATTCGTTACACATGATCGGACTTTTCGTAACTGGTTACATAAATAGCTATTAGTAATATTTTGTCGTTATTGTTCTTATTAATTATTAATTCTTTTTGTTTTGTTAATGAGACCTATATGTATTTGCTTATCAAATTGTTTTTTTTTTGCATTTTTTATTTGTTGCGATAACTTTTTTAAGTTGCAATAACTTTTTTTTTTAAATAAAGTTTATTTGTTTATATTTTTTTTATAAAAAAGTTTTAGCTTTCTTGTTTACTTCACTTCTCATCATTTTTTTCTTTGATCTCTGCTTTGTGTTCTGCTCATTTAATTTGGTTTAATTTTGCAACATTTTGTTGCTGTAATTTAATTTCCCGTCGTATTTCCTAGTATTAGGGTTATTTTTTCTGAAATCATCTTTCTCACCGCCTTGCGCAACTGAAAGTGCTTAAAAATTACTTGTTGTTTCAACTTACAAATTTCGAAAATTCCAACTGGTTCCGGAAATATTCGCAAAAACAAAAATTTTGAAAAAAGTTTTTATTTTTTCCGATCTTAATTTAAAGAGAAAATTAAAAATAAATGACACTTTTAGCCACTTTTTGGTCTATTCAACGTGTTATTTTCCTCAAAATCCGACTTTTCGTTTTTATGGAACCATTATAAATTCTGAATTTTTCTTCGAAATGCAGACTTGCAGGGAAATTCAGAATACAATAAAAAAAATCCTAGACTGTATTAAAAAAATTATAATTTGATGATGAATAAAACGAAACGTTTGATTTTAAATATGAAAATACCTATAATAAAGTAATTTATTTTTAATTATCTGTTTAACGTTTTTTAAATTACCTTTACATACTTCCGTGAGAGGATTATGGAACATTTTCAAGGAAGGTAAGAGTTCCATAAAAGTTAAACATAAACAAAAAAAATTAAAAAAAAATATTGACTAATTTTAAGTTTAAAATGGAAAAATCCTGTTTTATTTTTTAGTTAATTTTTTTAAACATTACTAGTGGCTCTCTAAGGGATTTCTAAGTTTTTCAAAAACGTTTCCTAAATTTTTGCAATAGATTATTTTATTTTCATCATTGAAAGTTGAAGAAAACCATTGCAAAAAACCATTGAGAGTTAAAAGAAAAATGTTGACTAACTTTAAATTTATAGTACAGCGGATATCGCGATTAGGTGTTTACTGCTAGAAAAGTGGGGCCAAAACTGTAAAACAGGAGAGTCTTTTCAGATGTAAAATACTAGCTAGTTGGTGTAACCAAGAAAATTTGAATAAAAAATAAAAAAGTAAAAATAAAAAATTTAAAAAAATCAGAGTATAGCATTTTCGGTTTTCTGCTCTAGAGCAATTTGTGAACATTTTTAACTTTAAAATATGATTCAGAGAGTACAGAATAAAGATTTCTCTCGGATTGTTCTAGAACATTAAGCCAAAAATGCTATTAATTACGTTATGCAGCGCATGCGAATCGCCCGCGATTTTCAATGATACGGGCGCTCCCTGGGAACATTTCTGGTGAATTAAATATTAAATGAGAGAATTTAAATTTTTGAGTTGGCAACATGACAACATTGTTATTGTTATTTCTTTATGATTGTTGAATAGTTGTAAAGTTGTAATATTCAGCTATATTATATTACACTATATCATACATATTCAGTAACCTTACATAATATTCAATAAACTTTTCATAATACCAAACCCGATTTATTTGCAATTATATTAAGACTTTAGCGTTATTTTACATGAAAGGAAGCAGAGTTTTGTGAATGATTTGAAACGTTTTTTATACGTTTATTAGACGTCAGTCAGTGGCTTGGTTCGGTCATGTAGGTCAATTTTTATCACAAAAATTTCACGTAAAATAAACGTGACATTTCTTCATATTCATGACATTTAATATGGTCATATAATCACGTTATATTCACGTCATAGGTGATTTTCTGGTCGGCTGGGTATGGTTTATGGGTCCTTAAATTTAGATTTACCTAAATTTGCTTGGTGCAAATGGGGGTAAGAAATTCGTTAATGTCACGTTGAACGCGAATTCCAAAACTCACCGGTGGATCCACCGGTTAAACCGGTCAGATACCATTTCGTTTCAATTTTCACCATATACCAGAAAGTGACCGTTTCTATAAGTTAACCGGTTAAATCGTCGGTTCGCTACCGGTAGCTCACCGAATGTACCGGTCTAGAGAAGTGGAATTTCGATAGATTAAATGGGAAAATGTCAGTATTGACAGTTCGTGCCCGAGGCCTTTCTATAAACAAACAGAACGCTAAAATGTTTTCACAATTTACAGTCTGAAATTCAATGAAAATTTCTAAATTTAAATTTTATAACTACCTAGTCGTGTTGTTTATTTTTGGAGTTGGTGATAATTAATAGTAATTGTAAATTGTAATGGACGACCCGACATTGAAACCATGGAAGCCTGTTTTTGGAGGAGAGGATGGGTCCATCTTAAGAACTGGTTCTAGCCTAGTTTTTCAAAACATTTATAGTATGTATCTAGAAGGTCATAAGCAAGTGCCAATAATGCAAACAGTCTTATGCGTATGTTATGTGTCCCACGTTAAAAATGTCCCTGATTTCCACAAGAAATCATAACTGGGGTATGTACCTAAGGACCTAGGACTAGCACAACTAACAAAACAACTTCTTACAAATAAGAATTATCTTAATAATGTCGATTTCGTTATGAGAAGAGCAGTAATACAATAATAACAAACCAAACAAGATTACCGTTGAGATTGACAGATATTAAAAAAAAATGTCATTGGTGAATCAAACCGTTTCTTAATTGACCGTAAAACGGCTTAAATTCCGGTGTAACCGGAATTACCAGCGATCTACTGGTAGATGTAACCGGTAAATTTATTGATCACTTTTGAAATTCGCCCTACTTTTGATACCAATGTGTTTTTCAAGGAGGTCAAATATATGAAGGTCGGATTTAGTTGAAGCCCTGATTGTACCAAAGGGCCTTCTTAACGGTCCATGATAGGCAGCATGAAGGTGTCTGGAGGGACCCAACAATGCGTGCCGCAATGAATATGTGGATATTTATTGTTTTCTATTTTTTTCATTGAACATGACAAAACACTTGACAAAAACTTTTTTTTTGTTTACATTTAATAATAATGTTGCGAGCAGTTGAACTGAAATAAATCCTCTAAAATTATAAAAACATGTTCAGGTTTTATACATGGTAAAAACTGAATTACCAATACTTAATGCAGGTATATTAGCTGAACTAACATAGCTACATTACACTGAACCTAGCAATAGAGGGGCCACAAACATTAAATATACTAGTCTGGTGTCTGCCAATAGTAGGGTTTCTATAACATACACCCTCGCATTCACCACATAGTCTGGTAGCAGTAGCCCCCACAAAGATTATTGTATTCTATGTGAGTGGACTTGTTCAGTCCTTCACTACAACCTGTGGTCTATTGTGGCTTCAGAAACATTAAGCATTCTGGTGTCTGGTAATATAGTATGGCTCCTTTTAACATTCTCTACTGCCTTTGCCAGTTCTAGTTCTTTCACATCCCGCAACTAACACAATCACTCCCATGATACACATATCTGACATTAGTAATTTAACTGTTTGATAGTAGGGCCTCATTCTAAAGGTACTGCTAGTATCCAATCTCTCCTCCGATTTCATCATCAACACCCTTTCTCTGTCTTGTTATTCAGAGCTTTCAGAGATATACTTTCTGTAGATTTATCCTAAAATTAACAGAGTTTATTGACTTATTGGGATGTATGCATGTTGGGTGACTTTCATTGCTATGAATAAAACAATGCACCCTGGAATTTGTTCCATTGTCTAAAGGCTCTTACCCATTCAGCATTTCTCCTGTGGTCTGTGGCCCATCTACCGCAAACTCATAAACGGTGGGGCCCGAGACATCTTCGTCATTCCATTAATACAACAACTCGTTTTGTTTCTTTTTACTGATTCCTTACAATGCATACATAGAAATAATGTGTCGAATGACATTTTATCTAATGACATTCAGGAAATACATTTTAATTTAAAGATCTAAAGATTTTAATAGTTAACAATTCATGCAAACAACAAACAATACATTATAATAAAACGGAATTTCGATTTGTTTACGTTTCTGCCGACTCGAATCAATAATCTCTAGATATCAACCCGCCGTAGCGAGCTAATAGCAACCACCAGAAAAAGATTATAGGTCATTTCAGGGAGATTTTGGATGAAAATGCTTTGGACGATTTTATTTTGGACATTTTCTGGTTTGGATTGAATTTCGGTGGATGTTTTTATTTTGGAGAAAATCAGCTGTGGATCGATTTACTTTGGACGTTTTTTTTTTGGATGATTTTCATTTGGACAAAATTGTGCATTCCCCCATGCACAAGTTATTTAACTCCAATGGAGATCCCTATTAATGCGTAAAAGAGAATCATATCTGGGCTGTTTAAGGAAGTTGGGGGCGCATTATCCGCTTATAAGGATGAACGGATAATTATATGGTAAAAAGGTCATAATTGTTTACAACTTACTTCATAATCGTGAAGCGATCCAAAAACCTGTTTTCTGCAATATTGTCACTTCCCACAGACAAATGGCCGAGATTTCGTACCTATTTTGTCTGGGGGCGACGTTTAGCAGAGTATCAGACTCATTTCTCTATCAGGCAGAGGAACCATAGACCGGTTTCGCTCTTATTAGAGCTCATCAGTATGGTATACCTCGAACCTGATAGAAAAATAAGTCTGAACGGCAATTGGATCTAAATCTTGCTTAGACGCCTGATAGGCCAAGCGTTGCCTGATAGAGAAATGAGTCTGATACTCTGCTAAACGTCGCCCCCAGACAAAATAGGTACGAAATCTCGGCCATTTGTCTGTGGGAAGTGACAATATTGCAGAAAACAGGTTTTTGGATCGCTTCACAATCATCTCGCATGCCCTAGTGGAAGCACCCGCCGTCGTCAGATGGCGCCACTTACTTACTTCATAATCGTGTACATTATTATAGATCAGGATGGAGCTTGGCATAACAATTGCCATATGGCAACTGGTGATACAAAAGAACATGTTTTCTGTGACTCGTCATTGCTTGTTGCGGTTAAACGCAGGTTACATATATAATTCGCGTTTATTATAAAACGTTATATCTAGAAAGCTATGCATTTTTGGCAGAAAAAATCAAAGAAAGTGGACTTTTGTTCTTTCATCAGGCAAACCCCCCACTTGGTATCACTAGAACCAAAACAGTTTCAACTAAAAATGTTTTTTGCGTTGAAATTTGTTTTGTTACTATTAAATGAATAACCAAGATAGAGATATTGAGAGATATATAAGAGAGAAACATCATGTATAGAACCACAGCTTGATGGCAAACTCAACAGTTCGAATCTGAAGCTGCACAAACAGAAACACTATTGATTTTTGGGTATTGCGAATGTGCATGTTATATTATTGTACGGTTATTATTAAATGTGCATTACTAAAAAGTCTTGTGAGCGTTTATGATATGAAAATTGGAGTTTTTTCTTTGGGATTCAGTTATAACCTTCTCTGATTTTTTTTCTTTTATAATCAGGCATTCAAATGGGGCAATGAAATAATTAAAAAACAATGGGTTCAGTTTTTAAAATATAACATTTGCTCAAAATCAGCTTGTAGCCCATTATTCTTCCATTTTCATGCTTTCAATTGCCGCAGCCATTTTCCTGGTCCTTCCGTATCTATATTTCACTTTTTATAAATCTAAAAAGCAAACTTTTTACAAACATCGTCACTTTGGCTTATGTAGAATGAATACATTGGCAAACACACATTTACATCAAAAACTTAATCCCTTCTACTATCATTTTTGAAGATCTGATTTAAAGTACGGGGTGTTCATTATAAAACTTCATCTAGTTGGCTGTGAAATGTCAAAAGAAAAGGATGGAGAAACAAAAGTCCATTTATTTTGATTATGTCATCCTTTTCTGTCAAAATTTCATAGCCTACTAGATGATGTTTTATAATGAACACTCCGAATATTAATAAAATATATCATGCCTACTAGCACAGTCAATAATGTTAACCTCACACCGATTAATAATCACAATCACTGTCAGTGTTATACCTGGTGAAATATTTCCAACGCCTTCTTGATGACAATAATAAGTGAATGGATTATAGAGGCCATCACCTAATTACACTTAATGATGAATTCCGACGTTTGGCATCGCTGTAAATATATTTCACGTGTATTTCTTTTTTGCAAATATACTTTTAGGTTCGAGAGTTTTCGCATCAAGTTTTTCAGTGAAAAGTGGCTCATCCAAGAATTTTTTTCTTTTAATCTGTTTTATAGACCGTAAGCTACTAATAAAAAAATAAAAAAAAACCCTGAAATTTGAGACAACATAAACCTTACAAGCACCATTCATGTGTGCTAAAGGTCTGTCTCCGTTTATGAAATAGTATCCCACCACCACACCAACCAGTAAAAAGTGCGTACAAACTAGTAAACAGAACTATAAACTAATGTACAAATCCCTACTCATCACCGTGCTATAATCTGTTTAGCAGGTCGGAAAGAAGCTATCGACAAAATCCTATTAAAAATCTAAACTTCTCTTAACAAGATAGGAAAGTAGCACTTAAAAGTTGGGTCTACGTATTAAAACCTCACCGAGGGTGAGCGCTAAGTTGTGTTTTTCTTGCTTTATCGAGACCTAAAAGTTCTATAGGCCCTCCGCAAGGGCTTTGGGACTCTATATTGGGAAAGGGATTTCGAGGAAAAACGTTTTTGTTAAAACATTGCCATAATCTGTGCGTTAGGAAGTGTGTGTTATAATTTATTATAATGTGTTAGCTGGTAAGTTGTTCGAAACGTCTCAAGAGCTATTTACAGCTCAAAAAGGCTGTTTATTTTCCATTAAACTCCCGTGTTTGGAATCAGATTGAATGTCCTTCAATAATAATTTAAAAATAACAAACAGTAGCAGCATACCGGGAGAATTCTCAGGGAATGGAAATCTGCAAAAATCTCATCCCGGTTGTTTGTGCTTGGTTAGCAAGAACAATGGGATCCATAATGCCCTATCAGGTCTTAGTAATTTTACACAGCTCATGTGCTATTAAACAATACTTATGTAGTGGCGCACGTTGCCTAAACGAGTTTTTAGGGCCATTTAACCCGGCGGGGTGCTGTTGTAATTGGCGATCATATCCGCCACCTGCTCTTTTCAGGGTTATTGAGATGTAGGATTAAGTTGTTTTACCCTGGGCTGCCCAACTTGACTATTATACAACATAGTGTTGTAGAAAAAAACCTTTGCATTTCTGTAGTCCCTGCGGCCATCCAATAAATCAAGCAAATTTTCCCTAAAAGTGAAGAAAGAATCCCTTTTCGGCCCTTTCCTTACGTCTTATTTTATTCAACCCGGATTGTCAGCGCTGACATTGTGATAACGTAGAGGCACATTCAAATCCACCAAAAGGTGCACTTTTCACCGACATGTCAGTTCAGAAAGGGATTTTCCATCCTGAATTGTGCAATCCCGCTCTTTGTTATTCCGACCATGCACTTCAGCAAATTGATGATGGCCTCCCGCCGGACAACTTTGACGATTTTAAATTTTACATGAAAGCGTACGAAAAAAATGGAACTTTCCAATTTCCAGCCTGAATAAAATCGGCAGCTATAAAAGTTTCATGTAATATCAGAAGTAAAGTGAAAGCTAATGCCGAGTAACGGCACCTAACAGAAGTAATTCCTTAAAATCCCATGAATACATTTGAATTCTAATACATTTCCGCTCCTCGGCAGTCCGATTTGGAGGCATCTCTCCAATTTTGTACGCTATTTGGAGAATGGAGCCAGTAGCGTCGAATATTTAGGTAAAGCACGAGTCAATATTTAATGGATTGTAGGCAGAGCTCAAACTTTCATGATTGGACTTTTCAGCATGGATGTGCACTATATTCTTCCATGAAATTCAGCAAACTTTTTCCTTATTCTATATATTTATTTTTTCTTAAGTTTATTTAAAATAGGGTCACTATCGAAGGTCTGAATCGAATCACGATCTGAATTTTGTAACATTAATCATTTAAAAGATATGTGTGTTTCTTAATTTCCCAGTAACCTTGAGAAACAAACTTTCCACATAATGTCCTAAAAATTCAGCTTTCCCGAAAAAAAACTTTTTTAGTTTTGATGATAACCTGGCCAATTGACTCCTCATTTTCATCTGCTTTCAACTCAGCAACTAAATCTACAACCATCCTAAACTTTTTTAAGTTTTTCCAAATTTAACTTCCGATTATATTTTCTCTAAGTACCACACATATTTTTAAGTGTCGCTTTTTAAGCATGTTGATAAATGACCCACCTCTAGTTGCAATCACAGACTACTAGAAACGTTAACTTCTTTCAAGTATCGTTCAGTTTTATTTGCTTCCTGGTAATTTTAGTTTACTTTAATTGACAAAAACATGTTTTGATGTAGGTTTCGTATTCAGTAGGATTTTGAAAAGTGGCTGGGGCTATGGGCTGGTTTACCGAGTTTTTGAATCGATAAAGAAAGATACATTTTACCATTATTACTACTAAATATAAGAGTTAAACGAGAATACATTACGCAATACATTTTATAAAATTGCATTCCTAATGACGTGCTTCTTTTGAAGTTTTCTACTCCATTTCAAACTGTATATATATATATTCAGTAATTGTAACTATCAAGTGTAATTCAGAAAGTATCAAGTGTAATTCGGAATAGTCAAGTGTAAGTCAGAAACCATCAAGTGTAATTCAGAATAGACAAGTGTAATTTAAAAATCTCCAAGTGTAATTACTCTAAGTGTAATTACTCCAAGTGTAATTAATTGACAGAACAGTCAAGTGTAATTCAGAATAGTCAACTGTAATTCAGAAATTTTCCAAGTGTAATTCAGAAAACAACAAGTGTAATTCGGAGACCGTCCAGTGTCCTAAAACAATATAATTGGGAATTACTAACATAACTCTGAAGTCAAGAATTTTAAATTCATGTGGAACAATAACAGATTCTTTGGTTTAATAATTAACGTAGAAGTTTAAAAAGTAATATGAAAAACCACTGTTGAAAAATTACACTTGATCCTTTCTGAATTACATTTGATGTTTTCTGAAGTACACGTGTCTATTTTGAATTACACTTAATGCTTTCTGAATTATGTTTGATTTTTTTCGAATTACACTTGACTATTCCGAATTAAACTTTATGCTTTCCTAATGACAGTTGACTATTCTGAATTGCAAGTGACGGTTTCTGAATTCCACTTCAGTATTCTGAATTACACTTAATACTCTCTGAATTACAATTTACTATTTTGAATTACATGTGACGGTTTCTGAATTACAATTGATTTGTTCTGAATTACTCTTGGAATTACAGTTGGAAACGGTGTAGATCAATATCTTATCTTTTCCAGCATCTACACTTGGACATACTAACATACTGTGATTTACAGAATTCTAAAAACATCGAAAAATTATTAATACAGCTAGGAATGGGATTAATATCGAGTTTTGAAAATCTAAATTTAAAGCGTTTTTTTAAATTAAAGAATTAAAAAATAAGAAAGAAGTATCATAATTTTTGCAATATTAAACAAGAGGTGGTTTTATCAATTTTTTGGAGTATTTTGAATGGAGCAGAGGGCGCCTCTAAAAAAAAAAACATCTAAGAACTTTTTATCGATCTTTGAAATCATTTTTTTACAGTTTGCAAAATGTGTATGGTCTATTTGGAGTGGTACCTAACACTCAAACACAATTTTGTATCATTTCTTCAACTCTCTTGTTTTTTTTCTGTTGAGAAGATTCAATATTCCCTTTAGATCAGTTCAGGTTTTGCTCGTGACTCCGCAACGTGTGAAGGTGCATTTTTACCTAATTTTCTAAAAATGAGGCCAGTTTGGATTTGACTGTATATACTGTTTTTTATTAAATTTTCTTGTTAGTGAGCTTTCATTCTATTTTAATTAATATTTGCCCAATTTTGCATTTACACACACGCAAGGTATGGAAAGCTAAATAGATCTGCAATAAAAACAAATAGTCACTACAATTAATGAGCAGTGGAGCAAATGTCAATGATTATACAAAAAACAAAAAAAATTTACTTTTAAAATTGTAAATTTTCTAAATATCGTAGAGATTACTGATACTGAAGATAAGCAGCATCTGACTATATTTTTTACAAATTTTTATTCATAATAAAATGAGGAGTAACAATATCTATTTATTTTTCATCTCAAGAATTGAATTCAAATTTCGACATTATCGCTTAAATAAAATCAATTTATTGCAACTCAGAAACGAGTTTGTGGTCAGCGTTTGAAGAAATCCGCATCAATACCTATGCTCAGAATAAAATATCAATAAAAAAGTAGAATGCACAATGTTTATTACTTAGAAAGTTTTGCCATTACATAGAAGAGCAAGATATCTAAAAATTGTTAATTTTCTGTTTCTGATCCAATTATTCAAAATTTAGATTTTCCATTACACTTTCTATGACTCACAGCATGTTTTCTTATTCTTCTGACATCAGTAAGCTTAGAAGAAAAGCCACGAAATAAGCGGTTTAAGTTTTTTGGATGAATAGTGACTTCTAGTAATAGAGAGGCAATTATCTCCACTGTACAGGGTGTCTCAATAAGCGAGGTAAGAGGCTGTTTATACAAAGAGTTTGAAAGAGAAAAAATTAATAAGAAATGTGGCAAAAAAAATTTCTTGAAATTTCTGTCACCTCTTTAAGTTTGCAGATAGGTGGTGTTTGTGTAATTATAATAAATTTATAAATTAATAAATTATATTAAATTAATAAATATAATGTGGGAAGAAACAGTCCATTCTCAAAGAGAGTGGAATCAGATAATCTGGGTGTTCTAATCAATGTCAAAGTGTCAACAAATAAGTGGTATATTAAGTGACTCAAGTTTCGCCATGAGGCATCATTAGAAGTCAAGTCAGCTACAGAAAACAACCAAAACAACCGCTTAAGTACAATTACGTGAATAAACAGATTAAAACTTACCTGGCTATGTTAAAACCACTTTTAGAGATGGTTACTATTAAAATAAAATTAAAGTTTTTATATAAAAACGGCGTCTTCATTGGTTTCGCCTTTTAAATTATTGAAAATGAGATGAAGCTCAAAGTTAAAAACATCGTTAACGCTATTATCGCTCAATTTGCCTTTTGCTCTGCCAATATCCTTTTTTTCAAGAAGGTCGAGTGTTTTGCCCTTAGAACACACATGCAAAATGTTAACTGCTGTAGGTCCCGGAGATTCATGCCCAGAAGAAATCAAATGATTATCAAATGGCGGTTTGGTTCCGATGTCTGAGTTTTTATGTTTTTTATAACATCGTTGATGCCTTTGCCGTTTGATATTGTTGCGGTGAGCGCCGGCTGTGGGGCAGTGCGACATTGGAGGTTGGACCTTCGCGGCTCGCGGCCTGTCCGGGCGCTGCGGCGTTGTGACCGCGGGGTCTGTCACGAGTGATTTATTGCTCTATTTATTTAGAACGCAGTTATTTACGACCTTTTTTTTTGTGTTCTAAAAATGTTCTATCCTTTTCTATATTTTTAGGATTTTGTATGAAAGGCGAATAGCGCCGCCGTTAGTAGTACTCTTATCGTTAATCGAGCTATTGGTACGCTAAATTACTAAATGATAATAGAAGGCTATAAAGTGTTAAGTTGTGAGTTATTTAGTAGTCGAATTGTACTTGTGTGTATTTGTGAGATAAATAAATAGTGTTTTCATGTTAAATTGTAACACTGGAATTATTGAACCCTGAGTTCGCAACAATATCCTTCTCCCCGATTGGCCCACGTACACAGCTGGTCAAGCAGTATAGCTTAAACGGTACACTTTAGAATTTGAAACCTTGTCAACCTTGTCTTTAATTTTTACTATGTGTTTTTTCAAAGTATTGACTGACTAAAAAGTAACAGAGATATCTGCACTTTGCAAAGAAAGTAAGACGTCTAAACTTATGCTGCTGGTTTATCGACTTGTGCATAATGTTGTATGTTAACTTGTACTTGTTAAGGAAATTAAAATATAGTTTGTTAATTGTTGTTATAGGGAAACCGTCACTCGACGCAATATACTTGATTATATCTAGTTCTTTGTTGAAAGCCGATTTGGTCAGAGGAAGATTGAAGAGCCTATAGAAAAGCGAGTTAAAAGTTGCAAACTTATAGGTGTACGGAGAATTAGAGTCAAAACAGATGACGCTGTCTGTAAAGGAGGGTTTTCTGTACACCTTGAAAATTATATCTGATTGATCTGGTGTAATCAGGAGATCCAAAAACGGCATTTGTCTCTTCCTCTCCTCAATAACCGCATTCTCAATAACTGGATTCAAATAGTTTAAGGATATTTTTGTTATAAATATGTTTAATACATTTTGTTTTACTCTAACTCAAATAAAATACTCAAGATAGAAAGAAAAAGTATGTAACATTCTATCCTCTTTTTTTTTCTGATAAACTATTTACAATTTAAAAAAAACTGAGATTTTAATAAAACCTTCTGCGGTTAAAAATTAAAATTTATTTCATGTTCCTGAGCAATAAAATAAATAATAAAATAATAAAAATACGAATGCACATGTAATGTATATTGTAAGTAATGTAGGAAATAACAGGTTCATATGGCACATAAGAAAATAACAATATGGCAACCTGTTAATGTGAGTTTACTAAGTGGATACGGCAACGACGCAAATTGAATGTGCCTGATGCAATCTTTATTTATTTTCTTTTTATTTCAGATCAATTATTATTATTATTATTATTATTGTTTTTTAATTTCTCTTTAGAAACTGATCGTCGATATTACGCCAATCAATTACTTTTACAATGACTACTTAATTTAGGAAGATCCTCACTCTATTTAACCGGTAATGTAAGGTTTGCAACCCCCTTTTTCCAATTTTAAAGGCTAAAGGCTATACTAAAAGCTATGATACTTTATTTAATTTTTTCGAGATAACTCGAAAAAATATGAGAAATTTGAAAAAACGCCCTCTACCATCGTGACTGAAAACGAAGTGGGTCTTTTTGCAGCCACACATAGTTGTGTAAACATGCTCTTTAAAATGGCTCAAAGATGAATTCTCGACTATTCTTGGTCCTTGTTCGATTTTTATACGAGCAAAATTTAGCCCACCTCCACCACGATATTTGAAAAGTTAAAGAAAAGAGTTAAAGGACAAAGTTGTTCGCATAAAAAGGGATTTATCGTATTTTTAATATACCTGTCACTGAGGGGGGAGATATGAAATTTGGTATAATAGAGGTGGCAAAAAGCCTCTTAGCGGCAGACATAGTAAAATGAAACAAAATTTCCAGCAATTTCTTTTGCCCACATTTACTATCAATATTTTTTCTTTGGAAGTCTTACGATGAATAGTTTCGTAAAACAGTCGCTCAACTCTCTTATTGGGACACCCTGTACTAGAAAAATTGCTTTTAAGTGGATATTTTGGATTCAAAGATTCACTTTCCATAACTCACACCTGATGGCTTATGCATAAAAAATCGGTTGCAGTACGCTCAAAAAAAAATACAAGATAAGCAGTTTAAGGTTTCCATCAATGCAACTTGCTGCGACTCAGAAATAACTTGTTGGAACCAATCTGCTCCTTACACTCAAAATTAACCATCATTTTTCTTTAAGTTGTCCTATTGAAGTTCTAAAATTAGTCTGTGCAAATAAGTTTTTATATCCATCGCTTTGCATATGGGCGGCATAAAACCTTTTGCCTGTCGGCAACGGGCGGTAGTAAAAATTTGTCTGCGTTGTTTCTTTTGTTAAATAGATTTTCATTCTTTTCGAGTTTTTAACGCTCACTAATATATTTGAATAGTCCAAGACAAAATTTAAACTTTCACAAAGTCGTAAAAGATTTAGGGGCTCTAAATACGACTGAAATAAAAGAATTATTGGCTATAAAAGGGGAAGATGTTCGGATATTAAATAAGGGACACTAAAGCCCTAGTTTCTGACGCTCGACCTCGTTAACCTTTATCAGCAATATTGAATAGAACAAAAAATGTTATTGGTAATAAAATTTTAACTGTTTGATTAAAACTGGTAATATAGCAGAAGAAACGATCACCCAGAAAATTAACGTTACAGTTATTATGTTTTTTTTTCCTTGTTTCGCTATTTCAAACGCCATAGATATGGAAAAAAAATCTGCAAAACTCTTCAGCTAAGTTACGGATTAAAGGTGCGCAGCTTAATGAGCATTAACGCATTTGTTTTCAACGATTTTTGTGTTTTCGCAAGATTTAAAACACTCGACAAGCAGCTTAATCTCGTTATAATCAAGCCCAAATTGCACAAAGGCCTCTTCAAAAAGCAAAAAAAGTTTCAAATTAAGTTTGAAATAACGAATTTAATTATGGATAAATTAATTACAGCCATATTTCTCTCTTTTTATCTCTTTTTTTCCTTCCCTAATCTTCCGAGGGCTGAATTTAAATGACTTCTTAAGTTGGGCGTCTATTCGATCCGAATAAGATTATACAAACTTGAGGTTGATGTACTTAAGTTTTTTCTGAAGAGCGACACACAGAAATGTAGGTCAAACCTCGGCGTTGCCTGCTGCACCACGTATCCAATAGTTCAAAAGGCTCAAACAGCGTTCACACTTCAGTTTATAAGAGGCTCATTTTTCCTTTCAAATCGTTGACACTCAATACGTTATTTATCTCTGGTGGTTTCTTCTCAAGATGGCCCAATTTTACAACTCGATCTCGAATTACACGAGTCTGATGGGGGGCCTTTTATGATTTTTTTTTCACCACCTCACGGATGTTATTTGTAGAAATGTTCTTGTTATCTTTTGGGCTGCTTTGATGATGTTAAACAGGAAGATGCAAAATAGCCGAGCACTGTCTTGTAAGGACAAGTTCCAATTTTTATCACTTTCTTTTTAAATGAGCAGATTAATTATTGTCGGGCACTTCCGGAAATCAATCCGGAGACGACGCCTGCTTCTTCTTCACGGTATTTGAGTGCATTTGCGGCACGTGCTCAGCACGTTGCCAGCCAGTGTTGCATGCAAAAAACGGGCTCAAAGTGGCGTGTAAACGATTGAGTTTCTTGGCTTTTTAAAGCTATAATTGGTTTTCGTAAAAGAACCGTTTTCAAAGGAAACGAGAAAGGGTTAGCTCTCACTAAAATTTAATACATCTTTCAATAATGATTTAAGAACCAACTTGAGCTTTCTTGATGGTTAATGCTGTAACGTCGCACTTGAAATTTTTCTTTTACAGAGAAGAAGACGAGAACTGCTAGAGTAATACGAGGCGTTCATTAGAAAACGTCAACTAGAAGGCTATGCATTTTGACAGAAAAGGATGACACAATGAAAGTAATTAAATTTTTGTTCCTTCATCTTTTTATTTTTCTATCTTCATAGCCAACTAGATGACGTTTTTAAATGAACACCCGCTATATGTATAGCCCAAAAATCTAGAGGCGCCTTACCCCGGTCCATGCAAAATGGGGAAGAGAAAATTTGAGTCTACATATGAGAAGTTTGTTCGAGCGTTTTCAGAGTTTCAGAGTAACATTTCCTCTACATTTAAGACCTAAAACGAGTGAAGCATAGATCCCTTGTACTGACAATGAGTGAATGACAAAATGATAATTGACAAATATAGTGTATGTGTATGACGAATATAGTGTGAATATAGTGTATGTCACGGTAATGTCTGAAATCACCCATTTTTGGGTAAACCCAACATAAGAAGGGGGAATAATAAACACGTTCTAAACGATTACAAATAGTAAACCTATCAAATAAATCCTCTCTTTCTGTGCAGCATCGCGGCAGATTAATGGTGCGGTGCGCTCCATATGATGGGATGTCCCTTGGGGAGCGGACGAAAATGCATAAATGCATTCCTTCACCGGGGTGAAAGAGATTTCAAGTTCAAATTTCGTAGGTGAAGCATCACTGTCTCCAGGGCGAAATATAGCGCTCGAAATGTATCGGTGTCAGCAGGTCAGCTGGGTGAGGGTTCGATGAAGTAATCGTTTGGTATTCGTTCGGGCTTAATAGCAGTCTGGTGTACTGAATAAAGGGTGTTTCTAATATCTGTGCATTATCAAGGGTGTGCAGATTAGTTCCTCGTAATTTGCAATACATTAACCTGATTTGATTGCATAAACAATGTTTCTCTCTCGGTGTATCCAAATAAAGTATAGTTATTCTCACATAACCGCACTATTTCCTGTTCTGGACTAATGATAACTAAGGGTAGATAATTCAAGAAGACATTCTCACGTGAGTTATGCATTTAAAGCGACGTTAGGTGCTTTCAGTCATTTAGAAACTCTCTAATCAAAGTTCATAAGTAACAAACAAGCTCTGCCTTGTTTTGTTATTCACTGCATATCATGTGTTTTGGTTTGTTCGTTTGGATGAAGCCATTGTGGTATGGTTTTGGATTTAAATAGTAGATACATCCATACAAAACTGAGTAGTAAAAGTTACACCCTTTGTTTACTGTTTATATCTGCCTATACAGTATACATTGCTAGTATATATTCATATGGTTAAACAGTATCTAAGTACTGCTAGTGTGTATACATTTGCTTAAATGGTACATATATCTACATATCTAGTTGCATAGAGGTAGTATAACTTAGTTTTAAGAGAACATATAACTAAAGGAATTTTATTTAGTTTTAGTAATGCTGACGTGTGTCAAGTGGTTATTTTCTAATAAATAACTACTAATAGAATAAAAAATAGTCTATCCTATTTATAATTAATCATGGCGTTTTCCTTATGATCCTTCGAAAACTATTATAAACTTCTAGCACCATAGGTTTATACCCGTTAAGAAATCAACCTTGGTGTGAAACTTTATTAAATAGGCGTCTCCGCCACCCACAACTGGATTTTGGACCCATTCTGGATTCTGAAATGCTGAACAAAGTTTCCAGAGGTTTATCGATGAAGTGACACGAGAACTAGATTTGTGCTACTCTTATTATCGTGACCTCGAGCTCGTTTGTAGAACATCTACAACACTTAAACCCACACCGTCTCTAGGAATACGGCGTTGCTATTAGTCCGAAAAATGCAAGTTTTGGTAAGCTGAAGTAAAGATGATTGGATCAAGTGACAGATGACAGATACTGGGAAAATACGCGTTGTCCAATTTGACGAACAATTTTGGGTCATCATGGACGAGAAAACTAGACTTTTCATAATTGTTAATAGGATTGGCGGATCTAAAACATAAGAGCTCCCCCCCAGTAAACAGTCGAACCTTGTTTCAACGTAGAATCATCGTTTGGTCTGTTGATTTATAGTCGTCACGTTGATTTCAGGTTGATATAAGCGATAGTGCACTTTTTGAAATATTGTCAGGTTCAAGACCAAATTCAAGATTTAGACACAGATAATCTTGACCAGGAAAACAGATTAGACATTGAGGATAAATGTATTCAGATGTTACGATTAATTCTTGCTCAGATTGATAAATTAAATAGTTTAGCACCTAGTCCAACTTCCTGTGTTACACCTAGTTTAAGCTAAGTGGGAGGTTCTCCGAGACAGAGAGTCAAGTTTTCAGAGATTTCAATACCTCCTTTCACAGGTAATATTTCTCAATGGACCTCGTTTATGGAGTTATATTCAAATCTCATCTTAAATGATAGTAATTTGACTAACATTCAACAATTTATTTATCTTAAGAGCTATCTCAGGGGTGAGCCTTTGAAGTTGGTAGACACCTTGGAATTGACCAATGACAATTTTGATATAGCCATAAAAGTGCTTAAAGATAGGTATGAAAATAAGTTGGCAATTATAAACACTCATTTAAATGCTCTATTGGACTATCAAAATATGCCAAAATGCACTTCACAGAATTTGCGGGAGTTTCTTACAAATTGTAAGAGAAAAACGTTCCTGTGGATACTTGGGATCTATTTTTGGTAAATGTTTTGAGTAGAAAATTAGATTTTGGCTCTAGGAAAACTTATGAAGAGGAAAGAGATAGATCCCAGCTTCCCACAATAAATGAGTTTTTTGACATATTGGAAGGACGCTGTTTAGTTTTAGAGAATTTGAACAGTTTTCCTTCTCGTACACCAAAGTCAACATCAGTTAGTGTCAACAAAATGAATAATAATTATTCTCAGAATTCATCACGTCCAATAACTTCACTACTAATGAACACAAACGCATCTATAAATAAGTCAAGTTGTTATTTCTGTAATGAAAATAATTATAAAATTTTAACATGTAATCCAAACTTAAGAACTTGGATTCATCTCAGAAGAGACAATCTGTAAATTCAAAAGAACTTTGCTTCAACTGCTTAGGGAACAAACACAGGGCTCAACAATGCACATTGCAAAAATGTAATTTTGCTCAAAGGCAAACCACACTTTGTTGCATCAAAGTGAGTATTCTCCCACTAGCAACGTAAATTTAGCAAGGTCTCCTTCTCAAAATATCTCCTCCCTTCATACCCAAGATCGTGGACCTCAGTTGTCACTTCATGTACCACAATCTCAACAACCCTTCACTAATCGAGGTGCTGTGCCTCGTGGCCCTCAAGGTAAAAATTCACAAAGCCCTTTGGACACATCACGTTACGCTAACGACCCTCTCACTTTGTCGGCAATATCAGCTGAGCAGTCTCACGTCCTCTTAGCCACTGCTGTTGTAACTTTGTTTTCAGAAAATAATGCACCTATTCAGGCTAGAGTGGTCTTTGACAGTGGAAGTCAAACCTCATTTATCACTGAGAGATTAAGCAAAAGGCTAAATTTACCAACATGTCAAATGAATTTGAATGTAATTGGTATTAATCAAAATATTGTAAAATCAAATAGCATGCTTGATATCACCACTAATTCAAAGTTTGATAGGTCTAAAAGTTTTACTGTCCCTTGTGCTATAATGAAGACTATAACATGTCAGCTTCCTCAAGTACCTATTGATGTAGAGACTTTGAACATTCCTCCGGGTATTGAGCTAGCTGATCCTTTATTTTTTGTCCCAGGCGATGTGGACATACGTCTAAATGCATGTTGCTATGCAGACATGATGTTTGCTGAAATTATTAATTTAGGAAAAAAGAAACCCATTCTCCAAAACACTCACTTGGGTTGGATACTACTAGGATCGGCCCCTTCATTACTTCAATTCCCTAAACAAAGTATCTCTCTCTTTACAAGCTATAAATTTTCTAGTTTACATTGCACTAATTCCAGTGTTGATAAAAATCTTTATAAAAATGATTTTTCTGAATTAGACACGTTGTTAACAAAATTTTGGGATTTAGAAGAAGTGCCACAAAAATCTATTATGAATCCTGAAATTGAGTTAGCTGAAAAACAATTTAGGTCACCTTTCATATTGCTTGAGGATGGAAAGTGTCAAGTTGATTTATTGTTGAAAACTCCAGATGAGTATCTGAAACTTGGAAACTCATATTCAATGGCACTCAAACGTTTCCTCAATTTAGAAAGGAGATTTAAGCAATCACCTCAACTTTTTGAAGAATATAAAAACTTTATAATAGAATATGTATCTCTAAATCATGCCGAGATAGTTCCTTTGGAAACACAAACTGAAGAAGGACAAAATCGTTATTTTATGCCCCATCATTTTGTATTAAAAGACAACAGTTTAACAACAAAATGGAGGGTAGTCCTTGATTCTTCAGCTAAGACTTCCTCGGATTATTCATTGCACAGTGTCTCCTTGAAATAGGGCCTTGAAAAAGGATATCAAGTGCAACCAGATCTTTTTGATATTCTCTGTAGATTTAGGGTTGGGAAAATTTGCAGTTACCGCTGATATTGAAAAAAGGTATCGGCAAATAAACATTAGTCCTCATCATCGTTTTCTGCAGTCTATTATTTGGAGAGATAGTCCTGAATATCCTTCACAATGCATACAATTGAAAACAGTAACATATGGCACTATTTTTGCTCCTTATTTAGCAACTAGATCTCTACAGGAACTAGCTGTTTCGTCTAAAGATAAGTTCCCATTAGGGGCAGAAGTGCCCTTGACTCAAACTTATATGGATGATATTCTTTACTCGTGTGACAGTGTTCAGGAATTGCAGGATACTTACAATGAACTGCACTCTCATCCCCCTCAATTAAAATTGCACAAATCGACTTCAAACTCAAAGTTATTTTTGGCGCATAATGGACAAAACTTCTCGATGACTCATCTAAATTGTTAAACTGATGACTCACTCAATAAAGTGTTGGGTCTTTCCTGGCATGCTGAGAGTGACAGTTTTATAATTTCAGCTCCTCCTGCGGTTGAATCTTTTTCTGTCCCTTTGACAAAGCGAAAAGCATTGTCTCTCTTAGCTAGTATTTTTGATCCGTTAGGATTGATAAACTCAATAGTGGTAACAGGTAAATTGCTAATACAAAAACTTTGGCTGCTTAAGGTCAGTGGGATGCACCTTTAGAAGGCACGATCTTCACAGAAGTGCTTGAATTTATTAAAGGTTGTCACAAATTAAAGTTTTCCGTCCCATATTTATGACAAGGAGTAAAATTAAATTCTTGGAGTTACATAGATTTGCAGACGCAAGTCTTAAAGCTTACGGTGGTTGTATCTATGTAAGAGCAGTGTATATCGACAACTCGGTGAGCTGCAATTTGATTTGCTCAAAGTCTCGAATTTCCCCAGTAAAAACCGTTTCGTTACCAAGACTAGAACTTTGCGGTTTGTTACTTCTTTCAAGTTTGATGGAAAGAATTGTGTCCATATACAAAGAAAAACTTTGTATTAGCAGTGTACTGCTCTGGACTGATTCTGAGATAGCGCTAGCTTGGATTAGTTCTCATGCTTCTCGTTGGAACATTTTTGTGTCACATCGTGTAAGTAAAATTCAATCTTTAACTGCAAACTATAAATGGTATCACGTTCCTACTAGGGATAACCCTGCTGATTGTTTATCTCGGGGCACTGCTGTTACTTCTCTCTCTGAATGTGACTTATGGTGGAAGGGTCCTAAATTTCTGCATTAGCATCCGATTTGTGAACAAGTTTTCACACCAAAGGCCAAGAAATTAGCTTTACCTGAGGAAAGAAAAATTTCACTAAATATCTCAATAGATCCAAAGTCTAAACATGACTTTAGGACTGACCTTTTCAATCGGTATTATTTGTTTTCACGTCTTCAAAGAGTTGTATATTGTAATCATTGCATATTGTAATAGATTTATTGCAATTAAATGTAAAAAGAAGCTTGTAAGTGGTCCTCTTGATGTCACTGAACTTCAAGTGGCCATGAACCTAATAGTAAAAAATCTTCAATTAATGCATTTCAGTAAGGAAATTAAAGAACTTTTACAAAACAAACCTCTCTCTAATAAGTCTTTGTTACTTACACTTGAAGCCTTTTTTGAATGAATCAGGTTTTTTGTGTGTTGATGGTTGATTATGCAATGCAACTATTTCTGAACAACAGAAACACCCTATTTTATTGCCATCACACAACTATGTTGTCGCTTTTGTTATTGAAATATGATCACATTCGATTATGTCATGCGGGACCTCAAACCGTTTTAACCAGTATAAGATTTAAATATTGGCCTCTAAATGGACTACGCACTGTCAAAAAGGTCATTCGAGAATGCATGAGTTGTTTCCGGTTTTGAGCTCAGTCTGCGCATCAGCAAATAGCAGACTTACCAGAGATTCGTGTAACTATAACTCGGCCATTCCAACAAGTTGGAATAGATTTTGCTGGCCCTTTTTTAATTAAATCATCTTCACTTCATAAAGCAGTTATGAACAAGGTATACTTAGCTCTTTTCATATGTATGGTTACTAAGGCTGTACATTTAGAGGTAGTCTCTTCCCTCTCCACTGAACACTTTCTTATGTCATTAAAGCGATTCATTTCCCGGAGGGGAAACCCCACTATTATTCTTAGTGATAATGGCACAAACTTTCAAGGAGCCAGAAATGAGCTCAACGATGTATACCAATTTCTTAAAAAACAGAAAAATCTTGATAGCATAAAAGAATATCTGTCTCAAAGTTATATTACTTGGAAGTTTGTTCCACCCAAAAGTCCACTGGGGAGGATTGTGGGAAGGAAATATAAAATCAGCTAAGTTCCATATGAAGAGAATAATTGGTAATTCAAATTTGACTCTTGAACAATTTCAAACAGTTTTGTGTCAGATAGAGGCAGTTTTGAATTCCAGACCACTTTGTCCTCTTTCTTCTGACCCTTCAGATCTTCAATGTTTGACTCCAGGTCATTTCCTAATTGGAACAAGCCTAACTGCTTTTCCAGAATCTGACCTGTCTGAAGTTCCAATGAATAGACTTTCCATTTATCAGCATTGCTGTAGATTGCAACAACATTTTTGGCAACGTTGGAATAGAGAGTATCTTCAGCATTTACAATCAGGACCCAAGTGGTTAACACCTTCTAAAAACTTGCAAATTAATGATTTGGTTCTACTTATTGAAGACTGACTACCTCCTCTACAGTGGCCTCTGGCTAGAATATTTAAGAGTATCCCGGAGCAGATGGTAAAGTAAAAGTTGTGGAAGTACAAACTTCTACTGGTATCTTTAAAAGATCCATATCTAAAGTCAGCCCACTTCCTGAATATAAAATAGAGTGTATCAAGAAAAACTGTTCGAAAGAACTCTTAGATTGATTTCTCGCTGATTCGATTGATATAAGTAAATTTTTGCAAATAAGGTTAACTAAGTTTTATTATTTTTGCAATTAATGTTAGCTAAGTTTTATTATTTTAATTTTTAATTGTAATTTAAGAAAACTAATTACTTCAAAGGAGTTTTGAAGCCAAGACTTCAACGCGGGGGGAAAATTTTGTGGAAACACAACAATTCAGCTTTCTTTCGGTCCAAAATGCATAGATTAATTTCGCTTAGAACTGTTCTTCAGTCTATTTTTAACTTTCGGAGGAATTCCATATGTCTTTTTTACAAACGCTCAATAAACTACCCAATACACTCACCCTTAGGTGCTTATGCGTAAAACAATTGGTCCGTTGTCTGTCTTCCCTTACCTTTAAATAGGCTAAATGTAATTTTTACGGTCATTCTCGTTATAACTCTGCAAGTGTTTAGGTCTCGACGACTCGACTCTCTCTCTCTCTCTCGCTCTCTCTCTCACTCTTTATAATTAATTTGCCATTAAAACCCCCTTTTTTGTATTTACTTTAGATAGCCATAAAATCTTGTAAATAGTGAATTTTCAATTTACATAAATGCAAATTGTGCATCCCTTTTGTGTAAAGAGAAATATAACCTATTGTTGAATTTAAATTAGTCGAGACGCTTTTTATTTAAAGAAAATATACATATACAGTCCATCGAAGAATAGTGAAAAGCCACTATCCCTGTTAAATGTGGGTAAAAGTGAATAAAGCTTGCCCAACCAAATCTTACTTAAAATCTTCTTTCTGCAACTAAATTGGGATTTTCTGTTGCCCAGTGATGAAGATTATGTTTGTTGAAAATACCGCAGTTGGTGACGCGAGTTTCAACACTCCATATAACTTTTGATGGAAAAGTTTCATCGTCTTGACAGTTTTGAAGGTACCAACGACAAAACTCTAATCTTGGAAAATCATTTTTACTAAGTTTATGAATTATGGTGTATTTGTGAAGGGCAAAATTTCTCGGCTTTCAAAATTCGGGGCACAGAAGACTTTGGAATTCCTGTGGCTTCATTTATTTTTTTTTACCAACGTCTGAGGGTCATTATTTATTGTTACCAAACTCTCGTTTCTACTTTCTTCAGTGGCCTGATACGGTCTCCTTTTCTTTTCCAAACTACCGTTGTCTCTTAAATTGTCAATAATACTTCCAAACCTCGATCTGTGAGTTTGTTGTCTCTCTGGATAAAGTTCAAAGTACAAGTCACTTGAAAGTAGTGAATTTCTGTTACATTTAAAGTAACATTCGATCATGTCAGTTTTCGCATTAAAAGAAAATTTTGAAGCCATTTTTAAAAAAAAACTATTTATATATAAACAACAATACAGAAATAGTAGATTATGTCACTAGGAGTAAAAGTGGGTCTTTTTGTGCTGAGCCCAGAGATTGAGGGCCGAAGCGCAGCTGAGGCCTGCAACTGGGCGAAGCACAAAAAGACCTTTTACTCCGAGTAACATATACTATATTTTTTTCAAGCATGCAATAAATAAGAAATCTATTTAAAAGTGGTTCAGTTTTGCAATTTTCTCTCATCCTCTTTATGCGGGTCTAGGTACTTACCCAATTGTGTATATTATTTGTAAAATACATAGAATATGTTAGAATGGTGGTTTTCAATGTTCAATGGTTTTAATGTATTAAATAATAACCAATGATTATGGTAAACTAAGAATTTGTAACATTACTTTCAATACTAAATTAATAAATGTCACATTGACAGATAAATATGATGACGCGCATGACATTTAACAGACGAATTCAGAATTCGAGAACCTATGCGATTTCGACTAATAACGGTTTCGGATGGTGCTCTTGAGTGCTCTGAGAGTATTTCTGTCCTTTGTTTTTTCAACAAGAATGTAAAGATGGCAATACACTCAGATCGGTTTATCTGGTGTCATCTATTATTAAAATAATTTTGGTGAATGAAAATCGTTTATATATGCGCCACCATGACACTAGCGGTGACTTTTGACTTTACTTTTACTGCCTAGGACTTTTTTGCTACTTTTTTGGTCTCAGGATTTGAAAGCCCACTTTAGGTGTGCGTATGGAGAAAACAAATGACGTACTTTTAGTCCGCTTGAAAAAAACAAGTTTTCTCGAATTTTGATTTAATTATTTGACGCGCAAAAATTCAGGTTTGTATTGTGCGTTGCCATGGAGTTTGCTTTTGTTGACAAGATGATTGGCTTTAGCCAATGCCACCTAGACATAAGGCCTGGAAGCGATATCTTAATGGCCGCCAGGGTGGTACGACGGGTCAGCTGTTCCATAAGGACTTTAGTAGTATTTTGCTCCTAGTTTTGCATATTCAAGTTGTTTTTTGCCTAGATTTCTATAATTAACAGTTCTGTGTATTTTCTAGAAACGTGTATTTTAGTATTAGCTGAATTAGCTCGGAATTAAAGTTTCAAAAGTTAGCAAACCATTGCCATGCCTCACGGTTGCTGTGTAGAGAGATGCAAAAGTAATTACAAGACTGGTCCGCGAAATTCAGTGTTTAGATTTCCAGAAGATGTTATTTTAAAAGAAAAGTGGATTCACGGTATTAGAAGAGATAATTTTATACCAAATAAACATAGCAGGGTAAGTACCTAACCTAACCTCATACAACACTACATAAGCATAAGTATAGAACATATTCCGAACAAACCTCATATTCAAAAAATCAGCAGAATTTATTGGGTTTTTTATTTTAGGTATGTGAGTTACATTTTCATTCACATGAAATTCAGAGGAAAGTAACATACTTACATGTGAAAGAACTAGCCAGTCCTTAGAAGCTCTAATGTTACTATTAGATGTCCCAAGATTAATTCCAGGTAGGACTTTTTTTTAAAACATTTTGTTGTGTAGGGTTTGTGCCATAGTTTGTTACAAATATGTTATCCAAATCCATCAAAGATTTTGATATTTGTTTCCTAGGCCTAATTGTAATCAAATCGAGAATCAAATCAACCAATTCCTGTTGGCAAAAGAAGGAATTCCTCTAGTATAAGATTAAAGTGTGTAGGTAGTGTGTGCAATGAACCAAATAGTGTTTTCTGAGGTATATTTTGTCATATGTATATTTAACTTGTTTTTTTTATTTAATATTATAATGTTTTAAAATGATCAAATGTTTTTATTTTTTCCATCTAAATCCCTATTACCAAAGCAGGCACCCTTGAAAATCAGATGGTACATTATGTAGAGCATAATGATTCGAGTTATCACATTTCAATTTTGAAGTGATTATCTTCGAAACTGAACGAGCTATCTATGTGGAAAAAAAGAATTTAATTTAAAAGGTTATACTCTCTATTTTTGTAACGACACTTTTTTATTCTAAAATACCTAAGCTGTTACACTATTGCATGCCAATTTCAGAATCCCCTGTATATGACAAATTCAGGCAAAAAGAGAAAATAGTATACTTATTTTTCAGAAGTATTAAAAATTATTGTTAGTAAACCACTACACTGTATAATAATATACAGTATTAAGTATTATATTAAGTGTACCCTGGTATAGTTAAATTGTTTATTTATTTACGTTTGTATTGTTTATATATATTACTAATGTTTTTTTTTGTCCATCTAAAATCTAAACCCCCATTACCAAAGTATTCACCCAAAACGCTTTCCAAAACCTTCGGGTTTTGAGCGTTGAATGAGTCGTCGAATTTTCGTACCACATATGATGACGTCACCCGTCGGTCGCTTCCAACTAGCGTCTAGCCCCCAAGCGGTCACAATTTATGACAGGTGACACTGGCAAGAGTGGCAAGTGACAATAGCGTTGTAAAGGTTAGGATTATAGGAATATTCAATATGTTGTTCATTTTATTATATTGCGCTTTGCGTCCTATCAATGATTAGAAAGGTGTTGGATCGCAGGTGTAGGACAAATAACCACTTCACTTTCTCGAAATCGCCAACGTTTCGACCTTTATTTTTAGGTCTTCCTCAGGGCTATAATAACAACATACGTATGTATACGTAACGTATGTATGCGTATGCGTACGTAAATTAACGTTATTTACCTGTATATTTAAATTTTGTCATACGTATGTTGTTATTATAGCCCTGAGGAAGACCTAAAAATAAAGGTCGAAACGTTGGCGATTTCGAGAAAGTGAAGTGGCTATTTGTCCTACACCTGCGATCCAACACCTTTCTGTTCTTTTTATTATTTGAATAATTGTGTATTCCTATTTTGTAATAAATGCTATACATAATGCAAAACACTAAGAAAGACTGTGATCGAAGCTAAAATATGTGGATGAAGTGTAAATGTACATTTTCCACAAGTGGGAATCTTCGCTGTCACGTAAAACAATTTCATAGTAGCGATTTCAAAGCATTGACTCCTTTGCAGTATAAATCACCTTCGAATTACTGCTTTTCTTGTGAAATTTGTGCTAAGAATTTCAGTAAAAAGAAGCACTTAACGTATCATCTTAAGAAATGTCACACTGAGTGTGTAAATAAACCTGAAGAAAAAAAAAATAAAAGATGTGCTATGTGTGATCATTATTTTTTATCTGAACTAAAATTCATTCAGCATTGCCAAGAAGTACATCAAATTGTTTTTACAGAAACAAACATAGACATTCCTAGTAAAGATTTTCTACAATGGAAGCAAACCATGGAATCACATACAAACAGTAGATTTGTGATTGAATATTCAAAAAAATCAGAAGAAAAAGTTATAAAAAGCTACATTTGTCATCGATCTGGTAATTATAAACCAGAAGGAAAGGGCCAGCGGCATTTAAAAATTCAAGGTAGCTGTAAAATTAATGCATTTTGCCCAGCACCCATTAAAGTTACTGAAAATAAGTCTAGTTCCATGTGTGGCATACATTTTATAGAAACTCCTGTTGGCCACAAATTTGAATTAGGACATTTAACTTTAACAGAAGCAGAAAGAAAAACCATTGCTCTAAAAATTGCAGCTAAGGTGTCCTTTGAAGCAATATTGGATGATATACGAGACTCTATATCTAAGTTCACTTTAAAAAGAACTCATCTTTTAACTAGGAAAGATCTGTACAACATTGAGTGCAGCTTTAATCTAGGGTCATCAGCTGTTCGGCATTCAAATGATGCAATCAGTGTAGAGGCTTGGGTCAATGAAGTCAAAAAAAACCAGTGATTGTGTGCTGTACTATAAACCTCAAAATGAGACATCTTCAGATCATCCAAATTTGAAATATGAAGATTTTCTTTTAATTATAATGAACAATGCTCAATCAGAAATGCTGAAAAAGTATGGTTCAGACTGTATTTGTGTTGATGGGACCCATGGACTCAACAGTTATAATTTTGAACTATAGACCCTTTTAGTATTGGATGATATCAGGCAAGGATTTCCTTGCGCTTTTCTGATATCAAGCAGAGCTGATGGAGAAATTCTTAGTATATTTTTCAATATATAAAATTCTGTTGGAAATATTTCTTCCAAAGTGTCTATGTCAGATATGGCAGAACAGTATTACACAGCCTGGTGCAATGTTATGGGTGCGTCTCAAAAGAGGTAGATAGACAATTTTTTATATACTTCTTCAATAATTGATTTGTATTACTTTTTAGACTGTTTTGTACCTGACATGTGGACAGGGCCTGGCGCAATAAGTTATCTTCAATCAAAGCAAAGGAGAAAAGGGTAAGAGTTTAGTTTAGTTATGTTTTTAAATTGAAGAAAAAGACAAGCACATGCACATAAGTGTTTTTACAATGATTGTTACAGGCAGATGTTTACAAGGAATTGCGCACTCTTTTGCATCAGACTGACCTTAATGCCTTAAAAATCATGATTGAGGAATTTTACAACAAACTGCAAGCTTGTTCAGAGACCAATGAATTTTCCATTTATTTTTTAAAACATTACATGTGTAAAATACATAAACAAATACATTTTTTTTGTCCAGCGACTTCACAAGTCTTTTTAGTTCAGTCTACAGATTATTAGATAGACTCTTGCTGACTGCCAACCGAATTACAGGTCTGAGATTTTAATATGTATTAGGTTTTAGGGGATTTGTCATTTGTTGGTTGGTGTCGGTTGAGGTGTTGTTGTTGTTGTTTTATTTTTATTTTTTTTTATTGAAACCTACTCTCATATTTGTTTCACAATTCAACAGAAGTATGCATTTGGTCAGATAAAACCATTTTAGTGTTGTTTGAAGTCTGAGGGTGAGTTAATGCCCACCTAATTCATTTTTGAAAATTTTAGGTGACGCTTCAAGTAATAATAATCAAGATGATGATAATCTGTATGTGGAGTTACCACTTGTAGATGAATCTGTGACTATCGTCGAAGAAGTATCGAGAAAGAACACCACTGAAGCAATGGCAGATTTTCTCAAAAAAAAGAAAAAAATTACAAACCATTTTTTGACAACCATTAATAAAATTACATCACCCTCTAAGCTTGAAATTGTCGAAAAGCTAATTGCTCCAATTTCACCTACACTTGCTGCTGCCACAAACAAGCGCCAATTTCCATCTGAAGAAAAAAGTCCTCATAGCAAAAAAATACAAGCCCAAAAAAGACTGTTTTCAACTAAAAAAAAGCGCAAAACTTCATTGGAAAAGGCATTAAAAAATCCAAATCTTCAAGAATCCACAGCAATTGCCTCTTCTTGGATTTTAAATTCTAAGTAGGTGTAGGATACGTATTAGTTACTTTCTCTGTGATCAGGATGATTTTGATTTAAAATTAAACAGGTACAGAGTTTATAAAATAGTTTTAATTATATGAATATATATGAATTCGAATGATTACATTTTATTAACATAAAGATGTTTAAGTAACATCTTGTTAGAAGTGCAAACTCAGAAACATAGACTATTTTTGCATGATATCTAGGATCTAGGTAATACTAAAACAGTTTGTAGTTCAAACTGAAAGGTGTCCAGTCCTTTCCTGGTTGAGCATTGTTCATTATAATGAAAACAAAATATTCATATATGTATTTCTGAAATTTGGGTAATCCAAAAAAGTCACACTTTGAAGTTTATAGCACAGCACATTAAAACTACTCTTTTATGTATTATAACCAGCAGGTTATAATACATAAATAACATACAACATGTGGGTACTGTTGGTTAAGTGAGTTTAGGTTTCTTTACTTTGGTTAAGTTAAGTTGGTTATTTTTTCAGTACGGTTTTGTTTGTTCAAGTTACTTTAGTTTTTTACTGGCTTTTTTGACTTTATTGACCCAGGCTTCTACACTATTTGTGTCCTTAGAATGCCGAACCATCATTAGAAAGCTGCAGTCAATGTTGTACAGATCTTTCCTAATTAATAGTTGAGTTCTTTTTAAAGTGCACTCAGATATAGAATCTTCTACATCATCCAATATTGCTGCAAATGACACCCTAATGGCAATTTTTTGAGCAATGGATTTTCTTTCTGCTTCTGATACAGTTAAATGTCCTCAACATGAGTTTCTATAAAATGATTGAACTAGATTTATTTAAGGTAACTTTAACGGATGCTGGGGAAAATGCATTATTTTTTCAGCTACTTTGAGTGTTTAAATGCCACTGGTTCTTTCCTTCCGGTTTATAATTACGAGATTGATGACAAACGTAACATTTTATAAAATTTAATTAAAAAGCAATGATTACACATCTTTTTTTTTTCTTTTCAGGTTCAATTACACACTCAATGTGACATTTCTGAAGACACGTTAACTGCTTCTTTTTACTGAAGTTTCTAGCACAAATTTTACAAGAAAACCAGTAATTCGAAGATGATTTATACTGCAAAAGAGCCAATGCTTTGAAATCGCTACTATAAAATTGTTTTATGTCTATCAAAGATTCCCAATTGTGGAAAATGTAGATTTACACTTCATGTACAAATTTTGGCTTCGATCACAGTGTTTCTTAGTGTTTTGCATATTAAACACAGCATTTATTACAAAATATTAATATATTTACAATACAAAGTTAAATAATGAAAAACAACATATTCCTAACCTTTAAATCGCTTGTAACTTGCCACTGTCACCTGTCATAAATTGTGACCGCTTGGGGGCTAGACGCTAGTTCGCTTCCAGGCCTTATATTGTCTCGGTGGCGTTGCTTTAGCCTACTTTGTTTTCAAAAGCACATTGAGGCTAAGTTAGTTAAAGGTATATTCATGCATTTATTGGTATCTAGTTAGCGTTGGAAATCTGACTTTGTCATTTTTATCGTATCTTCTCAACATGTGCTGAAAGGAGATAGGTATAAAAATTAAGTTTTCAAAGGTAACTTGATGGCAATAATAAGTGAATGAGATATAGTGCCGTAATCCTTTAATTACAAATTATAATAGTGTTTTGCTCTCATTCATGTTTATTAATATTTTTAATATCATGTGACACATCAATAAAATGGTAATTTTTGGCGCTATTAAACAATGTTAAAATTAAAGATTGTTCTCTCATATGAAAAACAAGAGTTGATATCTTAACCTCAAATACCGAAGACGATAGACCATTTTCGTGAGTACTAAAATATTCAACATAAAAAAATGCAGTGTCAAAGATTGGCAGCTGCCAAATAAACAGTTTGCATAATAATGGCCAAATAAGAAATGGCCGATTTTCAGTTTTTTAAAATTATCTCAAAAACGAAAAATCCTAGCTCATTTTTCAAAAGACATTTAAAATAAACGTAACATCCTCTAAAACTTTCCTAATTTAAACATTTCTGTAACTTCAATATTAACCGAGATCCCAATGGTGAGCATCGAATTTGGGACACAGTGTATAGATGGATCAAGAGTGGCTGATTCACAGTCGTCAGAAGCCGGAATATACAGAGTGTTCAATTAAGGGCGGCCATATCTTGCAAACTAATTGGTTTAGAAGCTAGCGAAAAAAGTTTTGATTATTAAAGTGGACATGGGAAATTCCTAATTTTGCCACAAGAGGGCGCAATTATAAACCAAATAATACAAATAAATTTTTTTTGAAAATTGTAGTATTAATGTATACCTTGGGCAACAATATTAGAAAGACTGGACAATCCTGCAACATTTTTAACTGACTCTCGTAGATGTACTGTGCTCAATAAGAGTGAGGGAAACAATTGAAAGTGAAATAATCAAAATCCTTGTAACTTTCAAGCCCCATTTCCGATTTTAGTAAACTTGTTCTTATTTGGAAGATAATTGCCATTACTTTTAAGTGTGGTATCCAGTGCTAAACGATAGTTTTTAATAAACGTGCTAGAGGGCGCAATTTCAAATTAAAGTGTTTTTTTTTGGTTTTACACCAAAAAGTTAAATCATTCGGTATAAGTTTGATATCATAATCAGAAAGTAGGTTAAATTTGCAACAAAAAATGTTAAGATTAGAATAACATATTTTTTCTCGTTTCAGACCTATCAATTCAAGAATGATTTTCAATACTTATTTGAATAAATGATTGTTTTCATAATTCCATAATAAAACATTCCGTTACAACGGGGGTTACAACGGAGGTCGATATAAGTGAAAATAGCGGGTGTAGGACAGAAATAACTACTTCACATTTGTGAAAGAGCCAACGTTTCGACCTTTATTGAGGTCTTCTTCAAGGCTTTTTCAATATGCCAAGTTTGTCAACTAGGAACAACTTTCCACTGAATATAAAACTTCTCCAGTTTCACGAAAAAACGAGCAAACGACCACCATATAGGACGACACACACATTAGCTCAGCCATCGCTAATGTGAGGAGGGAATGAGGGCTCAAGCAGAGTAGGAATGGGTGGGGTGGATCGGGCGACTGTGAAAAAGGCCTTTAAGGCCTAGTCGCAAGGCTTCGCCCCCCCCCCCCCAAGTCTACTAGTACTTCTACTACTTCTACAGTAGCTTTGGCGATTCAGGAGTCTAATCAAAATATTCACAAAATTATCGACTTTGCAATTTGTAAATGTCAACTTTTACATTCTGGACACGTTATTGGGAGCTGAATTGTAATCTTCTTCTACAGGGTGTCAGCTAAATGTGTTTAATTTCGAGCACTAATTCCTTTTCTCATTTTATGAAAATAGTATATTGTGCAATCAGTATAGAAAATTGCACTTTTCACACTCGTGTGAATGTCTGAAGAAAGTGAAGTTTGATTTTCGTACGTATTGCCATCTGAACTTTTTGTACGACTGCGATTTTGCTTCATAATTTATTATTTGTTTTATAAACAATATGCGAGGCGTGTGCAAAGCAATGCTTCTGCGTGTGCAAATTGCACTTTGCACACGCTGTTTGCATTATGCGATTTTTAGCGTTAGTTAATAGTGCATTTTCATTAATTTTCAAGGCAGTCGTAAAAAACATCTTTTATTGGAAAACCGTTTTCAGCACAAAAGTCATTATCTGGGTCCAAATGTTAGAAGGCAGGAAGGAAAGAGGAAACAATGCGTCAAGGTAGTCTAAGTGCACCCATTTAAATACAATATAAACTAGTTAGAGGTAATATAAATTACTTGTAATACGATGGTTAGTTTTACAAGATTCACTTGTAGTACAGTCCAATTTTATAGAATTTAGCGAAAATATCCAAGAAAATTGTGAGGTGGCTGAAACTTGATATGTAGATTTAAAAATATACATGTTTTATGCAATAGAGGAGTGCGAAGTGATAAGGGGTGTGGCGGAGTCACTGTACAGGGTGTCTCAACAGTGCATCATCAATTTTGAAATTTTCTGTAGCGACTCCGGCATCCCCATATGTGGTTTGGGACTTCTTGGTTTCTCCAAATATTTTTACATTTAAACTTATACCAGGTGTCCAAGACTTATTTGACCAGGCCATAACTTCGAAGCCATTGATTGTATAAAAATATTGTTCAGTCGTCAAGCAAAAAGTTGTCAAGCATCATGAAAGCTAAATAAATGCTGTCAAATTTTGTATACAGTGTGCGTCAAAAAGTAGCTATTCGTAAAAGTTATATTTTTTTCAATGGCACGCCCCGTATATTTTTATTGCTTTTGATTCTATGTAGGATTACAAGTATTTTTTGTATAAGACACTAAGACTCTATCTTTAACCGTTTTTGAAATATTAACCTTAGAATTTTATCAAGACGGGTGAAACACTGGTCCGCGACTTCCGCCTTAATGATATAAAAAAGCAAAGCTAACAATAAACTTTATTTATGCATTGTCAAATTTACTAATAACAAGTAGTAACATGGTAACGAAATTATAGTGACAAAGGAATTAAACAGAAAATAATAACAAAAAAAAAATTAGAGAACCTAGGCTAGGTACATTTTTAAAGTAAGTGCTCAAATTGCATTCCTCCTTGGGCTACGCACTTTTCTTCAAATCTTTTGAGAAGGTTCCGGTGACAGGTTGCGTTTATCATTTTAAGGGTTATTTATCTGCAAACAAGTCTGACTTTTTGTTTTAAATCTTCGGAATTTTGAGATTGCGTTTGGAAAACCAAACTTTCAATGGTTCCCAAAAAAAAAAAATCGAGCGGTGACAAATCAGGTGATCTTGCTGGCCATCTTACATCCGGTGAATTTGTGCTTATAACTCGATTTCCACAAGTAGCCTCTAAGTAAACCTTAACAATACGAGAGTTATGTACCGGTGAACCATCTTGCTGCCACTACATATTTAGAATTTTATTTAAAGGAATATCTTCCAATAATTCAGGATTATTGTTTCCAAAAAATATAAATATCGTTCTCCAGTCAAACTTACTTCAAAAAAGTATGGCCCTATAATTCGTCCGTTGAATAAACCGCACCAGACGTTAACACCCCAAATAGTTTGAAAATGTGTTTCTCTAACTCAACGTGGATTATCTTGCGACCAGTAATTAGAATTATGCCGATTTAAAACTCCATTGTTATGGAATCTTGCCTCATCACTCTACAAAATACACGATATTTAAGGACGATATTTAAAATCTCTTAATATTAATTGTATTGATCTTTTAGAGATCCCCATTTCCTTGGAAAGTGCCCGAAGGGATACTTACGGATTAAAATTAACATACGCCAATACATTAATAACATTATCTTCATTTCCTACTGGCCTTCTAAGAGTGTTTCTTCAGCTGTTTGGAAAATGACCTTACCGCAAGGACCTCTCAAGATTTTTTAAAGGATTTGCACATAGAATTGCACGATTTGAAAAACGAACCTGATACAAATCTCTTGCTCTTCGCTTATTTTTTTGATACTCACCGTAAACAATAATCATCTCGACGCATTATTCAACTGTGAATAACGTAGGCATATTTTTTAATTGCGAAAATTAAGATCTGCGAAGAAAATCTAGGTAATTATGTGCCAAATTAGACTACTGTCAATTTGACAGTTTATAAATAAAGGTGGTTGCTAGCTTTCATTTAGTTGTTCATAAACCACATAGCAAAGTCGCGGACCAGTGTTTCACCGTCTTTCAAATATTTCAAAAACGGTAAAAAATAGACTCGTAGTGTCTTATACAAAAAATGCTTGTAATGCTACTTAGAATCAAAAACAATAAAAATAGACAGAGCGTTCCATTGAAAAAACTATAACTTTTACGAATAGCTACTTTTTGATGCACGCTGTATAAAAAATTGATCGCATTTATTTGGCTTTCGTGATACTTAACAACTTTCGTCTGAACAATATTTTTGTACCATCAATGGTTTCCAAGTTATGACCTGGTCAAATAAGTCTTGGACACCCTGTACCAAGCGTTCAGCCACTTCGCAAATTTCTTGCCTATTTTTTACATTTTGGCTATCATATTGCCTGCATATGCAGTAGTGGGCTACGTACTTAACATACTTATTCTACATGCAATAAACTATTATAAACATACATCATAGATTGACAAGAGTTTTACAGTATAATTTTTTTCACCGCAAATCGCCTGGAAACCTTGTGAACGAGATGAAGGGAGGTAAATTAGTTAAAAATTTTCCATGTTTCTTGCGTTTTTCCGGCCGTTTTTCCAACTCGACGTTAAGCCAAATTTCCATTTTAATTTTACCTGAAGCAATCGAGCAAAACAACACAAAAAAAAGACCCAAACGAAAACGCGCCAAACAAGGAAACTCGCAAACATAATTCCGTTTATAATTCGAGAATGACGCCAAAAAGGCTCCTTTGTGTCAAAATAAATTTCGTGCCTTTGCTCCGGAGCCAGCTTTTTCTTTATGCTCTAGTCGTTAGGATGATTAAAATCATCTCTGGCAGATTTTTAAAGCGAGATTTCATTAAGCAAGCCGGGTTTTAACATATTTTTGTTAAATGAGATTTCCGCTTGCGGGCTCTGGACAAAAATTCTATTAACGACCATCTGTCGATGGTACGCATCATACGTCTTAATTAATGAAAATTAAATACAGTTATGGCACGCAATATAAAACCACAAAAACCCTTTAGTCGGGGTTATTATGCTTGCCCTCATCAGTCATTTTCACTTTGACACGCGCATTAAGCACGTGAAGGGGTTGTTAAGTAAATACTAGTAATTTCATTAAAATGGTTTAATAAACATGTTATCTTAATAGAGATATATTGACATTTCGAATGTTTTCTAATGGGAGCTTCATCATGTAGACGAAGCCTGACCAAACAAATTATTTCGGTTTGTTCATCTTTTCCTGTCAAGAGTATTATGGGGGTGTCGGAACAGAAGCTGTAATAATATGTAATATAAAATTCAGTTGCAATATGAGGTGATCGAGGGCTTTGTCTTTATATTGACAGATTAAGGCCTAATCTGAGAAAATACACCCTCGCACATCAGGGATTTCGGGACAATAGTTTCTATTATTCCCCCTTGGCGACAGCAGGGGGTGTGTGTGCAATCAATGTGCGAACTTTTAATGTCTTTTCTATCGTTGGGGTCTCAACACCATATATTGCTTGGAGGAAAGCGTCTTCAATATAGTTTAAGAGAGCCCGCCCCTACAAATTCAACATTTTTCAAATATCACTCTAAGTATAGTTTATAATGCCGCTTTCATGGCAGGATTATTTATGCTTTCCGTGCAGCCGTAACTAGTTTTAAATCCTTCTTTTAAGTTTAAAGTAACTCGGCCCGCAGGACTTTATTTCCAGGCGCTCCAGGAATTAAAGGACCACCCTCTCGCCCTTCTCGGTTGGCAAATACTTTATTTTAGACGCAAAACTCCTCAGAATTATTTCCTCCCAAACATATAAAACTTGCTGAAAAATTACGACTCACAACGAATTACTTACGGGCACCTAACTCGCGCCACAACTCTATTGCTCCCCATACATACACAGACAACAAACACTTTGTGCTCACTGGAATACAAAGAAGTCGAAAACATTATAATGTTGAAGTGGTTTGTTCTCGACTCCCTGCCTCTGTGCCGTTGAAACAGGGTGAAATAAACATTTTTTACCGGCTCTTGGGCGAAAAACTTTCACAAAAGGAGTTGCACTGGCCCGCATTTCAAAGTTGCGAGTATTCGGGACAGGTCTCTACCGCTATAGACAGAGTCTCAGTTTTAGCAATTAGTTGGGGGCTTGTTGAATTAGCTGGCGCTTTTTGTCAATCAGTGGCGGAGGTTTGAATTTTATATCCTCACCTCACCACTTAAAGTTTTGATATATATGGATTATTAAATTTCCAGTTCCAAAACCCCCCCTTCTTATTACTGTGGAATTAGTTCACTTGTAAATATACGGCGTAACTAAATTTCGTCACAGTATGATAACCATAGGGGTGGAATTGCACATTGAAGAGATAACGCCGCCGAGATAACGTCTTTTACTAATTAATATGGGGAGATTATGGTAATGGAAAACTCGGGCCCTGAGGGGAGGTGAAGAATGGAAATGTATGGATATTTATGCGGGCTAGGTAAATTGAAACAATAATTATTCTCCAATGAAACAGAAATTAATTGTTAGGTGGGTAGCTATTCAGCAGTTCCTAAAAATCTAATGAATGGAGGCAATTACTGTTTCAAACTGAGCGATAAACATTGACATAATAAATTAGAATGGAGACGGCGAACATTGAATTGTTCTTAGGAAGCTCGCGTACCAAGATGTGGCGCAAGAGAGATATACATACGGTTCCTCCACAAAATAGTTGACTGTAGTTTCTTATGGGAATTTTGTAAATTTCGATTTTTTTTTGCTATTCTTATTTAGTTTTATCAAATTTTTATGATCATGCTTGGTTACTGAACATTAGAACAACATTATAAAAAGAAATTAGTAGTATACAGTTTTTAATACTCCTGGTAAATGGATATGGAAGCATGCAAGTTTCACAGCCAAAAGCTAGGTTAGATATGGTTTTTGAACAAGTAACTTTGTAAAAAATAAATTCACACATTTTGTAGAGTTTCTACTGCTCAAACTGTCGGGAAAAGCTGGATAAGGATGCCACAATTCACATTTTTATACTTATGTTTTAAATAATTTTCTCAGCGATCGAAGTGTAGTCGAACGACAGTTGATAAAGCATGCAGGAGTTTTATGCAGAAACTGGATTTTTACTTTTGGGGAAGTACAATAATTGCTTTAATATTCATTATTTCAATGAAAGATGGAGTAGCATGTTTTAGCAGAAAAGTGCTAACTTGCTATGTTTGTTTTACCGGGTTAGTTTTAGTTTCGGTTTTAGTTTAGTACACGTCGGGCATGAACACACCAAATAGCCTCACTGTCCACAACTATATATAACTCTTCTGGCTATTGTGTTCTGATACAATCTAAGCAGAAGGACAGATTTCTGTAAACTTTGTTCCCTTTGGGAGTATAAATTCTTTTTTAGATTTGTATCGAGTTTACCGTGAGGTCATCTAATGAGGACTGAACCGATTTCAATTTTTGGACTTCTTTGCATCAACGATAAAGTTTAGGGTAGTTATTTCATGAGAGTTCAAGTTCTAGATAACCATAGGACAGTTTGAACTTTCTTATTGATACAAAGAAGTGCAAAGGTAGGGCCTTTGTGCAGTTCTTGTTGGATGACCTTGTACAATGGAGTTCTTGTACAGAGATAAACTGATAAACTAAACTGTTTGAAGGATAAAGGGTCAGTTACATGACGAAAAATTATGTTACATTTTCTGTATTTTATTCACCCTTTGTATAAAAAATATAAAATAATATAAACTTAAAAAAATTCAGCTTTTTCGTAATATTACTGGCTTCACATCTAATAATCCTTCTATAGTCGCATGGTGTCTTAACTGGCGGGTCCGACGATTCGTCAACGACAAACTTTGAAATTTTTGTTTCTTTTTATTGCATTTATTTGTAGCGAACAAAAATAAGACGTATGATAAAAAAGACAAATATATACAACTTTAGACAAGATAAAATAGGATACACTTATTCTGGTCTTTGTTCTCTGGCTCTGTTTTGAAGTGGTTACCAAAATGTTTATTTTTTCCCGTCAGTTTGTTTATAAATGTCACTGTAACAGTCTAGTTAGGCAAAATTAATAATTGTAAGCAATTTTCGGGTTTTTTCATTTTTAGTCCAATCAAATAGGGTTAAATTTATTATACTATTCGGGAATGAAAGAAAAGCTAGAAATTTGTCAAACAATATACAGGAAACAGAATCGAACACACTGGGAATCATCTTAAGGAGTAAGCAGAGAGGAAGTGCATAGAAACCAAGTACAAAATAATACCGACGAACATTAAAAGAAGAGAATAAAGACTCTTGATTTACCGAACGCAGTGAAATTGGATGTGAAAAATGACTGATCGGAACTTTTCGCAGTGGCCAAAACTCTTAAAAAAAAACAAAAATCTACGCCGCAGACCAAAGATTGTGCGAACACGGACATTATGGTTTTAACAGTTTACCGCATTAGGATTGATATGCACTGGAGCAAAAGGGTATTACCACAAGCCACAAGTATATAGAAGATGAGCTTAAATCGGAGCATGTATAGCAAAGGTTTGGCAAGATGCATTGGAACACTTAGTAATAGAGGTGATGAAGAAAAAGGCGTTTGGTCTAGTCTACCATACATCCCCAAAGTCACAAACACAATCAGCAGGCTCAAAAAATACAAAGTGAAAAATGTTTTTAAACCGACACCTAAAATACAACAGAGCCTAAAATTGGCCAAGCATCAGAGGGATCCCTTATTAGCATCCGGAGTTTACAAAGTTTCATGCAGCTCTGGCCCGGTATAAATACATTGACACCACCAAACCTAGTACTAGCACGAGAACTACGGAACATGAAAGAAGTTGCAGCATGGAACAAACACAAACGTCAGCAATAGTAGAGCAAACTCTCTCTGAAGGGCATGACATCCTTTTTAACGAGGTGGATATCTTACATCAAACGCTGCGTTACTATCTGAGACTAAAAAGGAAAGTCATTGAGATCTTCAAGCACAAGAACAACTTCAACAGGAAAGAGGAAATTACGGCCGTAATTCAGACCGTAAGGGAGTTCTGCGACATATACGTTATGTGCGCCATAATTCTGATCTAACCCTTCCAGTCCTTCCACTTCAGCAGGGTGGTGACAGTAAAAATACCACGGAGCGTTTAGAACTAAAATCAGTCAAGGTCGAGATGCAAGGAAGATCACTTCGCCCATTGCCTCATCGGAATTGATAATGTCCGACGTAGTTATGGGCGAACCGTCAGGAAGAAATTCCATTGAACCGCGGCTTCAAAGGCCGGAACACACTTCACACAAAAATGTATCTTTAGTTAATAGCTATAAAGCAATTGTGTTGAAACCTTGTAAAGCATCTTTATCTTTTATTTCCAATCTAAAATTTTATAAATTTAGCCGAGTTTCATATTTGTTCTTCTTTAAAACACCTATGATTAATGAAGAAATTACTTAATGTTTTCTGGAAAATATGATTTTTTGCTTTGCTTATGAACGTTTAGAACCTATTTTTGAATCCTATATTGTTTTAATTGTTTCCTAGTTCTTCTAGTTTTTCTTCAAAGTTGGTTTAGTTTTTAAAGCACAGTTTGCTAACTGCTTCAATCTACAAAAATATACATAGATGGCAATGCAACATAATATAGTACACATTGGTACACTAGTTATTATATTGAAAACTTTTCGTGGCTTCTTTCCAAATTCTGTAAAAAAATAGAAATACAATAAGAAATTATATAGACGCGATATGCCATGATTCTTTTCAAACCGTAACTCACAGGAACTGACCAAATTCTTCTAATATCTGATATATCTTTAAGTCTGAAGTAAAAGGAAATTCCAGAATTAATATGGTACTCTACGAATTTTACGAGCAGTTAATCCGAATAACATTCCGAAAAAGCTAAATGTCGTTTGATATAACGTCTTATGAGTATGACAAGCTAACCTCAAATTGTTTATATCAGGAAACATTTTGGTAGTCACTGTGTTATCTGATTTGATCCATATGGTTAGTGGACTTTGAACGCGCCAGTTAAGACCCGATGCGACTATAGTTGTCTGTTTCCTATTACAAAAAAAAACATAAGAGTGGGTAACTTTTCAGGTATTAAATAAAATTCTTTATTTTTTAGATGCATAATACATTTTTTTACTGTTGATCAGGCTGAATCAATGTAAGATAATTATACCCATCTTTTAAATTTGTTTATGTCTCATTGTGTACATAAGGTGTGAAGATGATTGAAAAACAGAGAGAAGCCTAGACATGAATACACATAATATATACCTACCTAATACATTAAAATACATATACCATATTCCATTATTTTCTGCATCTTACATTGCCATGGAATTTACCCTGTATAACATCGATGGCAATTATCGTTTACTTGTTGTCAAAGCAGATACGGTAAATACAGAATTGGAAGGTGATAACTAAAATCGGCAATTTGAAAGCTGGCCAATAAGATCGCTTGACATGTTTTTTTTTAACCAATACAGTCAAACTAATTGATATTTTTAGTCGCAATTGTCTCCAATAAGCTTTAAGATTTTGTCAAATTGAATTTGCGTCGTTGTCAGTTTTCAATACGTGTATCAACATTTTAAGTGGATTAAAGAGTATCAGAATTCTAAAATGCCCAAAATAATCGACAAGAAAATTTGAGAATTTATAAAAAAAGAGCTTTCCAAAAAAAGATTTGCAATATTTTTGAGGTAAGTACGCAAACAAGTATAATTTTTTCTTGCATTAGCTGTAGGATCTATTTGAGGACTGGAAATGCTACTGAATGTCTTCATTCATAAGCTGTTAATGATTTAACTATAAAAGTATTATGTACTATAGTTAATTGCTTTTTGTAGTTTTACTTAATATAGGATAGAAAAATACAACAACAATAATTTTATTAACCAGGATATGCAAAGCAAAATAACCTAGGTAGATACCAGCACCCCCGACCCCCGAAAACGTCTACACGACAGTACTACAATTCACATGTCACTTAACTCCGCTCCTCGGCCCTTGCACAAATTCACTTTCCAACTGCCAACTATTGAAGGGCTGAACGTCAGGCGTGAAACCTTGAGACGCAAACATTACAAAAAGTGCGCCAGGCGAAAAGGAAAATCATAGAAGAAGACATTTTGAGTAGCAGTAGACGCTAATCCAGAAAACCTAAAGGTCTCCTGACCTGCGATGATTAGCTGCAAAGCGACTCACGTCTAGAAGATTTCCTGGAATAGAAAGCTACTAACACTAATACCAAAAAGCCATTCAAATTTAAATTGCCCCGTGTAGGGGGGTGCAAAGAAGCGCTTTCATACACGATCTGTAAGGAAATTACTTATTACCAGGTATTCATTAATTATTTTGTAAAAGCCTAATTTTTCATATACGAGTACATATTTCGCTTGGGTTTACAAAAGAGATCATCATGTTCACTCAGTGCCACTGCGCTATTATATACCTATTAGAACCTCAGTTCTGTAAATAACAAATTGTATAGGAGTACTCCAAGTACTCCACCAAGAACTACTCTACTAAATGTGATAAAGATTGTGCATATTCTGGTTGCTTGGTAAAGATAAAAATATTTAGTAGCACTTTCAGTTTAAGATAAACAAAGAAAATTATTGAATCTAATTTATTAAATAGATGAGTTTTCGATATACTTTTACATGTACTTTATTTTTAGGTGAGTACCTACCAGAACTGTACAAAATATTATATAAGAATACGCCCTCGACAAGGATGAAGCAGACCATGTGACATAAGTAATAGAAAGACATAAAAAAAAATTTACACTTTTTTAAAGAATAAATTATTGTAGTTTCTTTATTTCTTCCTCAGAATGTTTCTGTTAAACATAATATAGCTATTGCTTATTATTTTTTATTATTTATATTATGTAAATAATGTTATAACCTCAAGCTTAGAGTTTTGGAATTGAATGAAAAGTAGCGAAAAGTGAAGAAAAGTCTGTTATATCCATTTATTGCTAATAACCGTCAAAGTTCAATAATTACATTAACCAATAAAACCACATAGAGAATCGCGAGACTTAAGAACAATGAATAAATTAGTTGCCTTAAAACCTGGAATAATTGGTAGAGTCTGGCATCTATGTAGGCTTAAGTGTAAACAATATCCATCCTTAAACCCATTTATCAATCACTGTCAGTGTCCGTTATATATACTGGGTGAAATATGTCAAATTTCCAAGGCTAACGAGATGCAGAAAAAACTGGAACATATTATATAAAACAGAACTGGTAATCTACTTGGTGGTAAAGTACCGAATTAATAAATGCACCGTTAGAAGTATGTAATTGTGATTTTATTGTCCTTAAAATACATTTGTGTTTATTGAATGTAGATATTTGCATTTACAGTGTTCTTGCTTAATGGCAAATAATTAATAGTACCTAAACAGACTATTCAAGCAAAATGAAGGTATCGGTTTATAGGTACCCAAAATAAGTTTGAATATTTTTTCCTAACCTAAACTTTTCTTCGTTTTCTACTTTCTTTAACCAGGTAGGTATAAAAAATTAATACTAAATGTAACATAATTTTTCATCATTTAACTGACTTTGTATCCGTCAAACAGTTCACTTTACCTCCGTACAAGAACTCCATTGTACAAGGTCATCCAATGAGAACTGTACAGAGCCCCAATTTTGCATTTCTTTGTATCAATAAGAAAGTTCAAACTGTCCTATGGTTATCTTGAACTTGAGCTCTCTTGAAATAACTAACTGAAACTTTAACGTTGATTCAAGGAAGTCCAAAAACTGGAATCTGTTCAGTCCTCATTAGATGAAAATAGACAAAAATCTATAGGAGAATTTATACTCCAAAGGGAACAGAGTTTGTAGAAATCTGTCCTTCTGCATAGAGTGTATTAGAAAACAATAGCCAGAAGAGCTTTATATAGTTGTGAGCAGTGAGGCTATTTGGTGTGTTCATGCCAGATGTGTACCAAACTAAAACCGAAACTAAAACGAACCTGGTAAAACAAACCGAGCAGGTTAGCACACCAAAAATCTATAGGAGAATTTATACTCCAAAGGGAACAGAGTTTGTAGAAATCTGTCCTTCTGCATAGAGTGTATTAGAAAACAATAGCCAGAAGAGCTTTATATAGTTGTGAGCAGTGAGGCTATTTGGTGGGTTCATGCCAGATGTGTACTAAACTAAAACCGAAACTAAAACGAACCTGGTAAAGCAAACCGAGCAGGTTAGCACACTCCTGCTAAAACCAGTCTAAAACTGTATATCCAGAAGAGCAATGAATGGTTAAAAACTGAGTGCATAGAAGTGACAAAAATTCAGTGTTGTCGCAATCTGAAAAACAGAGGCAAAAATCTTCATTGGGAGAGCTAGATTCTCAGGCAAAACTGGTGGTTTACTATCATTATGTTAACTTCAACAATTTTCCAAAATCTGGTGCAAAAATTAGTAATATCGTCTTGTTTAGTAGTGATGTAATTTAACCTCTAATGCCCTACAGCTTGTTTTCCTATCAATTCTAAACAATAAATTTGTTCTTGATCAAAATCTCTCAGGGCAAACGTTATCGAGGTCTCGGATAAAGATTTTAATGCGCATAATTTCATCAAAACTCGAATTTCTATCAAATATATTTTTATAGTCTTACAAACGGCGGTAAAACCGGCATCATATTTGAATTTTTATCGCTTAAGATATTGAATCTAAATCGGAAAGTCTAGGAAAAACTAGAAAAAAAAAGTTTGACAATCTGTAAGTCGAAAATGAACTGAATGAAAACTAACCTGAACTATTAAGGTAGCGCTTACGTTTTCTAAGACTTTTTTTCATGCAATGAGACAAAGGAATTAACGCTTGAAATTAAAGACATTTAGCTGACACCCTGTATAAGAAGGTTACAATTAAGCTCCCAATAACGGCCCCAGGCTGTAGAAGTTGACATCTACAAATGACCAAGTTGATGATAATGTAAAATTCTGGTTTGATTCTTGAATCTCCAAAGCTACTGTAGTGAGTAAATCAGTTAAATGTTTTGGGGCTGTATGGATTTGTACAGGAATTTTAAAATAATGTAAGTGGGCGAAAGGAACAAAAACCCAAAAAAGAAGTTTCAAAAATCTTTTGAACTCAATATTAAGTAGGTTTGTATAGATAGCATCCGGTACTTTAAGATTTGAAGTTCCTGCTAAAATAGTTATTTACGTTGTAAGTCCGGTAATAGCTATTTACGGTATAAGTCCAGCAAATACGTTTTTATAGTAAGAGTAAAATAATATTAATCGAGTACTGTTACCGGACGTATGACCTACAACATTTCACTTCATACTTTTTAAAAACACGAAAAGATTAATTAATTTATGCGCAACAAATATTTTCGAAATATCCGGTAATAGTTATTTACGTCATAAGTCCGGTAAATATAGTTTTGCAGTAGGAGTAAGATATTTCTGGACGAGGCGATAGCCGAGTCTGGAATTTTGAAACGATTACTGTAACATGTTACCGGACGTATCATGTAGAACATTTTACTCTATACTTATTAAAAACTGGAAAAAATAATTTTCTGCAAGGCGAATATATTTTTAACAAATCCGGTATAGTTTCATTACGGCATCCTGTACCGGTACTGGTAATGGAATTATTGAATACCGGCACATGATGTACCGGTACTCAATCCTGTAAAATCTCTTTACGATATCCAGTCCTGTAAAAAGCTATTTACCGGACTAATATCAAGTACGTAAAAGTGTCCTAAATGATACAGTATGAAGTAAATTTTTATTACGGTAACCAGTACAGCAACAAAATTTCGTTACAGTTCTCGGTACTGTAAAATTTCATTACTGTACTCAGTACGGTAATAGTTATTTAAGTTATTCGTCCGGTACATGTACTACAATATAGTTTTACAGTAGGAGTAAGATGTTTCTGGACGAGGCGCTAGCCGGGTCTGGAATTTCGAGACGATTACTGTAACATGTTACCGGACTTATTATGTACAACATTTTATTTCATACTTATTAAAAACTGGTGTCTGAAATCCGGTATAGTTTTCATTATGGTATCCTGTACCGGTACCAGTACAGTATACCATGGATACAATAGATTAATCGAATACCGGCACAGGATGTGCCGGTACTCAATACTGTAAAGGATGTGCCGGTACTCAATACTGTAAAATTTCTTTACGATATTTAGCCAGCAAAAAACTATTTACTTCATACTGTATCATTTAGGACACTTTTACTTACTTGATTTTAATCCGGTAAATAGCTTTTTACAGGACAGGATATCGTAAAGAATTTTTACGGTATTGAGTACCGGCACATCCTGTGCCGGTATTCAATAAATTCATTGTATCCACGGTACCGGTACGGATACCGTAATGAAACTATACCGGATTTCTCAAAATTATAATCGCCGCGTATAAAATTATTTTTTTCCCGTTTTTAATAAGTATGATGAACAACATTTTACTTCATACTTATTAAAAAAAGGAAAAAATTAATTTTATGCGCGCCCAATATATTTTTGAGAAATCCGGTATAGTTTCATTACGGTATCCTGTACAGGTACCGGTATAGGTACCGTGAATACAATGAATTTATTGTAATACCGGTACTCAATACTGTAAAAATTCTTTACGATATCCTGTCCTGTAAAAAGCTATTTACCGGATTAAAATTAAGTACGTAAAAGTGTCCTAAATGATACAGTATGAAGTAAATAGCTTTTTACTGGCTGGATATCGTAAAGAAATTTTACAGTATTGAGTACTGGCACATCCTGTGCCGGTATATAGTTCAGACTATATATTTCAGACTATAGCTTAGTAAGTTTGTTATTTGTAGGTTTTTAGTCATCAAGGATTTTGAAAAAAATACTGATTACCTTGGTCGATGCTTAGGGGTGCTAAGCATCCCTTTTTTATCATCCAAAACTTTATTGTGAAGTAAAAATGATGATGAATAAAATTAATATTTTTTAATGGTAGGTTTTCGAGTTTTTTATCTACAAGGTGTGCTTGCTTGCAAAATATTTTTTCGTAGTAGTAAAATCGATTGTTTTTGGTAGCAAGTATTTGCGTTTGTTATCGATTACGTTGGAATTTTGTGTTGATTTGGAAAATTACAGTTTCATTTCTTAAGACTGTGAGGGCTTTCACGACAGGTCGAAATACAATCTAACGTGTTTTCCGGGCTTTACAGCCGTGGTCCAATGGAGTTTCTTCCTGACGTTTTGTCTACAGCTGCGGCAGACATTATCAAAGGCGATGAGGCAATGGGCGAAGTGATCTCCCGTCCTTCCCGACGTTGACTTATTCGACTGTGGTGAGCTCCGTGGTATTTATTCCGCCGCCGTCGCGCTGCAGTGGAGAGACTGGGGTGGGGGTAGTGGTGACGCAGGGTTTCGGAGCACTTGAAGCATATCGTAGAACTCGCTTACAGTCTGCATTTAGAAACATAATTTCCTCCTTCCTGTCGAAATTGTTGTTGTGTTTAAAGATCTCACTGGCCTATCTCGTTAGTCTCGGATAGAAACGCTGCGATTGATATAAGATATCCACCTCGTTGGAAACGATGTCGTTACCTTCATAGAGAGCGTGCTCTGCTACTGCTGATTTTTGTGTTTATCCCAGCCTGCAACTGCTCCTGTGTTCCGTAATCGTCGTGTTGACACTGCTTGTGGTGCCAATGTACACCGAATCACAGCTGCATGGAACTCGATAAACTCCGGGTGCGGGTCGATAAACTCCTATAGGGAGAGGGGATCTCTGCGGTCTTTGGTCGATTTCAAGCTATGTTGTATTCTACGAGTGAGTTTGAAGACAGTTTTAACATTGTGCTTTTCCAGCTCAGCAGCCTGCCGAACCTGTCCGTTACTTATTATATTACCGAAAATAGTATTTTTTTGACTCTAAGGGGTGGTTTTGGGAGATGAAAACGATTGTTTTTCATGGTAGGTTTTTGGGATTGTTATCTCAAAACTAATAGCGTTTGACTTTTCGTTAATTCCGAATGTATAAACCATTCACTTATTATTGCCGTCAAGTAGGCGTTGGAAATTGACACTTTTATCGTATCTTCTCAACATGCGCCAAAAAGAGATAGGTATAAAAAAATGGTTTCAAATGTAACGAGATGCGAAAAATAAGTGAATAAGGTATAGCTGTTTTAATGTTCTTTGATTTTTTGGGGTGGTTTTAGGAGGTAAAATCGACTTTTTTATGGTAGGTTTTTGGAGTTTGTTATCTACGATGCTTGATTTTTCGTTGATTTAAACGATAGTAATTTTGTTTTTTTTTTCGACCTTTAGAGGTGGTTGTAGAAGGTAAACCCGACTTTTTTGAAGGATGTTTTGATTTTGTTATTTATAACGTTTGGCTCATCGTTCAGTTGGAAAATAATTTCTCTTAGAGGTGGTTTTAGAGATAAAAAAAGATTGTTTTTTATGGTAGGTTTTTGTTTTCGGTGGAGGTTTAGGGGTTTTAGAGGATCGTCGAAGTCGAAAATGATCTTTGTGTTTTTCTATCCTTTGCCTTACAAAATGGCCATATCCTAATTTTGTTTACTTTCTTTTATTTTCTTTAGAGATTCGAAACCGTTCTGGACATAACCGTGTGGCACACACAGTGAATATTTTTACTTAAAACTAAATTTATCGTTACGGTGAGCGGTGGATGGGAGGCGGAGCGACATTGGGGGTTGGACCCTCCCGGCCTATCCGAGCGCTGCGGCATGGGAACTGTCACGAGTGATTTATTGATCTGTTTATTTAGAACGCAGTTATTTACGACTTTTTTCATGTGTCTCTTCATGTGTCTTTTTCACGTGTCAATTATTTTTCTTCTAAGATTGCTCTAGGCTTTTCTCTATTTTTAAGATTTTGTATAAAAGGCGAATAGCGGCGCCGTTAGGAGTAGTCTTATTTAATCGTACTATAGGTAAGCTAAAGTAAAAAACGGTAATAGAAGGCTATAATGTGTGAAGAAGTGAGTTAGTGAGTAGTCGAGTTGTACTTGTGTGTATCTGTGGGATAAATAAATAGTGTTTTCGTGTTAAATCGTTACACGGCACTTATTGAACCCTGAGTTCGCAACAATTGGTGTCAGAAGTGCGATTCCAGTGGGAATTTGAGGACTAATATTGCTGAACTGTAAGTGAGTGCTTCATTGTCGGACATTACGTCTTTATGCCAGTGACTAGAAGCCAGCATCAAACGATGGAGGATCAACTTGCCACCCTGCTCTCCCTTATGCAACAACAGAGGGAATTGCAGAAAAAACGTGCTCAAGTACAGGAGCGACGTCATCAACAATTCAAAGAAGATATAGTGAACCATCTCGCAGCTAGGGTCCAACAATTTGAAGAAAGAATAATGCAATTCGTTAACGAAGGACTCGAAGCTGTCAACCAGAAGGTTCTAGAGCTAGAAAGGAAATTCTGGGAACAACTTGAGGACGACAATGTGTCTACAGAGAGTTTTAGCACAGTCAACGCTAAAATTAAGTCTCTCGATTATGACAGTACTACGGCCTGGAAAATTTATAAAGCCCAGTTTGAGGCAGCTGCAACAGCTAATGGCTGGTCCGAGCGACAGAAAGCTACATCATTAGTGGAAGCACTTCGTGGAAAAGCGGCTGAATTACTTCAATCTCTGTCGGCAGCTGATCCAACTAATTATGCAGCTTTAGTACACTCTCTGCAACTACAACTTGGAAATGAGTACAAAGAAACCGTGTTCAAGCAATTTCAACTGCGGCAAACTGGCTCATATCAAGAGTAACTGCCGTAAGGGTTTAGAAGACCGACCGGCGACCACGACGAAGATTCCAGGAAAAACCAATTCCGGTCAATGTAAGGGGGCAATTGACCGCGCCCGATAAGACCCCCAAGATCTTTAAAGTCAATATTTTGGGTGGCAAAAGAGTTACAGTGGCCGGACGCATTAAGGGACAGAAAATCCAAATTGAAAATCGACCAGGAAGGACTCATGGAAATGCCGATGCATTGTCTAGACGGTCGTGTAAAGAAGATAGTCAGCGTTTTCAAAGAACGTGAGGGACTTCCTTCTGTGAGGAGAAAGTTGGTGGAAATAAACGATAGTTCGAACACACAGACGCTTCGGGACGAGCAAATGAATGATCCAGATATTGGACCCATACTCTTGGCAAATACTGACGACAAGAGACCAGAGTGGCAAGAAATTGCTGGTAAAAGTCCAAACCTGAAGGCGCATGGGCCCAGTGGCACTCTCTTAGAATAGAAAATGGATTACTGAAGAGAGCGTGGGAGAGTCCGGATGGCAAGACCGTAGTAAGTCATTTGGTTGTTCCTGGTAGCTGGATGTACTACAGGAAATGCACGATGGAACAAGTGGAGGTCATTTTAGGGTCAATAAAACTTTGGAAAAAATATAACTAATAAAGATCGGTTCTACTGGGTGACTTGTCAAGAAGACGTCGAATCTTGGTGCAGCAAGTGCGAAGTTTGTTGTGCCACAAAAGGACCTCGAACAACAGATCACGGGGCGGAATGGTGCAATACACTGTAGGTGCTCCATTCGAGAGGGTAGTAACTGATGTCGCGGGACCAGTTCCTCAGACTGAGTCAAGCAACAAATACATCTTGGTCGCCATGGATTATTTCAGTAAATGGCCTAAAGCGAGAGCCCTGCCTAATCAGGAAGCAACGACTGTGGCAACGGTGCTAGTAAATGAAATGTTCTGCAGATCTGGAGTCCCTCTAGAACTTCATTCTGATCAGGGCCGAAACTTTGATTCGGCTGTTTTCCAGAAGGTCATGGAACTTCTCGGAATTGGCAAGACCAGGACAACTCCTTTGCATCCACAATTGGATGGGATGGTGAAGAGATTTAATCGGATCATGGAATATTACCTGTCTAAAATGGTGGCAGATCATCAGCGTGATTGGGACCAACCTCTCATGTTGATGATATATCGAGGCTCTATGCACAAAGCCACTGGTTATACTCCTGCCAAAGTGATGTTCGGAAGGGAAATGAGGCTTCTTGCGAATTTGATGTATGGAACACCAGAAAAAGATTCGCTCAACTATGAGAATTTTGTGGAGGAGCTCAAGGAGAGGCTTAACAATGTTCATGAGTAAGACAGGAATAAATTGCGGATCTCCAGTGATCGAGCCAAAGCAAGGTATGACTTACTGGCTAACTCCCGCGGCTTCCAGGAAGGTGATTCGGTGTGGCTGTACAACCCGCGGTGATAGGTGGGAAAGTCGCCCAAACTTAGCCAAAATTGGGAAGGGCCTTAAACACTTATTAAGAAGATTAATGACGTGATGCATAGTATCCAGCGGACTCCCAGGTCAAAGATGAAGGTTGATCATCTGGATCGATTAGTACGATACCATGGAACTCTATGCTGCTATTCTGGACGAACAGTCTTAGGAGGAGGGCAATGATACGGTGAGCGGTGGCTGGGAGGCGGAGCGACATTTGAGGTTGGACCTTTGCGGCTCGCGGCCTATCAGGGCTCTGCGACATAGGAAGTGTCATGAGTGATTTATTGCTCTGCTTATTTAGAACGCAGATGTTTACGACCTTTTTTTCATGTGGATCTAATCAATTATTTTTCTTCTAAGAATTTGCTAAGCTTTTCTGTATCATATATATATACATATATGTATATACTGTATATAAAGGCGAATAGCGCCGCCGTTAGGAGTAGTCTTATTTAATCAAACTATAGGTAAGCTAAAGTACCAAATGATAATACAAGGCTATACAGTGTTAAGTAGTGTGTTATTTAGTAGTCGAATTGTACTTGTGTGTATCTGTGGGATAAATAAATAGTATTTTGTGTTAAATCGTTACACCTGGAATTAGTGAACCCTGAGTTTGCAACAGTATATTAACATATTTAGGATAGTAGATCTCCTCTTGATACATCGTGAATAATATACTAGTTCATTTGGGTAAGACCCCTGGCAAATGCCAAAATGACGTATACAATTCAACGTCATTCTGCTAGTTGACGTGGGCTTTATTAGCAAAATGGACACATCCAAATTCGACTTGATTTTCCATCTAATTGGATAATATTCTCATGTATAGAAATGTCGATATGAAGGGTTTTTCAATATCGTTTTTTAAGGAACAATATCAAGTAATGAAAGTTGATAGGAGTTTATTTTCATTTTATTTTATTTCGATCACTAATATCAGGTAACTTTTCTATCCAGGAATGATCAAACAGCTTAAGTTGGTATTCAAGTCAGCAATCATAAGCCCATATATTATTATGTACATAACGAGAAGTCCGATGATAAGTCCCACGTAATCGGCCATCTGCCCCCCCTTAGCACTAATTTAATTACGAATCAACGATCTAATTCGGAAATGGGGGACCCAAATTCGATTATTTGTATTTGGTTATAGCCACTACGGTCCGAGTTCGGGGGGTAACGTAACATGATATCTTCCCATGTTTCAGTCCGAGATAACTCGACCGAGGTAGATTAATTGCAAACACATTTCTGGTGATTTACATTTCATCCGAAACACTTTCCAGTATCCTGAAAACATCCTAAATAGTGGCAGAAAGGGCGATTTATCATATTTTTTAAAGTGTTCCGAAGATAAATGTGGCGCGAACATATTTACGAGTCGAGAATAGATTCGAAGATAGCGAGCTTTTAGCGCGTCATAACTTTTAAGGGTGTGTGTGTGGGTGAGAAATAGTCCCTACGTAGTTCAATTTTTTTAATCCAATAAAATATGGGATGCCCGGTAGGAGACAAGAAACGGCGATCTCCTGATTGATAACACGAAACAATCATCGCGACATTTGTCCCAGCGTCGAAAATCCAGGACCGGATCGTATAAATAATCGGAAAGGATGTAAATGAGGACAATAACATTATTGTAAAATGCAAATTGGCCAACGGGAATCCATTACGAGCCAAATAATATGCCGTTTCAACCCCTCCCCGAGGGAATATTAGGAGGGAAATGCACAGCGTTCACTGAAACTGGCACGGGGATTTGGGAGAAAAATCTCATGTAAACGATTCGGTTCTGCCTAATTTGGCAGGGGAAGAATACATTATTTTCTAAACAGGTCTTCGTTTAGGGGAGGGTATTTACTATTCAAAAGAATGCGAAATTACGAAAATTCTTTTTCGCTTCATCGATAAGTAAAATTAAAAGAAAAATTTCTATCAAGATTAATTGGAAATGGTTTCTATAGGAAACGACACAAAAGAAAGAGAGAGACCAGCGAGTCGGTTTGATTTAATGGAAAAGCCGATGTCTCCATTATTGAATTTAATTGACGTTGTCTATTATTAAAATGAACCCCAAATTTATAACGTCAATGGGAAAAGAAAGAGTACCGTTGCTGCGATATGATTTTAAATTGCGGAGGAAAATACTATATTTAATTGTAATGCTATAAAAGGTTCAATGGAAAACTGCTTTTCCATTGAACTTTTTAATACGTTTATCATTGCAGCAATGGTTTCAATATATGCGACGTTTCGTTTCGTTTCTTAAAAATCATCAAATTTTTTGTTAGTTTTAAGTCGACTTTTTGTTCCAAAATTTTCGTTGTCTTTTGTAACCTAATTTAACATTCCTCTTTTTCTACAATTGGTTCTAGAAAAAAATTGTTGTTAAAGAGAACTCTATATAGAAACAACTTTATTTTAAAGAAATAAATAATGTTTATCAATTTTACTCATTGAGGAATAAAAGTTTTTGCTGACTGCATTATGGGTACTAAATTACCCATTTATTCACTTATTTTTGTCATCTAGTTACCTTTTTCTCATTTTTTTATACCCATTTCCTTTTAGCACATGATGAAAAGATACGATAAAAATGTCAAAGTCAATTTTCCAACGCCTATTGATGACAATAATAAGCGAATGGCTTATAACTAAACTTACTGACCCAAAATTAATTGAGTGTAGGTAGAAAAATATGAAAATGTATGGTATTTTTATATGTAAAATAAATTTCAAATGTGAGTATTAAATTAAAAAATAAAAAAAAAGTTATGCCCCGGGTGAGGATCGAACTCACGACCTTAAGATTATGAGACTTACGCGCTGCCTACTGCGCTACCGAGGCCTGAGAGCTTTTGTGTCCTAGCGCTATTTAAACCATCAAATTTCAAAGTAAAGTTTTGATCCAATAGAAAATGTCTCCTGCAAATTACACATTTTGAGCTCAAGTACAGCAACAGAGTGATCTTACCGACCTAGGAACTAAGATATAAATAATGATTAATTAAATATTCTCTTGAAAATAATATTATTCCAACTCTAGGCGCCATCTCACAAACACAAGCGTTACTAAGGAAATCCGACGGTAGATTTCTACACCAAACGCGAAACGTCATTGATTTTTACAGCCCGCAGGGCGGCCGGCAGACGGCGCGCTGTACATGAGGCACATAGATTTTAAGTACTTTAGCATTTTTATTAGTTCCTTTTATTTTCATTTCAATAGAGCTGAAGGCGCCCAAGTAGGTACACAAATTTGTATATCCTAACCAAAACTTGGCTCTTAAATTTAAATAGCAAACTGAGATAAGAAAGAAAGCACTAAAATTTTTAAATACTCTTAACGTCTCCTCAATAGATGGCAGCACACATCTAAATTCATCCTTAAAACTCAAGACCCTATTTCTACTGTGTAGAAGATTTCTGGAAAATGGTATTACGCGTTCATTTAAAAAAAAAACTCAAGTAGGCCAATGAATTAGAATTATAGGTCTGAGATGACTTCATTAAAAAAAATTGAAAATCTTAAATGTCATAAAAGTTCCGATTTTCATTTGTTTTATGAACTAATCTCAGACAAGAGTTTTAATTTCATGGCTTGCTACGAGGTTTTTTTATAAAGACCTTTTATAAGGAAGAATTGTTATTCAGTGGAGCTTTCTGGAGAGACTCAAAGATGCCGACTGAAGTTAGAGGTAGAAAGTTGTAAGATAGGGTTAAAAAGTGGGAAATCCTTAAAAAGGAAAAAAAGCCTCATTGTTTTACTGTTGTTTTACCAATGCTTGAAAACCGAATTTTAGTAGCGTTTTTAAATTTAAATTTAAAAGTACTGAACCGATAGGACCGTCGTTTGTACCCCCTCAAAGAGGACTACAAGAAAAAGAGAAAAAAACGTTGAATTCACTCAAATCGGTCTAAAGGTGGTCCAGAAGTCTAACGTTGGAAGTCGCTAAGAAAGAAGGAATATTAGGAATACAAACCTTTGGTCAACTTGAAAAAGAATTAGGCTTATTTTTTGTCTAAATGAGAGGATTCTAATTCTCTCTGAACGTAGCCAACCGAATTTGAGTGAAAGTTGAACCTTAAGATAGTTCTTTAATGATGCGTGTTTAAAGATGATCCAATCGGTCTATTATTTCTAAAGTTAAAAATCTTTCTAAGTTAAAGAGGGTAATAGTATAATATTACAGCGAAATAATTATTAATAGAAAAATATTTCTCAAACTTGGAAATTGCTAAAAAAGAATAAGGAATACCCAAACAGCATAATACGTACAATGCGCGTACAGTTACTTTTTAGGCCTTTACGTAGGTACACGGTGTCCTATGGACGGACGTCAAAGGTACATTTACAAGACTAAGTTGTCCCAGGAGTTTCTACGTTTCAGTACGTACAAGTGACGTACCCTTCGAACACTATAAGGTACTGCGTGTAATCAAATCACAAAAAAACGAGGTCCTCCTTCCCTTTGACTTTTGCAGATTGTCTCAAGAGATTTTTAATTTTGTTTTCCTCTGGTAGTACAAGAAGAATAGAATAGTTCAACAATACTATAAACGATACTAGTTTCAACCAATAGAGTTCGCTATAAAAGTATAAAACCACAAATTTAAAAGTGTTTTTTTACACGTTATCACTTGGTCAACATATCCAAAGCAGGGACTCGAACTTTTTTGGATGATGGATTCCGATACCTCTTTGTTTATTATAAAGTGAAAAATAAGTGTTCAGGTTCTATTTTCTTAATTATCTTTTCATAAAAAACCGTTCCGGTATATTTTTAAATTTGTTATTATTTTTTATATATTTTTATTATAAATTAAACATTTTAACATAAAATAAAACTCTAAAAACAACTAAAATGTATGCTATGTCTTTCGGTCTTTCTTTATAAAGAAACTCCGATATTTTATCTTTGTCTTGGCGTAGTGTAGGTTGAAGGAGACGAGAAAATTGAAGAAAGACTAGAAAGAGATTGATAGAGAAAACAATTGTTTCTCTCTATCTCCTTCTATATTCTGCTGCATATTGACTCTGGCCGTATGGCCATGTTTGTCTCTCTCTAGTAATAAAAAGTAAAAACGGAAAAATACCGTTATTCTCTAACAAAATTTTAGCGGTTCCGGTACTTATTATTTCAAATAGATGTCGCATTAAAGATTCCGATTCCAGTTCGGGGTCGGCAGAACTCGACCGGTTTCTGTTCCGATTTCGGTATTTTTCGATTCCTGTACTAGTTCCTGATCCAAAGTTTCCAAGCTCATTTACCAAACGTCACGTGTGCTGCGTCAAAACACGCCAATTTACACCCGTTATCTGTCAATTTATATTCGATCTGGCGTTGATCGGTGTCGCTTGGCGTTTATTATACGTCAAAATTGTCAATCATTTTTTAAAAATTGTCAAATCAACGTTGGAATCTGCCAAATTAGGCTTCTTCGTTTTCCCGCTTTTTAGTTTAATTTCATGCGGTTTTTTCCTCGTTTTCTGTTGTGTGATTTATGTATTGTGTATCGGTGGGTTTTCGACAATTATTATCAGCTTGTTGTAGCACGTGGAACGTGATGATTCGTGACCTGTAACCAGGCGTGGGTAGTTTATTTTTCTTTGATACCCAGGTACTTATACAGAGTACATATTGGACAAATGCTTTAATTAGTAATTATGTAATAATTCTAATAAAATTCATAAATATTATACGTACATAATGTATTTATCTATCTTTACCCATTATACAATAATCCCCTAATAAAAGGTTAATAAGAAAAGCTACTCAAAATTTAAAGATTTTTCTTTTTTTTTTTCATTCTTGTTTATTTTCGTTTATAATAAACATATTTATATTTAAATGTATTTAAAAACTGCTTTTGATGCCAACAATATAGGGAATTAGTGTACTAAAATGTGCTTTCAAATTTTACATATTGTTGCAGTGAGCGGGCGCTGGGAGGCGGAGCGATATTGGAGGTTGGACCTTCGCGGTTCGCGGCGTATCCGTGCGCTGCGGCATGGGAGCTGTCACGAGTGATTTATTGCTCTGTTTATTTAGAACGCAGTTATTTACCATCTTTTTTTTTTAATGTGTCTCTTATTACTTATTTTTCTTCTAAGAATGTTCTAGGCTTTTCTGTACTTTAAGATTCTGTATAAAAGGCGAATAGCGCCGCCGTTAGCAGCAGTCTTATTTAATCGAGCTATAGGTAAGCTAAAATACCAAACGATAATAGAAGGCTATAAAGTATTAAGTAGTGAGTTATTTAGTAGGCGAATTGTACTTGTGTGTATTGGTGGGATAAATAAATAGATTTTTCGTATTAAATCGTTACACTGGAATTCTCAACAATTGGTGTCAGAAGTGCGATTCCAGTGGGAATTTGAGGACTAATAGTGCTGAACTGTAAGTGAGTGCTTCATTGCCGGACATTACGTGTTTATGCCAGTGACTAGAAGCCAGCATCAAGCAATGGAGGATCAACTTGCCACCCTGCTCTCCCTTATGCAACAACAGAAGGAAGAGCAGGAAAAACGTTATAACGAACAAAAAGAGGAACAAGGAAGACGTGATCGAATACAGGAGAGACGTCATCAACAACAGAAGGAAGAGCAGGAAAAGCGTTATAACGAACAAAAAGAAGAGCAGAAAAAACGTTATCTAGAACAAAAGGAAGAACAGAAACGGTTCAAAGAAGAATTATTCAATTCATTTATTTGACTACGTTTTGTACAGAAAATACAATTGTAGCAGGTCACTTCAATGTTACATATAACGGATACGTAAAATACAACAAACACAAATTACAATAACGTATAACGTATTTTGTTGCAGGCAGTCAACATTGTGTTCGAAAATCTTATCCTATTGGTTTCTCATGTACATCTTATACTCCTCAACAGAATAAAATGCATCCTCAGTAAGTAATTTCTTTATCACAGCTTTAAATCTATTCAAATCTAATGACTTCATATTAGGTTTTAAAATGTTATATAACTCAAAATTCAGAGAACTCCTTCTGGATACCTCTAACCGAAACCTGGGAGGTCTAAAAAGACAAGCTGATCTTGTACTATAGTCATGAAAATATGCGTTTGTCCGATGGGTATGCCGGCTCTTATGAACTTCAAGCAGCTGCTGAAAGACATACAAAGACGGCAAAGTCAATATTTTAATTTCCTTAAAAAACGGTTTGGAATGTTCTCTTTAAGCTGCTCGAACAATAGTTCTAACTGCTTTTTTTTTAAGTCGAAACAACTCAATAGCACAAGAGACCCTACCCCACAGGAGCGTTCCGTATGATATATGAGAGTTAAAGAGAGCGTAATAGATGGTCACCAAAGTACTTCTATAAAGCACACAACGCAATCTCCTAATAGTAAATATTGCCATGGCCAACTTACTGGCCACGTGTGATATATGGGGACCCCAACTGAGCCCACTGTCGACGGTTATACCCAAGATTTTCACCGTAGTATCGCTCCTTACCTGTGGTTTAGTAGAAAATACCATATTCTGGGTCTTGTTTAAATTAAGTTTTAAATTATTCTGAGTGAACCAGGTATTGGCAGAGTTGACCAAAAGTGCCTGTTCCTCTTCTAAGCTGTCCACATTTCTTGCATTACAACCCAGAGAAGTATCATCGCAGTAACAAAAGCAGTCAAAAGGCTCAATATACTGAAACAAGTCATTCATATAGACAACAAATAGGAAAGGACCCAATATGGACCCCTGCGGTACACCCGTGTCTATAGGAAGGGTGGCCGAAATTTCAGCCTCAACCATCACCTTCTGTTTTCTAGCCGTCAAATAGGATTCCATCAGTTTGAGACTATTGCCCTTAATGCCATATTTTGCAAGTTTTCTTTTTAATAGTTGATGTGATATACAATCAAAAGCCTTGCTCAGGTCGGACAATGGCAAACCAACCACATTACCCTTCTCCAGTCCTCCGATCACCATCTCAATGACCTTAGAGATGGCCTGAACTGCTGATTTTCCTTGTCGGAAGCCAAATTGGTTCGCATTTAAAAGATTCTCACGGACAAAGTAACATTCGAGCTGATTCTTTAATATTATTTCAAATATCTTTCCAAATATTGGTACAATAGACACTGGTCTATAGTTTTCCCGCAACCTTGGATCTCCCTTTTTAAAGAGAGGAACCACTCTACTAAGTTTCCACAAGTCAGGAAAGACCCCTTCACTTATACATGTATTGTAAAGAATTGTCAGAGGCACCACCAACTGATATAACAATTCTTTTACTATTTTTGCGTTGGTGTCATAAACATCAAAAGGTCCAGTACTTTTCAAAGCATATATTGCCTCGTGAACATCCTTATCAGCAATAGGCTGAAATCTAAAAGAGCCGACTGCTTCCGGGATAGAATCAATCATGGCGTTCTGCATATTCACATCTACGTGTAGCAACTGTAAAGTCTGCTTTGCGACTCTTGAAAAGTAATAATTGAAGGCATCAGGCGAAATTTTCCCATATTTATTATCCATTGAAAGGTTTCCTCGCTCATAATTCTCAAGAGTCCATATATTCTTGGTTCTTCGATTAGATGTTCCAATAAAAGTGCAATATGCTTGTCTCTTTGCCGTCTTAATATTTCGTCCGTCTATAGACCTTCAGCAGGTTTGTATACAGATTCATATAAGACTTTTCCCGGGTAGAGTCCCTAAGAAGTTTAACCGTCGACAGCAACTGCCTTTGATTCTTGAGATCATCGTTATACCACTTAACTGGTGGTCTACCACCATGAACATTTTTCAAAGGGAATATCTTTTGAATCAAATTTTGACAGTTAAATGTTAAAAAGTTAGCCATATGCCCAACATTCTCCGATAAGAGAAAAGGCGACCAATCTAGGTCCTCAAAAGCAGTTTTTAGCATCCCAAGACCCTCCACGCTCAACTTTCTATATTTTTTCGACATAGACACACTGGACATATTCACACTTACCTGAATTACTTGGCCATAGTGATCCGATTGACCAGGATAACAAACTCTGCTATAAAAATTAGACTTTTGTAAATTTGTTATCATATTATCGATACAGGAACTAGAACCATTTTGTACTCTTGTGTATTCAGAAATGGTGGCCTCTATCCCATAGCTGTGTACAATATTGCTCAACCTTCTAATGGCCTCGCCGTTGCCCAGAAAATCAATATTAAAATCACCCAGGATTAAAACTCTCTGACAGTTTGCCAATACATCAAACAGCAAACAATCCAACATTTCTAAGAATATGTCCTTACAGCCAGCACATTTCTATTGCACAAAATTCAGCATGCAGCTCGCTGCAATATTTATCAACATTTACGACCCTAAAACTCAACTCCTGTCTAACAAAGATACAAACACCACCCCTATCATAAGCTTTTCTACAAAATGAAGCAGCTAGCTTAAAATTACAAACATTAACACAGTTTAAAATATTTTGCTTACACCAATGCTCACTAATACATAAAATATCCAAGTTTTCCTCATCAGCATAAATTGATAAATCGTCAATTTTCTCTCTCGCAACACGTTTACAACTTTATCCAAAGAGTTGATAGTTAATTGTTGTTGTTCATTAAGTCTTTTAAGAAAACCTAATTGGCTAGTGGCCAGTTTCAGTTCGTACTTGCCCTCAATACATGCTAATCTACGGCATACCTGTGGGATTTCGTCCGTATCTACTACCGTTACAATCGAATCGTCCGGACTGTCCTCCTCCATTTCTTCCGCTCTCCACTTCTCCTCCAGGTCTCCTTTACGTTAATAATTAAATACAAGAGACTTTCTTTATTAAGCTTTTTTTAGAGCACTCTCTATTTTTCCAACTATATCACTGCCCGCCATATGAATGGTCATTCGAATAATTAAATTATTAATTAAATTAGTGAACCGTCTCGCAGCTAGGAAGCAACAATTGGAAGAAAGAATAACGCAATCCGTTAACGACGTCAACCAGAAGGTTCTCGAGCTAGAAACGAAATTCCGGGAACAACTTGAGGACGACAACGTGTCTACAGAGAGTTTTAGCACAGCCAACGCTAAAATTAAGCCTCCCGATTATGACGGTACTACGGCCAGGGAAAATGTATAAAAAACAATTTGAGACAGCTGCAAATGCTAATGGCTGGTCCGAGCCCCAGAAAGCTACATCATTAGTGTGCTACCACTAATTCCTGGAAAAGCGGCTGAATTACTCCAATCTCTGTCGGCAGCTGATCAAAGTAATTATGCAGCTTTAGTACACTCTCTGCAACTGGGATTTGGAATTGAGAAACAAAGAAACCGTGTTCCAAGCCCAGCTGAGGATGAGACAGCAAAATTCAGGTGAATCCTTACAAGAATTTAATGCGCACATAGACAGATTAATTCACCTGGCATACCCATCAGCCCCCGAAAGTTTTCAAACCCAATTTGCCGCCGAAAGGTTCATTGAGGGAGTTTGCGATTGTAACATGAGATACCACTTACGCATAGTAAGGCCCAACGAGGGGCTAGTTTCAGTGTAGTTTCTGAGGCACTAGTTCGGGCCCTGGAATTCGAGGCGTCACGTGTGTCATCTAGTTCTTCTCCATGTGTAATAATGGCAACTTTCGATGACGAAGAGGATACGTATAGGGCTGAATCCATGGCAAGTTTACATAAAAAGATGAAGGATATTGCAGTTAATATACAAGCCCTGTTGGGAAGAACTCCTCGATCAACAGACAACCGGGGCATAAAATGTTTTAACTGCGGCAGACTGAGTCACATCAAGAGTAACTGCCGTAATAGGGCAAGAAGTCCGTCGCCGTCGTTTAGAAGACCGAGCGTCGGCCAAGACCGCCCTAGATTCCAGAAAAACTAATTCCGTTCGATGCAAGGGGGCAATTGACCGGGCCCGTTAAGACCCTCAGGATCTTTAAAGTCAATAATTTGGGTGGCAAAAGTCTTAGAGTGGCCGGTCGCATTAAGGGACAGAAGATCCAGATTACCATCGAGAGGGGAGCAGATGGGACCATTGTAAGGCCAGATAAACTTGACTGATATACCATACAACCATTGCCCAACTCTATTATGTTAAAATCAGTCACTGGAGAGTCTTGCACTATAGAAGGAGAAGACGATGTCACCATCATTATTGAAGAAAGACTTGAAGTTCGGCATAAAGTGTTGGTTGCCAAGATCAAAGACGAGTTTATTTTGGGAATGGATCTCATCAGGAAACATGGATTCTCCTATAATCATAAACGGAATATTCTCACATTTGGAGATGAGGAGTTTGCATTAACCAAGGGAAATGTGGAAACTAGTATCCGTCTACTGGTGGTGAAAATTCCTCCAAATTCAGAACAAATTATCACAGTGACTTCTGAAAATGATCCTGGGTGGTCCGTAGGACTTATAGAACCTAACCTGGATTAGACGACTGAAATTATGGGAGCACGAACTTTAACCGACACGAAGAAGACTGTGTCAGTACGAGTTGCAAATATTTAGGAGAAAGGACAATCAAGCTCAAAGAAGAACCAGTTCTTGCTATTTATGAGCCTGCGCAAAGGGTATGCAATTGTGTCAAAGCAGACACATCCAAAATTAAGTCTTCTAACCAAGCTTCCCCAGAAGGTATTGATGCTTTCAAACGACATTGGAGTCATCTGTCAAAATCTTCGGTCTGCCATAAAGTTTGCTATGGATGAATCTGATATGTTTAGCTTCAAGAGTCACTAAAACAGTCAAACTAATTTAGTTGTCCATAAGATCAACACAGGAGATGCCCGGTCAATGCGACAACCCCCACGAAGGGTCCCTCTGGCTAAACAACAAGAAATTAACAGTTTTCTGAATGAAATGTGAAAGGAGGGCGTCATAGAAGAATCATCTAGTCCATGGTCGTCGCCTGTGGTTCTTGTTAAGAAGAAAAATGGTTCAAGGCGGTTGTGTGTTGACTACAGGAAACTTAATAATGTGGCCAAGAAAGACAGCTACCCATTGCCACGTATAGACGACACCTTAGCAACTTTATCGGGACCAAAGTGGTTTTCCACTGTAGATTTAAAAAGTGGATACTGGCAAGTAAAGATTGTTCCCGTAGACAAAGAAAAAACAGCATTTTCTACTGGTTCGGGTCTATACCAGTTCACTGGTATGCCTTTTGGATTGTGCAATGCTCCATCAATTTTCGAGCGACTAGTGGAACTTGTCTTGAGGGGGCTGACTTGGAAAACTTGCCTAGTTTACTTAGATGATATAATTCTCATGTGACGTAATTTTGACGAGCATTTGAAGAATTTGAGAGAAATCTTCAACAAGTTACGGGATGCTCACCTGAAATTAAACTACTAGAAATGCAGCCTATTCCAAAAGCAAGTCGAGTAGTTGGGGAATACTACATACATACGTCTGTAGTACTGTACTACAGACGTACTAAATAAATACATAGAACAGATATACTACAGACGTACAGTTGTGTGGACATCGTGGGAATACTACATAACCTTTGCATATACTGCAACAGGAATTATACATCGAGTACGAACATAACTCGTACTAGGTACATACCTAGTACTATGATCTAACTGAGATGATTGAGGGTTGGGGTTGGGTTGAGGGTGTTTAAAACTGATATCTAAAGGTTGCAAAAATCGACCATTGAGGGGGTTGATCTCCAAAACTATGTAATGTTTTTTATGTCACAATGGAAAATTTTGATTGACACTCAGAATGCAACTTTATTACGAGCCACTGAATCGAGATTTAAGGTGTGTTGGAGAATTCGACAATAATTGGTCAAATCACCTTAATACTAAGGATTTTCAATATTTCAATATAAACCTAATATATGCTTTATAACACTATTTTATAAGATTTACAAAACAGGAAAGACAGAATCGACGGCTCCGTTCAGCACCTTATTAGCTGCTTAGGAACAAAAGAATATGGAACTCTGCCAGGAAAGTGTAAAATAAAGAAAAACCGAGCCAGACAAATTCGTGGCCCATGAAACTTACGAAGGAAATAAATTTCGCCCGCAAAACTCCTGCTCTAGGCGGCCTCACGTACTCCACCTCCAAGACCAGGACCCGCTTTAGCAGGGTCGAGTGGAATTCGGTTTTTAAATTATTCATGATTGACCTTGCCATTCGAGGGTCACTTTAGAAGCCTGATAAATTTCTAATACATTGGAGGCTTTTTTTGCTTTTTGAATTTGCGCCCTTGGGTTCAGTTTTTCAAGAGCCGGCACTGCAATGAACTCATATCTCTGGTAACCATTATTCTTCCGGGTTTTTTCGTTATTGCCGCCCCCCGTTCTTTTGTAATGTAAATGTCCCGCGCTCTCACTTTTCGTACTTACGGCTTCGTTGACGTTGGACCCGAATGCGAGAACGACATCCAAAATTAATAATATCTCCACACTGATAAGGATCGTTTGATAAATGTTTAATAAATATTAGTTTGAATAATATTTATTTGAATAAAAGTAATTTTTATTTCAATTTAATATTTCTACTTATTTATCTAAAAAACAGCATTTGTTTGACTTTTTGCCACACAAATATCATTATAATATGCAAATACTTTTTCATTGAAAAATTTATTTTTTGTTATATGTAATACACCAATCATTTGATACAAATAAACAGACTTATATTTTCAATAACTGGGGCTTTTTATTACATTTCTGTTGATTTCAGTAAAATAAATGTGCCTTTGGAAATCAATAAAAATTCAGTTGCAAACATGCAGTGTTTTCTTCTGCGTCAAAGACAGCGATGGCAGCCCTTCGAAATAAAATATCATGCCAATAATGGAAAGTTAGTGTACATTATTGATTCGAAAGTTTTGGAATTATTGTACGTTTTACAGTACATAATAAAAAGTATGAGAGGATTTTGGTAGGATAACAAAATTGAAAAAATGTAAAAGCAATACTAGCAAAAAATAGTATATTATACATCAAGGGAATAAGTTAAGTCATTTTACCCGAGAGAAGCGATTGTTCCCGAGAGCGCAGCCCGAGGGAACAACTACTCGTGGGATGTCATGACACTTTAGTAGTGTGCTGTTTGTACGCTATTTTTTGTACCTCCGGAAACTAAATCACTTCTTCGAATCAATTTGTGAAAAATAATTCAAACATAACATACCTAAAGGGCAAATTAAGTGCCATAATTAAAATCTACAACACTGACAGAAAGCAAACTCGGTTCAATCAGTCCCAATTTTTCATTTTAAGTCCTTTAGACGGAGTGTTTCAATGGCGGATTTGATACAGAAAAGGCAGCAGAAGATGTGATATCGGAAATCTTGCCCAAAAGGTCCAATAAGTCAGGAACATTTTGAAGCATTTGTTCAATGGTGTTCTGACCGGCTTGTCGAAAATGTCAATGAAAGTGCCTTGTTGGTATATTTTCAAGAACAGTCCAAGAAATATAGTCCTGCAACTTTTTGGGAGAATTACTCGATGTTGAAGAGCATGCTGAACGTAAAACATATAACATTGACATTGGCAAGTTTCCTAAATTTTCCTCTTTGCTGAAAAGGAAAAGCGAATGTTATAAAAAAAAAGTCAAAGATTTTGAATATAAACCGATCAAGAATTGACAACTTTCTGACGTCTGTTAACGCTGAAAAAGACTTTATTCCAATACTTTAAATGGTTACTAAGCAATCAGTTGTAGAAACAGTACGGCAATATTCAATCCCGGCCTAGGCCGGAAAGTGAAAAATATTGTCAAGAACAATAATACTAAACACCGGTTGTTATAGGTGCAACAACCGGTGGTGTTGTGGTAACCACTAATTTATGTATGGTACTTATTTTAAAGTGGCATTAGCAACAGGTAATGACAATCTCTAACACCTCATTTTCGATTGCCTAATTCGATAATGTTTTATTTCCAATTGCAGAAAAAATAGTATGTGTACCTCGTAGGAAAATCATATTCTAGAGAACATTTCGCTTTTCCTACTAGATACACAATATACTATTTACTGTTAAAGATACGAAACTAATTTTTACTTCGTAGTGTTTTATTTAGGATATTTTTACGTCCTTGATTTTAGTCCGGTAAATAGCTTTTTATTGAACTGGATACCATATTAGTTATTTACGTTATAAGTCCGGTAAATACGAGTCTGGAATTTCGAAACGAGTACTGTGAAACATTACCGGACGTATGACGTGCAACATTTTACTTCATAGTTATTAAAAACAGAAAAAAAACTAATTTTATGCCGGGGCGAATTTATTTGTGAGAAATCCGGTATAGTTTCATTAAGGTATCTTGTACTGTAATGAAATTTCATTACGGTACTAAATACTGTAAAATTTCTGGTTTTTATTATGGTACAGGATACCGTAATAAAACTATACCGTATTTCTCAAAAATATATTCGCCGCGCATACAATTAATCTTTTCGTGTCTTTAATAAGTATGAAGTAAAATGTTGTACGTTATACGTCCGGTAACGCGTTTGGTAAGTTGCACGTCCGGTAAGTTGTTTCGAAATTCCAGACTCGGCTATCGCCTCGTCCAGAAACATCTTACTCCTACTGAAAAACTATATTTACGGGACTTATAACGTAAATAACTATTTTTAAAACTTTACTACAACATACTTTAATATACATCATTGTAGGTGAGGTGATTGTAAAGAAAATGTCCCTCGATTTTTCCCTTAATTTAGAATCTTGCTTGTTTTAATAACTGAAAATTTTGCATTTCTTTACTAGTGCTAGACGACTGATTGATGAAGATGGCAGGATTGTTCACGTTATCTGTGCTTAGCGTCCTTGATTTACTAATGTGAATGTTTGGATAGCAGGTGTAGGACAAGAAGCTACTTCACTTTTCTGAAATTGCCAACGTTTCGACCTTTAATTGAGGTCTTCCTCAGGGCTTCTTCAATCAGAGAAGCTTGTCATGAAAATTAAAATAAAGTACCATATCGGTACTTACGTTGGGTTCCTCTCAAGCTGTTGTGTGGTCCTGTGGTGTCTTGTCTAAGTGTACTGTAAGTCCGTAGATGTGTATGTTGTGTGTATGATGTGTAAGATGTGTATGTTGGTTAGTTGTTCATGACAAGCTTCTCTGATTAAAAAAGCCCTGAGGAAGACCTCAATTAAAGGTCGAAACGTTGACAATTTCAAAAAAGTGAAGTAGCTTCTTGTCCTACACCTGCGATCCAAATGTTCACATTTTGACATTTTGAAAGGCAGTGTTGCCAAGCCTCTTTCTTGAAAATTTCCGATTATTGTGACTTAAAATTTAGTTATTATTTTTTTTTGGTCAGGTTAACTTCGGTTAGTTCAGGTTAGGCTGGTCCAGTTCTATTTTTCGGTTACACTTTTTACGTTTAGGTGAGGTTAGCGCAGGTTAGTTGAGTTCTACTCTTTAGGTTGAGGGCAGAGAATTATATAAAAAAAAGAGCCCCAGAGGGCCACCTTTTTTTAATTTTTAGATCAGGTTAACTTCGGTTTGTTCAGGTTAGTCCAGTTCTAGTGTTTCTGGTTAGGTTAGTTCAGCTACACTTTTTAAATTTAGGTTAGGCTAGCTCAGGTTACTTCAGTTGCGGTCTTTATGTTAAGGCTAGAGAGTAATACGAAAAGCGGACCCGTAAGGGTCCGATTTTCTATTAATCTTAAAACAGGTTAACTTTTGGGTTAGTTGAGGTTAGGTCTGGTTAGTTCAGGTTAGTTCAGTTGCAGTTTTCCTGATTAGGTTAGTTCAGTTACACTTTTTACGTTTATGTTAGGTTAGCTCAGGTTAGTTCAGTTCTAGTTTTCCTGGTTAGAAGCAAGTTTCTCGGGTAATCGGTCAGGATTCCTTCCTGTAGCGTAGCAAGAATATGCACCTGTTCCGCATTGAAACGACCTTGGTGTTCAATTTCGCCCATTGTTTGAGGAGTGAAACTCCTCTGAGACCATACTGTTGCAGCATGGATTCATAAAACCCCATCGTTATAATTATAATATGGTAAATGTCTCAACCGCAGAATTTACAAAGAAGCAAGTTTATCGGGTAATCGGTCATACATCGGTTTACTTGCTTCTTTGTCTAAAAAATCTTCGGTCGAGACACTTACCACATTTCCTGGTTAGGTTAGTTCAGTTACACGTTTTACGTTTAGGTTAAACTAGCGCAGGTTAGTTCAGTTTTATTTTTTATGTTAAGAGTAGAGAATAATACAAAAGCCGGGCTCGTGAGGGCCCGCTTTTCGTTTAATTTTTAGAGCAGGTTAACTTTCGTGCTTAGTTCAGGTTAGGTCTGGTTAGTTCAGGTTAGTCCAGTTCTAGTTTTCAGTTCTACTCTTTTTTTTCTTTAGTTCAGTTCTACTCTTTATGTTAAGAGTAGAGAATAATAAAGAAATCGGGCCCATAGGGGCCCGCTTTTCTTTTAATTTTTAGAACAGGTTATCGTGGTTAGTTCAGGTTAGTTCAGCTTTAGTGTCCCTGCTTAGGTTAGTACAGTTACACTTTTTCGGCTTAGGTTAGGTTAGCTCATGTTAGTGCAGTTCTAGTTTTCCTGGTTAGGTTAGTTCAGATATACTTTTTACCTTTAGGTTAGGTTAGCTCAGGATAGTTCAGTTACTATTTATGTCAAGATTAGAGAATTATACGAACTCACGATTCGTTTCCTCAATTTGATTGGTCATATTCGCATCCGTTATGTGTTAAATTAGAAACTATTTTAAATTTTTCTAATATTAGTTATGTAATTTTCTTTTATTTTGTTTCTAGATGCGACCTCATAAATGCACTTAATGATAAAGAAGCAAGTTTGTCGGGTAATCGGTCAGGGCATCAAAAGAATAAAACTCTTCAGCTACCAAGCTTTCGGCAGTACCTTTATTGCCTTCTTCAAGGTGCTACGTTGTTTCATATATCGGACATACACTTTGGCGACAGGGGCACATCATTGCAGCCGAGGCATCCTTGTAGTAAAATCTTGCTGCAATGATGTGCCAGCCTGTCGCCAAAGTGTATGTCCGATGTAGAAAGTATTGCGGGTGTAGGACTGGAAAAATACACTTCACCCTTTCGAAATTACCAACGTTTCGATCCAATAAAGGATCGAAACGTTGGTAATTTCGAAAGTGTAAAGTGCATTTTTCCAGTCCTACACCCGCAATACTTTCTACACCTATATCTATAAGGACGCGAAGTATCATGATATATGTCCGATGTATGAAACAACGTAGCACCCTGAAGAAGGCAATAAAGGTACTGCCGAAAGCTTGGTAGATGAAGAGTTTTATTCTTTTGATGTTCTGACCGATTACCCGACAAACTTGCTTCTTTGTAAATTCTCCGGTCGAGACACTCACCATATTACTTAATGATAAACTCCGACGTTTGGCATCGCTGTAAATATATTTTTAACCCAACTGTTAGGTTTGAGAATTTCCGCATCAATTTCGTTGTACATTTTAATTTATTTTTCTTGTTTTTAAGTGAAAAGTGGCTCGTCCAACAATTGTTTTCTTTTAAAATGTTCTATAGACCCTAAGCTACTTAAAAGAAAAGAAAACATCTTGAAAATCGAGACGACATAACCTTTACAAGCACTTATTTTCGGCATTTCTGGGGCCTACAGAACCCAAGAGTTAGTTTAAATGATGGTTGAAGATGTGACACATCTAGGCGATTACTTTTTGGTCTCCGTCAGGGATACTAAAACCAAGTAAGACAGAAGTTTAGTGGTGAAAAATTTAGATGAAGCAGCCAACTCTATAGAATTGTGTAGACAGTACATGTCTTTAAGTAAGGTTAATACGCCCGATTCAAAATTTTTTGTGCATTATGTGACACTCACCATATTACTTAATGATAAACTCCGACGTTTGGCATCGCTGTAAATATATTTTTAACCCAACTGTTAGGTTTAAGAATTTCCGCATCAATTTCGTTGTACATTTTAATTTATTTTTTGCTTGTTTTTCAGTGAAAAGTGGCTCGTCCAATAATTGTTTTCTTTTAAAATGTTCTATAGACCCTAAGCTACTTAAAAAAAAAGAAAACATCTTGAAAATCGAGACGACATAACCTTTACAAGCACTTATTTTCGGCATTTCTGGGGCCTACAGAACCCAAGAGTTAGTTTAAATGATGGTTGAAGATGTGACACATCTAGGCGATTACTTTTTGGTCTCCGTCAGGGATACTAAAACCAAGTAAGACAGAAGTTTAGTGGTGAAAAATTTAGATGAAGCAGCCAACTCTATAGAATTGTGTAGACAGTACATGTCTTTAAGTAAGGTTAATACGCCCGATTCAAAATTTTTTGTGCATTATGTGACACTCACCATATTACTTAATGATAAACTCCGACATTTGGCATCGCTGTAAATATATTTTTAACCCAACTGTTAGGTTTGAGAATGTCCGCATCAATTTCGTTGTACATTTTAATTTATTTTTCTTGTTTTTCAGTGAAAAGTGGCTCGTCCAACAATTGTTTTCTTTTAAAATGTTCTATAGACCCTAAGCTACGTAAAAAAAAAAGAAAACATCTTGAAAATCGAGACGACATAACCTTTACAAGCACTTATTTTCGGCATTTCTGGGGCCTACAGAACCCAAGAGTTAGTTTAAATGATGGTTGAAGATGTGACACATCTAGGCGATTACTTTTTGGTCTCCGTCAGTGATACTAAAACCAAGTAAGATAGAAGTTTAGTGGTGAAAAATTTAGATGAAGCAGGCAACTCTATAGAATTGTGTAGACAGTACATGTCTTTAAGTAAGGTTAATACGCCCGATTCAAAATTTTTTGTGCATTATGTGACACTCACCATATTACTTAATGATAAACTCCGACGTTTGGCATCGCTGTAAATATATTTTTAACCCAACTGTTAGGTTTAAGAATTTCCGCATCAATTTCGTTGTACATTTTAATTTTTATTTTCTTGTTTTTCAGTGGAAAGTGGTTCGTCCAACAATTGTTTTCTTTTAGAATGTTCTATAGACCCTCAGCTACTTAAAAAAAGAAAACATCTTGAAAATCGAGACGACATAACCTTTACAAGCACTTATTTTCGGCATTTCTGGGGCCTACAGAGCCCAAGAGTTAGTTTAAATGATGGTTGAAGATGTGACACATCTAGGCGATTACTTTTTGGTCTCCGTCAGGGATACTAAAACCAAGTAAGACAGAAGTTTAGTGGTGAAAAATTTAGATGAAGCAGGCAACTCTATAGAATTGTGTAGACAGTACATGTCTTTAAGTAAGGTTAATACGCCCGATTCAAAATTTTTTGTGCATTATGAAAATAATGTATGCAGTATGCAGCCTGTAGGAAAAAACACTCTGGAAATTTACCCCAACACGTTGCAGCATTTTTGAAACTACCTAAGCCATCAGTATACACGGGACATCGCATTGGCCCCACATCAGCATCCTTACTAGCAGATGCTGGAGGTTCTGTATACGTTTTCAAAACGATATGGTGGCTAGAAATCATCTGCTGTAACTGAGAGATATGTAGAAAGCTCCGTTGATAATAAAGGAAACGTAACAGACCAAATTTTTGGTGGTTTCAACTCAAAAAATGGCTGCTAAACTTTCAACTCAAAAAATCCAGCTCTTGATGTATCTTTCACTAGTGACCCACATTATAGGTCACTAGTGAAATTTCGACGTTAGCACGAATGGCTATTGTCCATTCTACCGATATTTCTAATGCAGATACTCATAGTTTGTGTCTGCGCTCCCTTTTTCCCTCCCACTTTTCAACCCCTGTTTCTTTTTTCCAATTGTTCCCATGTTACTATGAACTTTCATAAGTTTGATAAATAAAAATTCGTTTATACATTATAGCGCTTTACTAACATTTTACTACCTAGGTAGTAAAAAATTTACTTTAATCCCTTGGAACTAAATGATCCACTTACACAAGTCCAAAAAAATATATATTTAATGAGTATCTATAAACAAATAAAAGTCTTTGGTCCGAAGCTAATACAGATTGCGTTTTATTAATTATTATTACACTAAGTACCTACAACGTTTTTATATTAAAAATAATTTATATAAAACATGTCAAGATCCAAAGAGTCTGTTTTTGTATTATTTTAACAAACAACATCTTTTTCTACTAAAAGAAAGCAAAAAATACCGAATTAAATCAACATTTTACAAAAAACTCTGATCGATCACCAAGTGGCGAGAATTCGAGAAAGAACACAACAAACATCAGATAACAAACCGAAATAAAAAATAAAACAGATTGAAAACAAAACATTAAAATTATTGTAAATAATGTCAACTAAGAGGCGTTTTCAGCAGCTTTCTGTTACGAACTCGAAGGAAGCAGAACGAATAGCTCGAAGGGTTTCGGCTCTCTCATTATATAAATTGGCTCATTTTAACTAAAACCGACGCTATTTAATATTTTCTTTAATGTACAGAGAAAATGGAATATTATTATACGACTAATATGAAAAACCTTGAATTGCATCATATTTTTCTACAAACGTCAAATAATGACGCATTTTACGCTTTCATTAGACAAACGAAAACCTAACGATTTTTGAGGATCAGAATGTGAGTGTACTTTTCCGCGCGTTGCCCAGGACAGCAAGCGAAAAAGATTTTTTCGCTTGCTGTCAATAGCAACTACCATCATTCAACCAATTATTAAAAACGTCATTGTCACTTTGATTTAAATTTTCAGATTGTGTCTTCAGTTATGCTCAGTGGTGATTCACATTATTGAAATCTGATCGTTTGCAGAAAAAACGTTGTATGCATTACGAGCAAAAAGTAACTTTTTTGCTCTCGAGTGATTGCCGCTCTCCGCTTCGCGTCGAGCGGCAAACTTCACTCTCCGAGCAAAAAAGTTGTACTTTTCGCTCTTAATACATAAATAACTATTTCGTACGCGAAAATCTTATAGTACGCGTACTATCATGGATCCATTTAACAACAATTTTTAAGTAGACCATGGAATTACAACAGTAGGTCTGAGATGACTTCACAAAAATTATTGAAAGTCGAAAATGTCATAAAATATTCCGATTTTCAATTATTTGAATGAACTTATCTCAGACAAGAATTTTAATTCCATGGTTTACTATGAGTTTTTTTTAGGAACACTCTTTAGAATTATTGTAAAAAACCGATAATTATTGTGTGTACCTACGGCCGTGCGTATTGTGTAGTTTTCATCATGATTAATATGCATGTATATTATTCGTGATTCAGCAGACCTCTGTTCTGCTCTTCGCTGTGCCAACGGAAGCGAAAAAAATGGAACATACAGTATATCTGATGTTGAAGAATGCTTAAAATAGATTAAGACATCTATTAAATATTCACTATCATATAAAATATAAATATCAGTGTATTTATAATACAAGTGACATTTAGAGGCTTCAGCAAACCGCAGAATAATAATTTAAATAATAAAACTAGGACTTCAGCCGGATTTGAACCCGCGACTTTCGGCTAGTCGGGGAGATGCTCTTACCAGAACCATAATGCGCTTTTTCTTTATTTTAAATTACTATTCTTCTGTCCGCTGAAGCCGCTAAACATCACTGGTAAAATTCCTATGGACGTTGAAATATCTACAAATGTATATAATGTTTTAAAGAGCCTGCTCCTTGGTTACTTTAACTATTAACAAAACTCAAACTCTTTTCCACTAAACCTAAAATAAGTTGTTCATTTCGTGCATAACTGTAGAATGTCTCCATTATTAGTGGATATTAAAAAAAACTGGAGTAAATACGGGGTGTTCATTATAAAACTTCATCTAGCACGCTATGAAATTTTGACAGAAAAAGATGACATAATCAAAATAAATGGACTTTTATTTCTCCATCCTTTACCATTAACATTTCAAAGCCAACTAGATGAAGTTCTATCATGAACACCACGTATGTATGCGGAAAAACAAAAGGATTCGAATATCCCGTCATTTAGGATACTGATAACACGTCACTATCATTGTTGTCATTATTATTAGATTTAGAATGAAGCGACCAGGTTCTATGTGTTATTTTTTTAATTAATTTTATTAAAAGCAATCCAGTAAGTGTGTAAAGTGTACAGGGCGTTTCAAACTAGAGCCATATCATTGGGATCTCAGCAAAGGTAAGAGATACATGGTCGGTTAAATCGGGGCAAAGTTGCGTAAACTAGAGTTCAATAATATGCCGTTTTAAAATTTGAAAAATTCCAACATTACTTCCGGAGATATCCGAAAAAATACTAAATTTAGAAAAATCCTTTACGTCATTACAAATTTTTCTGCCCTGTAAGATGGCATATTTAGTTTCTTCCTGCGACGTTTAATTTTTTGGGAACCAGCATCAACCTTTAACTTTTTTAACTACGGACCTGCATTTTATTCGTTATCTTGATCGCTCTTTTTAATCCAAACAACACGGTATGCATTATGAAATATTTTGCAATTACACTTTAGCTAAAAATCGTTTTTTTTTTATTTATACCTATTATCTCTTTTACTACCTATTATTACTAGGATGTCGAACTACCAAACAAAGCACTAACCAAAAATTCTTCTAAGCAATTTTCTGGTTATTGCCCATTAAATTACTCTAGCTCGCGTATAGCCCTTGTTCTCCTATTATACAGGGTTACTGGTAATTCGATACATTCCTTTGGAGATGTGATAGGGGAGGAGGTAAGGAGTAAATTTAACCCTAATATGCATTATGCAAAACTCGATAGTTTTTGAGATATTTCAATTTTTCTTTTTTTCTCAAAAACGTAGACCTTAATGTCTTAAAAGCTAGTTATCAAAAAATGTATTGTACTTTATTAAAACTTTTCAACTGGATTACTTGCCCAACACTATAATCTTATGTTTGGAATGAAAAAAGTCCGGAAACATTTGGATTATAGGAAAATTTTAAATAAAAAAGCGCGAAAAATATTTTTCAAAAATAAAGTATCACAATTTCTTATCGGTTATTTTTACAAAAATCATCAAGCAACATTTGTACAATTTTGTTTTAAACTTCCTTATTGCAATAGCTATCCAACAAGGTAAAAACGATACCAAAAACCCTTGATACGGTTTTTATTTTTATGTGAACAGTGAAAAACGTACTTGAAAATAGTGCTTAATTTTTATTATTTTCATATTAATACTTACCTATTTGTTACAAATCTTGTTCAAAATGAGAGCCCCTATTTCGTATACATGCTCGGCAGCGTCTTCTTACTTCCGTCTTCGTTATCCTGGTTGTCAGGGTATTCCGAATGTGTTGGGCAGCGTCGGTTATCCTTTGTGTAAGGTCTTCTCGGGTATTCACTGGGGTTGCATAAACCATCTCTTTCATATGACCCGACACATAGAAATCAAGAGGTGTTAAGTCGGGGCTTCGCGCTGGCCAAAGTATTGGACCTGCCCTTCCAATCCAACGGTTAGGAAAACATTGATCCAGTAACTGCCGCACTGTCAGCCGATAATGTGCTGGACAACCGTCGTTCTGAAATATCATTCGCTCTCTGACGGCGAGAGGAACATCTTCTAAAAGCACCGGTAGGTCATGCCTTAAAAAAATTTCATACATTTCCCCGTTTAAATTGTCTTGAAAAAAATGTGGTCCTATTAAATAGCGGCCAATGAGTCCCATCCACACATTTACCGAAAACTTCCTTTGAAAACTAGTTTCCCTTATTAAACGGGGGTTTTCTTCGGCCCAATAATGTAAGTTGTGGAAATTTGATATGCCCTCGCGATAAAATTTTGACTCGTCCGTCCATAAAATGTCTGTTAAAAAATTTACATTTTCTGCATCTGAATTTATCACAAAGCGGCAGAATTCTACTCTCCTTCCAGGATCACCTTCCTCCAAGCCCTGAACAGGGGTGTAATGGTAAGGATGGCTTCCAACTCCGTGTATCGTTGACCAAACTTTCCATTGTGATGCTCCGGTTTGCCTCGAGACTGTAGTAGTTGAAGTGGTTGGGTCGTCCTCAAAATGCCTCAATATTTCTTCCTCATCCTCTGGTTGATATACGGGAGGAGCACCGGCGTCACCTCTTCTACGTTTCACGGATCCAGTTTCAGCGATAGTTCGGTATGTCCCAGCGAATACGCGGACATTTGGTATACGGCGGTTAGGGAAGCGACGTTCGTATTCTCGGCGAGCCTCGGCAGCATTGCCGTCACAATATCCGTAGACAAACAAAATGTCTGCGTATTCTGCGTTGGTGTACGCAGCCATAGCACTCAAAACACGATAACAACAAAAACGGTGAAAAATAAACTCAAATTTCGCAACTACTTTGGATTACTGTCACTGTCAAATTGCATCGCAAATAATTAAATTGTTGTAGTAGATTCTTTATTGTTTCTCAAGCATAGCCTACTTGTATTTTCAAAAGACAAATTCCCTTTTATTTGGATAGCTATTGCAATAAGGAAGTTTTAAAAAAAATTGTACAAATGTTGCTTGATGATTTTTGTAAAAATAACCGATAAGAAATTGTGATACTTTATTTTTGAAAAACATTTTTCGCGCTTTTTTATTTAAAATTTTCCTATAATCCAAATGTTTCCGGACTTTTTTCATTCCAAACATAAGATCATAGTGTTGGGCAAGTAATCCAGTTGAAAAGTTTTAATAAAGTACAATACATTTTTTGATAACTAGCTTTTAAGACATTAAGGTCTACGTTTTTGAGAAAAAAAGAAAAATTGAAATATCTCAAAAACTATCGAGTTTTGCATAATGCATATTAGGGTTAAATTTACTCCTTACCTCCTCCCCTATCACATCTCCAAAGGAATGTATCGAATTACCAGTAACCCTGTATTTTCTTTTATTATCAATAATTTCTGAATTCATTTATAAATACATAACTTGCAACAAGAAAAATACTCTTATAGATTTTTACAAATAAAATAAATTACAATTAACCATCTAACATAATAATAAAGTTTTTTATATGCTAATAATGATTCAATCCTGTTTGGCTTTTCCTAGAACGCTAATGGATTGATTCATTTCTGAAAAGGTTGCCGTGGATTTGAGTACCATGGACACAGGTTAGGCGCACCGCCGCATAATGGAAGAGTTGTTAAAAATCTTTTAATCCAATTTAGTGGACCAGTTTATGGCCACAGTACGACCCCTTGGTTTTCACCAAGGGGTCGTACTGTAGCCAGCAAGATGTCCCAATCTTTCTACTCTGGATTACTTTCTTTGGGGTTATTTGAAAAACTTCATATTCAAACACCCAACCAATGATGTCAATATTCTAAGGGAAAATTTTATAACGGAAGCAAGGGCTATACGAGCTCGAATAATTGAACGGTCAATTACCAGCAACTTGCTTAGAAGAACTCAACAATGTATTGAGGTGCAGGGAGAGTTATTCGAGCATTTACTTTAATGTTACATCTTTTTGTTGACTGCTTCGTTTAATAACAAAAACGGACTTATATATTAAATGAGAATTTTATATAATAAAATTTAAAGCAAAAACGATTTCTAGCTAGGCTTTAATTGCAATATCTGTCATATTGCATATCGTGTTGTTTTGATTAAAGAGAGCGAACAAAATAATGAAGAAAAAATCCAGGTCCGTATTTAAAAAAGGAAAATTGATGATGGTTACCACAAAACCAAACGTCGCAGGAAGAAACTAAATATGCCAACTTACAGGGCAGAAAAAGTTGCAACGACGAAGTGTCAATGATTTTGAATTATCTCTTCGAATAAGCTCAAAAGAAAATAATAACGATATTTCAAAATTTTATATTTTTCGGATATTTCCGGAAATCATCGGAATTTTTAAATGTTAAAACGGCATATTATTGAACTCCAAACTGCGCAACTTTGTCCCAATTTAACCAATCCTGTATATCTTACCGTTGCTGAGATACCAATGATGTGGCTCGAATTTGAAACACCCTGTACATACAAATACAATAATATTTTATTAATGGCTTTTGTTGTGGAGGAACGATATTTTATTTATATACAGGGTAATTCATAATTCTGCCACAAACCAAAGTAATTAGAATAACAGTTCAGTTGTATAGTGATGGCATTTAAGAATTCTTCTATAGATACAATATGTTGAAATTGAAACTACCCTTTATATCTAAAAAATTATTTAAAATAATGCAAATATTCTATAAACTTGTCTGTTAATAAGTTTTTAGACCCAGAAAACTTTAACTTTAACTCTAATTGAAAATAAACATGTTTTGATTAATTTTGTTTTCCTTTTAAAACTAAATTATGACCAAGGAGAGGTACTTAAAAATTTAACAAAAACCGACATCCATCGCAAATAAACTTGGCGATCGTATACCTTTCAAAATGGGCATGGCGAATAGTCAAAAATCCAATAACGAGGAAAGAAGGAAAATGCAATAAAAGTAAATATAACTTACACGATTCTTAAAACACCCTTACAGGGTCGGTTAAATTACAAAAGAAATTGCGCATTTTAATGCCCATTGAGACGACACCTTGAAACTATCAATGATTCACTTTTATGAATGAACTTCATCCGTCAATGTCAAAGTTATGAATGACAACCAAGAGGGACTTGATTTCTGGCAAAAAAATATAAAATAAATGCATTTTTTAAAACCTTTATTACTTTTTTTCCCATGTGTGATATACCCCTAGGAAGGTTATTTTTGTCTATATTTTATGCTGTAAAAATCCAATATGACGCCCCTAAGAGAAACTAAAGTAAAGTGTCAGTATTCATCATCAGTCAAGGATCATCTCAAGAAACATCAAAATCACAAGTTTTATCAAAATATAATTGATAGCATTCAGTAGAAGATTTTTTTGTGCTTACTTTCACATTTTTTTCAAGATATTTCAGAAACCACGACAGATAAATCTAGTTTCAAGGTGGCGTTACAATGGGTATTAAGATGCGCAACTTTTTCCTCATTTAACCTACCCTGCAGGTTTTACTCGTTCGGAAATCCCAAGAGCATTGTAAAAATGATCACTCAGTATATTATTATTACACTTTCATTCTATTGAAGGTTAGTGATATATGCTACTATGAAGTTATTATTCAACCGGAAGAAGATCATGGAGCCCCACCTATAAAAAAGATATGGTGTTCCAAGTGGCATGGAGTCTCTATGCAATCAGTGATAATACTAAACTCATCTCCTAAACCACCAACGTCAACAGATATGTAACCACTAATTAATAATAATTAGTGATTGTATATCACTAATTATTATTAATTAGTTATAAGCATCTCTAATTTTGCGAAGTTGACGGTATAAACCAATCAACTTCTCAAAATATATTCCGTGTTCAGAAAACGTCATCAGTAGGCTATGAATTTTTGACAGAAAAATATGACATAATTAAAGTAAATGGGCATTTGTTTTTTCATCCTTCTTATTTGACATTTCACAGCCAATTTGATGACGTTGTAAAATAAATATCACCTATTTTCGTTGCATACTGACGGTTCTAGCGGATCAACCATAACTGTTGGTTGGAATGGTCCTCATTTTATTTCAATGAGTTTTAACATGAGTGCCCAAAATCTGCTCTTGCTGTTCTTATTGACAAGAGCGGCAAAACTGCCAGTCCCGTCAACTTCCGCCCAATATATTAAAATAGTTAGGCCCGGATTTTTTTTTAATTTAAATCTTTATTAAAAGTATGAAAACAATCCTACAAAACTAAGGAGTATAAGAATACAATTTTTATTTTTAGCAAAAGCAACAGCGTATTATATTTTTCATTTAAAATACATACATACAGGGAGTGTTCAATTGAAAACGTCATCTAATTGGCTGTGAAATGTCAAAAAAGGATGTAAGAACAAACGTCCATTTACTTTGATTATGTCCTTTTCTCTAAAAAATTCATAGCCTTCTAGGTGACTTCTAATGAACTTTTACTACCTGAATTTAAAAATTTGTTTTCTTCCCAAAAGAATTGTCTTTACACCTATTCTCTAACACAATATGCACATAAAATAGTATTTTAGTTTTCCTTATCTTCCAGTTAAATACTGATGAACAGAGCTTTTTCCTTATTTAAAAAAGTCTAATATGGACAGATATAAATAGGTATTTCCACTTATTTGGCAAATGTAATACGTTCCAAAGTCACTGTGTTCCAACTTTGAGTTACAATTGGCTTACTTATCAAATCAAAATAATCTCACCAGAGAAACATAATATACCTAATCGGAAATAGAGCCAAATGTTTAATTTTCTAGGTTCTGGCTTCTCAGAAAAGTACACCTGGTTGATTTCAACACAAGTGCATTTCGCAAAGACACAATCCTCGTCGAACAATATTGCTTTAGCAATAAGAATTACGAGTAGGCTATTAAGAATGGTTGAACGATTAGAATCCATCGAGCTTTCGTGCTTCATTTATTTTCTTAGAGCAAAAAATATTTTCTGAGTCTGCAAGAGGAATACAATGATGATAACAGGATACTTGACTCATAAAGACGAATATTTTTACATGTAGGATATTAAATGCGGGTTTTGAATTTTTTAATCACATTTAAAAATATCTTCATGTTTTATTCTAAATCCGAAAAAAGAATTCCAACTTACCTCAGGTCGCAATTAGCAAATTGCCGCGAAACCTAAATTTGGACTAAAAAACCATTTGCCTAATCCCCTCTAGAAATTAATTCATTTAAGTGCCTCTGCTCAAGCCGAAAGCTTGACGCTCTTAATTAAAACACTAGTTCCTTCCTCTTTTTGCAGTAAAATAGAGAAAATCAGTCATCTCGAGATTCCTTTTCGGAGTTTTGAATAAGAAGAGAAATATTTACTTTTTGCGATAATAAGTTTCTTAAAAAAATGCTCCATCTTCATCTGCATAAGATGTTTTAAGTAATAATAAATAGAACACTTGAGATCTTCAGGCAAATATAATTTCCATTACCGCCTGAATCTTATTTAATCCCCCTCAAACTACGGCTTTTGCCTCTATAATCCCGCCTCTATCCTTTTGCCACTTTCCATAGCTTCACGCTTTTACTATACGAATCTCTAATATTAAGAAAACACACTGCTTGGTGTGAGTCCAGACGATATCAGCCAGCCATAACAGCTTGCATAGTGATTATTATTTCTCCAGCTCTCCCCGTTGTTCGAGAAAGAATATTAAAATCGAGGGTCTGATGGATATTAAAATGGCGAATGTTTTCCGTGGGGCGATACTTTAAGAAATCCACCATGATGGAGTACACAAAAAAATGAGTGTTTATGTTTCTGCCGCCAATTGTGGCAGTGAAAAAAAAAGTTACATTGATTCAAATAATTTTGGAGTTTACCTAAATAGGGAGTCATGTCAATGTCAAAAGAAAAGGGTGAAAGAATATTGATGAATAAGGAATAAATGACGTTTTCTAATGAACAGCCCGTATATATTTGCTTGGTATTGGCCAAACAAATGTTTGTTTAATACAAGTTTATTGTTTATTTTGAAATTTTTGAAACATTTATTTTATTCAATCTCTAAAATTGTTTGATCAACATAATTTTTATTAATTATCAAATATCTGTAATACATATTTAATAATTGTCTCAATGAAAGAGAAAGCTAAAATTGAATATAATAAGTATTTGGAGCAAACAAAATTGCTTTCAAATAAATTACTTCAGTATGTAGCTAAAATATTCGATAGTTTTAGTAAAATAAAAATGACCTTGAATAAACAAAACTTTATAAGACTACGATGACTTTCACGGCCGGTCAGAATACATTCAAAAGTGTTTTCCGGGCTTTAAAGCTGTGATCCAATAAAATGTTTGCATGATGTTTCGTCTACAGCTGCGGCAAATATTGTCAAAGGCGACGAGGCAATGGGCGAGTGATTTCCCGTGCTTCCCGACATTGACTGATTTTACTGTGTTGAGCTCCGTGGTACTTATTCCTCCGCTGTCGCGCTGCAGTGGAAAAACTGAGCCTGAACTGGCAGCTGCCAGTTCAGGCGGCTGAACAGATCAGGATGGAAACGTCACGAATTCTACAACGCGCAAAACCACCAAAAAGCAATCTCACCTTTGCAGAAAGGAAAGCTATGAAACCCTTGACGTGATAGTAATGTCATCATCGGATTACGGACGAAAAATCAAGACACTGTTAGATCCCACCACCTACAAGAAGCTCCTAACTCATGATCCAACCGTCCGGATTCTGAGGGCCACCAACAATTTAATCAAGGACGTAGCATCGGACGAAATGAAAAAAACACCTCACAAAACTGCTGCAACCTAAAATATGAATTACTGACAGCTTTATAAAAAACTCCACTCATTTCGTCGAAAGCCTGCATTCTTTGACCCTTTCCCCAGGAGAAATTTTGTTTAGCCTCGATGTTGTTTCGCTCTTCACGATGGTACCTATTAAGGAAGCCATGAAACATATTAACCAAGAATTTCCACAAGATATTGCCAAGTTGTCCCAACACTACATATTTTCAATGGAAGGAAGATTTCTACGAACAAACTGATGATATAGCTATGGGAGCCCTTGCCTCATCGCCTTTGACAATGTCTGCCGCAGGTGTAGATGAAACGTTAGGGAGAAATTCCATTGAACCACGGCTTCAAGGCCCTGAAAACTCTTTTGATTATAAACTAAACTTTCATATAAATAATAATTTGTTTGACTCAAATACATGCATTAGTTAAAAGAAATAGAGATATACTTTATTCGAATATTAAAATATTTGGTTAGAGTCTTTTCTATATTTATGTCAAATAAATAATTTGTTTTAACCAAATGCCCAAAGGGATTAATTGAAAACGAATACTTGTTTGTTTGAAAAATATAATATGTTTAATTTAGACATATTTAAAAAGAAATAATACATACGTAATACAATAAATAACACGTATTTTAACGCTTTCAAAACACTATGACGGGCGCCAACACCATTTTTATAACTCTTTTGGTTTTTGAGTTACAGGATGATTTTGATATTTTGAGATTTTTTAGAAACTTTTTTATCTTTTCTAATTTTATGAAAAGTTAAAATGCTCTTTTGTAGTTTTGGTTTTGCATAATCGAGTAGCGCACCTAATTTTCATCTGCACCTGAGGGTTCAGTCACAATTTTGAAAATAAAAAATATATGGGGATGACAGCGTTTAAAAGAGAGACGCATAGATTCTTTTTTGCATAGAGCAAAAGCCCTTTTATACAATTGTTAGAACAAGTTATATCTAGTTAATTTAGGTGAGTTCAGGTTAATTGCTTTTAGCTCTTTTGAGAAAGCCGAATTTACAGTAAATAATCTCGCAAGAAAAAAAAGTTTTTAAGTAATAATGAGTGGGATAGAGAAAGACTTATGAAGAAGACAGTGTTTAAAGAAGAGATGCATAGATTCTTTCTTGCATAGTGCGAAAGCACTTCTATATAGTTGTTAGAACAAGTATATCTAGTTAATTTAGGTTATTTCAGGTTAGTTGCTTTCATCTCTTTTAAAAAAGTCAAATTTACAGTAAATAATCTCGCAAGAAAAAAAAAGTTTTCGAAACCGTTTTTAAGTAATAATAAGTGGGAAAGAGAAAGGATTATGGAGAAGACAGCGTTTAAAGCACTTTTACACACTAATCAGAATTTGTCAAGTTATTATTCAATGTATTTTTCACTAAGATACTCTAAAAGTTGAATCTCATTTGCTTTGATTATGTCATATTTTTCTGTCAAAAATTTATTGCCTACTAGATGACGTTTTCTAATAAACAGGGGGTAAATTTTGCGAAGTTGGTGGTTTTTATACCGCCTTATTCGCAAAATAAGTGATGCAAGTCACTAATTATTACTAATTAGTGATTGTATATCAGTAATTTAACAAAATAGACTTTTTTTTCAAGCGGACTAAAAGTACGCCATTTGTTTTCTCCATACGCACACCTAAAGTGGGCTTTCAAATCCTGAGACCAAAAAAGTAGCAAAAAAGTCCTAGGCAGAAAAAGTAAAGTCAAAAGTCACCGCTAGTGTCATGGTGGCGCATATATAAACGATTTTCATTCACCAAAATTATTTTAATAATAGATGACACCAAATAAACCGATCTGAGTGTATTGCCATCTTTACATTCTTGTTGAAAAAACAAAGGACAGAAATACTCTCAGAGCACTCAAGAGCACCATCCGAAACCGTTATTAGTCGAAATCGCATAGGTTCTCGAATTCTGAATTCGTCTGTTAAATGTCATGCGCGTCATCATATTTATCTGTCAATGTGACATTTATTAATTTAGTATTGAAAATAATGCTACAAATTCTTAGTTTGCCATAATCATTGGTTATTATTTAATACATTAAAACCATTGAACATTGAAAACCACCATTCTAACATATTCTATGTATTTTACAAATAATATACAAAATTGGGTAAGTACCTAGACCCGCTTAAAGAGGATGAGAGAAAATTGCAAAACTGAACCACTTTGAAATAGATTTCTTATTTCTTGCATGCTTGAAAAAAAACTAGTATATGTTACTCGGAGTAAAAGGTCTTTTTGTGCTTCGCCCAGTTGCAGGCCTCAGCTTCGCTTCGGCCGTCAATCTTGGGGCTCAGCACGAAAAGACCCACTTTTACTCCTAGTGACATAATCTACTATTTGTTCTTTCATTCTTTTCTTTTGACATTTCACAGCCAACTAGATGAAGTTTGAAAAAATCCGTCTTTAACCATTTTAATATATTGGGCGGAAGTTGAAGGGACTGGCAGTGTTGCCGTTCTTGTCAATAAGGATAACAAGAGCAGATTTTGAGCACTCATGTTAAAACTCATTGAAATCAAATGGAGGCCACTCGTCACGGTCGGAACGTAATAAATTATTTTTCTGATACCGTCAACTGTCACATACTTTGACTTAAGTCAGATGTCAGCAGTCATCAACTGTTTACACAAAAAATATTTGGTGACTTTTCAAGTGCTCTTTGCCCTAATTTTTCTTTCATTTTCTTCGCTCTTTTTTTCCTGAGAATCTAAAGATACGTAAACTCGGTCTTCATTATGTTACTTTGCCTATCTTAGTCAAAAACTGAGAAATTAATTACATCTAATTTTAGGTAAAAAATGTTGTTCTACACGTAAGTACATAGATACGTAAACTCTGCCTTTATTATTGCGTATCTGAATGAAAAGAAAATTGAGACGATACTTCGCCGATCTTATTGGAAAACAGAAAAAAATGTGTTTAATTTTAGGTATAAAAAGACTTACATTATTTTTTAGAAGATTATTTGATGGACACTATAAATGTTTTTCTAATTATTTTTTATTCAATTTTCCTTTTTCTGTTTTTTTTTGTGTCTATTATCTAAAATCTACTAATGCGTAAATTAGGTCCTCAACATTGAGTTTCTGAGTAGAAAAAAGCAACGTTGCTTGGTCGATCTTACTCTAAAAATGAGATAAAAATTGTGTTTATTTTTTTTGTAAAATAATCTTTCACTTTATATTTCTATATTAGAAGAATATCTGGTTATCCTGCAAGTGTATATTTACCTCATTTTTCTTCCACTTTGTTATTTTTTCTGTGTTTTTATAGGTTATCTAAATACGTGAACTGTGTCTTCACCACATGTGTTAAATTCATGACTCAAAAGCAGAGGAAAAAGGGGGTCACTTGGCCAAACTTACTTGAAAGAGAAGAAAGGATTCTGTCCGTTGTAATATGTACCATGGTACTCTCCATACAGTGTTTCTTCTTGACCCACTTCCTGCCCAGTAAACAGTCGAACGTTGTTTTAACGTAGAATCATCCTTTGGTCCGTCGATTTATAGTTGTCACGTTGATTTTAGCGTATTGATTTCAGGTTGATATAAGCGATAGTTGCTAAAACGTGTTTTCGATGTGTTTTGATATTGGTTGAATTTATCCTGTTGATTAAACGTTGAAAATAGGTGACAGTAATTAAACCGTCACGAATGCGCGATTGCGAAATGTCTTTTAAAACTTATCATCACTTGTTTGGTTGAGTTATTGTAGTTGTCTCGTTGATTTTAAGCTGTTGCTTTTTGGTTGATTTTATCGAAAATGAACAACCATGTTTTTCGACGTTAAATCAACGTTGTTAAAACGTGTGTTGAATATGTTTAGATATTGGTTTAATTTATAATGTTGATTAAACGTTGACAATAGGTTTACATATCATATAATCTGAGCGTTAGGTGGCGTTGCCGTAAACGGCGGACGACCCAGATTTTAGTGTCGGGCCTCGGCACTGTCGGCTGCTTGAGATGTTATTGTCGGCCATGACACGACGTTCGTTGTTCGTTTCGTTTTGTTTGTTTACCGGTTTTTTAGGGTGAAAAATTTCAAATCGCTTAAAAGGTGAGTACTCGTGGGTGAGATTTTACTGATTTTCAAGATTAGAGACAAGATGGCTGAAATCTCACCACCACCATTGGTTTTGATGAGTGTGGCTATTCTATTTTGCAGGCCAATTAATTTAAGTAGACATGGTTAAATTAAGCTGGAGTAAATTAGGTACATAGAGGCATATTAAGGCTGATATAAATTATTTACCTATGCGTAACAACAAAAATTAATGCTTGACAATCAAAGCTTTATTGTCTCTAGACTTACAGTCTCATTGAGAAAGCATTCGAATATCTATTAAATACAACTAAGTCAAAATGTGTGTACACCAAAATTCAGCAGTTATTTTTGTCTTGCTCTCACCCCAGGAGAAAATCACTTCCTAAAATGTGTATACCTACCAGATTCAATTTCAAAGAAAATTCTTTTAAATTCTAGTTTGTCTTGTGCTCCACTAAATTTTTTGACATCAAAATATCTTTTTTTTTTAAAGCAAAGTAATTTTCAGAATCTCAAACATAAGTAGGTACTCATAAACAAACACACAAATAAGGATAATTTTTGTAATTCATCATTTCTAAAGTTTTTTTCACTTTAGGTAGTTCTGAAGAAGGCAACGGAGAAGTTGCCGAAGCGTTAACTAGGTGGATTCGTTCGAGCCCTTTCCAGGGTAAATTGTTATTAAGAGTAATAGTTGCTAGATGTAGCGTCCTCAAAAGTCTTGTTCCCGATAACCTTTGGAGTATTAAGAGTAGTTTTACTGTGAATTGTGGGAAATTCCTTTTCCAACAATGAACGAATCGTTCAAAAAAGTGTATGAGGTGATAGATATTACCCAAAAGTAAGTACTAAAAAAAAGTTAATTCTTGTTTAAAATTATTCCTAGTTTAGAGTCACTCCCAGTCAACCCCTAAGTGCTGTCCTTCTTTTGGTTTTAAGTTTTACCATATATATCATCAAAAACGATTTATAGAATATAACTACTTTACTAATGATTGTAATTAGCACCAGTATTATATTTCCAATAAAACATGTTTAGAATATATAATGAATTTTTTATGATAAAATGCAAAGTTTTATATTTTAAATACGTCGAGGCGACGTCACTAAACGGACGTCGGAAGACGTCTAAACGCAGACGTCTCACCGACGTTAACAAATGGACGTCCATTCGACGTAGTGTGCTAATTAGCTAACATTAACGCTCTGTATATTCATTGTTTTAATTAGCGTCCTTAAGTTGTAAGTTGTTGGTGAAGTTAACGGGATTAGGACAAATAGTGCACCTCTTCTTTATTTGAAAATGGCCGACGTTTCGTTCGACTTCATCAGGGCTAAAACCCAATAAGTTAAATGGTAACAAATCCCTGGACCCAACATAAAATTGTAAATACTGTTTGTTAAATTATGGAACGTAAATTCCTATACATCCATTACATCTATAAAATTTCAAAAATTAATTTTTTTTTTCATTCACTTTCTTTCACACACACAGTCACTGACTACCCTCTCTAAGTGAGAATAGGTAAGTTCTTTCATCCGTAATGTACGCCTCAATGTTTACTGGTTACTTGGTACTCTCGGTAACTGTCAAGTGTTAATTCTTGTAGTTGTCTACAGTTGGTCTGTATATTTAATATTTTTTATTTCTTTTGTTTATAAAAAAAAATAAATTTTTTAAATTTTATAGATGTAATGGATGTATAGGAGTTTACGTTCCATAATTTAACAAACAGTATTTACAATTTTATGTTGGGCCCAGGGATTTGTTACCATTTAACTTATTGGGTTTTAGCCCTGATGAAGACTAAATAAATAGTCGAAACGTCGGCCATTTTCGATTAAAGAAGAGGTGCATTAGTTGTCCTAATCCCGCTAACTTCACCAACAGCTCTGTATATTTTTAACATAGCATTTTTGGTTTACAGTTTTTGTCTTAAACTAAAATTAAGAAGTGATTAAACGGGTTCACTAATTTATATCCAATAAGTTTTAACTGGGTTCAAAGTTCAAACCCTGGTAAAACCCATTTGACATAAATTATATTCATGTCAATGGAAAAAAATAGATTGAAAACGTTGATTTAAAGTTTTAAGTAACGTCGATAGATACGTTGAATAAACGTTTTAAGAAATTGTGAAGCGATCCAAAAACCAGTTTTTCGCCATATTGTCACTTCCCATAGACAAATGGCCGAGATTTCTTACCTATATTGTCTGGGGTCGACGTTTAGCAGAGTATCAAACTCATTTCTCTATCAGGCAGAGGAACCATAGACCGGTTTCGCTCTTATTTGAGCTCATCAGTATGGTATACCTCGAACCTGACAGAAAAATAAGTTTGAACGGCTATTGGATCTAACTCTTGCTTAAAAGCCTGTATGTGTTGTAAGTGGCGCCATCTGACGACGGCCGGTGCTTCCTTCGGGTGGTTTTAAGCAATGTTTATAAAAACATTGATTGAACGTTTCAAGCAAACACCCTAACCAAGTTTGATTAAAGGTTTTAAGCAAACGTAGACTAAACGTTTTAACCAAACGTAGATTAAACATCTTAAGCAAACGTTGATAAAACCTTTTAAGAAAGGTTGATAAAAGCGTTGATTCAATGGACATAATTACGTTGAATAAAACGTTTGGTTAAAGGTTTTTTTTTAAAGTTGAATCAACGTTCAACTGTTTACTGGCTGCGCCTCAGATAACTTTCCAGTGGAAAATATCACGTCGACATCAGTTTGGTTGACTCTTGAGTGAGCATTTGCAAGGAAACTTGTTATATCCTAAAATGTGGATTATTGGTCATTAATGTTATATGTCAATTAGACTTTTGTTAGTTGTCGTGTGCTTAAAATTAATTCTTGTAATTACAAATTTTAGGATAACTATTTTTAAATTCAAAAAATTTTAATGCCTAGTCTGGCCCTTGCGAGTACTAATCTGAACTAAACTAAAATGAGCCTACTGGAATCAAAATCCACTTTAACTAAAGTTTCAGGCAAGCAGGAAAAGTGTTTAAACAAGTTTTAATAAAAACTTATAATTTGGTTTTGAATTGTAACATTTTTTAACGGTGATCTGATCAATCTGTACGTTAGTTTGACTAATTTATTTTTAAATTAACTAAAATGTATGTAAATAAAAATGCGATTATCACATTTTTAACCAAAAGTGGATTTAAGGAACTTTGATACTAGTAGACTCAACTAACCTGAACTAATCTGAACAAACAAAGAAGTCTAGTGGAACGACAATGCACATAAATCTAACACACAGGTGACAAATAACTGAGACATTTGTATATTTAGGGTGACTCTTACAACTATCAGTAAAACTTCGGTTTGAAAATAAAACACCAGTAATGACGTAGATTACATTGTTGGTAACAATGCAGACTACGTCATTACTGGTGCATTATCTTCAAACTGAAGTTGTAAAAGTCACCCTTAGGATGTTTTATTTAGAAAACTTTTTAAAGAAAACTTACTATACTAAATTTGAGCATTAGCAAATGACGCAAGACCAAATTCAAGAACGACATTAGTCTACAAAAAATAAAATAGATAAAATAAAGCAGAACCAGACAAGCCTGAGAATTAACGATACCAAGATATTCAATCATATGAAAATGTCAACAAAATGAGTCAAACGAAGCAAGAAAAAAAGAGCTTTATGATGAGCAAAATGGTCGAAGCCAGAACTTCTTCTACAAGCAGAAGTCAGTGCTATAACTTTAACTAGTGGATCCATGTGATGTTGACATACCCAAGAGGTCAAGTTCCAGAAGATCATGTTACTTCGGTGGTTCTATGGACCATCAGTAAACATAGTACCTAAAGCCGAAATCCAAAAGGATGATTATTTTTTCTTATATTAGAGACATTTGAACCTTTTTTAAACTTTTACGGTAGCGTCTTCTTTTTGAGAAGCCTACAGTCCTTGAGCAAGTGCTAGAGCTGGAGTAGTGCCTCCTGGCCCGCCTCCACTTGCGTTAAGTAAAGAGTTTAACCCTGCTGGGAACGCAAGTTTAGCTACTGGTAACCCTTAATACTCTAAGACTTCATCTGGTTTTTTATTGATATTTAAATTCTTATTGTTCTCCTCCAGATTAAGAAGTATTTTTTATTATTCTCCTTTATCTGGTCAATGTTCTCCTCCAGCAGAGGGTTTGCGTGAGGTCTATATAAGGGTCAAGTTAGTTTTACTTTGTGTGAAATTCTTTTTATTGCGAGTCGTTTGGGCTTATAACCAGTTGTAAATCCAGAAAGCACATTTTTACTCTCTTTTATTTTCAATAAAAATAATATCACAAATAACACTGGTCGTTTTTTTTAACAAAAACAAACGATAGAATACAACAAGGTTAAACATAGATGTCTAAAGCTCCGTCTCAGTCCGGGTACATTCAATGCTATTATTCATATGCACTATTTACATTTAGCTCTAGTAGTTCTTTTATTGCTTTATTCAATATAAATAATTTTCCATTATAACATGTTTAAAGCTTTAGAGAAAAAAATATTTTATTCATAAATCATTACACTATTTTCCCTCACACTGCTACTACATACTCACAACTAAGATATATAAACATTAAAGAAGGATTTTACAGGAGATTTGGCCCTTCGCCCCATGTTATTTGAAAGCGTCTGGAATTCCGGCCCCTGGCTCGCACTTGTCAAAACAATAACAAGAATAAATGAGGTCTGATCAAGGGATTTCAGCAACGTTCATTGGAATAATGACGGTCAAGGGAAAGCAGAGACTGTTCGAGATATATTAATAGCCATGGAAGGCATTGTTGTAGTTTCGATTTCAAATTTACGCGCCACTATGAAAGCTTATCCTGTCCTAAAGCGTTTCCCTGTGGGATTATTACCAGACAGGAAATTAATCCCTATGAGCGGATTATTTATCTTCATTGCTTTCTGCTTATTTGAACCGCACATACAGAGTCAACGGTGATTGCTTAAGAGTAATTTTCCTATAAGGTCGATTTTCAAGAATAATTTATTCTGACGAAATTTGAACGAGTTTCTTTACACAAAAGCGAAATATGTAGAGCACAGTAATTCGAGAACTCGTAACGTAACCTTTGAGCACCCTACCCCATTTTCAATTAATTGTCTTAATAATTCTACAAGGCAGCGAGGAAGAGACCGACAGTTAACTTAAACTTAAGTTAAATTGCCCCTCGTTTTAAGATACTTTAACATTCGTGCATGTACAGGCAACGAGCGCGTACCTACTACGCCCGCCTACGCCAAATGAGGGGGTATTGAAGTCGACTTTCGCTTCCATTAATAAATCAGAATGATGTGATGTTAGGGCTTTTGTGAAATTAAGTTAAAACTGGCTGCTATTCGGAAATTTTAACAAAGGGCTCGCTATTGTCGTTACGGTTTCATTATGCTGCTGTGGGAATTTTAATTCACTGGTGTATAACAAAAAATGATGGTTGCTGACGATGCAAACTTCGGCCTAGTTTAGGATCACTTTTATAATTCAAGTTTAAACACCGCTTAAGGTTAAATGTACAGTTTTGCAATGTAATAAAAATCTGGTATTTAAACCTTAGTTGAGATGTAAATATGTGGCCAATTAGTTAACTGTTAGTGATCGAAATTTTTAGCTTTTTCGCAGGAAACTCTAGTTTAAAATATGCAAATACGCAATATTCACTAAATGGAACTTGAAAACATATCTGCTTTCAATATTTCCAAAAATATTGCAGCTGTTAAGAAGGAAACAAACAGAAACAATTACTTTAATTTATCTTTTATGTTTTTTTTTTAATTTATTTTAGAGCACTTTTTAATATATCATCTTTGCTTTTATGTATGTTTTCCATAATATTTAAGCGTTGAAGCAAATGGTATAATTCAATGTCGGTAGGGGTATTAGCCCTCAAAGTAGTTGTTTCTATTTGTATCCTTCTTTATGTATAACTACAAGGTTTTGGAAATGCCGAAAGCAGACAAGTTTGCAAATTTCCAAATTTTAATTATACAGGTGCATTTTTAGCATATCTTTATTAAACTCTGGTTCTATATTCTTTGCAAAAAGCTTAATATTTTTTGGCTTTCTAGCATTGATTTTTTATTACTTTATTAATTCATTTTAATACTTTTTGCTTTATAAAATGAGCTTTGAAACAAACAGCGTAATTCAATGCCGGTAGGGGTATTAGCCCTGGGAGTAGTTGTTTCTGTTTGTTTCCTCCTTAACAGCTGCAATATTTTTGGAAATATTGAAAGCAGATAAGTTTTATATTTCCAATAAGTAAATATTGCATTTTTGCATAATTTAAACTAGAGTTTCCTGCGAAAAAGCTAAAAATTTCGATCACTAACATATTTCGCAGAAAATAAACTTCTTACAACTTTCATAGTTAACGGTTGTTTGTAGTGAAGAAGTGACTGTCGTCCATCAAAGAATTGTGAGTAAATGAGATATTTGTCTTATTTTTATACAGTGTGAGCTTTTAAAATGGCACAAATTCTGTAAAAAAAAACGTTTATTTTTTGGAAAAACGCTCGGACCCGTCGATTTATATTTTAGATTGCCGTCTTTTTTGTAAAATAAACTATTATACAGGTTGTCCCAAGTTCCAGATATGACGTCATCAATTGTTTTCTTAAATGACAACTGCTATTTTTTGTCAGCCATTTTCATAGTGTACATCAAGTTATACATAGTTGCCAATTGTGAAATTTTTATAAACTGCCAGTCGCAAGATAATTAATAAAATTTATTTTATTTCAAACATCAATTCATATTAATAAATATTCTACAATAATTGCTCAAAATGATGTCCATTCACTAGTTGGCAATACTCTAAACGTAACTGAAACTCATTTTGCACGTTTGCAATTACTTCGGGGGAAATTATTCTGTACTCGTGCCTTATTCGTGCTTTCAACTCCTGAACATTTTCAGGTTTCGTTTGGTAAACTTTGCTTTTTAAGTAACCCCACAAAAAAAAAACAATAGAGTCAGGTCTGGTGACATGGGTGGCCATTCAATGGGGCCTATTCTACCAATCCATCGGTCCGGAAATACTTCATCCAGATATTGGCGAACAGGTCTGGAAATAGGGAGGATCACCATCTTGTTGAAACCAGGTATTTCTGTTGAGGACATCTTCTTCTATAGGACAAGGAAATAGAGCAACCAAATTTGGAATTATTCTTCTTCCAAAAATTCTAAATATCTCGCTCCGTTGAGATTTTATTCAATAAAGGTTGGTCCTATAACTCGATTATTGACAATTCCTGCCCAAACCTTGACTTTTTCTGGGCGTTGACTGTAACCTTCTCTCACCCATTGGGGATTCCTGTCTGCCCAATAACGAACATTTTGTCGGTATACCTCACCATTTAGCGTAAATATCGGTTCGTCAGAGAACACATTGTTGTTTGTGTTCACAACGTTTCTGTTGAGGACATCCATCATTTGCTCACAAAACTGAAGTCTTCTATCAGGATCATCTTCGATCAATTCCTGGAGAATTTTTAGTTTGTAAGAATGCAACTTTTGGGCTTTGAGAATTTTTACTACTGAAGTTTGGCTAATTTCCTGTTCATTACCTGGTGGAAATATTAGGGTTTTGTTGAACAGATTAACTTTGACGAGTCATCGAAAGAGTGCACTAAGGGAGGATCTTAGTGCACTCTTTCGATGAATTAATGCTTTCCTTACATGTCCGTTTTTTCTGAAACCGCTTTTCTATCTTACTTACAGTACTTCGAGATAGGAGTGGCAAATCACGATGCTTGTCTCTGAATAATTGAACTACTTCATTTTGTGTTCGTGTTCTCTCTCCGTATCCAATCATCATTAAAATTTCAATCTTGTGACTTTCAGTTAAGTAAAACATTACGTTGAACGAGTTATTAAGTTATTATTATCAAGTATTTAAGCAAAGATATTTAAGACAAGTAAAACGCTGTTAATTGTACATTTGACATTGACATTAATGAAACGTACCTAATGCTGGTAGAAATTATCGTTACCAGAAAGTCAAAGGTAATCTATGAAAGGGTAACTTGGGGTAAATTCAGTAGGTAAATGACTAATATGAATTGATGATCGAAATAAAGTAAATATTGTTATCTATCTTGCGACTGGCACCTTATAAAAGTTTGAAAATTGGCTACTATGTATAACTTGATGTACACTATGAACATAGCTGACAAAAAAATAGCAGTTGTCATTTAAAAAAACAATTGATGACGTCATATCTCCAAATTGGGACAACCTGTATAATGGTTTATTTTACAAAAAGAAGGCAATCTAAAATATAAATCGACCGGTCCGAGCGTTTTTCCAAAAAATAAAACGGGTTTTTTTACTGAATTTGTTCCATTTTAGAAACTCGCACTGTATATGTTGTAAAGATGTGAGTGTTTAGGATAACGTTTATAATTCATGTTTGACCCCGCTTGAGAAGAAACGAACAATTATACAATGTTGGAAAAATCATGCTTGGAGTTTAAACCTTGGTTTAATTGTAAATCTGGCCAAATATTTCACTGTTGTTTCTAATGAAGAAGTGACTGTCGTACTTCACAGGATTGTGAGTAAATATTTCTCTGACTTTTCTATATACAGAGGGTTTCATAATATATGCGAAAAAAATCAGTGGGAGCTTCTTTGCTTAAAAATAGGAAAAAAAGTTGATATGAACACATGTCCGGAAATGTTTCATTTCAAGGATACATGGTGTTAAAGTCTAAAGTATATTTTTGTTTCTAAATAATATTTAAAATAACATTAATATTTTCATGTAAATTCCAATTTGATCTTAGTTTGGTTGTAACTCGTAAAGAGCGCCACCTTAAATTATTTTTTTTTGTAATGTACAGCCATAAACTTATGTATATTTATTACCTTTAGGTATATCTTTAGGAAAAAAATAGATTTCCTTGTCATTTTTGTGTCGAAAAAGTACACTTGGTACAAGACTCTACGTCAATCATTCATGAGATTGCAATTGCAACAATCGCTCAAAATGAGCACGCTTAACAGCGATACAGGCATCTAATCTACGACGCTTTGATTGGCGAACGAGTTTAAATATTCCAGGTGTGTTCCTAATTATTTGACAGGAGACGATTATGCAGTTTCTTAATTCTTCCACGGTTCTTATTGGGGTCATATAAACCAGTTGTTTGAAATGACCCTACAAGAAAAAATCTATTGAATTTAATTCTGGAGACCTCGGGAGCCCTCCCTAGGTTCCTCCTCGACCGATCCAACGATTTTCAAAAACTCTGTTTAAATATTCACGAGCAAACACATTGAATTGAGATGGAGCTCCGTCGTACAGAAGGTACATTTTCAACTTCAACAACAAATGGAATATCTTCAAATGACGATAAACTTCCCCAGTAAGTCTCGGTGGTAACAAGACTGGGCCTATCAAATGGTCTCCAACACTCCCAACCCATGCGTTTAAAGAAAACTGGAGTTGGAGACAGCCTTCTACAATTGCATGCGGATTCTCATCCGTCCATACATGATTGTTATGAAAGTTTATAGCTTCCCTGTACAATGATGATTCGTCAGTGAATTTGCGCTAAAAATTGAAGATTTTCGCCAATTTTTTGTTGCATCTATTGACAAATTTTTTTATTTGTGTTTCTTTATGTGGTATGGGTATAAAAGATTTCTTTTAAAGATTCTGACAACTGAAGATGAACTTAAATTTAAATTTCTAGCTATCTTTTTAGTACTGGTTGTAAGAGTTTTTTCAATTTCGTGGAGCACTTGTTCTTCTACTTCTGTCCTTGCTACTGCGTAGGGTCGCTCGTTTTAGAAAATTTTATGCATAAAGTCGTCTAGCTGCTGAGGAATTGCCGTTGGCCTGTCCTTAAATTAAATGCATGTCGCACATTTCACGATTTGTGTAAGACACCTTAACAAGCAAAACAACTAAACTTCGGTAAACGGTAGGTATCTTTTTACATTTTTCTTAGTTCAAGAACATGTTTTGGAAATATTAGCTTTGCTACATCCCGCCAGGGATATGAATGTTTCCTGAACCGTTCTGGAACGGTTACTTGCTGGGTTGGAACAAACCTATTACCAATTTTTTTCTAAAAAGAGTGCGTGTAGATTAGTTGTTCTTTACATTAATCACTAGAATGTTGCTGTTATAGTCGTTTTCAGGAAGATATTCAGCTAGCCAGCAATGGAAATATCGGTTTTGTAGTGGCAGCCCTCCTTCCAAAAAGTTTTCAACTGATATCTGTGGAAATTCTTATTTTCTGTTGGTATCTAAGACATTCCGTCAAAATTTAAGAAATGGCATGACGCTTATTTTCTATCCTTGTTTTCTGCACGTATTTTGAGAAAGAGAGCATAATATTACGTCTTTACGTCCGTCGATTCCTTGGAAGCATCTTTGTAAATATTGTGAATGTATTTCTCATATTTCTTTTTTTCTTATTCCAATTTTCGTGAGTAATAATCAAATAACGACACTGCCTATTATCATCAAACAGTCCAAATGTGAAATAAACCTAGGACCTACCACGGATTTGATCCCTTGGGGAAAGAAGCTATTTTCCTGGCAATTTCCTTAACTCCAGTAGCAGAGCTGCAGCTGCATGCATTGTTTGTTTTTTGGCTTTGTATGAAGACTGTAAGCAAAGTGCTTGATACTTGCGAAATGGAAAATGCCACTTGCAGACAATAATAAAACCAAAGAAAAAAAAGAATTGCCCAGTGTCCAGTATACAAGTCACATCATTAGGGTGCAACTGAATGATTTTGCATTATACAAGATAAATGAAGAATGATCTTTTGACCATCTCAATTATCCATGAATGTGCCAAAGGAAGGACGGACCGACTAACCTAAACAAAATATGTGTTTGTTTCTGTTTATAAATTTAAATGTTCTGTTAGGTGATTGTGTGGGATTCAATTTGAGGGTGACCGTTGTGTTCTCAGTTATACAGAGTGCTAACTATGTAAGTGTTAATCTCTCCGAAGGATGCATAAGTATAACATTTGTCATAATAACACTAAGTGTTTATATATTATCATACTCCTGTATATCATATTAGGTATGTTCAATTTTTTCTAACGTGATTGCTAAGGACAGGGCCTCAAAAGGAGCCTCTTGAAGTTTACATTCTGGGTTCTAATATTTGAACCACCATAGACTTTAAGTGTCTTGTATAATATATTACTACAACAACCCTTAGTGTGCCTTTGATGTGGATCTTCCGTTCTTAGAAGAAAGCTAACGACATGTGTGTGTAATTATCTTCTTCTGTGAATATAATTTTTAATTATACTTGAGATTTTAACAGAAACCAAGCAGATACTTTTTATTTTATGTCATGTCATGGTTCTTTCTCATAACTGATTTCACTAAAAATTCAAAAACAATATACAATTTAGCTTGAAAGTATCACAAACACTCAAGTGCATCAACAGGTTGGTCGTGAAGTTTTCATAGAATAGGATAGAACAATGAAAGTAGTTGGTATTTTATTACTCCAGCATTCTTGTCTCCTGACAATTCTCAGCCAACTTAATAAGTTTTTCCATTAAACAGATTATACTTGTTTTCCTTTGTATATAAAATAAAAAGTTCTTGCAACTTGAATAGCATTCTTATTCCAGGTATAGTAAGTTATTTGCAAAGGGGTTCTTAATTTCAAACTAATAAATAGCCTTTACTTGTTTCTAAAAGTTACTTCAAATTCTATGTCTATACGTAAGTAATATAAGTCGACACTTTTTCAACTGAGTTTGTAATAAATGGCCCCTGCTTATGCTATTTAGTTTAAAAGAATTGTAGCTCTCTTTAGTTGAAAATAAGTTGGTTCCATTCGACCAAGAAACCATTCCAGAAGGGTCTATCATGCTTAACAACTCACTAATATGATATCGAAATTGAAACAAACAATGTGCTTGTCCACAGTGGTTCTGCAACCCCATGTCAAGATGGTTACTCATTTCAATTTGAAATGTTTGCTGGTGAGTTGGCCAAAATGATTTTTTAAATGTTCTGCAATGGTTCTCTAGCATGTTGGTACAAACCTAATATTAAATCAGACAATAAATAAACCACCACACAAACATTTTAGTTTCTTGATATTTAGGTAGTTTAAGAAACTAAATGCTCAATTATGCAAGACTTCTTTTAGTATAATGAATTTATAATGTAAAATCATATATATTTAACAAAACCAAAATACACTTCTCTAAATACCTACAAATGAATGAAAGGGTCAATTTTGATCCTATAATGGAGCCAAATGACAACTGAAATGATATAACCGTAAATTCATCAAAATATTCTTTTCTTTATTATGGGGGGTAATCTTCACTAATATTAACTCAAGATCCAAAGTGATCATAATTATGAATGGCATATGGCATATAGGTACGTATATGAAAAGGCCAGTGGGACTCTCATCACACAATCCAAATCATATGGCAGTACTTAAATTCAGTCTGGTAGAAAACCATCTTTTCTCAGATGCTTTTGCTACTTGGAACAATTTTTACTTGACTGCAATCGGCATTCAATTTTAAACTTGGAAAGTGGTAGACTATATAATATTATGTAAGGCATAGGCAAAAGCGTAGTTAAATCTATGGTCTATTCCCAGGGCATCTGGACACTAAAGTAATTTCTGGGTGAGTATATTCGGAACTTTTGGAAATCTTGTTCATTGTTGATGGTCCAGTTCAGTTCTTCCCTCTGCATATGCATACTAACTTAACGCTCGCTTGAGCTGGCAATAATCAATCATCAATAATCACAACTGCTTGAATGTGGTTTTGATGTCTTAATTTTTGTATTTGTAACTCTACTCTGGCATCTTATTTTGCAGAAGTTGGAGGTTGCAGATGACTTTTCTGGGTCATGCGATGAATTGTGTTAATAGTTCTGGGTGATAGTTAGTCGTTTATTAAGCCAGTTTACTTTTCCTACATTACAAACGCTGAATAATAATTGGATTTGAGCAAAATTTGAGAAATAAAGTAGTTATGTTTGAAAGTTACAAAATTTGAGGTTAAAACCCGACAAATGCGTTCGTTAAGCTCGCTTCGCACCAATCTCCGATCTAGTAACTTTTCTGGTAACTTTTCAATTGTTTTTAAAAGGTGCGTTTACAATGCCATGGGTGGCTAGATGAATATCTTCCTGAAAACGACTATATAAAAATTCCCTAATTTTAAAATTACATGCATCGATTATTTCAAATCCAAATATCTCGTGAATGGTTGGCTATACTGTACCAAGTATACTTTGTCGGCATAAAAATGGCAAGAAAATCTGTTCTCCTAAAAATGTAATACATGGACGTGTAAAAAGTTATGGCTGTAGACATTACAGAAAAAATAAGTTAAGGTGGCGCCCTCTACGAGATAGAGGCAAACTAAGATCAAATTTGAAATTTCCTTCTCAAAATACCCCAAATACCAATTTACTTGAAAATATTGATGTTATTTTAAATATCATTTTGAAAAAACAAAAATATACGTTAAACTTTAACTTCCTGTATTTTTGTAATGAAGCATTTCCAGATATATGTTCATAGGAACTTTTTTTTTATTTGTAAGCAAAGAAGCTCCTACTTTTCGCATATATTATGAAACACCCGGTATTGTAAAGATGTGAGGGTTTAGGTACATTTTGATCAGTCATATTTAAACTCCGCTTAAGGTTAAACGTACACACGAATACAATATAGTAAAAGTCAAACCTGAAGTTTAAACCTTCGTTTAAATGTAAATGTGGGCAATTATGTAACAGTTTTTTTTTCAATCAAGAAGTGACTGTCGTACATCACAAGATTGTTAGTAAATATTTGTTTTATTATGTATTGTAAAAATGTGGGTGTTTAGGATCACTTTTATAATTAATGTTTAAACTCCCCTTAAAATTAAATGAACAATTGTACAATGTAATGAAAGTCAAATTTGAAGCTTGTGAGTAAATATTTGTCTTATTGTTGTATATATTGTAAAGATGTGAGTGTTTAGGATCACTTTTTTAATTCATATTTAAGCTCCGCTTAAGGTTAAATAAACAATTGTATAACGTAGTAAAAGTCAAACCTGAAGTTTAAACCTTAATTGAAATGTAAATGTGGCCAATTAATTACTTGTTGTTTTTAATGAAGAAGTGACTGTCGTACATCAAAGGATTGTGAGGAAATATTTGTGTTATTGTTCTATATATTTTGAAGCTGTGACTGTTTAGGTTTACTTCTATAATTCAAGTATAAACTGCGTTTAAGCTTAAACGAACAATTGTAGAATATAGTAAAAGTCAAACCTGAACTTTAAACTTACTAAATATGGCTAAAACTAAAAAAAAACGGCATTAGAAATGTTAGTTAAAACATGATAACTAACAACCAACATGCAAGAAGCCAAAAATTCAACTAGAGCTATCCAAACGACAAATTTAAGTATTGTTTTAAAAATGTTGGGTTTTAAATCTAAAATTGATAATGGAAGGCGATATTTAATGGAACATATAGCCTAGAAGAGAATATTTTTTTAAGAGCTTATATGGAAAATCTTGTTTCTGATTCTGCCCTGGATGTGGTTTTTATTGACAAAACGTGGATTTTTCAACACGGAAGCGACATCAAAACTTGACACAAGTACACTCACATTCTGATCCTCAAAAAAGATTAGGTTTTCGTTTGTCTAATGAAAGGGTAAAATGCGTCATTATTTGACGTTTGTAAAAAAAAGTGCTTTTCATAATCTTCATTTCGCAATTCAATTTGGTCAAGTCACTCGACAAGTTGGACAAGTACGTTTCCCATTTTCAAGGCTCAACTTGAATAATTTCTGTTTTTTTAAATCTAGAATCAATAGTAGATTATGTCACTAGGAGTAAAAGTGGGTCTTTTCGCGCTGAGCCGAGAGATTGACGGCCGAAGCGAAGCTGAGGCCTGCAACTGGGCGAAGCACAAAAAGATCTTTTACTCCGAATAACATTATTTTATTATTTTTTTTTCAAGCGGACTAAAAGTACGTCATTTGTTTTCTCCATACGCACACCTAAAGTGGGCTTTCAAATCCTGAGACCAAAAAAGTAGCAAAAAAGTCCTAGGCAGTAAAAGTAAAGTCAAAAGTCACCGCTAGTGTCATGGTGGCGCATATATAAACGATTTTCATTCACCAAAATTATTTTAATAATAGATGACACCAGATACACCGATCTGAGTGTATTGCCATCTTTACATTCTTGTTGAAAAAACAAAGGACAGAAATACTCTCAGAGCACTCAAGAGCACCATACGAAACCGTTATTAGTCGAAATCGCATAGGTTCTCGAATTCTGAATTCGTCTGTTAAGTGTCATGCGCGTCATCATATTTATCTGTCAATGTGACATTTATTAATTTAGTATTGAAAATAATGCTACAAATTCTTAGTTTACCATAATCATTGGTTATTATTTAATACACCATTGAACATTGAAAACCACCATTCTAACATATTCTATGTATTTTACAAATAATATACACCACTAATTGGGTAAGTACCTAGACCCGCTTAAAGAGGATGAGAGAAAATTGCAAAACTGAACCACTTTTAAATAGATTTCTTATTTCTTGCATGCTTGAAAAAAAATAGTATATGTTACTCGGAGTAAAAGGTCTTTTTGTGCTTCGCCCAGTTGCAGGCCTCAGCTTCGCTTCGGCCGTCAATCTCTGGACTCAGCACGAAAAGACCCACTTTTACTCCTAGTGACATAATCTACTATTTTTTTCAAGCGTGCAGGAAATAAGAAGTCTATTTCAGAGTGATTCAGTTTTGCAATTTTCTCTCATCCTCTTTAAGCGAGTCTAGGTACTTACCCAATTACTGGTGTATATTATTTGTAAAATAAATAGAATGGTGGTTTTCAATGTTATGTTATGTCAGAATGGTGGTTTCCATTGTTCAATGGTTTTAGTGGTATTAAATTATAACCAATGGTTATGGTAAACTAAAAATTTGTATCATTATTATCGATACTAAATTAATAGTTACATTGACAGATAAATATGATGACGCGCATGACATCTAACAGACGAACTCAGAATTCAAGAACCTATGCAATTTCGATTAATAACGGTTTCGGGTGGAGCTCTCGAGCGCTCTGAGAGTATTCCTATCTTTTGTTTTTTCAATAAAAATGTAAAAATCGTAATATACTCAGATCGGTCTATTTGGTGTCATTTAATATTCAAATAATATTGGTGAATGAAAATCTTTTATATATGCGCCACCATGACAGTAGCCGTGACTTTTGACTTTAGTTTTACTGCCTAGGACTTTGTTGCTACTTTTTTATTATCAGGATTAGAAAGCCACGTTAAGTGTGCGTATGGAGAAAACAAATGAGGCACTTTTAATCCGCTTGAAAAAAAATTATATATTTTGTTTGAAACTGCAATTTTACGCAACACGCATCCTTTGGTTAGAATTCGCTTCGTTCGTCTCGCAGAAATTTGCTAGTTGTGCCTTTTAGTGAAATTGTATGTGCCTTTTATTTGTATATTAATTTTTCAATTAATTTGTTTTAGCATCTCATATTTGAAAATGTTGCACTTAACTACGACTCTTCCTAAAGAAAATGTGTGCTTTTCACGTATTAACCAATACGTATTTTTAGGCGAAGTAGGTCTCATGCACTGCTCTAAATTCTGCAGGTAAATGCGTATTATCTCCAGGAAGTCGCTTGCCCCCAAAAATAAACCCACATCGCAGAATATATTTCCGGGTCCCAAAAAATTGCCTCTGACACCTAATAATTTCGACTAATGACTTTTAAAACAGGCGTGCGGCTTGTCGGTGGCCCTTCCTGCTGAAACCTGGAAGTTTTCTGCCGGCTACAGCCGCTCCGCTCTATCTAAACGAGCATCTTAATATCCACTTAGCGTGTCGGGGGTCAATTAACAATTTTAACCGAAAATCCGTATTATGTGCCGTTCGTTTTCCTTTTAAGGCTAAAAGTTATCAAACCTTGGCGATTTTCTCTCAGGTACGGGGGTATAATGTAACTCGAATTAAATGGACTAGAAACTTATTTATTTCAACTACTGAACAAACACTTTTATGTTTCAAGTATGAACATCACGAATCTGTATTTTAAACTGGTGTACATCAGGTTAAAGATATATATCGGGTGTCCAGCACAACCCTGGACACAGGAGATTAACATGGGAAATGGGTTTTTATTTTTTATTCGCCTGTACGGTTGAATTTAATGAAAAACTTTTAAGAGTAAAGTTGTAGAGCGTATTATCCTGTAATTTTTTCAATACCCCATTCGCCAACATATTTTCACTGCATAATCACATTAATTACTACATGATAGTCCCTCAAAATAAATAAGAAAGGAAAATAGGTTCTGACTCTGACATAAGAAATTATTATGTTGGCGACACTGCACATGCAGGTGGGGGTGACGCGCCAAATTCAAATTCTTGTACTTTTCGAGGCGTTTTTCCAAAAAACGGCCAAAACTGGGGTATTGAAAAAAATACAGGATGATAGCTGACCATACGCTCTACAACTTTACTTTTAAATTTTTTTCAATCAATTCAACCGTACAGGCGCAAAAAATAAAAACCGATTTCCCATGTTAATTTCCTATGTCCATGGTTCTGCTGGACACCTGTATAATGTCTGATAGCTTAGATGTCTTAGTTGGTTCAGGGCAACTTGAATGGAGTTGCTATTTGGCAGGGTTATCTTCAAAATGAAAAAAGTTTTTTCAACAGAAAAAAATATAAATCTCTAATAAATTATATAAATGTGTATACAAAAAAACTGCAAAATCGTATCGAGTGGGGTAATAAGTGATAAATATATCCATTTTGAACACATATTTTCCGAATATGAAATAAAAAAATAACAATAACTTTTTGCCGAAAATTATCAAAAATCCACCCCAGTTGTTCCACTGCAGCGCGGATGAAAAGGATGGAGAAGCAAAAGTCCATTTACTTAAATTATGTCATCCTTTTCTGTCAAGATTTCATAGCCTGCCAGATGAACTTTTATAATGAACACCCCGTACATCTTCATCAATAATAACCGTTTCTTGTATCAGCTGAGGGTCTCTCTGGAGAGCATATACTATTTCCGTGAGAACCTCTTCATTTGTTACCGTTGTTTAACCTTTGTACCTTTTCCTCTGTATTAACAATTTATGTTTTTTCTTCTTTATTGCTTTTTGTAATACTATATTTTTTCTTCTAGACTTCTAAAGAAATTTAGGCGATTTCTTTCTTTTCTTAAAACACGAGTCAAAAGTGGATTTTTATTGAAAGGATTTAGTCTAAAAAATGCAACTTTTTGCAAACTTTTACATGATTAAGTTATTTTTATTTATAATGTATTTTGTCAAGTTTATGCAATTGTTTGTTTTTTTTAACATATTTTTTATTGAGCTAAACTGAACTTTTAATTGTTATTTTTCCTTTCGAGGTAATTATGAGTCAAAATTAAACATTTCTGATATAACGTTTTGAGTATATTAGAAATGTAAGTTTTACATGATTAAGTTACTTTTTAATTATAACGTATTTGTCACGTTTTCTGCAATTGTTTGGTATTTTTAACATATTTTTTATTGAGCTAAAATGAACTTTTTATTGTTATTTTTTCTTTGGAGGTAATTATGAGTCAAAATTGAAAATTTCTAATATAACGTTTTGAGCCGAAATAAATCTTTTTTAATGGACGAAGGCTCAAAACCCGGAAAACGTTTTAGATTTTATTTTGATCGGCCGTGAAAGCCTTCACAGTATTAACAAAATTGTTGAATATTTCGTATCTGATTAGAGATAATTAACTTCTGTTAGCTTAGTCGAATTACACTTAGTTCAAGGCAGCTGAAAATAAATTATTACTTGATAGAAATAACATTAAAATAAAAAAAAAAAAAATTGGCAAAAAATATAGAAACAAGATCTAAATGTACGTGTAAAAATTGTAAATTTCATCCCAGCGACGTAATAAATTTACGAATATATTCATTTTACTCGCACATTTTCTAGGTAAAATTGCAAATATGACAAATTTTGTCAAAATACAGGGTATCCCGAAATGAGGTGGCCAAACTTAAAGATGGGATTTTTGAGGCCAAAATAATAGAAATTTTTCAAATATATCAGGAAATGCCCCCTAATGACTTTAAGCAGAAGAGCAAAACTATAGTTTCCATTAATTTATTCTTATACTCTCAGTAATAGAAATAAAGTTGTTTCTTTAATATAGTTATCTTTGCATGGCGAATCTTATCCGAGAATCAAAGTTGTGAAAACCTAATCATAGGCGTACTACATGGGTAAGAACAAGTACACAATTTGCTGTAACTTTTTTTTTAGTTAGCATTTTACGTTTTCTTTTAATGAATTTCGAAATTATGGACTTTGCTTCTCAGGAACGATACTCTTTGTTAATGTCACTCACAATTTTTACCAAAAATATTTTAAATTAGTGCCAATTTCAGATAGGATTAGAGATGTTGGTGAGTTGGGACTTAGTTGACTTGGTTGGCTTAGCCTGCAAAAATTAAAAGGTTTTTTTCTGCAAAAAGATAAGAAAACCGAAATATAGAAATTCACATGTCAAAAATTGCAAATTACAATCAACTGATATTTGGCAATTTCGACTCCGAAAGTATGTGTTTAATGTGGATATATTTATCAATTTATTAAGCTGCTAGTTTGGAATTAGCAGTTTTTTCCACGCAACTTTCTATAGATCAGCTTTTCCTCTTTTATTTTTTGCTAAAAAAGTCCTTTCACTTTTGAAGATAAACCTAACATATAACAACTCAGCTGCCTTCAACCGATTAGGTGCACTAAGTTATGAAAAGTTATTTATCTCTCATTGGATCAAAAATATTCATTAATTTCGCTGATTTTCGGCAAAAATTGCAATCTTTGCTTTGCCACCCGGAAAAAAAGAGAGTAATATGCATTATGAAAGTTGAAAGAAATTTATTTTCTGCGAAGTATGTTACTGATCAAATTTTTAGCTTTTTCGCAGAAGCGAATAAATAGAAATCAGATTGACTACATCCTTGTTAACAAGAGATTCCGAAATAGCATAAAATCAGTAAAAACATACCCTGGAGCGGACGTCGGAAGTGACCACAATCCCATAGTAATGAATATATATGCGAGGTTAAAGAGGAGACTCAAGCAGAAAATATCAGTTTAAATATCCGAAGAATACAGCAATCAGAAGTGCGAATTGCTGTAACTAATAACGTAAATAATAGACTGCATAAACTACAGGAACAAAGTGTTGGTGATCGGGGTGAAGAGGCAAAGTGAACCAAAATTCAAGAAGCAAACAACACAACAAGAAAGCATTGATAAGGGCAAGATCAGAACTACACAGAGATGGACAGAGGAAATTTTGGCACTGATAAAAGAAAGGAGATACAAAGGCATGGATAACACCAAGTACAAGGAGATACAGAATACAATTAGAAGTATGATAAGAATAGCAAAGGTGATCTGGATGACTGAAAGGTGCAAGGAAATTGAAGAACTAATACAGCATTACGACAATTTCGGCCTAAATAAAAAAAGTCACCGGTGGTGAGAGAGAAGAAAACTGGTATACTGAAAGACGAAAAGGGCGCACTGGTTGCTGACTTCGATGCCAGACTGAGACTGTGGCAGCAATATATAACTCAACTATTTGATGACCAAAGAACGGAGACATATGACATTACTATATCAGAGAGCGCTCCAGAAATAACGAAGGAAGAAGTAGAGTATGATATCAAAACCTCAAAATCCGGTAAAGCAGTAGTGCCAGATGAGGTGCATTGTGAGGTATTGAAACTGCTGGATGAGCGTTCAATCAGTGTCATAGTGGATCTATTCAATAGCATTTATACATCAGGAGTAATTCCCAGAGAGTGGCTGCTTTCCACCTTTATTTCTATCCCGAAAAAATCTCGAGCCCCAAAGTATGATGATCACAGACTAATAAGTTTAATGAGTCAGGTTCTTTATAAAAGTCAAGAAGTCACGAAGATCTTTATACAAATTATACATACTAGAATATACAAAAAATGTGAGGCTGAAACATCAGAGACACAATTTGGATTCCGCAACGGAATGGGCATGAGAGCGGCCATCTTTGCTTTGAATGTTTTATCTCAGAGATGCCTATATGTAAACCAACACCTCTACGTATGCTTAATAGATTATAGTAAGGCATTCGACAATGTCAAGCATGAAAAGCTTCTGGATATACTCCAAGGACTTGGCATTGATTACCACGATGTCCGAATAATATCAAATCTCTACTGGGGACAAAATTCTAGAGTGAAATACGACAATGCCTTGACAGAACAAATTAGTATTCGGAAAGGAGTCAGACAGGAGTGTGCTCTCTCTCCTATGCTATTTAATATTTAGTCGGAGTTTGTTTTTCGGGAGGCATTGGAAGAGGAGCTGGCGGGTATAGCAATCAATGGCAGAACTGTCAACATCAGGTACGCTGACGATACCGCTGTAATAGCAAGCTGCCTCAAAGATCTGTAGAGACTGGTAGACAAAGTAACAGTAGTTAGCAAAGATTATGGGCTAAATATTAATATCAATAAAACAAAAATGCTAATAATATCCAAAAGGAACATCAGTGGTCAACTGACTATACGCAATAAGACGGTTGAGCAAGTCCATCACTTCAAATACCTAGGAACTATCATGATCAAAAATGTTGCACACAAACAAGAAATCTTGTCAAGAATTGAGCAAGCGAGGACAACATTTATGAAACTGAGAAAACTGCTGACAGCCCGAGATCTATCTATGACTTTGACAGTGAGAATGGTGCGGTGTTACGTCTTTCCAGTGTCCTGGTCTTGAAAGATGGACACTGAACAAGGAAAGATCGAAGAGACTGAGAATGTTAAAGATCTCCTGGATGGACCGCATTACGAACGAACAAGTTCTGGAAAGAATGGATAAGGAAATGGAAATTCTGTTGACAATTAAGAGAAGAAAACTAGAGTTTCTTGGGCATGTTATGCGTAATTCAAAATATGAAATTCTGCAGCTCACATGCAGGGGAAGTTCGTGGGACGCAGAAGCGTTAATCGACGCAGAATTTCCTGGCTACGTAACTTGCGAGACTGGTTTGACCTCTCATCTGTCGAACTATTTCGGACAGCTGCCTCTAAAGTTAGAATAGCCATGATGATTAGCAACCTCCGAAGGGGAAGCTGAAATCAAGAAGAAGAAGTAGAATATGGATATATTATTGAATTTATTAAGTCGCTCGACTGAAATTTGCAGTTTTCAACATGATAGTTCTTTTTTTCATATCTTCTTGCCGATTTTTTTTTTTTAATTTTGAATATGACCCTGCCAAGTAAGAACTCATTTGTAGCTGCCTTGAACCAACTAAGACAACTAAGCTATCAGAAGTTATGTATCTCGAACTCGATCTAAAATATTTATCAATTTTGATAATTTTCGGCAAACATTGGTATATTTGTATTTCTACGGGGAAAATATGCGTGTTAAATGGCCATATTGTTGAATTTATAGAGTCGCTCGATTGAAATTTGCAGTTCTTGACATGCAGATTTCTATAGTTCTGCATAGAAGAAAAGGTTAAATCACTGGGAGGGGACAAAATAAAGACTGATCAATCCTTTATCAATTTGCCGACATTTCCACGGATTATTACGATCTTTTTCAAGGCTACAAACAAGCAAGAAACAATCGAGTTAGTGAACCAAAGAATAAAACGAATAGACAAACAGTATGCGAGCAATACTATAAATAATAAAAACCACTTTTAAAAATTTTTACTAGAAAAACATATATAAAAAAATAAAATATAAATAAAAATTAATATATAATAAACATTAAAAAAAAACACAGACAAGACGCAATAAACAGGACATTATTTACCTCTTAATAAGGTGAAGAGGAGGTGTCAAATATGTGCAGACATATTCATAACGCTCTTGGGCCACAAATTTACAAACCAAAATCTTTACTTTAAAATGTTAGAAGGAGCACGTGTGTAAGGTGTTTATGCTCAACAGGCAATCACCAGTCGTATGCCGAGAACTCGGCCATCAGACGGAATGTTTATTTACATTGCCCATGGTAAGTGGTATTCACTCCTTTGATTTATGAAGACAAAAAAAAACAAAAAGTAAAGAAAGGTCAGAAATATTTTTTTTAACCAACCTAGAGCGCGTTGTATACCGCCCCTCAGACAAATTGAGAAAATATTGAGGATCGTGTCCCCACCCAGTTATTTAACCTATTCATATTTATTGGGACACTAGCCACTTTATTAACACTTTTTAAGTTTTGAAGATAACTCTGCCAAGGAACAATTCATTTTCAGTTGCCTTGAAACAAATTATCTATATCTAACCCAATTTAAAATATTCATCAATTGGGATAATTTTCGAAAAAAATTGATATACATATTTGAAATCCTACTTTTAACTCGCTAATTACTACTACTGTTAATTCGCTCGATTGGAATTTGCATCGTCTGATACACAAGTTTTATAGTTCTACTTTCCTATCTTTTTGCTAAAAAACTTTTTTTACTTTTGAAGACAACCGTGTTAAGTAATAACTCGTTTTCAGCTGCCTTGAATCAACTAAGTTGACTAAACTGTCACAAGTTATGTATCTCTAACCCGATTGAAATATTCATCAATATCGGTAATATTTGTACAAAAATTACTATCTTTGCCTTTCTACTCAAAAAATATGCGAGCAAAATGGATATATTCTTGAATTTATTATGTCGCTCGATTGGGATTTGCAGTTTTGACATTATATAGTTCTGTTTTTCTTCTCTTTTTGCCGAAAACACTTTTTAAGTTTCGAAGATAACTCTGCCATGTAACAACTCATTTTCAGCTGCCTTGAACCAAGTTATCCATCTCTAACCCATTCTAAAATATTCATCAATTTCGATAATTTTCGAAAAAAGTTAATATATTTGAAATCCTATTTTTAACTCGCTAACTACTATTAACTCGCCCGACTGGAATTTGCATCGTCTGATAAGCAAAATTTTATAGCTCTACTTTTCCTCCTATCTTTTTGCAGAAAAAAAAACTGTTTTAGTTTTTAAGATAACCCTGTTAAGTAATAACTCGTTTTCAGCTGCCTTAAACCAACTAAGTCGACTAAGTTTTCAGAAGTTATCTATCTCTAACCCGATTTGAAAAATACATCATATTCGTTAATTTTTGGCAAACATTTCTATCTTTTCTCGCCTTTTTACTCGAAAAATATGCAAGTAAAATGGATATTTTCTTGAATTTGTTACGTCGCTCGATTGGAATTTTCAGCTTGTCAGCTTGAATGTGAATGTCAAACATTTGTGTAGTTATGTTTTCCTAACTTTTTGCCAAAATAGTTATTTATGTATTAAGAGCGAAAAGTATAACTTTTTTCCTCGGAGAGTGAAGTTTGCCGCTCGACGCGAAGCGGAGAGCGGCAATCACTCGAGAGCAAAAAAGTTACTTTTTGCTTGTAATGCATACAACGTTTTTTTCTGCAAACGATCAATTTCAAGTAATGTGAATCACAACTGAGCTTAACTGAAGTCACAATCTGAAAATTTAAATCAAAGTAACAATGACGTTTTAACTATTTGATTGAATGGTGGTAGTTGCTATTGACAGCAAGCGAAAACATCTTTTCGCTTGCTGTCCTGGGCAACGCGCGGAAAAGTAAACTCACATTCTGATCCTCAAAAAAGGTTAGGTTTTAGTTTGTCTAATGAAAGGGTAAAATGCGTCATTATTTGACGTTTGTAGAAAAAAACTTTTTTAATTTTGAAAATAACCTTGTCAAGCAGTAACTCTCAGCTGCCTTGAACCAGCTAACGCGATCAGAAGTTATCTATCTCTAACCCGCTCTGAAATATTCATTCATTTCGATAATTTTCAGCAAAAAATTATATTTTTAAATTTCTACCCGAAAAATATGCGATTAAAATGAATATATTATTGGTTTTATTAAGTCGCTCGATAATAATTTGCATTTTTTTGACATGTTGATTTTTATAGTTTTCCTTTTCCTATCTTTTTGCCAAAAAAGCATTTTTAGTTTTGAAAATAACCCTGCCAAGTAGCCACTCATTTTCAGCTGCCTTGAAAGTTAATTTTGAGCGGTTTTCACCAGAGACAAACGAAACGCAGTTTAATGAAACTAAGTTTGGGCAAAAATCAAACTCAATGAGTGCCACGTTGTTTCATCAGTGAGAGCCTTAACTACGTTTAGTAAAGCGCAGTTTCAACAAAATGAAGAACAAGACATGAACACTAAAACATAAGCTCGCCTACGGGCCATTCTGAAAACAATTCCTTTTTCTAACTGTATCTTGAATCCACTTTACAACAAACAACAAGTTTTACTAAAGGTGTTGGTTTGTGTCTAAATGAGGTTGAAGTCATTTGTCGATATTTATTACGTTTAACACTTTTAAATGGAATGGGCTGTTTTTAACTCCTAGGGATGGTATAGCTCAAGAATGAATTACATCTGTTGATGTAGTTAAAATTCGAATTTGGGTATTGAAGGGTACAACTAATCAATTGTCTACATTAAGAAGGCGAAAATTAAATGGGTTTAGATTATTAGAAGGAATTATATAAGAATCAGATTCAATGTTTTTATAATCTGAGTATTTGTATGATCAGTATCATTGATGTCCAATTCTTTTAATAGAAATTATAGGATTTAAATTTTCATCTAAAATATAAAGTAGACGAAGGGAAGGGAGTGCAATAATGATCAGAATTAAAGCAGGTAAGATAGTTCAAATTATTTCGATTAGTTGGCCTTCAAAAAGAAATCGATGAGTGAATATTTATTAAATAATATGGAAAATAATATTTGTCCAACTAGGATAGTAATAATAATTAAAATTAGAAGTGTGTGATCATGAAAGAAGGTTAATTGTTCTATTAATTGGGAAGCTCTATCTTGAAGCAAAAGAGTTTTTCATGTTGCAATTTCAAAAAAAAAAATTGAATCTTTATGGTTGGAGTTTAAACCCAAAGCACTAATCTGCCCTATTAGGAATTTGTTAGGGCTGGAAGTTCATTATATCTGTGTTCTGCTGGGGGTAGTTTTTGTAGTCATTCAATTGAGGAGGCTAAATTAAGTGGAGTTAATGAGTGCCGTTTAACTACAAATTTTTCTCATAAAATAAAAACAAAGTTAAATACTCTAACTAGAGAAATTAGTCTACCAATTGATGAAATAATATTTCATAAAATGTAGGCATCAGGATAATCAGAGTATCGCCGGGGTATTCCTCTTAATCCTAGAAAATGTTGGGGAAAAAAGGTTAAATTTACTCCTAAAAATATGGATAAAAACTGGATTTTTAAGTATTTATTATTTAAGGTAAGACCAGTAGGGGGAATCATTGTACTAGTCCAGCTATGATAGCAAAAACAGCTCCTATTGATAAAACGTAGTGGAAATGAGCTACTACATAATAAGTGTCATGAAGAATAATATCAATTGAAGAATTAGCTAGAACCACTCCTGTGAGTCCTCCTATAGTAAACAGAAATAAGAATCCTAGGGATCATAGAAAACTGGTTCTGAAGGAGATTTGCCCTCCATGATAGGTTGCTATTCATCTAAAAATTTTGATTCCTGTTAGTACAGCAATGATTATAGTAGCTAAAGTAAAATATGCTCGGGTATTAACATCCATACCGACAGTAAATATATGGTGGGCTCATACTAGAAAGCCTAGTAGACCAATAGCCATTATAGCATAAATTATCCCTAAAACTCCAAAGGTTTCTTTTTTACCTCTTTCTTGGCTAATAATATTGGAGATTATTCCAAATCCGGGAAGAATTAAAATGTAAACTTCTGGATGTCCAAAGAATCAAAATAAATGTTGATAAAGAATTGGGTCACCTCCACCCGCAGGGTCAAACAATGAGGTGTTAATATTTTGGTCTATTAATAATATAGTAATTCCCCCAGCTAAGACTGGAAGTGATAAAAGAAGAAGAACTGCAGTAATTTTAACTGCTCAGGTAAAGAGTGATAACTGTTCAGGCTTTATCCCTGCGGGGTGTATATTAACAATGGTAGAAATAAAGTTAATGCACCTAAAATGGAGGATACTGTTAGTGGGGGGTATACTGTTATCTTATATTGTTAACACGAGGAAAAGCTATATCTGGTCATCACCAATTAATATTCCTGGAGTTCCTAGCTCTGTTCGAATTAGAACTCTTAAAGAGGTTCCTACTATGCCTGATCAGGCCCCAAAAATTAAACATGATGTTCCAATATCTTTATGATTAGTGGAGTAAAGTCACAAGTTATCTATCTCTAACCCGGTTTGAAAAATACATCAATTTCGTTAATTTTTGGCAAACATTTCTATCTTTGCCTTTTTACTCGAAAAATAGGCAAGTAAAATGGATATTTTCTTGAATTTGTTACGTCGCTCGATTGGAATTTTCAGCCTGTCAGCTTGAATGTGCATGTCAAACATTTGTGTAGTTATGTTTTCCTAACTTTTTGCCGAAAAAACTTTTTTAATTTTGAAAATAACCTTGTCAAGCAGTAACTCTCAGCTGCCTTGAACCAGCTAACGCGATCAGAAGTTATCTATCTCTAACCCGCTCTGAAATATTCATTAATTTCGATAATTTTTAGCAAAAAATTATATTTTTAAATTTCTACTCGAAAAATGTGGGATTAAAATGAATATATTAATGGTTTTATTAAGTCGCTCGATAATAATTTGCATTTTTTTGACATGCTGATTTCTTTAGTTTTCCTTTTCCTATCTTTTTGCCAAAAAAGCTTTTTCGGTTGTGAAAATAACCCTGCCAAGTAACCACTAATTTTCGGCTGCCTCAAAAGCCTAAGTTAATTGAGAGCGGTTTTCACCAGTGACAAACGAAACGCAATTTAATGAAACTAAGTTTGGGCAAAAATCAAACTCAATGAATGCCACGTTGTTTCATCAGTGAGAGCCTTAACTACGTTTAGTAAAGCGCAGTTTCAACAAAATGAAGAACAAAACATGAACACTAAAACATAAACTCGCCTACGGGCCATTCTGAAAACAATTTCTTTTTCTAACTGTATCTTGAATCCACTTTACAACAAACAACAAGTTTTTCTAAAAGTGTTGGTTTGTGTCTAAGGGTGACTTTTACAAGTTCAAGTAAAACTTCAGATTGAAGATAAAACTCCAGATATAACCTACATTGCATTGTTTATCTGTCAGGTAAACAATGCAATGTACATCAAGTCTGGTGTTTTATCTTCAATCTGAAGTTTTACTTGGACTTGTAAAAGTCGCCCTAAATGAGGTTGAAGTCATTTGTCGATATTTATTACGTTTAACACTTTTAACTGGAAGGGGCAGTCTGTTTTTTCCTCCGGTAACGCAGAATCCGAGTTTTGTTCTGATGAAATCCGCGCTTCAGCAATCACAGGTTATCCATGTCTAACCCGATCTGAAATACTTAATTTTCTGTAAAAACTGATATTTTTTAATTTTTACCCGGAAAATAGGCGATTAAAATGGATATGCTCTTGAATTTATTACGCTCTATTGGAATTTGCAGTTTTTGACATGCAATTTTCGGTTTCCCTATCTTTTTTGCCGAAAAAATATTTTTGTTTTTGAAAATAACCTAGCCAATCAACAACTCATTTTGAGCTGCCTTGAACCAACTAACTCAAATAAGCCATCAGAATTTAACTATCTCTAAATGGATCTGAAATATTCATCAATTTGGACTGTTCTCGGCAAAAAACGCTGGCAAACTTTACATTGCGTGAAGGTTTTTGTAGATGCAGTAATGAGACAATTTTTGTCTAATTAACCACAATATTCCTTTGTTTGGATATAAAATCATGACTTTTTGAAAACAAACACACAGCCTATCGATGACATCATCAACAATATACCCGGATCAACCGGATGCTAATCAACCAGCGGCCTTTCAGGTTTCGTTTGTTACGTAATTGCCCGGCAAAACTGGCTCTCATTACTGTACAGGCCGTTTAATCCGTCAGATATTAGCCCGTACAGATAACCCGACTACAAAGTGTTTGCACAAGACACCCATAAACAAATAAACATCGACTCGGTGAACAATCAATCCGCGAACGATCATCCATCATTAGGCGAAAGCCGGGGCCTCGCTAAGTGCATTTCGATGTTCACCTTGGCAATTGTGGCCACCACCGACCACCCCTATTCTGCATACGGCGCCATTATAATTCATCTTTATTACGTCACTGCGTCAGCGCCATCTATTCGTATTTTAAAAGTCGCATGTGGTAAGTGAGACTAGTGAGTGCGACTTGCGATAATAATTAAAATACATCTTTCGAGAATAAAAGAGAGTGTGATACACGGCATGGTTTCCGGTGCTTAAACCAACACAGACCTTTAAAGCTTAAATTAGCAAAGCAAAGAGAGCGACGGTTGCCACCGTATAGAGCAGGTGCGAATTCCCACAGTAAAGAAGTTACTTTTGCCAGATTTTCGGATTATAACCCCGTCGGAGTGGCAAAATGTTTTCCTTTATGGGGAATTGTCAACGGTCGTAATTGATATGCATTTAGAGGGAAGAAGCGATGTTTTGCTGCCTCTTTGCTTGCTAAATTGTCTAGTTCGTTAAGTGTTGAATTAGAAAGTGGAGATGAGTAAATGTGTAGCAAGTGTATTATGCTCATCTGTAGTTGCAGAGACAGGTTTGACAACTGACTGACAAGGGACCGTAAGCACGTTCAAGTGAACAACAGGTTATTAGGGATGATTACCAAATTTATTAAAACGGAATGGTTCTGTTACACAAACATGACGTCACAAATTGGCCCTTTGTTAGGTGATGTTAGGTCATCGTTTGACGTTTGGAACCGCAAATTCAACCTACATTTAAAGAGAGCAAGATTGCATTTACGGCTGTAAATACAGTGTGTAGTACAGTGTGTGCATTTATTTAACAAAAGACGTTAAGTATATAAAATAGATATAGTTCATACACTATACGTTTACTTGTGCAGTAGATCATGAAAATTTGACATTTTGCACCCTGTATATTATGACAGGCACTGTCAGATATTTTAGGTTATATTTATGAATTTAGAGGTTATGATTTTTGTGACCATAGTTGCCTGGACTATTTAAAGTATTAAAAACTTTCTGACAAAAAAAATTCAATTTCATGGTAATAAATTTGCAATTCAAAGAAAATTAAATTTAATTAAAAAAAATATTAATTTATGACAAGTTTAATAATAAAAAAAATATTTATCGAAAGCACTATCGTACGGTTATGGTTACAAGTAAAATGATACTTGCTGATTATTGATTACATAATCAATGTCCCTTTTACAGACCAACAAAATAAAAGTAACTTGACTGGACCATTGATATAAGTAGTCAGAGTTTGAGCGTTCTGCGCCTTGACCCCAGGCTAATCAGGAACGATTTACCCCACCCTGCTACCTGTGAAGGCTTTTAGGCCCCACTCCCAACTAATCGGAATCGTTAAATCCCTGTCTGGTACCTGTATCATCCCAAAAGCCCCACCCTCAACCAATCACAAGCGACCTAGCCGACCAATAGAAAGACCAAATTTGCTCAAAACCTTAACTCCACCTCTCACCGAAATCTGTCCAGAGACGTACTCAGTTCTGAACCATGAATCATTGATTGGTAATACGTCACATACTTATGTGTCAAAAGCCATGCGTCATTGACAGGTAATAGGGGGCCGTAGCAACCGCAATATTTAGGATAAAGTGTTGCTGTCAATGCTTCGGGCAAATTTGTGTCTTTCTATTGGTCGGCTAGGTCGCCTCTGATTGGTTGAGGGTCAAGCTTAAGGGATTATACAGGTACCGGACTGGCATTTAACGATTCTGATTGGGGGTGGGGCCTAAAAGCCTGCACAGGTAGCAGCGTAAGGGTAAGTCGTTCCTGATTGGCCTTGGCACATGGCGCAGAACGCTCAAACTCTAACTACTGATATATTAGATATATTTTATTATTCTACGAGAGAATAGTGTATAGTTACCGGGTATTCTTATTGTAATTTCTTAATATTTACTCTTTCTTGCTTCTCATATTATGATCATGTCATTCTCGTGGGCAGCTCTAGGATGTTTCAATATGTTAATGTGTAGAAGCTGTGCCTGGATTAGGTTGGGTTCTGGGGAAAGGTAAACTTCAAGTCCGTTCAAAAAAACTGGTTTTCTTTGAAAAGAATTACTGCAGGTGATAGATTAAGCCTACCTCTTTCATATTAGTTGCGGATAAATCCACTTTTCTAAAATAATTTAACAAAATTTTACTTATTTTGGCAACTTCGATTACATTCAAAATAACATTGATTACTTTCGAAATAGCTGATTATTCTTTAATTACTGCATGTAATAGACTAACCTTAATTCTTTCATATTAAGTTGTGGTAAATGTGTGTTTTTGTGTTAATAATTAAAGAAAATTGTACTTTTTTTTGGCATCAATAAGTTACTAATATCGGGAGTTTTGTTTTGAGGTTTTGATACTCGTCTTGCGGCTGTTACCTATTAGACCAGCTAGGTTCCCAGTTCCTCTCTCAATGTCCAGAACTAGGCCTTTTCGGAAGCAGTTAGAATGCATCAGAACCCGCAATAGTCCCTAAGTTCAGGCGGCGCGGCCAAAAGGCAAAGTAAAACTCTAGTTCAGTTTTACTTTGCTTTTGGTTAAGTTGGTTCAGAGTAGTTCAGTTATGTTTTTCCTTTGCTTTAGTTAGTTCAGTTAAACTAAACCGGTTCTCTAAGGCGGCCCGTGGGGGGCGCCTTTCGACCTGTTGGTTCAGTCTTACTTGTCTTTTATGGCGGCCCGTCTTTCCCTCTTGTTGCAGCGGCCCTTTAGGGTCGCTACAGAGCCTTTCGCTTGCTACACATTAAGTGTGTTAGGTTAGTTCAGTTTTACGTTCTCTTTGGTTAGTTTAGTTATGCTTTTCCTTTGGTTTGATCATTTCAAGTTTGAAATTAGTTAACTCTAAGTCAACAGTCTCAGGTTTATTATGTTGTAGTTGTACGGCCACATGTTTCACCTAAAACGGCATCATCAGGCCTAAAATATAATTATAAAACAATTGCAACGCAAGAACAACCAGAATTAAACTCACCACAACCACAACACACGTTAAAATAGGTAAAAATTCTAAAACACGTTCACATATTACAAACTGGCTAGAAGACTAACAGTGGCAAACACCTGAAGGTCGTTCGTCGAGCAAAGTGCGAGTACGCCGGTGGGGGCAGGGACGCTGATACGCAAATCATTTTACATTATTAAAAATCAAAGTCGGTTCGAAATTGAAGACGTCATTGTTGCACTCCAGTATGGGACTCTTTTTTGCTTTAGTTATTTCTATTTTTTCTAAAAGGTTAAGCTTATTCGACTCTTCACATTCATGAGGGATTTTGAGATTACCCGGAATTAAGGCTTTATGGCGATTATCCAACAGGTGATTTGCAAAAGTCAAACTAGTGTTGGAGATATCAGAATCCTTATCCCTATTAAAAAGCTTGAGGTGTTCGCTAGCTCTAGTCATGAATCTTCTGCCAGTCTGGCCTATATAAACTGCCGGGCAAGTACCACAATGCAGAACATACACTCCCGACTTCATAAGTTTGTCTGTGGGGTCCTTGTTTTTAACGATCTGTTTCTTTAGAGTATTATCCGTTCTGAATGCAATATTGACATCAAAAGGTTTAAAAAATCTAGCCAAACCCACAGAGATATTATCTAAATAGGATAAGGTTCTAAAACTTCTGCCCTTGCTAGAATTGTCATGTAACACATTGAGTGTTAACTTAGATTTGTTAAGAAATTTAAAATAAAGCCTGTTCGACTTTAAACGCCTGTTTAAAGTAAAGCCGGGCGAATGCGTTGACTTGGTTAGAGGATTGTTGATCGACAAGGGTGTGGAAAGGTTGTTGGTTAACGATTTGCTTAAGTTGTTGAAGACTGTTTTGGATCAAAACTTTTTTAAGTTTAATGACAACTTTTACAGACAAACTACTGGACTGGCAATGGGTTCTTGCATTTCGCCGTTACTGAGTGAAATTTTTATGATGAACTTGGAGAGCAACATGTTCAAGGGCGATTTTTCTGACCGAATTATCTTTTATAAAAGATACGTAGACGACATTTTGCTGATTTTGGGACGGGACCGATGAACAGTTCTCTTCTTTTTTGGAATTTGTGATCTCGCTGCATGTGGATTTGAATTATTGCTGACTAATGTGGACAACAGAATTGAAATAGACATATACAGAAAACACACGACCACATACAACGTAATCCAATTCGCTTCGAATTCTCCCTACAACCACAAATGGGCAGCTTTCAATTCATTTTTTCACAGAGTATTTAATTTGCCCTTATCGAGGGCGGCTTTCAATAAGGAAGTTAACACCATTAAACACATAGCAATGGTCAACGGCTTCCCAGTTAAGACATTCAACAGGCTTTATTTTAAATTTCTTAACAGCTTAACTCCTTTGCATCCACAGTCGGATGGGATGGTGGAAAGATTTAATCGGACCATTCTAAAATGGTGGCATATCATCAGCGTGATTGGAACCAACATCTACCTCTCACGTTAATGGCGTATCGAGGCTCTATACATGAAGCCACGTTATACGCCGGCGAAAGTGATGTTCGGAAGAGAAATGAGGCTTCCTGCGGATTTGATGTATGAACACCAGAAAAAGGTTCGCTCAACTTTGAGAATTTTGCCGAGGAGCTCAAGGAGAGGCGTAACAATGTTCATTAAGAAGTCCGGAATAAACTGCGGATCTCCAGTGATCGAGTCAAAGCAAGATATGACTTACTGGCTAACTCCCGCGGCTTCCAGGATCGTGATTTGGTGTGGCTGTACAATCCGCGGCGAAAGGTGGGGAAGTTGCCCAAAATTAGCCAAAATTGGAAAGAGCCTTATACAAATAGTAAGAAGATTAATGACGTGGTGTATAGTATCCAGCGGACCACCAGGTCAAAGATGAAGCTTGTTCATCTGGATCGATTGGCACGATACCATGGAACTCTATCTGTTCGGGACGAACAGCCTTAGGAGGAGGGCAATGTTACGGTGAGCGGTGGCTGGGAGGCGGAGCGACAATGGAAGTTGGAACTTCGCGTCTCGCGGCCTATCCGGGCGCTGCGGCATGGGAACTGTCACGAGTGATTTATTGCTCTATTTATTTAGAACGCAGTTATTTGTGACATTTTTTTTATGTGCCTCTTATCAATTATTTTTCTTCTAAGAATATTCTAGGCTTTTCTGTATTTTTAAGATTTTGTATAAAAGGCGAATAGCGTCGCCGATAGTAGAAGTCTTATTTAATCAAGCGCTATAGGTAAGCTAAAGTACCAAACGATAATAGAAGGCTATAAAGTGTTAAGTAGTGAGTTATTTATTAGTAGAATTGTACTTGTGTGTATTTGTGGGATAAATAAATACTGTTTTCGTGTTAAATCGTTACGCCGGAATTATTGAACCCTGAGTTCGCAACAGTATTCTTTCTTGTAAGTACTACCGTGCGGTGAGTGGCGTAGCAAATACTTTATTTTTTAATAAGAGAAAATGTAACACTACAGAAGCATATAGAATATGTTTAAGTATAGAGAGAAATAATTACAGTAGAAGTCGAAGATTTGGAAACCGCAGAGCTCCTGCTGATTGGTAAACATTTTAGACAAGTAAAATTTACTAACATTGTCATACAGTTTGCTAATGCTCTATGATTTAACTTACCTTCATTTTTATGTTATTTTTTTGAAAAATTCTTTTTATTTTTAGATGTTCAGGCAGCTGAACAGTTTGTTGAGGCAAACTGCTTTGTTGAAAATGATGAAATATTGATGGCGAAAATCAGACTGCTCAGATCCAAAATGTAAGACCACATGTAAGTAATATGGAGTTTGTATTAGATCTAGTTCGTTTTAGAGGTAATGAAAAACCTTGTTTTGTTATGTATTCTGTTGAAGGGTGTTTATGTAGGTAGTTAGTGAAAATAGGAACAGCCGTTGTTGGGAAATGGAAAATGGAAAGTGGCCGAAAAAAATAATATAATTTGGAGTGGAAAACGACCAAATAAAGTTGACGTTAATGCTACCAGTTTGTTATTAAAGTTGGGCATAAAGTTGGACAATGATGAATATATTTTTGAAAAAAACCCGACATAATCTTTTTTATATATATGTTATAAAACGAAATAATCGTTAAAAACCGATGTTTTTCATAATCCAACAGCCACTCTCAGTCTGTGAGAACCACGATTTTGGCTGCATTGAATGATGTTAAACAAATCATTGACGAGGTTTGCATCCAATTATAATGTAAAAAGCGTGTGATCACAAAAAAATTCTTCTGCAGCAAAAATAAACTGTGAATTATCAACTGGTTCATTTCTAATTCTTAAAAATTACAAGGTGTTCTTAGTAGTTACGTGGTGTTCATTAGAAAACGTCGTCAAGCAGGCTTTGAAATTTTGGACAAAGGATGACATGTTTAAAATAAATGTACTTTTGTTCTTTCATTGTTTTCTTTTGATATTTCACAGCCAACTAGATGACTTTTTCAAATGAACACCCATATATACTATATAATTACCTATTATATATCTGTAGATATTATGTGTTATAATACATAGTACTTACTTAACTATTCCTGAATTTAAAACAATTTTAAATGTCCTTATATTATCTTATATAAAAAAAATGCTTTTTTTTCAACCGGCTACGCCACTCGCGCCTCTCCTAAAATGCGTAATTTTGATCTATAGTGGTAAAATCAAAAGATGAAATGTCATATCAACTGTCAGCAGTATCACTTTAAAGGGTCTCTCATTTGTTAAGGAAAAAAACAAACAATCAAAGGCTTAACCTAGGTAATTACCGGTTCAGCACTTGAATACGGTATTGGCGAATTCCAAAACTCCGGTTAAACCGTTCAGCTACCATTTTGTTTTAATTTTTACCATATACCAGAAAGTGACCGTTTCTAAATTAACCGGTGGAATTGTCGGTTCGCTACCGGTAGCTCACCGAATGTACCGGTCTAGAGAAGTGGAATTTCGGTGGGTTAAAGGAGAAAATGTCAGTACTGACAGTTCGTGCCCGAGGCCTTTCTATAAACAAACAGAACGCTAAAATGTTTTTTTCTAATTTTGACAAATAAAATGGCACTTTTCAATACTGATGACAGTGACGTAACGTCCTACTTTTCGTAACTAGTTACGAAAAGTAAAATCTTTCGTAACTGGTGATGAAAAGTTCGTTTCACCACCAGTTGCAGGTTTCGGTTGTGGCACACCGTTGCTACAGTTTTACGATATTAAGTAGATACGAAATGGTTTAAAAGTAAATATTGAACTTTAATAATAATAATTCTCTCTCTAAGTAGGTATTTGTAGTCAAAATTAGAAAAATCTTGTATGAAACGAATTATTGAAAAGCAAAAAAAAAGCCTTTTTTGTGTATCTCATTCAAATTGCGGGCAACTTGCGGGCAAACATTCCATTCGTTGCACAAAATCGGACTTTTCGTAACTGGTTACATAAATAGCTATTACAGTTTACAGTCTGAAATTTAATGAAAAATAATAACAAAACAACTTCTTACAAATAAAAATTATCTTAATAATGTCGATTTCGCTATGAGAAGAACAGTAATAACAACAAACAAAACAAGATTGACAACTATTAAAAAAAATGTCATTGATGAATCAAACCGTTTCTTAATTGACCGTAAAATGGCTTAAATTCCGGTGTAACCGGAATTACCAGCGATCTACCGGTAGATGTAACCGGTAAATTTAGTGATCAGTTTTGAAACTCGCCCTATGTTAGTGCTCATCCCTATTTGGAAAGGCAGGTTCGACAACTGACAGACAAAGGACATGAAAGTATCAACATGTGAGTTTATAATGATTGGATAATAGAGATTAATAATAAAAGAAAATAATCAAATACTTTCCTTTATACTCATTAAAATAACGGACAGTCAGGTCACCAACAAAGTAATGGTTTTGGGGGCTTATTTTTATACTTCCCTTCTCTACGAAAAGTTTAGAACACAAAACGGTTCTACGTAATATCCCAAAGTGACAAATATGTGATCAGTTGCTTATAAATCAAAATTTTTCCTCTGCCTTTTCTTCAACTTTCACTAACCAACTCTCCAGCAAACAAACAAGTATATAGCAAACATTTTTCCAGTTTTTGCATACCCTCTGGCTTTGACACCCCCCTCGCTGTCGTTATTTGCCTAATCAGCTACAGCTAATATTTGACAGGAGTGGGTCACCACATGACTGGATTCGAATTCGTTGCATTATTGATGACTCCTAAGGGATAGACCGGACGGACGGGGTGAATCGTGCGTTTGTTAATAATTCAACGGCTCTTAATCAGGTGCAATAGGGAAAAAGCCAAAGCGGCGGTTTCGGTTGCGAATCTCTCTCGAGATAAGTGTCGGTTTAAACTCTACATAATGATATACTCGTGCTTTTGTTTTACGATAAAAGTTTACGTATAAATTCCGCCCTGTTGCCTTATTACTATGTAAATGCTAACTCTGTACGAGAAAAAATAGATTTCTCAAGTTGGAGATTACTAATCTCAAAGGATATGAACTCTAGGAACATAGAAATGAGGAACCAAAATTGACTTATTCGGCGGCTGCTAAAAAAATCAACAAAGTACTTGTAATAAAACAAAAAGGAACTCAGAAAGTTATTAAGGAAGTGAAAGAAGACCTAAGGAACAAAGTAGAAATGGGAATAGGTGTCACAATAGGACGTGTGACAAAAAAATGAGACCTTATTCTAAACTGCAATATCAATAAGGAAATATAAAGTATACAGTCAGAAATTCAAAATAAACTTGGTGACAACTACGATATAGAGAAGCCTAAAACATTACAACATCGAATAAAAATAGTAGGGGTGGATGAGAGTGACTTTGGCAACAGTGATGGTGACATAACATCAAAAGTAATTAAGCAAAATGATCTAAATAAAAATGTCACCAGTTTTATCATGAAAGTAATTCGTAGAACCAAAGTTGTTGGTAAAACATTTTGTCTTGTTATTGAATTGGATTTTGAAACTTATAACACGGTGATAAGCAACGAAAATAGTTATTTTCCTAACAAGTGCGGAAAGTGATACTTTTCCGCACGCGACTGCAGTTGGCCAAACGACGCGTAGCGGAGTTCGGCCATGAAGTCGAGTGCGGAAAAGATACTTTTCGCAAGTGTTAGGATCAATATTTTTTCTACAAGTAAGGACGACTTTTACAACTATCAGTAAAACTTCAGTTTGAAGTTAAAACACCAGACATGGCACTGTTTATCTGTCAGGTAAACAATGCAATGTACGTTATATCTGGTATTTTAACTTCAAACTGAAGTTTTACTGAGAGTTAGTAAAAGTCGTCCTAAATCTTTGCCAATATTGGTACTTGTTGCCTCAGCTGCGCGTTTATCCACGACCATACTATAATAATCACATTATTCTTTACATTCTCAAGACTAACGATAATCATTATTCACTTGTGAATAATGTTCATTATTCACAAGTGAATAATGAGTTGTCATGGAAACGAAACATGTCGTAGACAACTGACAACTCAAAAAGTAGACTGCCCTAAACATGAAATCGGTAGTTACCACTGGTTCATTCAAATAATTATCCTTCTATTAGGATGTATTGAGGCAAATGTAGGTTACAGTGTCTCTTTTTCCCTAAAATATGTACTTTTCACTGAAAAATACTTAAAATAGGCCATAAAATGAAATAATTTACCGTCCACCCTCGTAGCATTGAAATGAGCATGCGGTGACATGCGCGGGTGACTAGACCGTCATCTATCGACAAGACGCAAACGTCGCGCCATTGAATAGCGAAACCAGTCGTGGTCGTGGTTTTAAAATTGTAAATTATCTTTGTGGCATCTATAACCTATCATATTTGAGAAAACCCAGAATCTTGGTCGTGGATAAAGTATAGTATTCAACGCGCATTTAATGAGCGTTATTCTCTCGGGCAACTTGTGCCACTCGCTTCGCTCGTGGGCTCAAACGTTACCCTCGAGAATAACGACTCTCATTAAATGCTTGTTGTATAATATGCTATTGCTTACCTTTATCGCACATAGCAATAATTAAAGAAATCAACCATTTCAATTAAAAAATGTTGAGATCGATATCCTGCCTTTTTTACAAAACTAAAATTAAAGATGCAGTACATGTATAAGTACGATGGTATACCAGGCACCTAATGCCACCATTCCTGACAACTATAAATCATGGTAGTTTTACTGGTTCTTATTACGTTCTTCCATACCAACCATAATTACCAAGGTCATTTAAAGCAAAATAGCAGCCATTTGAGGTTGCGTGCCACGAGTGAGTTGCCACTAGTGCGAAAAAGTACAACTTTCCGCACTCAACCGCGTGCGGAAAAGTAAACTATCGCGCACAAGAGTAGAAAAAATTAATATCGGGTGGAACTGCTGCCCGGTATATAATGAGTATGGTGTTATTAGATGCTATAATTGTTGTAAATAGGGGCACTTTAGCAGAGACTGCAAGGAGAAAAAGGTTAGCGCGAAATGTCGTGGAGAAGTAAAGTGTTCTAATTGTCTTTTGTCTAATAAAAAGTTTGGAAAGTCGCTTGATGTTGAGCATACAGCATGGGATGAGCAGCAGAGAATTGAAAAATTCCAAATGCATAAATATTATAAATAGAAACTAGAATAACAAAGATAGCATACATTATTTTTTCCACTTCTATTTTATTATTTCACCATTCTACTAGCGTTAAAAGCTAGCAGAATGACTGTGAAGTAGGTTTTCTCGTTTTGCTTATAAAACGATTGAACATAAGCGGTCTATAATGACAACGTTATGGCCGATTATCTACCTAGGGAGATAAAGTTGTCAGTTGTCATGCGCATTAGGCGCCGTGATATCGTCATACGGCGATTTTGTTTAGCGGTTGCCACGGTAACGAAGCCTCCATATCGATTGAAGACGCGCCTGTTCTTAGTAATAAAATATGCGGAGCGTTATCTTACTAATTTAGGCAGTTTTCTGTTGTAGATTTATCGAGTCTAGTAGTGGAAAAAATCGTATATACACCGCGGTTGTGAACTACTTATGACCCTCACGTCTTAGATCCCTCAGCGACTTGACGTTCGGGTCATAATAATGTACATGGTGTTCCAAATTGGTTGTCCGAATAGGGTATCTGCGTTATTATTAGCGCTAGAAGAAAACCGACCTCGCATGCCCGTAGGCTTTTTTCAAGACACCTTCAATAGTGCTTTCAGATTTTCACGATTGTCATTTGTTTTGGCGCTACAGTCGATTTTTCAATTTTGGCCCAATTTGAAAATGAGTTGAATTTCGCTTAATATCGCAGATATCGAAATTCTTCAGACTTTTTGTGCTTCTTCATATTTTCAAGTTATGACATAAACTTATCTTTTTTTTAATGATCATCATAGTTGGCCATAATGTCTCTTAAGAGACATTTTTTTTTCTGATTTTAACGATGTATGTCATAATGGGTCTAAACAAACTAATTCTTCGAGAAATATGAAATTTTGTTTTTTAGACATTTCTTTACTTATATAAATTAAACACATCTAGATTTGTTAATAATAGTAGATACTGAAAAAAGAAAATTAAATTTTTAATTATCTAAGGGTTTTTTCTTAAAGGTTTCCCATAAATTCCCATTTTAATATCGAATCAGTCAGGTTTTAGAGAAAATCATTCTTGTGAAACTGTAGTTGTCAGTGTTTGTGATAGTTTTGTTGATAGTATTGAGAGTGGTAACACGATTCTTGCGATATTTTAGGATTTTAGACGGGCATTTGAAACTGTATCTACAGTTATTTTATTGCCGAAAATGAGCAATATGGGCATCAAGAATAATGTATTGAAGTGGTCAGAATCGTACTTGACTGGCAGAAGACAAAGGGTTAAGTTTAAAGATGAGGTATCTGTTTCATTACAGGTTGAATATGGGGTACCACAGGGTACTGTATTGGGGCCGCTGTTGTTCTTGCTTTACATTAACGACATTGTCGGAGTTGTAGAGCGGTGTGAGGTGGAATTATTTGCGGATGACGCTATGATATACATAACCGGAAATGATCTAAAGCAAAGCAAGATGCAAATCACGATTTAAAAAATTATTTAATTGACTGTGTATGAACAACTTAAGTATCAATACAAGTAAAACTAAGTTTTGTATCTTTGGACGCAAACATAAATTTAATGACGTAGATATTGATACCAGATAAACAAACCAGACCCTGAACCCTGTTTAGAGGACTTATAAGGTTCAGTGAATTGCCGTAGAACATAAAGAGTGTAATAATGTAAAAACATTCAAAATTTTGTGATAGCACATTCTCAGCATTGAATATGTTGGGAAATGGAAATATTCATGTATCAGGTATTGCGTTTTGTTTTTGTATGTAGCATTTTTTGCCAAATAAATACTACTATTATTAAAACGTCGTCATCTAGTAGTCTATGAAATTTTTGACAAAAAAGTGATGACATAATCCTAACTTGAATATTTTTACGAGTTTTAAATTTGCATTTTAAGCCGTTCTGAGTAATTTTTACCCAATTTTGGCCATACTGTTAATTTGAATTTCTCCAAGCGCTCCATATTTATTTTTACTTAATTTGAGTAATGTGTCACTGATATTGGCCTTAATCTTAACTTGATTTTCTAGAAAAACAGCAGAGATTTTGAGTAAGTTTTAATTAATTTGGTCCAAGAATGTAATTTTACAATTTATTTCCAAAATGTTTTCCAAAAACGTCACAATTTACATTTTTAGACGAGGTGGGTCAATTTAAAACGATTTTGGTCTTAATTCTAAGCTGAATTTCTCCAAAGACTTCACACTGGCATTTTTAGATAATTTGAAATATTTTTAAACAAATTTGGCCTTAATTCGAATCTGATTTTTTTCTACCAAAAACTTTTAATTGGCCTTTTTAGACGTTTTGTGCTATTTTTAGCCGAGTTTTGCCCTAATCTTTATCTGCATTTATCCAGGGATTTAAAGTTTGTGTTTCTAGACGCTTTAAGTATTTTTTATCCTATTCTGACCATTATATCGTAACTTGATTTTCTTCAAAGATATTTAATTTGCTTTTTTAAATGCTTTATCATCTTTAAACGATTTTGGAGCGCTTGGCGAAATTCATTTTGCCACTCCAAATTTTTATGTTTATATTGTTGGAGTCGTTTTTAACCTGGACTTTGGCCTCAATGACTTTTTGGAAAAATATAAAAGTGTAATTTTACCAAAAACAATAAATCATATGTTTTAGTATCAGTTTTGCCTTACTTTGTCCTAAAATTTAATTTCTCCATCAAACATCAAACATTAGTTTTTTAGAGGGTGTGGTTTTCATGAAGAATGTGGAGGAAGTTATTTTTAATCAATTTTAGCACTAAAACTAACCTGCAATTTAAAAAAAAATAAATTAGCATTTTTATAAATTACTTTTTTATTAAGTAATTTTTTAACCGATTTGGCTTTAATCGTAAACAAAATATTTTCAAAAACTTGAGTAATTTTCAATGACCGTTGGCCATAATCCTGACTAGAGATTTAAGGGTTCGAAAAAAAAACCGGACCGGAAAAAACTCGTTTTTTGCGTTTTTCCAAGCCTCAGAAAAAAATAAAAAATAGGGAGAAATAGAAAAAAAATGCAAATAGAAAACAAAACAGAAAGATAAGGGTTCTAAATGTGTTTTAGACATATTTTAAATATTATTTTACGACATTATTATTTTACGGTGTAGGCGAAATAGGCGGAATGGGCATAAGGCAGCAAAATTACTACTACCTTTTCGTCGATGCTTTTTTTAATTGTACTTAAACATCATCATGACTGTGGCTAAAAAGTAAAACATCAACAATGGAAATCACACCATCATGAAGTACAAACCGGGAGATAATATCGTAAATTGTTCTACAACATATTAGCAGTCTATCTTAAACATGAAACATATTAAAACTTTTTAAAATTTAGTAGACTGTACAACTAAAATTGAAATTAACAAACAGAGCACGTTTTATTGTTACTTCGTTTGTTAATTTGAATTTTAATTGTACAGTCTACTAACTTTTAAAAAGTTTTAATGTTTCGTGACTTCATGTTCAAGATAGGCTCCTATTGTGTTTTTTATCCTATTATTTTTTTCTTTGTTTATTTTTTAATAAAAACGGTTCTTTTCTAGCAAGTAATTTTTCCGGATTTTTTGAACCTGTAGTCAAGCTTACCGCCCTTTACCGATATTAGAGGATAAAAAAGGTGCATATTTGAAAAAAAAAAATGTATTTATTGAAAATATAAAAATATTATTTTCAATAGAAATAATAGTGTAAGATACCCTTTCATAAGGCTCTTTGTTGCACACGTACATAGCAAAACTCGTCGGTAAGCTACTCGTTTTGCAAATTTGGACTGGTGCGCCAGTGAACTCCCTTAGGAAACGTGCATCTTAATATACTATTTCTTTACTTCAATGACATTTTTTGAATTCCTTTTCACTAAAATGTTTTCAATAAAAGAAATAAAATAGTAATAACAAACTAATTTTAAAAGGTTTGTACCTTAATCATTTGGATTAACAGGTTTCCTTTTAATATATTATGCTGTATATAGTTTTATTATTTTCTTTGCAGCTTTTACTTTTATTAAGTTCTGGCACCAACATTTTTGTGGTATGTGTCTAACCTTTAAATTTTGGAAACCTTTGTCAGATTTCTATGGCCACCTGCGTGGAAAAACTTGAAAAAATAAAAACTTTTATACAGATAAGACGTTCCCATGTAACGATGCTATAAGGAAAACAGCACTAAAAATCGATTTTATCAGATCCTTTTTAATTTGCTTCAGATGGTATGACTAAATGACTAAATCAGAGCATCGAAACGACATAAAATCCAGCTGGATGGAATTGATTAAAGTCACGTTATGGCCATCTTCGAGTTTATACGACTAGAATTTACGACTGCGTCCAATATGTGCATGGATGGAACATGAGGATTTATGACAAAATATAAGACTTTTCTAGTGTAATGATATTATGTACCCAGTATTTAAAATCCTTATTTTTATGGCAACTGGCGACCGGCAGCATTAGGAGAAAAAAAGCAATATTTCGCCACACACAGCATCATAATAAAAAGTCTAATAAAACATGTAATAAACGTGGAAAGTCTAGTGGAATGGTCGGGGGTAAAGCATGGCCGGACCTCTGCCCCTGCCCGGTCTAACCTCAATGTTACGGAAAAATTGCCCATTACGGGAAAAATAAATAAGAAGTGGCTCGAGTGCGCCGTAAATTTGATTTTCATTCCGCAATGAAAGGCAGCTCATTTTTCCGATCTATTGAAGAACGGCCGCTGACTTATGGCCAAGTGAGTTGTTAATGGGATAGAACTTATCGACCGCAAAACTCTATTTGGAAAATAAAAAAAAATGATGCCAAAAAAAAAAGACCTTAATTGAAAACCGAAAAAGCAAAATCGGCATCAATAACACTAATTTATTACCGAATTATTTACTTTTATCCGGATCGAGCCTCCTTGATAAAACAAAGTGGAGGGCACTTGGAAGGGAAAAAACCTTTGAAAAATCGAAGCCATTTGCGGCAAAGCGGCTGAAAAATAGGAGAAATCGCGAACAGAGGTCCCGTATTAGCCCACTTTCGGTTGAATCAGGTATTTATTGAATTTTTTTAGGGCCTCTGTCTGTTAAAGAGGCTTAGGAAAACACTTTGTTGCAAAGGCTGGAAACTTAAAGGGGTTGATCCGCCAAGGCGAGAAATAAATAAGTTTTGAGAAGAAATTAGATCGTTATTTAAGAATTTCAAAGATAAAAAATTGATTTTGAACTTACCTCTTAAGGCTAAGTCATAAAACGTTACGAAGGCACTCACCTGAAATAAAAAAAAACACATTGTTAAAAAATATCTGTGCCAACACATAAAGAAAACTAGGATGGATGGAAGAATCATGTCGAGATTCAATCTGTCCATTTTACCAATAAGACTCAGGTCGCATTCCAAAATAACGCCATTAAAACTTAAGTCGACGTCTATTTGGCATTTAAATGGCATTTAAATTGGATTTTATTAGTAAAGAAGACTTCCAAGGTCGAAAACAATGGAATTCTAAGTCAGCGGTCTGGACTAATTAATTTAGTTCTTCAGGGCTACATGTTTCCCCTAAATCATCAGCCCTAACTAAAATTTTAATCCTCAACATTATGTAAATCTTGTGTGTGCATTTTAACCTATTTTAAAAATTTTACCATCTGTGTTGTTTACGGGGAGTTGAATGTTCTTGTCGTGCAACTGTGTTATTATATTTTAGGCCTGATGATGCCTTTTTGAGCAAAAGAGAAAAATGGATTTTTGTGAATTTCCTATTCACATAAATGAACAATATACTCGGTATTTGCCATTAAGATTACTAGTGCGTTTCAGTAGAAATGAAAGATTATTTTTTTCCATATCCATCTCTTTTTTATCGCTAATTTTAAGAAGATTGACGTCAAAGTCACCTTTTCAAGGCTAACGAGATGCTATACTTTTCCACCAAATCCAAACCACGTATCTAGAGGAATACTAAATCAAGTATGTGATGTTAGGTATGAGGATTCAGATTTTGACGAAGAAGATGACCACGTACAATTATCGATTATTAGAAATAATTTGCTATCCACACCTTCAACGACCTTTACTGACATCATGGATATGATGCACCACCTAACAAGCGCAGGAAGTCCAACTGGTACACAAATATACCTACGTATAACTTGAACCAAGTCTGATCACCAAAAGCTCCTTCTCAAGAGGCGTCTTCTGCTAAAACACGTCTGGAATTCTTCAATTTGTTTTTGGGGTAAAAACATAATCGAGCATATAGTCACACAATCACATAAATACGCTCAGCAGAAGAATATCAATCTAAATATGACCAAAGAAGAATTTTATGTGGTTCTTGGCGCTATGTTGCTATCAGGATACACAAAATGTCCAAATAAGCGCATGTATTGGTCAAGTTTTGATAATGTCCCAAAAATCCTTCATAACAGTATCTGGCTGAATAGATTTGAAACTGTAATAAGACATTTGCATTTCAATAACAATTTTGTGAATGACCAAACAGACAAACTATATAAGCTACGTCCAATAATTATGCATCTAAATAAAAATGTTCGAGATTATGGGGGGTTTGGAAGAGCATATTTCAATTAACGAAAGTATGATACGGAAAACATTACGCGAAGCAATACACAGATGGTAAACCAATTAGGTTTGGGTTCAAGAATTGGGCTCTTTGCACGAATACAGGATATTGTGTTACTTTTCAAATATACAATGGTAAATCTGCGACACGTGTAAACCAATTTGGATTAGGGAGAGATGTGGTTTTATCGCTTTTAAAAAATGCAAAGATCACCCTTAATTCTGGATATAATAGTTATTTATGTATTAAGAGCGAAACACATATTATATACACTTGAGAAGAGATAAATACATATAAGAAGAGAAAAACATATACACTTGAGAGCAAAAAAGTTACTTTTTGCTCGTAATGCATACAAAGTTTTTTCTGCAAACGATCAATTTCAAATAATGTGAATCACAACTGAGGATAACTGAAGACACAGTCTGAAAATTTAAATCAAAGTGACAATGACGTTTTAAATATTTGGTTGAGTGGTGGTAGTTGCTATTGACAGCAAGCGAAATAATCTTTTTCTACGAGCGATCTTAATATATCACTTTCTCGCACGCATTTTGTTTTTGAAAGCTTCACTTTCCCGCACGGCCTGCGTGAAAGTAAACTTGGCGTGCGGGAAAGTAAATATTTAAAGAATGACTGATTTATAATATAATTTAGACTTTATAGTCTGTCTATCTAGATAGGTGCACCTGCCTTAGAGCCGTGCCATACATTTTTATCTGTTTTAAGGAACTATTATGCTTGCCTTTATTGATTTTTAATACAAAATATACCCATAATATACGTAATTTTTATTCCAATGTCACCAGTTCATGCCTGAAACATTACGTCACACCAACAATCACACCAAAAACTTGTCATAACACCCAATTGATTGTTGATTAATCCAGCTGTCATACTGTTGACAAAGATAAAGTTGTTTATCATAGATTATCAAATAGATGAAAAACTGACATAGGGGGCTCTGAAGGAGGAAATTTGACATTTCTTCAAAAAAAACTCCCAAGCCCCCACCCCATCTAAAAAGTGCCGGTGTTGGCCGATTTCGGCGATTTCTACGCGGAAACAACCGAAATGCCGAACTCGATTCGATTTGTTTGTATCGCAAAAATGGCGTCGTTTTTGTATTCATGAATATTATAATCTTTTAGTTTATTTCTGGTTTTAAATATAAATTTAATACAAAATTTTCGGGTGTATCACGTTATTAAGTGGTTTGGTGTGATATGTGGGTAATGGTGATGTTCCTACCTAGAAAATAAGAGGGGCAGAGGCAGTGGCTTATCAACCATACCGCCGAGCCCCGCGACGGCGGGGGGCCCGCTATACAGTCTATAAGGGGCCCTAAGCGAAGCCGTTACGTGGTTGATTGAAACATTGATTTTAACAAGGCACAAAAATCAAATTTGGCGGGGGATCCCGCCACAGTAATCCAGATCCTCCTTGAGAATTAAAAAAACGTCAAAGCAATGTCCAGTGTAGCAATGTAAGTAGGTTTGAAGCAGTAACCACTAAAGCTAATCTCATGCATAATTTTATGCATAATTGTAATTTGAAAAAACAGTTTTGTTTTGTGTAGGTATTGGTGATTGTGATTCAAAGAACTACTTCTATGCAAGCAAGAAGGGACTGCAAAGCTATAATTAACATGGATTGATAAGTCAATAGCAAACAGAATAGTCCACTTTAAAATTTGGTTGTCTCTGCCATGCTGTTTCTCAAAGGGTTGGACTGTTCACAAAAATCCAGAGGCAAGATTAAAGTAAGTACAATAGATGATTTTTTTTGTTTGTTTTAGTAACAGCAACTTTATCAATTAATAATAGAAATTTCTACTTACTTTCCATGCAATTTCTCGGAGAATTTGGTTACTTTCCTAGTAGTACACATTATACATGCATAGAGAACTAATTAAAAAAAAAAACATGGAATGCTTTTTTGTGGTAGGCTGAGTCTATAGTCTATAAAGTTATTAAAAAGATGCATGAAAAAAGGTCCACAGTTTGAATGCAAATGTGGAGATTTAAATTTGCTATAACTTTGCCCCTGGATCCTGACTTTGTCTCTATAATAAGTTGTGGCTTCTTCATTAGGCTTTACATGTTGTTACGAAGTTACTAAAATTTATTTTTAAGAGGAGACCGAGGAATGGTTTTTAATAAGGAAATGTAACTAGTTCAGTTTACATGTAACCTATATGATGTCAAATTTAGATTAGAAGGTTCATAGTTTTTGGTTATTTAGTATTTCAATGTTTTAAATTTCAGTCATTTGTCAAATGCTAAACCTGTCTAGTTGGATTAAAATAGTTTGGCAACCTTACCCGATAATACAGGACCAGTTTCTAGAAATTAGGCAGTAGGCTTGTTAGGATTGTTGACAGCCGAAACACATTCTATTGCTAGCAGTTGAAAAATAAAGAGCTCTCTAAAGAGTTAAAAGTAAAGAAAACCGTTTAACCGAAATTGAAACACACAATCACTACACGGGGGCTGGCATTAGTAGGACTCCTCAAACATTCACTACATGGGTGCCTGGCAGTAGTAGGGCCCCACACACATACACACAATCACTACACGGGAGTCTGGCATTAGTAGGACTCCTCAAGCCTTCACTACTTGGGTGTCTGGCAGTAGTAGGGCCCCACATACAAACATTACACAGGTGCCTGGCATTAGTAGGGCTCCTAAAACATTCACTATACGGGTGTCTGGCAGTGTAGTAGGGCCCCACATACAAACATTACACAGGTGCTTAGCATTAGTAGGGCTCCTAAAACATTCACTATATGGGTGTCTGGCAGTAGTAGGACCCCATATACACATTCAATCATTACACGGGTGTCTGGCAGTAGTAGGGCCCCACATACAATCATTACACGGGTGCCTGGCATTAGTAGGGCTCCTCAAACTCACACCGTCGGAACTAAAAGTAGCGAAGCATTAACGGGTTATACAAGTATTACAAATTAGTAGTTTAGCCATTTGATAGTAGGGCCCCATTCCGTACCGTTATCATTTATATTCTCCTCCGATTTCCTCACCCATACCATTCTCTTTCCGAATTAGACTTTCTGTAGATTTATTATAAAGTTCAAGAATTTCTTGCCTAGTTGGAAATACTGTGATAATAAATTATCGATCTTGATTACTAAATCTTTGAATCTGTTGGTGGACTGGGAGTCATTCTCCACTGTTTAAAGGCTTAGCCGTTAGGCATTTCTACTGTGGCCCCTCTACCACATAAACCCATAGAGGGTGGCGCCCGAGACACTTCTTTTTTAGGTAATTAAAATAACTCAAAATCCTCATACTAATCCTTCAAAGAAAGAACCCCCTTTTTCCTTTTTGCAATGTATAAGGCAAAGTATATTACTCCAATGTCCTGTTTAATAAATGTGAGTTGCCTCTGCCCCAACAGTTAACTAGGAGGCAGCTGTATTTTTTCCCTATATTTTTTTAAGACTTGGGACAGAGTCACTTCTAAATAATTATAATTATAGAACATAAAGGTGATATTTTAGCTTTAAGCTTTTTCAATTATTAGAGACCCTATTGTAAAACTAGAGCAATTTTTATGTCTGATGATTGGTAACATTTGTGCAGTTTGGTATGGTTTATTGGAAAAGTGATGCAGTGAGTTTTGCACAGTGCAACATTTTCAGCATGAACTCTAGTAGCTATTTTTTTTTAGTTTGATCTTAGTGCAATCTCATGTTTTAATGAGAATGTACTGGGGCTATTATTTGAAGAGACTGGAAGTGCACTGTTGTTGTCTCAGTGCAACACTCATTTTTCTAATCAAAATTGCTATTAAAAATTATGTCATAATTGCATATAGCTAATGAAATATGAAAGTAATCCTATTATACATGACTTCAAATACTATCAAATTTGCAAAAAAAACCGTTTGTTTTAATTAAAAATAACAAAGATCAAATATGTTTAGGTACATAAGTAGGAAACCTCTTTTTTGTGTCCCAACTTCAAGTACAGGGGCAAATTTTATTAAAAAACAAAAAAATTTCCTACTCTTTAAAATTGTTCCCACATGTATGGGGTGTTCAATATAAAACTTCATTTAGCAAGCTTTGAAATGTTTACAGAAAATGATGACGTACCTAATCAAAATAGGTGAACCATTTGCAACCTCGGTTATGATTAGCTGTTCTGTTATTTATGGTAATCCTGTGAATCCTGAAAACCAGTTATATATGGAATGGTGCTTCTGAAAATGGTACGTCAAGAGTGTCTCTGAAGCTACCAAACATCAGTCTTCGGTTTTCTCAGTTAATCTGTCAACATTGTGTGTTTTTTTAACTGTTTATGAAATTTGGATTGTTTTTCATGGTTTATTAGATATCAGGTCTCAAATATAAAAATAGTAAACCCAAGAGTAAACCATTTGTTGCTGAAAAGAGAACCCTGTATCCTGTTTTCTTTCTTTTTCTTTAAGATTGTATGACAGCTAGTCACTGATGGTAGTGGTGATAATTAATTTTGTTCCGAAAATAACCAGGTTTTCAGGAACCTTCGTATGTCAAATGTCAAATCAGTTATTTACCAGGTGGTTAACCAGGTCTGGAAACAGTACAAACATGCCCAAAGTAAAAGGACTTCTGTTAGAGGTCTAATTTCTGTTTCTCCTTTGTTAAATTTTTAAAAAGCCACACTTCAATGTCAAGTTCGAAAATATTACATCGTTTCTTCCTCAATTTACATTATTACTTTATTACCTATGTTACTACAGCAGTAGTGAGCAGTCATCATATGGCCCAACAGCTATGCAATGCCTATTTTTCTGTTCATTCATCCAATGTTCCATTATGCACAATATGTCCATGGGACTTTCTGCAAGGAAGGACTTGATATAATTTTGTTTTTCCCCAGCAGTTTGACGCTGAATGTGCAGAGTTTTCAAAGTGGAGCTCCTGACTGATGAAGATTTCAATCCCCCTAAAGAGTTTTGGGTCTCGCTACCCTGTTTGAGCCTGTACCCTTGTACAGCTCTGGAGGTGCAGAATATGGTTAAACCATATCTCACCATGGGCTATAAGTGACTCGCGTGTGTTGTTGACTTGTCTAATACTTAAATTTTCTTTCGTTTAACTTTACTTTACTTTAAGTTTACCCTTGAGATGTAAAAGTGATTCTTAATAAACACCTATAAACGAATCTAGAAACATATCTTTATTTGTTATTACTTAAACTTTTAAAAAATGGACCGACTACTTGTAATCTGGATAGACAAATTATTTCAAATCATTTTATCTTTTCTTGATGAATCCATCATAACAAAAAGTCACGATTTTTTGACACAACTTTTTGTTAACTAAGGGCATAGACAGAATTAAAAACTTAAGTAATAAGTTTTATGCATTTTTCCTCATTCAGTTGGTCAAGAGCAATATTTTGGCCAATCAGTTTAAGAAAACCCTTGAAACATAAAACCTATTGCTTAAGTTTTTAATTGTGTCTGTGTCCTTTATGTTACTTAAGAATAATGCTTTATGGGCCATTTGCACCAAGCAATTTTTAAGTGCATCTAGTTAAGGCTTCCTTTATTGGCCCACTTAAGGCCCTACCATGGTTACTCATGCTTATAACTATGGTTTAGGGGTCCTTAACTTTAGGTTAACTTAAAAATTTGCTTGGTATAAACATAGTTAAGGGCCATTTGGACACCTTTTCTTAAAAAATTTAGTACGTGACAGATCGAGTGACATCAATGCATTATATATGGGAAATTTGAAGTTCCACCTTAGATCAACACTTTGGGGAAGGTGTGCAAATGGCCCTAAATGGAACATTTTACTGTGAAGTTTAAGCATTTTGATAATAAAAATCATTCCTCAAAATTTGAATTTGACGCACTCAATAGGTTTTTCGATATGTCCGCAGCATCTTGGGGGAAAGCAAAGCCCTCCCCAATATTCTCCAATAAATGGCTGAACTTTCATTACAGAAAATTGATAAACATTTCTTGACTTTGCCTGTTACAGTAGATAATTTTGAATTAAAAGTCAAACAACATCTACTCATTTAATTTTTTGCAATATGGAAACACATTGTGTAACTATCTAGTCAAGTGTTAGGGACGTAAAACTATTAGTATCACAAAATCACAATATTTCATATTTATTTCTTCTTAATGTGTATGTTTCTTTTTTTTAGAAAAGCCCAAAAAGAAAACACTTTGTTCTTGATAATTCAGTCGGACACAGAGAATAATTTTAGGTGTTATTTTTAGATGTTTATGCGTTTATTTGCTGATAATACAATTTAAATAGATCTTTTTTCCCTTTTAAGTTATATAAAAACGTAAGTTGTATATAATAAGGCCTCAATGGTGGTGTATTTTAATGTTTTAATAAAGGGTTGTCGTACATAACAGTTTATTCTTTTAATAGAGCAGGTAAGTAAGTGGTTTTTGAAATTAAGGCCATTTCAAATTGATATTCATCTAGCTGGCTGGAAAGTTATGTAATATTCACACAGTCTACTAGATGAATATTTATTTGATATAGTAGACATTACCTGTGGATAAAAAAAAACTTATATATGGGCAATTGTTACGATTCAGGTGGGTAAATAATTAAGTTCATCGCTAATGGAAATGCAATGCGAATGCGCTGTGTCACTTGTCAGCAGTGGCAGCTTTGGTTTGGGAGCAAAATTTGGCCTGTCATAATCGTCACTTCAGTTGATTGACTTTGACACTTACATCTAAATATAATTCTCTTATCTATGGTTGTTTATGTAATGTATGTTTATTCCTTGTCTTTGTTACAATGAATTGGCTCGTAGAAAAAATATTGTTCCTAACTCGTGCGCAAAGTATCTTTCCCGCACTCGTCTGCTGCCCGAACTCCGCTTCGCGTCGTTTCCGCACTGGTTAGGAAAATAACTATTTTCTACAAACGTCAAATAATGACGCATTTTACGCTTTCATTAGACAAACGAAAACCTAACCTTTTTTGAGGATCAGAATGTGAGTTCACTTTTACGCGCGTTGCCCAGGACAGCAAGCGAAAAAGATTTTATCGCTTGCTGTCAATAGCAACTACCACCACTCAACCAAATATTTAAAACGTCATTGTCACTTTGATTTAACTTTTCAGATTGTGTCTTCATTCAAATTTCAGATTATTTGGAATTTATTGTTTGTAGAAAAAACGTTGTATGCATTACGAGCACAAAGTAACTTTTTGCTCTCGAGTGATTGCCGCTCTCCGTTTCGCGTCGAGCGGCAAACTTCACTCTCCGAGCAAAAAAGTTGTACTTTTTGCTCTTAATACATAAATAACTATTTTCACTTGCTGTCCTGGGCAACGCGCGGAAAAGTAAACTCACATTCTGATCCTCAAAAAAAGGTTAGGTTTTCGTTTGTCTAATGAAAGCTTAAAATGCGTCAATATTTGACGTTTCTAGAAAAATATATCACAAAACATCCCCGTATAGAAAGGAAAGATCAAATGGAAGGCTCGGTTAACTATTTTAAGTTTGCCTTCCTATTGTGTGAGAGCGCCACTAGTACTCCATTTTCAAAGGTTACAGTTTTCTTCAAAAAATACCAAAAAAACTGGGTTAAGTTGAAGGTGACAATGACGGGACGCTTAAAATTCACGTCTTTCTCAACTTGGCAGTACTCAAATTTTGGCACAAATTTCGTTTAATTTCAATGATTTCGACTTGTTACTTATTGAGTGTATCATTTAGTTCAAAAGAGTTAATTATTGCAAATATGTTGTTACTTGAAGATGGTAGAAATCTTACTCCAGCCGCTTTTCCTGTTGTATATACCCCAAGGTAAGATTTATCAAATATATAAGGAATACCTATGTAACATACTTTATGGGATTTTCTCGTTTTGAACGTGTTTTGACATACAGTATCTCATAAAAAATTGAAAATAAGGTGATTTTTGCGAAAGTTTGCATATCGAGCCCGTCATCATTCTAGTATACCGGGTGTTGCATCGTCGTGCGGGACATAGGAAATCCCATGTAAATTTTAAAAGGTTTTATTATTGGCTTCCCTAATTATTTTAGAGAGAAAATCTATTTAGATTTCTTGAAGAACATTAAAAACCACAACTAAATTGACAACTTCAGACTTTTTGATTCACCCGTTCAGGGCCGTTTATCTCTTATGAGAGCCAGGAGTACAATAGCTTTGTTAGTTCATGACTCCAGTCGCGAGATGACGGCTCAAACGCCTTCCGTCACGGCGCTCTACAAATTGGCACTTATTTCAAATTTGAAGCGTCCTTGTCAGATTTGACAAATTTTGAAATAATTCATATTTGTGGTTTATTGCTTGCTTCCTCTTAATCAAAATGTTTCCTGTTGTGTACCAAACTACAAAAACAGTAAAAAAACAACATGCAATATTCAGTTGCATAAATTTCCAAGAGGAGAAGGGGTAAGTAAATCTGAAAATACATTGTAGTACCTAATGGGGTAGGTAATATATATAATATTGAGCAAGGATTTAGGTTTCCGTTTTTCAAAATATTCGCAGAAGTCGCATATTATACCAACAATAAGCTTTTTGATCGGTTGATTGCTTTAACATTTGGTATAGCAAAGTATTTTATATTGGACATTTTAAGGTCGACCTTACGGTCCACCTTATCTTTACTTTAAGGCAAAGATACGCAAATTATTCTAAATCGTTAAGAAGTCAGCCAATCAACCAATTTAAAGATCTAACTATAGGTAGGTGCCTAGTGCCGACCGGCATATATCGATATGCGCTCTGTGCATATCGATATAAGTTTTAGTGTTAGTACTTACATGATTTTTAACACTCTGATGCCACAATTTTAATGGTACGGATTTTGTTTATTACCAACATTTAATTTTTATCGTTTCTTAACAATTTAGGTAATACCGTGCAACGCTCCATAGAAAATCCATTCCACCCGAGCCGACCATTGATTCCCCCTTGCAATTACCCTTCAACCCATCATCCACTACATCAACCCCGAAAATGATCCCATCCCCATCGAAAAAAACAAAATATAATATCCCTTCAAAAATATGCAGTGAGTAAAATTTTCAAGGGTTTATCAATTATAAATATTATGGCCAGATAATTTTATTGTTAGTACCTAATTACACGATTTTTAGCTCTGAGTTACCACAATTTTAAGGGTTTTAAGGGTAAATAATACTTTTTAGATTGTCTAAATAAATAGCCATAGTAGATGATTCAGTAAGGTGACACCATTTGGTTTTTAATTATAAGACATCATTTTAGATAGTAATCCAGTTATTAGTTTATTCATAATTGGCTTTTTTTAGACCTAAAACGTCGCATGAATCTCCTTTGGTACACAAGAACCAAAAGCATTAAGCATCTGTGCCCAAAAGCAAGGACCTATTATAAGGTAGCTGCGGATCTTCGGGCATCCACCAGGAAACTTCTTGTAAGCAGAGACCAAACGAGAAAAAAGTTTTAAAAGTTTGGAATAGATTATTGGTAATTCTCATTTGATAAATCTGTTATTTCACTCAAGAACTCTAGATGTCGTTCACTGCCTAATATTCCTCAACCCTAATAATATATGCCTATAATTATATTCGAAAAGCTATAGATTCCAAAGTAATATTGATTCGACCCTGTATAGTTCGAAAGTTTTGTTTATTCTAAGCTTATGTCTAATCTTTGTTTGTTCATAATAATCATGTACTTTAAAAGAGCGAAAAAATATATTTATTTAGTTTGGTTTGTCATGAGTGCTACTTTTTTTATTACTTTAATGAGCAACAAGCACTATAAATTATCATGTGTTATTTATACCTCCTGGTAATTTTTAGTACTTGTAGCTTAATAAGGTTTTGAAACCAAATTTAATGTGTATGCCGGATTTAAAAATGCCGCCAATTAATAGTTCATGACTCCAGTCGTTGAGAGTCGCTAGTGCGCTTCCATGTGAACCAGTATCATTCCTGTTGCCTATCTACAACACTCTCTTATCTATGCACCCGTTTACGAGTTATTTCCAATAACTTTTTAAGTATTTTGCCCTTTTTATCGCCCTGTATCTACGGACACCAGTAAGACTTAGCTATCAAACACTAAAAATTCATGAATGACAGCTTTATTTGACAGCTAACTCTTACCTTGACTGGTGTCGGTGAATACGGGGCGATAAAAAAGACAAAATATTAAAAATGTTACTGACTAATAATTCGTAAACGGGTTGACCAAAAATGGTTAAAGTTATCCTATTGGTTGCGAATTTTAGCGCTGTTTAAAAGAACTAAACACAATTTTTCACCAAAATAATTAGGGAAGCCAATAATTGACCCTATCGAAATTTATATGGGATTTCCTATATACCGCAACACCCGGTATATACTATCTAATATTCTCTTATTAATATCCAAAAAAAGAAACGATAGATTTGAGCCCGATTGCCATGTTGAACATGATATGGAAAGCATAAAATATTGGTAAAAAGTTAATTTTATTAAAAAAATATTAGAAATTGATATTTTATACCATCTATTATACAATTGCACATGGATGATAGAAAGTATTATTTCCTAATGTTCATCAGTTCACATGTTATTTCTGCAAAAAAAATACATATTTACATCAACAACATTTGCAGAGATCATCAACGAAATTAGAACTCTGAAGAACATTGATATGGTACATTTGAACAACATGGATTTATGCATCATCAAACAAAGAGATTCTAGAAAATGATGGAAATGCATCCGAAGAACCCAAAGCACACAGTCAACTTAACTCGCCTTCTTTCTCTGGCAATGCAATCCATCAAAGAAGATTTATTCCAGATACTCAAACATTAACAGATATAATACTCCATAAATGTTGTTATTATGTATTATGACACAATATTCAAACATCAGAAATTTTAAGTTTCGACCAGATAAGTTTATAATGTGTTAGAAACTTTGTAGCTTTTGTAAAAAATAGAATACCACTTAATTTTGTTATTTTCAAGTATGTTTTAGAAAATAAAATTTAATTACCACCTACCAAAATACTAATATCGACTTTATTTGTAACACTACTTATTTGTATCGCAATTTAAGTTAACTGGATTCAAGTTATAGTACAATTTATTTGCTTAATCTAGTAGTGACTCGAACTCACAGCAGATAAAAGAATATCTGTGTTACTTATCTCAATCCTGCTTACTTCAATCGCTATATATGTATAAGTACTAAATAGTCCGTAAACTATTAACCCTATTAATAGTAGGTAGGCTGTTAAATATAAATTGCTTAAGATTATTCAGATCAAAAGTTCTCTATAAATACTATACCATCATCTATTAGATAGACCAGTAGGTTGTTTCAGGAAGAAGATATGTGCTTCAATATCTAATTCTATATTTTTTTAAGCAAAAATGTTCCTATAGACTTATATAGGAACATTATATAAAGGGAATATATTTAGAGTATATCCTACATAAAGCCTCTGTCGGTATAAAGGAACATTTTCGCTTAGAATGAAATGTAGAATAACATATTGAATTGAATCACACGCATCTTCTTCTGAATCGCCCTGTATGATGGTACCTTCCAAAAGCGGAATTAAAAATGGTGCATGCGCCAGGATTCCTAAGACTGTGCCTTGCTATTAACGGATGGCGCTGAAAGATATCGCCAAGGTGTAACATTTCACTTTCCGTTCTATATGGGGATGTTTTGTGAAATATATTTTGATAATTACTTCACACGCAAAGCTCTACGGAACTATCTTGCCGATCTAAATATCTGTGCAATGGGAATAGTCCGAGATAACAGATTAGAACGCTGTCCATTTCCTGATAAAAAAGAATGGAATAAGAAACCAAGAGGGGCTTATACATTTATGGCTGGTGAATCTGTGCTAATGGTAAAATGGAAGGACAACAAGATTAAGTGAAACATCTTGGACTTCCATTGTCTATATTGAGTTTTTCACACGACGTTTCGAGCAGACTCATACGCCCAATAAGAATGGGGGGCGTGGTTAGCTGTGTTAGTACATAAGCAAGTAGACTCGAGGTTAATGCTCAGTTTCACTTGGAAACGAGCAGAGATTCCACTGCTCGAAACGTCGTGTGAAAAACTCAATAAAGACAATGGAAGTCCAAGATGTTTCACTTAATAGTACATCATTGTCCACCACCTTTAAACAGACAACAAGGTTGTTACAGCAGCATAAAATTTTTCCCAAAATGGCATACTCAAGACTTCATGATGGTGCAGAGAGACTAAAACAACTCGACCAACCAGAAATGATATCGAAGTATAATGCCGGAATGGGAGGAGTTGATGAAATGGACAATTTAGTTGTTGTTTATAGAACGAAGATTAGACAACGCAAATGGTACTGGCCAATTTTTGCCTACTTGCTTGATGTTTACGTTTCGAATGCTTGGCTACTCATCAAGAAAATTTTGCCCAAAGATCGAAATTGTTCCGACTTTCTCACTTTCAGAAGGTACGATGCTAGGTCTCTACTACAAACTTATGGAACACCTCCATCAAGGGGCAGAATATCAACTGCAACAAGCGACGCAAAATTCGACAATATCGGCCATATCGTGTTATACAGTAGACTCATAGGAGGTGTAAGCAATGCACCAAAAAAGCCAACTTTATTTGTGGGAAGTGCAACGTTGGTCTACATCCCAAAAACTGTTTCAAAGCTTATCACACAAAGTAGTTATAATATCTTTATATTTTTATGTACAGGGTGTCACAAATTCGATGGTTTTACGGGGTATCTCAGTTATTATTGAAAAATGCCGTTTGTGCAGAGCCAGAATGCAGAGTTTTCTAAAACCCCCTGTATCGACAAAACAAAGATGGCAGCGAATTTCCGCCACTGTCAACTTTCGTTTCATAAAAATCGAGTACAGTATTGTGAAAACGGCATTTCTCTAACTTCAATAATAACCGAGATCCCCGTAAAACCATGGAATTTGAGACTGTACTATACATACAGTACATACATAACATGTACGTACATATTTAAATAAACGTTTTTTTTTTTGGTCATTAGAATTTCCGAATATTATCTGCCCACAATGCATTGAGTCCATTTTAATGGACAGGCCATTCTAAAAAACTCTATTTTTTTGTAAAATATTTTTTTGGGTTTTCATGCATAGATCAATGTAAAAAACCCTTTTTAATCTAATTTAAAAAAAAAACACTGCATGCACTAATGGGTTAACTTGCCATGTAATTACTCATTTTAAGCTGCTTATAGCAAACTAAGCCGACTGAGCTATCAGCAATTATCTATCTCTAAGGCGATTCAATAATTGATAACGAAACCATCATGAATTTCTATAAATCTTGGCCAAACGTGGGATTTGCATCTTCTGACACGCCAATTTCTATACTTCGGTTTTACCACCTTTTTGCTGAAAAAACTTCAATTTTGACGGTGATTCGGTCATGTTAAAACTAAGTTATCAAACGTTATCTATTCTTAACCCGGTCTGAAATATTCATCAATTTTGATAATTTTTGGAAAAAGTTGATATTTGTGAAATTCTACCCGGAACTATGCATGTAAAATGGACATAATTGTCAATTTATTAATCTTATCGATTAAAATTTGCATTTTATGACAAGTAAATTTCTATAGTCCTTTTTCCTGTTTCCTTATCGAAAACAATTTTTAATTTTGAAGATAAGAACTCATTTTCAGCTGCCTTGAACCAATTAAGTCGATTAAGTTATCAGTAGTATATCTATCTCTATATCGATCTGATATATTCGTCAATTTCGATAATTTTCTGCAAAAACAACCATGTTTGCATTTCTTCCCGGAAAATATGCTAGTTAAATCCATAGATTTTTGACTTTATTACGCCGTTCGGTTTTTCCTATCCTCTTGAAGAAAAAACTTTTTTCTACGACCATGTAAAAATAAATATCTTTTGCTAACCTTATAAAACACCATAAAATGACACACACAGAAATAAAGTGACACACACAGAAAGTCGAGACAGAAGGTCATTGACAGTCGAGGTGTCATGTTAACAATGACGCGCCTTAATTTTTGAGAGAAATACTCTATAGGGATTGTTTTTAAAGTTAATGAAGACTTAATGTTCGCATGGTCGAAGAAAAAGTATAGTGTTTACTCGTCAAAAAAGCATTTTCTATGGTTCGAGAACATTACCAAACTCGGCTTCGCCTCGGTTGGTAAGCTGTTCTCTTGCGAGAGAAAATGCTATTTTCGTCACTGTTAAACAATATACTATTTTAGCTGCCTTGAACTAACTCATTCAACTAATTAGTGAACGAATTTTTTTAGCTTTTTCGCAGGAAACTCTAGTTTAAAATATTTTTACTATTTTGAAATTGAAAACTGAATCTGCTTTCAATATTTCAAAAAATATTGCAGCGTTTAAGAAGGAAACAAACAGAAACAACTACTCCGAGGGCTAATACCCTTACCGGCATTGAATTACACTGTTTGTTTCAAAGCTTATTTCATAAAGCAAAAAAAAAATATTAAAATGAATTAATAAAGTAATAAAAAATCTATGCTAAAAAGCCAAAAAATATTAAGCTTTTTGCAAAGAATATAGAACTAGAGTTTAATTAAGATATGCGAAAAATGCACATGTATAATTAAAATTTGGAAATTTGAAAACTTGTCTGCTTTCGGCATTTCCAAAACTTTGTAGTTATACATAAAGAAGGAAACAAATAGAAACAACTACTTCGAGGGCTAATACCCCTACCTTAATTAAATATCTTAATCAAACTCTGGTTCTATATTCTTTGCAAAAAGCTTAATATGTTTTGGCTTTTTAGCATAGAATTTTTATTACTTTATTAATTCATTTTAACATTTTTTTGCTTTATAAAATAAGCTTTGAAACAAACAGTGTAATTCAATGCCGGTAGGGGTATTAGCCCTCGGAGTAGTTGCTTCTGTTTGTTTTCTTCTTAAACGCTGCAATATTTTTGGAAATATTGAAAGCAGATAAGTTTTCAATTTCCAAATAGTAAATATTGCCTTTTTGCATATTTTAAACTAGAGTTTCCTGCGAAAAAGCTAAAAAATTTCGTTCACTAACATATTTCGCAGACAATAACTTTCTTTTAACTTTCATAGTTCAACTAAGTTATCAAAAGTTATTTATTCATAGCCCCATCTGAAATTTTCATCAATTTCGATACCTAAGTCAACTAAGTTATCAGTAGTTATCTAGCTCTAACTCAAATTAAAATATTCATTAATTTCGATAATGTTCCGTAAAAATTGCCATCTTTACATTTCTTCCCGGAAAATAGCTAGTAAAATCGATAGATTCTTGAATTTATTACACCGTTCGTTTTTTCTATCTTCTTGTAAAAAAAACTTTTTCAATTTTGAAGATAAACCTACCATGTAACAAATCTTTTTCAGCTGGCTTGAACTAATTAAGTCAAGGAAGTTATCAAAAGTTATTTATTCTTAGATTGGAGTTTGCAGTTTATGACATGAAAATTTCTTGAAATATTCATCGTTCGATAATTTTCCGCAAAAATTCCCATCTTTGCATTTCTTCCCGGAAAATATGGTAGTAAAATCGATAAATTCTTGAACTTATTATGCCCTTCAGTTTTTATATCTTTTTGTAGAAAAAACGTTTTCTGTTTTCAAGATAAACCTGCCATCTAAAAACTCATTTTCAGCTGCGTTGAACCAACTAAGTCAACTAAGTTATCAAAATTTATTAATTCCTAACCCGATCTAAAATATTCATCAATTTCGATAACTAAGTCGATTAAGTTATCAATAGTTATCTAGCTCTAACCCGATTTGAAATAGTCATCAATTTCGACAATTTTCGGCAAAAAGTGCCATCTTTGCATTTATTCTCGGTAAATATGCTAGTAAAATCGATAGATTCTCGAATTTATTACGTCGCTCGGTTTTTCCTATCTTCTTGTAGATTTTTTTTTTCAATTTTGAAGATGATCCATTGTATGTAACAACTCATTTTCAGCTGCCTTGAACCAACTAAGTCAACTAAGTTATCAAATAGAAAATTCTTAACCCGATCTGAAATATTCATCAATTTCGATAACTAAATCGACTAAGTTATCAGTAGTTATCTGCTCTAACCCGATTTGAAATATTCATCATTTCGATAATTTTCCAAAAAAATTGCCATCTTTGCATTTCTTCCCGGAAAATACCTAGTAAAATCGATAGATTCTTGAATTTAATACACCGTTCGTTTTTTCTATCTTCTTGTAGAAAAAACTTTTTCAATTTTGGCGATAAATCTGCCATGTAACAAATCTTTTTCAGCTGCCTTGAACTAATAAAGCCAAGGAAGTTATCAAAAGTTATTTATTCCTAACCCGGTCTGAAATATCCAGCAATTTCGATAAGTTTCCGCAAAAATTCCCATCTTTGAATTTATTCTCGGAAAGTATGCTAGTAAAATCTATAGATTCTTGAATTTATTACGCCGTTCGGTTTTTCCTATCTTCTTGTAGAAAAAACGCTTTCAATTTTGAAGATAAACCTTGCCATATAACAAGCATTTTCAGCTGCCTTGAACCAACTAAGTTAACTATCAGCATTGAAATCATGGAATCATCATTGAAACATTCATCAAATTCGATAAGTTTCCGCAAAAATTACCATCTTTGCATTTCTTCCCGAAAAATATGGTAGTAAAATCGATGAATTCTTGAATTTATTATGCCTTTCGGTTTTCCTATCTTCTTGTAGGAAAAACGTTTTCAATTTTGAAGATAAACCTGCCATATAAAAACTCATTTTCAGCTGTGTTGAACCAACTAAGTCAACTAATGACCGAAATTTTTAACATTTTTCGCAGGACATTCTAGTTTAAAATATGCAAAAAGGCAATATTTACTAATTTGGAAAGTGAAAACTTATCTGCTTTCAACATTTCCAAAAATTTTACAGCTGTTAAGAAGGAAACCAACAGAAACAACTACTCCGAGAGCTAATACCCCTACCGGCATTGAATTACACTGTTGGTTTCAAAGCTCATTTTATAAAGCAAAAAAATTTTAAATTAATTAATAAAGCAATAAAAAATCAATGCTTAAAATTAATAATTAATGCAATTAAAAAAATAATTTTTACCTGGATAACTGTTAAGAAATGGGTTTGCTATCATAAAAATAATAGGAAATAATTTTTGTTGTTTTATCTTTATTGTTCATCATAAAATGCCATTTAACTCAAACATGCGTACATTAGAGGTTTTCACTAAAAGTACGTTTTCTGTATAGAAAGTATTGGCCTTTCACAATCTGCTTCCAAATTGCAATTTTTTCCAATGGCGTAGACTTTAGAGACAAAACAGTTCCAGGCTACTCCAAAATCTACGCCACTGCCACATGAAAAACGACGCTCTATCACCCATAAAATAAGTCCAAGTAATGGCAAAACATGTACAGAAATTCAGTTGTCTATCTCAATTATTTTCTGAAATATAACCAAATGAGTGGTAAAAAAAGGCTGCTTTGAGACCCTGTATCTCAAAAACGGTGCGTTGGCGGATATAGGTTTATAAGCAAAATCTGGATTACTCGGCGTCCTCTATAATCCCCTAAAATTTGTCAGCACCTTTCTGAAACACTCTGTATATCTTTGCTTGTATAAAAAGACATGCGCCGCGCGTTTGTGCAGCATCAGCGTCCTCACAGTAATAAAGCCACCGATTGTAGGTAAATTGTTAACGAGAAGCAACATTATAAATTAAGCTGTTAACCATTAACGGATTCAGTTCTGCCCAAAAGTTTTATCAGTAATTATCAAAGATATCAAGATGCCTATGTTATTATCGTTGCCTATATTATCTGTTTTTCGTACCTGATTGAGTAACTCACCTTTAAAATGTTTTATTTGATGTCTTTTTTGGGGTACTTATAAATTTGTTGGATAATTTAGTTTTAGTTTTTTTGTCTTGATAACTAATTAGTATAGAAGCTATTTGCTTGGGGCTTTTAGGTTGAATTCCTAGAAAGCCGAGTCTCATTCAGTAGTTCTCTCAAGTGAATAAATGTGATGAATCTTTACATTTGCAATTAGTAAAACTTCATTTAAATAAGATTGTTACTATTTTCAGAGTTTGCTTTACCATGTGAAAAACTTACTTTCTATACACATTTTAAACTTATTCTGTTTACTATTTATAATAAAAAGCTACAGCGAGAAAAGAGGAGATAATTGTCAAATTTTAGAATTAAAAAGAACAATTTTTTTAGGGTAGGTAACTTATTCTTTGCAAGCGGAAAAATTTCAAATAACAAAAATCTAGAATGATCAATTTGACATTTTCTATTTAATGTTACCATTTCTCATGATAAAATGAATAAAAATCAAAATCACCCTAATGAGTTGAACGAAATTCCAATGAAGCCCTTTCTCAAGTTACCAGAAACCATCGGATCTAAACTTTGTGGTCATTATGCCACAATATTCCCACCATACATAAAATCGAATTAATGAAAACATAAACCTCGCGTTATTTTTAATTAAACCGTAAATAAACCTCACGAAATCCGAATCGATAATTTTAATCAACGAACGGTCCGGAAGAGATGCTAAAAAGTGTTGCGGTAAGCCGCATGCAACACGAGCTTTAGCGAAAAGTTGGCGAACTCGTTCGTAACAATTCCCGGTGCCGAAAGAAACGGGACTTATTGCCGGATAATTGCCCTATTAATTTTCCGTTTAAACATCCCCATTTGTCTATTCTGCAAGTGCAGACGTTCGGGGGGGTTTCTTCTTCGCGCCCCGAGGCCCTGTACCGAGTTTAATTCGCTGCATTGCGAGATTTATTTCAGCAGGTAATGTTTGAGTGCAGCTTAATTCAGGTTTTTGCACAAAGTTTCTTTTTATTTTTTTTTCAATGAGCATTTAAAGTTCAAAAACAGAGAAAAAAAAGTGTATGTAGTGGCATTTAACGACACTTCGTGACATATATGGTAGAAAACTGTTTATTTCAATGTGCATACCCTTTTTAGAAGTAGCAGCTGTCGTTAGATGGTGCCACATGCACTAACTTGCAGTTGCACCAGCATTGAAGATCTCCTAGAGACACTGTGGGAGGTAAAAGATTTTCCAGAGGATTGTCCGTTTTTCTTTTGGCTGCCAATGGAATAAATTTGCAAAAAAGGGTTTGTAATTTCCTGCTCTTATTCTTTATTATTTATTTTCTGAGGTTATGCTGCATCATGATTTCATGAGTTTTAAGATTGCCATGGCCAAACTGCTTCAGGCTATACACCTAATGAGACTAATGCCACAAAATCTAGTTCAATTATCTTTAACATCTTCTTTAAATGTAAAGGTACATTCCTTTTCCAGTTGAACAAAATGTTTCTCCTACACGTCTAAGTTCTGATACATCCAATCAAAAGCTAGATGCGGGTTCTGTTTGTTGCTAAAAAAAAAACTCAATATTATTCTGCAATATATTCAATATATTTCTTGGAACGTAGTTTTAAAGGCTGTAGGATTTGAAAATTTCTTGATATGCTAATTTAATTTAACATTAATTTCATATTCCACTATTCAGAGTGGAATATGAGATGAGGGATGTGGAATTCAGAGTGGATGATGCTCGCTCCCTATTCAGAGTTGTCATTTGAAAACCCCTAACTTTTGGCTTTGACATTGATGCTGTGATATATTCGCTCTTTAATTGGCGATTAAAATTACCGATGGGGCGCTGCGAATGTAAACAAATATGGCGACTTAGGAGGTAATCGAAAAGTGACGTTTGTTAAATTTTAAGAAGTTTTTGTGGTTGAAACGACTTTTTTTCTTCTACTTTCAAGGTATACTTATTGTGTGAACACCGTTTTTAGAAAATTACTGTTTAAATTAGGTACTAATGATATATTTATAGTTCAACAGTGGTTTCTGTGAATATTTGGAAATGTTTTTTTTGTGAAACTTTTGTGGCCATAATTTCGTGTGAAGCAAAAATTGCTTGAAAAAGTAAGTTTCCATGCAAAATGTACCTTTTTTCGATTCTATTCCATAATTGTAACTTTTTTGAATTCAGTTATGGCTGAACCTGAAGCATACCTAAAACTAGCTACAGTCTTCCAGTACTTAGAAGCCACTCTGTAACCAGCAGTTGTGTTGTGGAAGGAGAAAACATCTTAAATTTCAATCACTTAATTTTTGTGTGACCATTATGGAAATCTACCAACACTGGAAGGTGAAGTGATAAAGATCGTAGCATTGTGCCTTCAGACAAGTGCTCTGCTGAATGGCAAACCCCATGAGGTTTCTGGAGCCATGATGATCCATGCATCAGGTTACAAAATTTTAAACTTTAAATGCAGCTGTAAAGTAGATGCATCTGGAAACTATTTAAGTAGGTACATAGTAAAAAACTATAGTAAAGTAGATGTGTTGTCACCAAAGTGTGTTTAAATACACTTTGGTGTACACATGTAACAACTTGTGTTCTTATTTTGTCAAGCAATGTTGAAGTTGAGAGGTAAACCATTGCTTTAAATTTTGTACACCATAATGCCACAGAGGTTTACCCCTCGGTTGAAGTACTGGCTTTCATGTTAGGCCTAAATGTTTTGCTCCAAGAGAATTAGGTAGTGCATGTCCTTATTTACCTATTACATCACTACCTAAGCTTCTTATTACCAATACAAAATTAAATATAAATCCTTTAAAAATAAAATGCCTAGTAATTTTCCGAATTTCTTTGGAAGAAAATTTGAAGTGTAAGTAAGTAACTTTGTGCAAGGTAGATTGTTTTACTTGCCAGTTTATTAACCAATAATCTTTATAAAGATGAGATACGTTAGTCTCAACTTTAGTTATGTACCTATTAGTAACAGTTTCTCACAACTCTCTCCTCATAACTAGGCCAAGGAATACATCTTTTAAGAAAGTTTGACAAATAATATACAAATTCACAAAAAATGGTCTGAGCGGTAGGCTGTGATATTTGAAAAAAAAAAGCTAAAATATTAAATCGTATGGCCATTTTCAACTTCATAAAAACCAAAATAACCCTATCTTTTACAGTAAGTTTATGTGCCTTTTTATCATATATTTCTGTTATTAAGGAGACAAAATCATTTAGTAAACTGAAAATGTTAAGGCCTGTTAAAGATAGTAATTGTTGCTCAGATTTAATTCTACAAGGAAACCTTACAACTATATCACTATTTTGGGCACTGTTACCTCTGTATCGGTTACGCGAATAAGGGTTGACTACTTTTTGTTGTAATCAAAAAATTAACTGTTTACCAAGACACTATTGCTTTATGATTTGGGATTATTCAAGGAAACACAACAACTTTGTCAAAATTTAGTTATAATGAATTACTAATATAACAAAAGTAGCAAAACATATAGCTATGCAACTTAATAATTGCAAAAGATTGACAATGTTTATATAAGCACTATAAGCAGTAAAATTTAGAAATAACCCAACAATCAATTACTAGTAACTATATAGTTCAGTAACCACAGAATCAAACTACAATGCCCTGAAAACGGAAAACTGGTGGGTCAATGGTATCAATGTCAATCAAATTATATAAATTAAATTTAGGTCAAAATACTAATAATTTTGGACAAGCAGGTATACACCGAGCGACAAAACCAAATGCATCAACCTTTAGGTCCAACTGTGTTGCATTTACTTCGCCTACCTTCAATCTTTCTCGATAGATATTCCAATGTTGATCATTGCAAATCATAATTTCTGAAGATAATCAGCTAGACCTTTACCTTGTTACTTGTAGTAGTACACTAGGGATTGCTAGTGTACTACTACAAAAGGTTGAGGTGGGTGGGACTTCAGAGTTAAAGGGGGGCCTTTATGTCACTTGGACACTTTTATCCAAAAACTTAGACTGTGGTGCTTCTTGGTGCACTGATGTCTTCATTTCCACCAAATCATTTACTACCAAATTGTTCCTTAGGTGTTAGATCACTCAATCGTAACAACTTTTCCTCCTATATTGAGAATTTAAAGTCATATGTTATTTATTACAACTATCACAAATACTGCTAAAGTCTGAGATAGAGAAATCATTGTCTGACAGACTTTGACTGGAGGAAGATTTCTTGATGGTCCCGCAAAAGCTTTTAACTTAGGTCTCAAAAACTTTGATGCTAGTTTGCCTGAAAAATTATTACCCAAAAATGTTAAACAAAAAAACGCTTAATTGAAAAATATGTCTAAATACCTCTATTGTAATCATGTTGCTTAAAGTGCAATGAACAAACTCTCAAATGTTTGCTAACTGGTTTTGTTATTGATAGGACTTTGATTCAGGATTTTCTCCTGTGCACAAACTCATCCACACCAAACTCTTCTTTGGAAATACTTCTGTTGGTGTTTTTGGGGCAATTGCAATTGAATTCGCAGCAATCCGTATTATGGATAGTCTTCTTCTGCTTTCTTCTTGTACTAACCATTCTTGCACAAAACTAATCATTAAACACCGTGATCCGTGATACATGAAGTAAAAGAAAACTATACGAAATGTAAACAATTTCGGAAAATGTAGGGAAATTAAAAAATAAATTAGACTTTGTTGATGCAACTAGGAATATTAGGATACAACTCCCGAAGCAAGGACGAAACTACGTATAAATATAAATAAACAATGAAGATGATTACTTCCTAACTAGTTTTACATTTTTGCCCCCAGGTGGCGTCTAGATTTTATTACTATAGATAGGCAACTCGAATGACACCACTCGGGATCCTGGCGCACTAGCGCCGCCCAGCGAGTGGGGCTATGAACTAATAATTGGCGGGATTTTTAAATGCCCCTTATTCGTATATTAAATGTGGATTGTAAATATTCTGAAAAGTGAAAATTACTAAAAATTTTCATAAGAGAGTCCCACATCATAATTTATAGTAATTAACACATTAAATTAAAAAAAGCTATTACAATATATATGAAATCCATCTAAAAAATTGATTTTCGACTTTTGCAAAATACATGATTATTATCAATTGATAAAAATAACATTAGAAACAAACTTACACATCGAACAAAGCTTACAAAGTAGATAATTGATAATATAAAGCGTTCCGTAAAGTTTTTAAAAAGGCTATGATTTGAATGACCCCTATATAATTTTTAAACTGTGTCAATGTTAATGGTTATGTTATAAAAACTGTAAAGGAAAGATTCCGCCAAAAACGCGACATACTAGTTATCCATAAACTGATTTGCCAAAAATGTGATTGACAAGATTTTAACCAGTAAATTAAAAGCTGGTGAAGGTAAATGCCAATAACAACTTCCCTACAAGCTGTTTTGATGGTTAATGTAGTTTCACTTTAATATCTGCCATCAGTTTGACTTTGAGTAAATCAAATTAATTTCCTCGACGTTGCTCGTATTATATTAAAAAAAGTTTTTATCACCTTATAATGTTTCTCAAAATCACTCAGTAGCTAGCACATTTAAGAAGAACGGTATTAGTTTCTCTGCCGAACTACCCCTTGGAAAGAAGACTAGTGTTCTGAGGCAGAGCGTTATACCTACCATATCGGAAGTGCAGGTAAACACTGTTCCTGGTCAAATTTTGAGGGCGGTATGAATGCATTTTATGTGAACCTTGTTTGATAGCCCCCCCTCCCTCCCTTTTTGTAGATTTCTACAGTGAAGAAATGCTAATCTTTTGTAAAAGAGCTAATATACAGTGAGTAGATAACTGCAAAGATACTTTTAAGAGAAAGATTTTATGGTTCCAGGAAGAAGAGCCATTTACGTAAGAGCTTTTAGTGGTTCAGTTTTAACAAACCTTCTCTTAATATATAATGATCTTATGTTGCACAGGGTGAGCAAAACTCAAAGCCCTAGCTCTAGTATAAGAAAATTTGTTGTCCTAAGACTTACTTCTGCCAAGTATTTGACCTGCCTGTAAAACGTAATAGCAGCTCTAGTACCTAGATTTATTATTTTCACTTACAACTATTATATAAGTTCTGACAACAACATTTTTTGTAATGGCAGCATTTTACAACATTTAAATTATGTCAATATAACCAATAAAACTGACACAGTTCAAATATTATACGGGGGGCAATCTGTCAAATTTCCATGACCTACTTTTCCGAAAAATATAATTAAAAGCTTTATATTGGCCTCTACACATTAAATTTAAGCAATAATAAGCATTGTATATTACTCCTTACTCCGAAATTACCAAAGAATGGTATATCCAGATCCATATGATATAGGAAGGATGATTGACATAAATTTCGATTTCGAAAGACGTTAGAATCAGCCTTACAAACTACTATAGGTGGTTCACTATAAAAATTCATCTAAAAGGCTACTTATACATTTTTAGCTTAAAAAGATGACATAATCAAAGTAAATGAACTTTTGTTCCTTCATCCATTTCTTTTAACGTTTCACAAGCAACTAGATTTACGTTTTTAAATAAACACACCCTATAAGCATAGCAAAATCGTAAAAAGTGGTAAGCATAAATAAAATGAATATAAAAAAGTTTTTTTTTACATAATTACAAACCTACACAGTTTTTACTAAATTTAACATTTTTATTTAAAAAAACAATTAGTTGAAATTTGTTAATAAAATCACAAAGATTTTGCCACTTTATGATACTAATTAACACCAAATTTCAACTACCTAAATGGTTTTTTAAAGCCTGTGCTTGCTACTTTTATTATACTTTATTTTACTACTACTACTACTATCGGCATTATCGGCACCTTCTATCTAAAATTAAAAATAAGAAAGTTACCTAAAATGGATGGCGTTAATAATGGGACACCCTATACTTACTTGGTTTATTGAAAACAGATGTTAACAATTCAGGGAACAGCATCATTTTTAATGAAATAGTTATTTCTGTTGCCAAAGTACTGTCCTCCCACAGATGATGATTTGTCCTCCCATAGAGTACAAATCCTATGTGAATTCTGAGCGTTCAATTGGCATATTTTCCAAGCCGGGTCTTCCGATGTTAGCTATCCAAACCTTACAGAGCTAAAATAATATTTTACATTATTTCTATAAATGATTACATTAATACAATGAAATTGGAATACAACTGTGTAGTCCAAACGTAAGTATGGGGTGTTCATTATAAAACTTCATCTAGCAGGCTATGAAATTTTGACAGAAAAGGATGACATAATCAAAATAAATAGACTTGTTTCTCAATCCTTTTCTTTTAACATTTCACAGCCAACTAGGTGAAGTTTTATAATGAACACCCCGTATTTAGGTCGCCTTCTAAATTTTCTAGTGAAGACTACAAAAATAAATATTTATTCTGATTGACTAAGGCTGCAATTCACTTAGCTGCAACTTCTAATAGCTAAAAATGCATGAAATGACACTTAATATAACAGAGGTCCTAGCCCAAATATTTTGAGTTTACTTACCCCTTCTTTTTCTTCGTCTGCCTTATCCGTTCCGGATGTTGGCTATTATCATGTTGTTGGCTGCAATGCGGAACAGCTCAATGGAAATCACGCACAACCACTTCTGTAAGTTCACGAGCCAGGAAATTCTCCTTCTACCTGGTCGTCTTCTTTCCTCCACTTTACCTTGCAGGAACAGCTGTAGTAGACAATAGTTGACAGGGTTTCTCATAACATGGCCCAAATACTCAAGTTTGCGTTGTTTTACAGTATTCATGAGGGTTAATTGGCAGTTCATTCTTTGAACGACCTCTTCGTTGATGACTCGATCAACCCAGGAAATTCTTACCCCTTCATCTCTTGGAATCCTATGCAACTGGATACCGCGTGTGTATTTTATATTGGTAGTGCAGTTTGGAACACAACAGCAATACATTTTGAGAAAATCTGATGAATAAAAGCCGGAAAAACGTACTAAAATCATCTAATAAATAAAAAATTTGTCAAATTTGACAAGAACACCGCCATGAGACCGACGCCGTGCGATTTCAAATCGGTGCGAAATCGTAGAGTGTCATGAAATGTCGCTTGACGCGCCTCTCGTGAGTGGGGCTTTAACTAAGAGCTATTGGACGATTGCTCCCATTAGAGATAAACAGCCCTGGTGGTGATTTTCGTTGTTATCAAATTTACTCCTCAAATCTAGGTATTTGCCGATTCATGCACATGCTTTCACTAAATTTTAATTATTTTATATCTAAGCAGCAATGTGGCTTTTCTGATTTCTCTTCCCTTTTTGGGAAGGAAGAACCTTTTTGGTTGCTACAAAGGAATCATTTTTTCGGATCCTTTTTCCTTCTTTGGACTTTTGGTCCAAGACGTAGGTCTTGATAGGCCTAAGGATTATTTAACTTTTTTCATTTATTTAATTTAACTTCACAATTCCTCAGAAACCAATTGCTAAGGTTAAGTTTCTAGTTCTATATAAAACCACGGGGACTTATTTCCCCTTTTTTTCTATTTTTCAGTAGAAAGTCTGATATGATAGACTTTACCTTGCCTTCATAGGCTCCATAGCATTTTTCACCATTCTGGGGTAAGTAGTAATTTCTTAAGTTTTTCCCTTCAAGTCTAAGCTTGCTTATCTTTGTCATTTACGTTTTCTCCTTTATTGGGCCGATTCCCATAGCTCCTGTTGGCTATCATACTATGGATTTCCATAGATAGTTTCAGTAGCCACTAGCCACAGAACATACTCCACCACCTTTTCCGTTCAATATCCATTAGTAAAGCAGCCATGCAGCCTTACGTTTAACACACCAGTATAAGGTACCTGGATATCTGACAAGTGTACACAAGACAATCCAGAGGACATCGACTGGGACAACTGACCCAAGTTTATATATGGTAAGAAACAACCATTTATAAAGTATTGCTAATAAGACAGTAGTGTGAACAAGAAAAAAATGATAATTTGGCCTTAAGCCTTACAACCTTTTTCAACAATAGGTAAATATTAGTTTTATATATTGTTTTCTTTACCAAACCAAATCTTCCATCTTTTTAATATAACATTTTTCTTAATTTTTAGTGTTGTATCCAAACTAAAGTAAATTTAGTGGCTCCCAAGTTAAATAATATTTGTTTGCCTAAAACCTATAGGATTCTCGACCCAGCTTCCAATAACTATAGAGCTGCCGTTCGCATTATACCAAGAGTTGGCACGGATACCTCTTCTTCACATCAAGGTGGATTTCCTAACGGATATAAAGCATATGGCTCTAAAATGTTATTATCGTTTTTCGAAGGACCACATGGAAAACACCACCACTAATTAAAAATAGAATAGATTGCACTGCTAATAATTGGTATTTATTAAAACAGAAACCACTTGACACAAGTCAACAAAATTAAAACTAAATGAAATTCTTAAAACTAAGTTATGATACCGATTATGCAACTAAATAAGTAGAAATATGTACCATTTAAACAAATGAATACTCCCTGACATTAGGCATCGTTTAAACCGATTAATATAAATACCACCAATGGGTACCGTTTGTGCAGATATAAACACTCTAACGAAGAGTACAATGCGCTGCAATCTTTAATACTCGATATTACAATTCAAAAACACAACTTGAAAAAACTTTGAAGTTTTCGAGATGCAGGAGCTAAACTGTTCTCACTTCACTACTTATTGCTCCAGTAAATCAATAAGAAGAGATTGAATACAATCTAAAGCGCTTTCCGGGCTCTGAAGTCGTGGACCAATTTAATTTCTTCCTGAAGTTTCGTCTACAGCTGCGGCAGACATTATAAAAGCGATGAGGCAATGGGCGAAGTGACCTTCCGTGCCACCCGGCGTTGACTGATTTGACTGTGATGATCGCCGTGGTATTTATTCCCCCGCCGTGGCGCTGCAGTGGAGGGACTGGGGTGGGGGTAGTGGTGGCGCGGGGTTTCGGTGCACTAACCTGAACTATGTCGTAGAACTCGCTTCAAGTCTGCATTTAAAGACGTAATTTCCTCCTTCCTGTTAAAATTGTTGTCGTGTTTTAAACAGGGCCTCTCTCGTTGGCCTCGGATAGAGACGCTGCTATTGATATAAGATATCCACCTCGTTGAAAAGGATATAGTGATCTTCGGCGGAGAGAGCGTTCTCCGCTACTGCTGACCTTTGGCTTTGTCCCAGCCTGCAACTCTTCTTATGTTTCGTAATCCTCGTGTTGACACTGCATTTTGTGGTGCCAATTTACATCGAGCTGCATGGAACTCGTTAAACTCCGGGTGCCGATAGGGGATCTCTGCGGTCTTTGGCCGATCTCAAGCTCTGTTGTATTTCACAAGTGGGTTTAAAGAAAGTTTTAACATCGTGCTATTGCAGTAGCCTGCCTATCCTGTCCGTTACTTTGTGGATGTATGGTAGACAAGTTCATCCGCGCTTTTGTTTTATCTTCTCCCGTTGTTCCTTCCTAGCGCTTTACATTCCTTGGTACATCCCTATCGAACTCGTGCTTACTGTATCCATTCCAACCAAAGGCTGTTTTCAGATGCCTCATTTCCCGTTCCAATTCAGCCGGCTCACAAATTCTCTTGGCTCTCGAAGAGAGATTCTTTGTGACTCCTCTTTTATGTCTGGGATGATGCTTTGATCAGTTATTGAGCTATTGGTTAGTGTGCGTTGGTTTTCCATAAACGGTGTGCGCAAGCTTCCCATTCGAGTTCTATGACATACTTCAAGTGCGCCGAAACTCCGCGCCACACTAAGGGGTATTTTGCTAATCTAACTGGTCCATTTAAAAAAATTGAGGTACTAGATCGTAAGAACAGGTCATTGCGGATATAAACTAGTTAGCTGATGTCACAAAACCATTTTTACTTGCGACGGACCTGTCATTCAGCTGTCACCAGGAGTTAATTTTGGTACAGATAAAGTTTTAAATCTTGTAGAGTGAAGATACATGTGTTAAAAAGTTTAACTTCTCAGTATTTCGTCTACATTAATTTTGTGTTTACTGTTGGTTCTTGTATCAATAGTGAATCTACTTATAAGCAGAAATAGAATCATCTAAATCTGGTTCTAACGCATTTTGCAAATAAATTAAGACATTACGGATATTTAGAAGATGTAGCTTGTTAGACAGTTGATATTACTTTTTATTTCTCAGTAAGTCCCGGCATTAATTTTTCTTTTAAATGCCTCGCTTCTATATTTTTAATAATCATCCACGGATTGACACGAATTTGAAAAATATCTAAATTTTAAATTTACCTTGCATTATTCAATAATGACTAGTATTGTATTTTATTATTGAGGAATCTGTAGTCAGAGTAGTAACTAGGCTATTCATGTTCAGCAAAATGAAAGAGCAAAACCTACCTGATGTCAACGCAAAATTGCAATTTCTTGAAAACTACTTGCTATGCGTTGGTGGTAGTTCCGAAGATGCAATTTAAGATATTAGACAAAATTATTCGAGATTTAAATCCAGATGGCATGCAACTTCTAACAAGGAAAATATATTTGCAAAAAAAATAGTGCTTGGCTTGGTGGCGCTTTTACAATACCTAAACCTGCTCGAACCGGCCGTCCACCAAAGCAATTTGCCGACTTAAGTGAAAGAACTAAACGGAGAAAAACTGAAGATTTATGGTTGGCTGTAGAATTCGAAGTCTTGACCTATTCTGCGCAAGTAAAACTGGCTGCTTCCGGAAAGCGTGATGCTTTAGGTGTACTAAAGGAAATGGTATCCACTCTTACTAGAGCAACCAAATATTAAAAGGCATATGCAGCCCCTCAGCATAAACAAAAAAAAATTCACTAGGAGCTGCTTTGGCCATGTTAACCATAATAACAAGTTATTTGCTATTAGGCATAACACGCTTCTAACTATGGTTGACGGAAAAGTGTGCAATGCGGCAACATCAACCATGTCAACTATGAGATGCCACATTTGTGGGCTAACTCCAAAGAATTTTAACAACTTGTCAATTGAAAAAGTTGCTAAACCTGAAACGTTTGAATTCGGCTTGTCAGTGTTACCCGCTAGAATTCGACTATTTGAGTCCCTGCTAAATTTATCATATAAACTTCCAGTGATGAAATAGCAGCTGAGAGCTCAAGAAGATAAATAAATAGTTGACTCAAGAAAAAAGAATATTCAAGAAAAGTTCAGAAAAAAACTTGGCTTGCTAATGGACATACCAAAACCTGGATTCGGTACTACGAATGATGGCAATACCAGCAGAAAGTTTTTTTCTGATCCACAGTTGGCATCCGAAATAACACGCATTGATGTGGGCTTAAAGTGTCACTTCAAAGTTATCTTATAAGCCACATCAAGAGGACATAAAATCGATACAATAAAATTTTCTCTGTATTGCCAAGAATCTGCCGAGCTTTACGTTTATTTTAGTTCACGTAGCAGCAATAGTTGAAAATGCTTTAGTTCCAATAGGTCAACTATCGGAAGAAGCTGCAGAAGCCAGAAATAAACACATTCAAACTTACCGCCATAACTATCTAAAGTGCTTTCCGGGCTTTGAAGCCGTGGTCCAAATGGAATTGCTTCCTGACGTTTCGTCTACTACTGCGGCAGACATTATCAAAGGCGGTGAGGCAGTGGGCGAAGTGATCTCCCTTGCTTCCCGACGATGACTGATTCGACTGTAGCACGCTCCGTGGTATTCGTACCGCCGCCGTCGCGTAGCAGTGGTGGGGCCGGTGTGGGGGTGGTGGCGCGGAGCTTCGATGCGCTCGACGTGTGTCGTGAACTCGCTTCCAGTCTGCATTCAGAAATGTAATTTCCTCCTTCCTGTTGAAATTGTTTTCGTGTTTAAAGATCTCAATGGCTTCCCTCGTTAGTCTCGGATAGTAGCGCTGTGATTGATGTAGGATATCCACCTCATTAAAAAGGATGTTGTGACCTTCAGAGAGAGCGCGCTCTGCTACTGCTGACTTTTGCGTTTGTCCCAGCCTGCAATTCCTTTTGTGTTCTGTGATCCTCGTGTTGACACTGCGTTTTGTGGTGCCAATGTATGCAGAGCCACAGCTGCATGGAACTCTATACACTCCGGGTGCTGATAGGGGATATCTGCGGTTTTTAGCCGATCTCAAGCTCTGTTGAATTGTACGAGTGGGCTTAAAGACAGTTTTAACCTTGTGCTTTTCCAGTAGCCTGCCGATGCTGTCCGTGACTTTGTGGATGTATGGTAGAGTAGCCCAACCGCGCTTATCTACATCATCCCCCGTTGTTTCTTCCTGTCGCTCTACATTCCTTGGGCGCACGGCTCTATCGAACTCCTGCTTGCTGTATCCATTCCAACCAAAGGCACTCTCCAGATGCTTCATGTCCCGTTCCAATTCAGCTGGCTCACAAATTCTCTCGGCTCTCACAGACAGAGTTTTTATGACTCCCCTTTTTTGTCTTGGATGATGGTTTGATCCGTTGTTGAGGTTGACCTCAACAACGGATTAAACCATCCAAGCAGGAGTTCGATAGAGCCGTGCGCCCAAGGAATGTAGAGCGACAGGAAGCAACAACGGAGGATGATGTAGTGAAGCGCGGTTGGGCTACTCTACCATACATCCACAAAGTCACGGACAGGATCGGCAGACTACTGGAAAAGCACAAGGTTAAGACTGTCTTTGAACCCACTCGTACAATTCAACAGAGGTTGAGATCGGCTAAAAACCGCAGAGATTCCCTATCAGCACTCGGAGTGTATAGAGTTCCATGCAGCTGTGGCTCTGTATACATTGGCACCACGAAACGCAGTGCCAACACGAGGATCACAGAACACGAAAGGAGTTGCAGGCGGGGACAAACGCAAAAGTCAGCAGTGGCAGAGCACGCTCTCTCTGAAGGTCACAACATCCTTTTAAATGAGGTGGGTATCCTACATCAATCACAGCGCTACTATCCGAGACTAACGAGGGAAGCCATTGAGATCTTTAAACACGAAAACAATTTCAACAGGAAGGAGGAATTTACATTTCTGAATGCAGACTGGAAGCGAGTTCTGCGACACACGTCGAGAGCGTCGAAGCCCCGCGCCACCACCCCCACCCCGGCCCCACCACTGCGACGCAACGGCGGCGGTACGAATACCACGGAGCGTGCTACAGTTGAATCAGTCATCGTCGGGAAGCAAGGGAGATCACTTCGCCCACTGCCTCATCGCCTTTGATAATGTCTGCCGCAGTAATAGACGAAACGTCAGGAAGCAATTCCATTGGACCACGGCTTCAAAGCCCGGAAAACACTTTAGATAGTATTATGACCGGTCGTGAAAGCCTTCACAGTCTGATTACCGCCAAAAATTTTCAAGTATCGCATGCGTTTTTAAAGGAGACCAAAGATTTATTAATAGCTGAAGAGCAACAAATGGAACCCGGCGTACTTTCCGAAGAAAAAGACGAAGCAAGTCCGTTGTTGAAATTTCCTTCAGATGAAGAACCGTAAAGTTGCGTTGACTTCAAATTAATAATTTAGTAAATAATACATTGTTTGAATCTTTAACACCCTGTATCATGGTAAAATCCTACAAAGATCCACTGTACGCGCCAAAATATTTTTGTCGCCCATTGCCTCATCGCTTTTGGTAATGCCTGCCGCAGCTGTAGACGAAACGTCAAGAATAAATTCCATTGGACCAGAGCTTCAAAGCTCGAAAAACAATTTGGCTTGTATTTTGACCGGCCGTGAACGCCTTCACAGTTTTATAAAAGAGTAAATGTCTGATTAAGCACTTAAAAACTCTTTCAATGCACAACTTACGTGAGGAAGTCTGCTTTTTCCCGAGCTTTGATCAGTTCAGAACAGAGAACACAGCAGTTATGCGACAATAGCAACACTCTATTGGGATGCCCGGAGAAAGAAACACGAATAACGCAATTAAACAACGATAATTAACCGCACAACACGATAAAAGAGCTTTGCATACATACCTCATATTTATAGGCAGAAACAGAAAACAACTGATTTAGAAACACGCGAGTGCAACACTATTTTCGCAATCAAAACACATTTTACAATTGCAAAACACGAGATGAGGATCTGCACACCATCGAGGATGAGCAGGAAACAGAAACATACTTAATACAGTATACCAGATTGCAATTAAGCCCAAACGAACACCAAACGATTACTTTACCGAACTTTCAGCCAACTTGCTGACCTACTTTTCTATCGATAAACTACCCGCCCGGGAGACAACGATGTTTTAGCTACGAAATATGAACTTGGACTCATATTCGTCCGGGTGAATGAATGCATTTATGCAGACATCAGCCAATCATACCGAGTGATCCATATTATTAATGGAGAAATCAGCAAAAGCTTACCGACGACCTCGTTACCTAAGGTAATAAAACTGTGGTCTGGGCTATTTTCAGATTTTATTACGACGGCTCTCTTTGAATAAGATTACATTCAGCAAGATTTATTGCCTTATTGTCTACATAGACACAGAGGTTTTATGTGGGATGTTTACTATTTCCAATCGTTTAAAAATGCGCTTATTATTTGTTGGGTTTCCCAACAAGAGTATTGATTAGTCCTCTTTCAACGCACTCAGGAATTGTGTTTGGTTTTGTCGAATGATATGTGGAAATCTCTATCTTTGATTGGATTTTTAGAAATAATTTGCTTTACTTTGTTGTTTCCATGTAACAAAGCTCCGGAGTACAACATAGTTCTAGTAGTCTGCACCCTTTCAATTAACGAAACTTATAATTTACGTAAAAATAAAACATACAAACTAATCACTACTTGCAAATGGAGCTTAGCGTTTCTTGGGCCCCACCACTTCTTAACGCTGCATAAGGAGCTTACCGTTTGTTGGGCTGCACATCACGAAAACATTTTTCATTTCATATTAAACAGAAACAAAAAACCATTACTTACGACAAAACATGATGTATGAGTTGGCTCACTTTTTCACATCCCCAAGGCAGCTTGTCTAAAATTTTAAGTCACTTTTTTTTAATCTGACTTTTACGACTTATTTGGGCTCGAAAACCGCCATTAAAAAATAGTCCTAACGACGCCTAGACACGCCAGCGACGATTAAATTTGCGTTTTCGTAGTGTTTCGTTGTCGACATAATTAATGTGAAAAGTTACGATGTGATTGCGGCCGTTTTTGTGCAGCTAATCAGGTTTATTAACTCTTTTAATCGCCGCTTTTTTACTTGATAAATAGCGATTGTTATGACTGCACAAACCGCATGCCATAGTGGCCCTCGGACAAGGTATGCGGTGTTGGAACAAATGAGGCCCCATTCGATTAAATTCCAGCCGTCTTTCTGGAATAACGCTCGACCAGCTGCGATGATGGTACATTAAAACTTTTTTTAGTAAAAGTAATAATCGCAACCTCAAGACTAAATTGAAACGAACGAGATGAGCGAGGGGTAAAAACAAAAGGGGTTTGGTTTTGATTAATCAAGCCGTTCGGTCGGCAATAAAAGAAGTTATTAAAGGAGTTAAGGAAGTATTTTAATAAAAGCAAACTGCCTCTTCGCGGAGGTCTAAAGGCGCTTGCTATTGTCTGGATATGCAGATTGGTTTTGGGGAAGGATTTATTAATTACAGGCAGATTTTTTAAGAGCCTCCCTGTTTTTGGGGTGTTAAAATTTTACGACCTTCTTAAGGTAATTAGTAGGAGGTTGCAATTAATTGGACGGGGATTAATTTATGTTTTAGGGGTTACCAAGGGAAAAAGATGCCAAGTTTAAACTTTATTGTTTGACGTCAGGTACTGGCAGTAAATCTACGAGATATAACCGATAACCTCACATTCTTTGATAAAAAAGATAGAATAATGAAGGTAGATCGTTACTTTCATTTCTCGTGAATTGTTATTGTCAAATGTATTTAACCTACACAAATAAACTTATTGTTAGTTTGTACTGACAGTTTGCTTTTTTTTTATTGATTTTTTATGTTATCTTTTGCTTTAGGTTTGTTCTCAAACTTTTAACTTCACACAAGAATTGCAGCCATTTAAAACAAAGTCGTAGTACTTTACAAAAAAAAATACATTTATGTTGAAAAAAAATCATGTCTTTATTCATGTGAAATATATCGATTAATGTTTCTTTTTTCGTACAATAAAAATTGGAAAGTCAAGCAAAATTACGTACATTTCCAGTTGGAGCAACGCAATTAGTGAGCCTCCAGCGACAGATACCCTTAACCGTTCCTGATGGGGGTCGAAATGACGAATCCACCCTTGAAATAATTCAGTTTCGGGGGCTGCTGACTACAGTTTATAACAAATGGCCTCTGCTGGGAAAACCTCTAAAGTGTCATCGACGATTTAATTAAAGAATGACCACTCAGGCTTAGTATAATATAATACAGGGTGTTCCGAAATTTGCATGAAATATTATGACACCTTTTTTCTACTCCAATATATGACGAAACATTCATAGCTTCTTTACAAATATACCGGATGTTAGACTTTAAATCTTGTATCCATTTATTTTTTCATAACTCGTCCAGTTTTGGCGACAATCACAGTCAAATTTGGATTGCTGGTAACTCATTATTCTCTATACATAGGCCGAGTTTTTTTCAATGGTTAGTGAAGAGATCTCGTAAACTAGCAGAGCTACCAAGTCGCCTAAAAGATTTGCAACAATCAAATTTAGAATAATGTTTTTAATGGATCTAACCGAGTTTATATTAGTTCTAGACAAATGATGTAAATACAAAAGTTGCAGTAGTATTTCTTTCTGAATAAGGTGAGTTTAACAGATTTGTTTTGTCAGCTGTCACTTTTGAATTGTAATATAACACAGAGAGAAAAATTTGCTATTTTGCTCTCTACTTAGTGGTGTAATTTTAAAATTCTTTTTATATGGACATAACCAACTTTCCATGACATTAAAACTTTCATTTACATCTTTGCTTTTTCCAAAAATCTCTCCAAATGCTTTCAAAGATCTGCAGGGCTCTCTAAAGATGGCCCTTCGACAATTTTTTTTTAATAAATTCTCAGTTTGCCCCCTATTTTTGTAGCGTGACAAAACTTACGTTATGTGCCAAATTTACATAAAAATGATTTTTTATTGAAACTAGAGTGGTCGATTAATATTTTTAATTATATTTCTCATATCTTCGAATTTTTGGTACATTTAGTATCATAATTCGAGTAATCTGAGTAATAAAAATTCGTTTGTAAAAAGTTGGTTTGTTCCAAGTCACTAGCTAAACTGTACTGTAAGCCGGAAATATTAATTTATATATATTTTTGTTTTTCTGTGCATAATTACAAAATCACAGTTTTTTTACTTAAGGTATAACTTAAGTGGTATAACTGGCTTAACTCTTAATACCAGTGTGATCAAAACACTTTTTGTGCGTTATTTAGCAGTAGAGTTTTCAATTTTTTATTGACAGCAATTTTCAAGTTGATGATATTAAGATTTTTTTTTAATGGGACACCCTATTGTTATTAATTCATTTGATTGGCCTTTTTTAGCTGATATGAATGATATCACAAGCTGGAAGGTGACTCAAGAAGTCATGGGATGAGGTCGAAACAAACTCATAATGACGGGCGTAAGTTACAGACGGATGACGTCGATTTGCAACGTCAAACGAAGTTACTTTGTGACGTGAGAATGACGTTATTTGTTACAAACAGTTGTTTTTCCGAATTTTGGCAACGTGAAAGAGTTAAAAAGCTTCTAGATTCCAAACTTTCTTACTATCTTCTTGACTTGGAAATAAGAAATAGTAAACTCTAATAGTAACTCAAAATTAAAAAAAAACTTGACTTTAGTAATAGAAAATTTAGTCTAAAAATAACACAAAACGTTTAAACACAACAGAATATTTACATTTTTACGCTCACATAAACACACAATTTTGGTGTGAATGTGAAACTATTTTTTTTAACTTTGGATGTAGTAACAGAAAATTTTAGTGTAAACGTAGCAAAAAATAAAAATTTTTTACTTACTGACAAAAAATTTTAACTTTAGTAATACGGAAATTTAGTCTAAAGGTAGACGACATTTTTTATGTTTGACTTGGTAAAAAAAAAAATTGTCTAACAGTAACGCAAAATATCGGCATTAGGAAAAGGAAATCTTAATTTAAACATAACAAAAAAATTTTTAATCCTGATTGCAGTAACACGAAATATTAGTCTAAGCAAATCACAAAATGAAAGCGTTTTTATTTGGTAAGAAGATTTTGATCCAAGGTTAACGTCAAATTCTTAAGTTTTGACTTTAGTAACACGAAAATTTAGTCTAAAGGATAAAACAAAATTTAAAAATTTCTACTTAGCAATGAGAAATTTTGGTCTGAAAGTAACATTAAATCTCAACATTTAGACTTCAATTATTAGTCTAAAATTAACACAACTTTTTTTTAATTTTTATTTTTGACTCTAGGAACACCAAATTGTAGCCTCAACGTAACGCAAAATATAAAAAAAATCCTTAATAATTTTTAAGTTTTGACTTTAGTAACACGAGAATTTAGTCTAAAGGGTAAACATTTAAAAGTGTTTAATTAGCAAAAAGAATATTTGGTCTAAAAGTAACTAAAATGGCAAAATTTTTGCTCTAACAATTTTTTAAATTTTGAGTGTAGTAAAATAGTAAAAAAATAGTAAAAAGAATTAAGAAAAAATTGTTTGGTAACAAGAAATTTCGAAAGTAACATCAAATGTTTAAGTTTTGACTTTGTTAATTTTAGCGTAAGTAAATGTAACACGAAATCTTGATCTGGAAGTAACACAAAATCTTAAAATTTGACTTTAAATGTTAATGCAACATTTTAACTTAAAATCTAACACAAAATTCTAGCAATAAAAGTCTAAACCTAACATAAAATTACTGAATTTTGACTTAGTAACAAGGAATTGTGGTCTAAAAGTAACAGATTGATGAATTGATTTTGGAACAATTTTTTGAAAATTTTTATTTTTGACTCTAGGAACACGAAATTGTAGCCTAAACGTAGCGCAAAATAAAAAATGTTTACTTAGTAGCAAGAAATTTTGATCAGAAAATATCATCAAATTTTTAAGTTTTGACTTTAGTGACACGAAAATTTAGTCTAAAAGTTAAAACAAAATTTAAAACTGTTTGCTTAGCAACGAGAATATTTAGTCTCAAAGTAACTAAAATGGCAAATGTTTTACTTAAAATGTTAGTTAAACGTATACTTTTTTTATTTTGACGTGGCAACAAACCATTTTGCTCTAACTGCTTTTTAAATTTTGACTAAATAACACGAAATTTTGATCTAAGAGTGAGTAACACGGAATTTTTAAATTTTGACTATAGTATCACGAAATTGTAGTTAAAACGACGTATCACAAAAATTAAAAAAAATGTCTAGTAAAAAGAAATTTTGTCCCGAAAGTAACATCAAATCTTTAAGTTTCGACTTTGGTAATTTTAGTGTAAATGTAACACGAAATCTTGGTCTGGAAGTAACTAATGTTATTCTAATAATAATAATCTATAATAATTAAATATAAACGAATGTTAGTCTAATATTTCAAGTCAAAATCTAACAAAAAATTATTTAATTTTGAATTAGTAACAACAAATTGTGGTGTAAAAGTAACAGAAAATTTACAAGTTTTGACTCTAGTAAGAGGAAATTTTACTCTAAACGTTAGACGAAAATTTGGTCTATAAGTTACAGAAATTCTCAAAAGTTTAACTTGAAATATAAGTCTAAACCTGGCATAAAATGACTGAATTTAGACTTAGTAACAAGGAATTGTGGTAACAAAATTAAAAAATTTCTACTTAGCAATGAAAAATTTTGATCTGAAAGTAACAGAAAATCTCAACATTTTGACCTCAATTATTAGTCTAAATGTAACACAATTTTTCTTATAATTTTTATTTTTGACTCTAGGACCACGAAATTGCAGCCTAAACATAACGCAAAATAAAAAAACATTAGTTAGTAACAAGAAGTTTTGATCAGAAAATATCATCAAATTTTTAAGTTTTGACTTTAGTAACATCAATCAAATCTTTAAGTTTCGACTCTGGTAATTTTAGCGTAAATAAATGTAACACGAAATCTTGATCTGGAAGTAACACAAAATCTTAAAATTTGGCTTTAAATGTTAGTGTAATATTTTAACTCAAAATCTAACACAAAATTATTTAATTTTGACTTTAATTAACAAGCAACAAAAAATTGTGGTCTAAAAGTAACAGAAAATTTAAACATTTAAACATTTTGACTCTAGTAATAGGAAATTTTAATCTAAACGTTACACGAAAATTTTGTCTGGAAGTTACAGAAATTCTCAAAAGTTTGACTTGAAATGTAAGTCAACATAAAATTACTGAATTTTGTCTTAGTAACAAGGAATTGTGGTCTAAAAGTAACACAAAATTAAAACATTTTGACATAACTAACAGGAAATTGTAGTCTAAACACGAAATTTTTTATGGTCGTTTTTTGACTTATCTAACAAAAAATTTTTGTCTAACAGTAACATAAAATTTCGACATTAGTAACAGGAAATTTTAGTTTAAACCTAACACAATTTTTTTAAAATTTGACTGTAGTAACACGAAACATTAATCTAAACAAATTACGAATGTAAAGCGTTTTTATTTAGTAACAAGAAATATTGATCCGAAGGTCAAATCAAATTCTTAAGTTTTGACTTCAGTAACACGAAAATTTAGTCTAAAGGGTAAAATAAAAAATTTATACTTAACAATGAGAAATTTTGGTCTGAAAGTAACACAAAATCTTAAAATTTTTACTTGAATTGTTAGTCTAAACGTAACAAAAAAAATTTTAATTTTGGTTTTTGACTCTACGAACACGAAATTGTAGCCTAAACGTAACGTAAAATAAAAAAAAATATTTCCTTAATAACAAGAAATTTTGATCAGAAAATATCATCAAATTTTTTTGGTTTGACTTTGGTAACACGAAAATTTAATCTAAAGGTTAAAACAAAATTTAAAACTGGTTGCTTAGCAACGAGAATATTTGGTCTAAAAGTAACCAAAAATGGCAAATATTTTATTAAAACGTTAGTTAAACGTATACTCTTTTTTTATATTGTGACGTGGCAACAAAACATTTTGTTCTAACGATGTTTTAAATTTTCACTGTAGTAACACGAAATAGTAGTCTAAACCAATCACAAAATTACAGCGTTTTTATTTAGTAACAAGAAATTCTGATCCGAAGTTAACATCAAATGTTGAAGTTTTGACTTCAGTAACACGAAAATTTAGTCTAAAGGGTAAAACAAAATTAAAAAATGTCTACTTGGCAATGAGAAATTTTAGTCTGAAAGTAACAGAAAATCTCAAAATTTTGACTTGAATTGTTAGTCTAAACGTAACTCAATTTTTTTTTAGTTTGGATTTTTCACTCTAGGAACACGAAATTGTAGGCTAAACGAGGCGCAAAATAAAATGGCTATTTATGTAACCAGTTACGAAAAGTCCGATTCAATGTAACGAATCAATGTTTGCGGGACGAGCGCAGCGAGTTCCCACAATTTGAATGAAATACACAAAAAAAGCTTTTCGTCACGTGTTTCTTACAATTTTTTTTCTAAGTTTGACTACAAATATCTACTTAGGGAGAGAGAGAGTTATTATTATTAAACTTCAATATTTACTTTTAAACCACTTTGTATCTACTTAATGGCACACCGTAGCAACGGTGTGCCACAACCAAAACCTGCAACTGGTGATGAAACGAACTTTTCATCACTAGTTACGAAAGATTTTACTTTTGTAACTAGTTACGAAAAGTAGGACGTTACGTCACTGTCATCAGTATTGAAAAGTGCCACTTTATATGTCAAAATTATTTAGTTAGTAACGAGAAATTTTGATCAGAAAGTATCATAAAATTTTTAAGTTTTGACTTTATTAACACGAAAATTTAGTCTAAAGGTTAAAACAAAATTTAAAACTGTTTGCTTAGCAACGAGAATATTTAGTCTAAAAGTAACTAAAATGGCAAATATTTTACTTAAAATGTTAGTTAAACGTATAACTCTTTTTTTTAATTTTGACGTGGCAACAAAACATTTTGCCCTAACAATTTTTTGAATTTTGACTAAATGACACGAAATTTTGGTTTAAACATATAAAAAAAAAATTGTTTGGTAGGTAACAAAAAATTTTGTTCCGAAAGTTGTATTAAGTTTCGACTTTGGTAATTTTAGCTTAAATGTAACACGAAATTTTGCTCTGGAAGTAACACAAAACGTAAAATTTGGCTCTAAATGTTAGTCTAACAATTAAAGTCAAAATCTGACACAAAATTATTGAATTTTGACTTGGCAACAATTAATTGTGGTCTAAAAGTAACAGAAAATTTACAAATTTTGACTTTAGTAATAGGAAATTTTAATCTAAACGTTACACGAAATTTTGTTCTGGAAGTTACAGAAATTCTCAAAGGTTTGACAAATGTTAGTCTAAACCTAAACCTAACATAAAATTACTGAATTTTGAATTAGTAAAAAGGAATTGTGGTCTAAAAGTAACACAAATTTAAAACATTTCAACATTACTAACAGGAAATTTTAGTATAAATGTAATACACAAAATTGTACTCTAAACGTAACACAAAATTTAAAAAAATAACTTGGAAGTCAGAAGTAGCATTACATTGATCCGAAAGTAACATCAAATTTTTAAGTTTTGACTGTGTAACGTGAAAAATTAGTCTAAAGCGTTATTACAAAAATTAAAAAATTTTGACTGAAAATGTTAGTCTAAACATAAGACGAATTTTTTTAAATTTGGCTTTGAAACAAGAAATGTTGGTCTAAAAGTAACGCAAAATCAAAACATTTGGACTTTGGTAACATAAATTTTTAGTCCAAACGTAACTCTAAACGTAACATATTAAAAGTAGAATAAAAAGTGTAAAATATTTCGGTAGTAACAAGATATTTTTATCCGAAAATAACATGACATTTTTAAGTTTTGACTTTAATAACAAGAAAATTTAATCTAAAGCGTGACACGAAGTTTTTAAACTTTGACTTAGTAGTAAGAAAATTTGGTCTAAAAATATAACATGATATTTAAACATTTTTTTTTTCAAGCGGACTAAAAGTACGTCTTTTGTTTTCTCCATACGCACACCTAAAGTGGGCTTTCAAATACTGAGACCAAAAAAGTAGCAAAAAAGTCCTAAGCAGTAAAAGTAAAGTCAAAAGTCACCGCTAGTGTCATGGTGGCGCATATATAAACGATTTTCATTCACCAAAATTATTTTAATAATAGATGACACCAAATAAACCGATCTGAGTGTATTGCCATCTTTACATTCTTGTTGAAAAAACAAAGGACAGAAATACTCTCAGAGCACTCAAGAGCATCATCTGAAACCGTTATTAGTCGAAATTGCATAGGTTCTCAAATTCTGAATTCGTCTGTTAAATGTCATGCGCGTCATCATATTTATCTGTCAATGTGACATTTATTAATTTAGTATTGAAAATAATGCTACACATTCTCAGTTTACCATAATCATTGGTTATTAATTAATACATTAAAACCATTGAACATTGAAAACCACCATTCTAACATATTCTATGTATTTTACAAATAATATACACAATTGGATAAGTACCTAGACCCGCTTAAAGAGGATGAGAGAAAATTGCAAAACTGAACCACTTTGAAATAGATTTCTTATTTCTTGCATGCTTGAAAAAAAAATAGTATATGTTACTCGGAGTAAAAGGTCTTTTTGTGCTTCGCCCAGTTGCAGGCCTCAGCTTCGCTTCGGCCGTCAATCTCTGGGCTCAGCACGAAAAGACCCACTTTTACTCCTAGTGACATAATCTACTATTACTTTTGTGACACGAAGCGGCTACACACCAATTTAAAAAATGCACAAAAGAATAATTTTATCAATAGTTTGCATACTTTAAATTAAATTTTCTTGCCAAAGAAGCTAAAAATGTTATTTTATGATATTATCAACTAACAAATATTTTTTTATTACAAGATACAAGTCAATTAAATTTGTTAAGTGGACATTTATTAGAATACTAGGTACATTAAATATGCACAAAAGTTATTCGACTAAACATAACGTTTGTATGACGTCACCATTAGTCGTCTTCTCACGACGAAAAATCGAGGTTATTTATTTGTAATTTTTTCGTCAGGTGACATCGAATAACAAAAAACTAATTCCCAAGTTATAATGGATTGAAAAGAGCCAGCACATCCCAAATCTAACAAAACAAAACGCAATTAACTGTCTTTTTCTAACACATTACTCCTTATTTTTTATTATTATCCTTACTTATTAATTATATATTATAATTCTTCGAAAACGACTAGAAATATAAGTACGAAATTACGCATAATTCGAATCAACTAAAAAAGGGCCCACAAACGATCCAGTAATAAATAAAGTATTCAATTTAAAAAAAAAAAAACCTAAGTTTATAATAATAAAATCGTCATCACTAATAGAATAAAAAAATCATAACTTCACTGCTAAATTATGTACGAAAAAACTCTAAAATATTTCTATTTATTTTTTTATTTTATTTCTCATAATAGCCGAGATACAGCCCCATGTTAAAAGTGCAGTTTTTTTTTCAAAAACGTATTTTACACGGTATACAAATCAGGCGGACTAAATTTATCACGTAAATCGGAGTCGAGAATGTGTAATCAGATTTAATCTATCTATTACAGTTTTACCTCAAATCCATAGAAAACGCGTCACTTTAGAGATATTTTCTGAAGCACCCTATATATAGCTATAATATATTTAGTGTTTTATTCCGATATAAATTTGATAGAAACTAAAAATCAACATTTGCTGAGATACTGGGACCTTCTCTCTCTCTCTTTCTCGCTCGTTTCTAGTGCACTTTAGACAGAATAATTTTAATTAATTTTCCTCTAGATTAACCTACTTTCGAGTGATGTTTTTGGTCGAAAATAAAGAGTGCAGAACTTTGCAGCAGTTTTAATAAAGTTATGAATATAAATTTCGTATTAACAGACCGCTCCACGCAATACACCACGCCGAGCTGGTCGGCAAATTATGCTAATGAAGAAGTTTACGGCGACTTAACTTCCTAAAAACTCCTTCAAACTTCTTTATTTAATAATCGAGTCGCCTCCAGGAGGCAATTTAACTCAATAGCGGCGAATTAGCGGCAAAAAATGCTAAATAAAAGCAATTGTGAGATGATTTTAATGCCGAAACGGTGTTTTTTGTCCGGCAAATTAAGAAAAAAATTGCCTTTTCTCTCTCTCTCTCTGATGCTGTTGATTGTAATTCTGTGTTGAAGGGTATTTAGTGAGGCTGCAGTGTATGTTTTAAATAAATGCCATTAAAGTATCTGGATCGGATTTTTGTACATGAGTGCATCTACATGTTTCGACTATTAGCAGTGTTTTTCTTTTCGAGTGAATCTAGATTATTTTATACAATTTTATTTAACTCAGCGTGCCTACTTGACCCTGCATTTTATCTTATTGGCATGGTTAGTGGTGAAGTTTTGCTATCATATTTGTTTATTTTTCGATTTTTTTGCCATTATTTCTCTTTGAATATTTAATGAATTTTTGGCAATACTTTGCTGCTTAATCAGGGTTAATCAATTTTTTTCAGTAAATTTCGAAATCCTCTATGAAACTTATTTGATGTGATGTGGTAAAGCACATTAGCAGAGGCAGTTTCAGTGCAAAAAATAATGTTTATTTGGCACTTTTTGGTGGACAATTTATGCAGGGTGCGAAAAAACAAAAACAAAAAAGGAGGTACTTCGTATTAAAACATCTTCTATCTCGGATATACAGTGCGTCAAAGTTGAATTGACAAACCTAATAGAAATCATGAAATCTAATTGGTTTCTTTAACGAATTTTAAACAAGACCATTGAGGAAGTAGGACTTGCAAGGTTTAAAGTAGATATTATGTAACGGGTGCATAACCTTCCAGATGCCGTTTTCCAATGATCCCACCGAACTATATGTATTTACAAAGTGTTACATTTAGGAATAAATAAAGCCCTAGGGGAAAAATTGTCGTGTTTTTTTTTGAATAAATTTTGATAAAGAAAATTTATTACTTAAAACTACAATAAATCTCAAAAAATCAATATTCACTAATAATATTTTAAAAACAAGACCACTTTTCTGATTATGATGCTAACTGAACTATATAGGGTATTCCACCATGGACATCATCTCACTTTGTACGGAAAATTTCAGATAATTTTTTTTTAAACTTGTTTATTTTAACAAGTTGTTAAGCCCAATGCAGGTAAAATATTACAGCAATACAATCTAAAGTGTTCTTGGGGCTTGAAGCCCTGGTCCAATGGAATTTGTTCCTGACATTTCGTCTACAGGTGCGGCACACATTATCAAAGGCGAAGGGGCAATGGGTGAAGTGATCTCCCGTGCTTCCCGACGTTAACTCATTCGACTGTGGTGAGATCCGTGATATTTATTCCCCCGCCGTCGCACTGCACTAGAGGACTGGGGTGGGGGCAGTGGTGGCGCGGGGTTTCGGCGCACTTAAAGCATGTCATAGAACCAGGGTTGCCAGTACGGGCGTCTTATCGCAAATTGGGAGATTTTATTCGAGATTTTGCGACCAAATTTAAGATTTGGCGATTGGTCGACCTATTTTGCGATGTTCTTCAAATACTGGGCGATTTGGGCGATATTTCAAAATACATTTTCATCATTTACATGTTTGGTTCCTTAGGCGAAATTTCAAGTAAAGATGTCCATTTTCTACGTTTTCGGCAACTCCTGCGGTTACATGCATAAACTCAACATTTAAGCAAGCGTCAAAAGTCAATTTTTTGACAAGTCACTTGTCACTTCACCTGTTCTACACCCCTCCCCAAAACCTCGTTAGTATAAGCTATTCACTTATTATTGTCGTCAAGTTGAAAACCAGACTTTGACACTTTTATCGCATCTTCTCAACATGTGCTAAAAAGAGATGGGTATAAAAAAATAAAGGTTTCAAAGGCAACTAGAAGACGATAATAAGTGAATGGGAAGTAGTTTATAATGGTTACAATAAATTTTTTTGAATTTTTTAGGTAAACATTCTTTTCATAACTAAGATCTCTGTAAACGTGTGTAAACTACAACATTATAACTATTGTCTACTAGAGGCCGCTTGTCCTATTTTATTGCTGACTGCTGACTTTTGTGTTTGTCCCAGCCAGCCTCATGTCCTCTTGAGTTCCGTAATCCTCGGGTTGACACTGCGTTGTACTCCGAGACGCAGCTGCATGGAACACGGTAATCTCCGGGTGCCGATAAGGGATCTCTGCGGTCTTTAGCCGATCGCAAGCTTTGTTGTATTATACGAGTGGGTTTAAGAATAGTTGTGTGCATTTCCAGTAGCCTGCCGATCATGTCCGTTACTATGTGGATGTATGGTAGACTAGTCCATTTGCACTTCTCTTCATCTTCTCCTATTGTTCCTTCCCGGCGCTCTATATTCCTTGAACGGATGGCCCTATCGAACTCGTGCTTGTTGTATCCATTCCAACCAAAAGCTCTTTTCGGAGACTTCATTTCCCGTTCAAATTCAGCCGGCTCACACATTCTCTTGGCTCTCACTAACAAAGTCTTTATGACTCGCCTTTTCTGTCTGGGATGATGATTTGATCCTTTATTGAGGTATCGGTCAGCAGGTGTTGGTTTTCTATAAACGGTGTGCGGAAGATTCTCATTCGGCTTCTTTGCTACAAAAACATCCAAAAAGGGTAGGCGGCCTTCCTTTTCTATCTTCATAATAAATTGAATGTTTGGGTTGAATCACTTGAGTTGTAAGAGGAAGTTTTGAAGTTCGCCCACGCCATGGCTCCAAATAACAAAGGAGTCGTCCACGTATCGGAGCCAGCATTCTGGTCTCTTATTTGCCATTGCCAACGCCTTGACCTCGAAAAAGTCGGTCACGACATCCTTTTCAACGAGGTGGAAGGAAGCCCCGCGCCACCACTACCACCATCCCAGTCCCTCCGCTTGCAACGCGATGACAAAGGGATAAATACCACGGAGCTCACCACAGACGAATCAGTCTACGTCGGGAAGTACAGAAGATCACTTCGCCCGTTGCCTCATCGCCTTTGATAACGTCTGCCGCACCTATATACGAAACGTCAAGAAGAAATTTCATTGAACCACGGCTTCAAAGCCCACAGCTTCACAGTCTTATATTACAGGAATCTAGTACTTTTGATTGGATTTATTTGCGGTACCTAGGTACTCCACCAAGGTATCGCCAATAAATCCAAGCAAGTAAATACATACGACCATGATAAGCTCAATAAGGCTACTCATAGTTTTCTGTAAACCTTCTACTAACAAAAATATTAAGTCTTGAAATTCTGGCCATATTTGATCTCAACACGAGTGTTTTTTTTGCTGAAAATGTATCTCAGACTTTAGATTTTGATAACTCGCTAACAAGTTAGTATGTAGGAAGTTATAGCATGGTGTTGGAAGAAATGTTGACACATAACATTCACACTGGTGCGATACGATTTTCCTTCCCAATTAAACTTTAATTGAAAGATATCAAAAACAGAAGAAAAACTGTTTTTTTTTTGTAAAATTTCCATTAACAGAGAAAAGATATCGCCGATATATCCAGGAAGATAAATGAATATGGTCAATGCCAACTGACTATGAGGCTCTAGATTTCTGTGACCCCCCTTATATTTGAATTCAAAACAGGTGTTTTTTACTTAAAATGTATATCAGATTTTAAATCTCTATAACTCGGTTACTAATTCGTTTACAGGAAGTTTTAAAATGTTTTTAGAAAAGCTTATTAGAACGCTTATAGTTTCATTGTGTCAACGATACTATATTTTCCTTACCAATTAAACTCTAAAGCAAAGATATTAAAAACTTACATTTTTCGATTAAATTTCCATAAATTCCGTTAACAGAAAGGAAGGTAGTTTGGAAGTATTTAGAAAGAGTATAATGGAGACCGTCATGACAAACTCATTATGGAACTACAGTTTTCTGTGCACTTGCTACTAACGAAAATAGGAAATTTTTAAACACTGGCCATATTTGATTTTAAAAACCGGCGTTTTTTACTCAAAATGTATATCAGAATTCAGATTTTCATAACTCGGTAACCAATTCGTATGCAGGAAGTTATAATATGTTGTTGGACACCTTATTAGCACGCTCATACCTTCACTGTGTCAGCGATACTATATTTTCCTTCTCAATTCAATTTAAAGAATATCAAAAACTAATATAAACTGAATTTTTTCCATTAAATTTCAATTAACAGAGAAAAGGTATCGCCATTATATCCATGAAGAGAAGAGGGCAGGGTTATGCAAATTTTGAAAATTTGAAAACTGACGCTGTTTACTCAAAATGAATATTATAACTAATATATACGGTGAGCGGCGGCTGTGGAGGTGGAGCGACTTTGGAGGTTGGACCTTCGCGGCCTGTCACAAGTGATTTATTGCTCTCTTTATTTAGAACGCAGTTATTTACGACCTTTTTTTGTGACTTTTATCAATCATTTTTCTTCTAAGAATGTACTAGGCTTTTCTGTATTTTTAGGATTTTGTATAAAAGGCGAATAGCGCCGCCGTTGGTAGTAGTCTTATTTAATCGAGCTATAGGTAAGCTAAAGTACCAAACGATAATAGAAGGCTATAAAGTAGTAGTGAGTTATTTAGTAGTCGAATTGTACTTGTGTGTATTTGTGAGATAAACAAATAGTGTTTTCGTGTTAAATCGTTACACTGAAATTAGTGAACCCTGAGTTCGCAACAATTGGTGTCAGAAGTGGATTCGATTGGAAATTTGAGGACTAATATTGCTGAACTGTAAGTGAATGCTTCACTGCCGGACATTGCGTGTATATGCCAGTGACTATAAGCCAGCATCAAGCGATGGAGGATCAACTTGCCACCCTGCTCTCCCTTATGCAACAACAGAAGGAAGAGCAGGAAAAACGTTATAGCGAACAAAAAGAGGAACAAGAAAAACGTGATCATCTAGAACAAAAGGAAACGGTTCAAAGAAGAATTAATGAACCATATCCCAGCTAAGGAGCAAAAATTGGAAGAAAGACTAATCAAATCCGTTAACAGAGGACTCGAAGCTGTCATCCAGAAGGTTCTCGAGCTAGAAAGGAAAATCCGGGAACAACTTGAGGACGACAACGTGTCTACAGAGAGTTTTAGCAAAGCCAACACTAAAATTAAGCCTCCGATTATGACGGTGCTACGGCCTGGGAAATTTATACAATCCAATTTGATCCAGCTGCAAAAGCTAGCGGCTGGTCCGAGCCCCAGAAATCTACATCATTAGTGGTAGCGCTTCGTGGAAGCGGCTGAATTACTCCAATCTCTGTCGGCAGCTGATCAAAGTAATTATGCCGCTTTAGTACACTCTCTGCAACTACGATTTGAAAATGAGCATAAAGAAACCGTGTTCCAGGACCAGATGAAGATGAATCCTTACAAGAATTTGAGGCGGACATAGACAGACTAATTCACCTGACATACCCATCTGCCATGAGATACCACTTACGTCTAGTAATTCCCAGGAATATCAGCGAGGCACTAGTTTGGGCCCTGGAATTCGAGACGTCACGAATGTTATCTAGTTCTTCTCCACGTGTAAGAAAGGTAACTTGCGATGACGAGGAGGATACGTCTATGGCTGAATCCATGGCAAGTTTACATAAAGCGATGAAGGATATGGCAGTCAATATGCAAGTCCTGTTGGGAAGAATTCCTCGATCAACAGACAATCCGGGCATAAAGTGTTTTAACTGCGGCAGACTGGGTCACATGAAGAGTAACTGCCGTAATAGGACAAGAAGTCCGTTGCCGTCGTTTAGAAGACTGAGCAGCAAACAAGACCGCCCTAGATTCCAGGAAAAATGTGAGGTCAGGTCAATGTGAGGGGGCAATTGACCGGGCCCGTTATGACCTCCAGAATCTTTAAAGTCAATAATTTGGGTGACTAAAGTCTTACAGTGGCCGAACGCATTAAGGGGCAAAAGATAAAAATTGAACATCGACCAACAAGGTCTCACAGAAATGCCGATGCATTGTCTAGACGGCCGTGTAAAGAAGATTGTCGGCATTGTCAAAGAATTCAGCAGCGTGAGGGACTTCCTTCTTTAAGGAGAACGTCGATGGAAATAAAGTATGTCTGGACCACATAGACGCTTCGAGACGAACAAATTAATGATCCAGATATTGAACCTATACTCTTGGCAAAGACTGACGACAAGAGACCAGAATGGCAAGAAATTGCTGGTAAAAGTCCAAACCTGAAGGCGCTATTAACAGTCAGTTGGTTGTTCCTGGTAGCAGAAAATCGGATGTACTAGAGGAAATGGACGAAGGAACAAGCGGAGGTCATTTCGGGGTCAATAAAACCTTGGCAAAAATTAAAGAGCGGTTCTACTGGGTGAATTATCATGATGTAGAATCTCGCTCCCGTAAGGGCGAAGTTTTTTGTGTCACAAAAGGACCTGGAATAAGATCACGGGGACGAATGGTGCAGTACACAGTAAGTGCTCTATTCGAGAGCGTAGCAATTGATGTCGCGGGACCGTTTCCTCAGACTGAGTCAGCCAACAAATACATTTGGTCGCCATGTATTATTTCACTAAATGGCCTGAAGCCTACGCCCTGCCCAACCAGGAAGCAACGACTGTAGCAACGGTGCTAGTAAATGAAATGTTCTGCAGATTTCGAGTCCCTCTCGAACTTCATTCTGATCAGGGCCGAAATTTTGAATCGGCTGTTTTCCAGAAGGTCATGAAACTTCTCGAAATTCGCAAGACCGGGACAACTCCTTTGCATCCACAGTCGGATGGGATGGTAGAGAGATTTAATCGGACCATGGAACATTACCTGTCTAAAATGGTGGCAGATCATCAGCGTGATTGGGACCAACATCTACCTCTCGTGTTGATGGCATATCGAAGATCTATACACGAAGCCACTGGTTGTACTCAGGCAAAAGTGATGTTCGGAAGGGAAGTGAGGCTTCCTGCGGATCTGATGTATGGAAAAAGATTATCTTAACTCTGAGTATTTTGTGGAGGAGCTCACGGGGAGTCTTAGCAATGTTTATGACCAAGTACAGGAATAAACTGCGAATCTCCAGGGATCGAGCCAAAGCAGGATATGACTTACTGGCTAACTCCCGCGGCATCCAGGATGGTGATTTGGTGTGGCTGTACAATCCGCGGAGAAATGTGGGGAAGTCGTCCAAACTTAGCCAAAATTGGAAAGGGCCTTATACAATTATTAAAAAGATTAATGACATGGTTTATAGGATCCAGCGGACCCCCAGGGAAAGATTAACATTGTTCATCTGGATCGATTAGCACGATACCATGGAACTGTATCTGTTCGAGACGAACGGCCTTAGAAGGAGGGCAATGTTAGGCGGTGAGCGGCGGCTGTAGAGGCGGAGCGACATTGGAGGTTGGACCTTCGCGGCTCGCGGCCTATCCGGGCGCTGCGGCGTCGTGACCGTGGGGACTGTCACGAGTGATTTATTGCTCTATTTATTTAGAACGCAGTTATTTACGACCTTTTTTTTGTGTGTGTCTCTTATCAATTATTTTCCTTGTAAGAATGTTCTAGGCCTTTCTGTACTTTCAGGATTTTATATAAAAGGCGAATAGCGCCGCCATTAGTGGCAATCTTATTTAATCGAGCTATAAGTAAGCTAAAGTACCAAACGATAATAGAAGGCTATAAAGTGTTAAGTAATGAGTTATTTAGTAGTGGAATTGTCTTTATGTGTATTTGTGGGATAAATAAATATTGTTTTCGTGTTAAATCGTTACTTTGGAATTATTGATCCCCCTGAGTTCGCAACAATATCATAATTTAGAACTAGATAACTCGGTCACCAATTCGTATAGAGGGAATTACAAGATATTTTTGACCCTTTGACACTCCTATTTTATAGCAGCGATACTATATTTTTCTTCTCAATTAAAGAGATATATCCATGAAAATAAGTGCATACAGTCATGCCATACTCATTATGGTGCTGTAGTCTTCCAAGGTAGCAAGAACCCGGCCGAATTTGGTCGGGTTCTTGGACACCTCTCTGGATCAATTTTTTTTCTCAATTAAACAAGAAAACTCAATCTTGTAGCGTATTACACTGCGTAGCCCCATACAATTTTGCCACAAACCTTAAAAAAGATCCAGAAAAAGCACCTTCGTAATAAACAACACAATAAAGCTACTTAAGCACTAAATATGCAAACCGCCAAACGAATTGCGGTTTTAAACAACCCGTTCCGCATTGCTCTATTGTGCAACGATCCCTCGCTATTTATAACGTAACCTTATTAAATATCGTAAAGGCTCAACAAAAAGGTAATTTAGCGAGAGTTATTATCCAAGCGTATCCAATTTTCTCGCACATATGTGCGTGGAAAAGAGAAACAACCTACGGGAAAGAGTGAGCGGGAATTATATCCGGATTACCCCGTGGCTCCAAATTATTTTTCTACGCGAATCCGAATGAATTCGACCTAGTTAACGGCTTAAAACAGATGACTCAATTACCCAGGTAAATTGGGCGGATTGGGCCCCCGTATATTGGCCTGTCAGGGGTAGGAGACAAATTCTTGGGTCTTCATTTTGAGGATTTTAATTTAGGTTTTTAAAAGGGACCATTCCCTTGATATCTTCCACCACGCAGTGTTAGTTTTCATAAATGTCTTTTTTTATTTTGTTTACTTTTTCAAAAATGTACACATATATTAAGGTAATAGTATTTCCATTGTGCTGACATAACCGCATGAAAAATTGAAAATCTCTTCAACGTTGCCCCTTTTCAATCATACCGGACCGGTCACAATTATGTAACAATTCAAATGAGAGTCAATTTTTTTTCGAGTTTTTTGCCCCTATTACTCACTCCAATATGCCAGATTGATGAATGTTACAACTCTATTATGTGGTGGTGAATTTAATTTTGCGGTCTAGGTGGAAAAAAACATGCGACAGAATCTTCACTTTCTTTAGTTTATTAGATTTTATGAGACCGTGACATCAAAATAATGATTAATAATGATCGGTCTTTCATTAAATTCTGTTAGTCAATGGTGCAACAGTAATGGACATTTAAAACGTCGATGGAAGAGTTTATGGGCCCGTGGAAATTGAAACTCTTTTTAATCGAGCTTTTTCCATTATGCATGACTGCAAATAATCCCTGCTTCGCCATTGTGACTCCCCTGTGAGGTATTGTGCGAATGTTATTTTTTGAAACAATAGGCAGCAAACGATATTAATAAAGCAATACAAACATGAATCATCGGCGCATAGAGGCGATATTTAGCTTGTGAAAATTCGGCTAGACAAAGAAAAACACAATTTTCTCCCTCATCTAGCCTATTAGTGACGTACAAAAGCGAGTTCGCTTTGTTTTCCCGCCGGGTTTCACAAAAGGAGAGCCCAGGAGTTTCATCACTGAGAGTGTCACGCTAAGTATGTTGTTTTTGAGGGCTCATTTTACCCGGGAGCCCGCCTGGTCGGTCGGAGGAAAAGTAGCGGTTATTGTTCGGTTTTAAGTACATGATTCCATTTAGATAATTACTCGGAAATATCGCTTTTGTGGGTCAGATCGGGGAATTATGGGGGCATTATGACGATCTGGTTATTAATCCAGACACGCGAAGCTTGATTTTAATGTACGTTACTGGGTGTGGGTTACAGCCTACACAAACAAAAGAAAATGTTCAAAAATCAAGGTCGAAGGTGTATACACAGCTTAATTATTTTTTTCTCTACACACCCGTAAAGTCTTCATTTCACGTATCCCACGGCCATTGCCCCTAAGGAACAAAAAAGAACATGATGGTCAGGAATTTGTCGATCAATCCATCTGCATATTACTTTCGGGCAATGACCAAGAAGATATGGACAGAGCCAACAAATGACGGTATACAGGGTGTCCCAACTCTATTTAGACCCTAATTATCTCCGCCCCTGTACATTTTAGAGAAAAAAGCTTCAGATAAAAAGTTCATTGTTTGGAAAAATGCTTTCAATGACAATTTACTAATATGTACAGGGTAAAGCAAAAACGTACTTTTTGACGTAAACTTATTTTTTTTTAATGGAACACCCTATATTTTGTGTGGTTTTGATTTTTGGGTTGTGGAATCAGGGGTGTTATTCAAAATCAGTTCACTAACCTGAACTTGTCGACGTTTCGCCATATATTACAGCATCCTCAGTACTGAGTACCTCAGTACTGAGGTATGTATCCTGTATTGAGTCAGTACTGAGAACTGAGACAGTATCCTCAGTACTGAGGATGCTGTAATATATGGGGAAACGTCGACAAGTTCATAACTGATTTTGAATAACACCCCTGATCCCACAACCCAAAAATCAAAACCACACCTTAACAAATTGGATCAAAAATCAATAACCCTATATTTTATTGGAGATTTGGATGCCTCGTTAAATACTCAATCAACAATGTATAAAACTTTTTTTTTCTAATTTCAATACTTTTCGAGAAAATCACAAAAACAGAATAATACTAAGTACAGTCGTTAAAAACTAAACTTATAAGAGATGCTCAAACTGTAGTTCATTTTCGGTATGGCAAAATTCATACCTTCTAAGCAGTTCCCCTGTACATGAATTTCTAATAGTTTGTAGGGATATTTCCCTGCAGGCATGAGTAATTTTGTTTTTCAAGTCCTCAAAATTTCTTGGTTGAACAGAATAAACCTCATTCTTCAAATAACCTCATAAAAAATAGTCTAATGGTATCAAGCCAGGTGACTACTAACCTGAGTGGTCGTTGATTAGCTATCCACTTATTCCCAAAAGAATTATTTAAAAAAAATTACACATTTAAGCTGTTGTGCGACGGCGCACCATCTTGTTGCCACCACATATTTAAAAGTTTGTTACGTCTTCCAGCAGTACAGGCAACACTTCAATCAGAAACATTAAATATCTCTCGCCATTCAAAGTGCCTTCATAGAAATATGGTCCAATTAATCGCCCATTGGAAAGACCGCACCAGACATTAATACCCCAGATTGGTTGCAAATGCGTCTCCCTCATCCAACGTGGATTTTCCGTTGCCCAATAATGGCAGTTGTGGCGGTTTACAATACCATTGTTGTGAAATCGGGACTCGTCAGACCACAAAACTTTATTAAGAAATCCTGGATCATCATGTAGCCTAATAGACAAAAAACGCAATGAATTCAAGTCGTTTATCATAATCATTTGGGCGCAACTCTTGAATCAAATGAATTTTGTAGGGATGGAGTTGATTTTCACATAACATGCGTTGTACAGTAGATTTGCTAACTACGGTTTCTTCCAAGATATTACGAATTGAGATGTGAGGATTTATTTCAACAAGTCCAAGAACATTTACTGTTGTGGCCTCATTCCTTACCCGTCGTTCATGTGTGGCATTTCATGGGCTTGGAAAAACACCTGTACGCACCTTTCTCTCAACATTAGCAAACGTACTTTGAGACGGTTTATTCTTATGAGAAAGACAATCACGAAATAAAAGCCCGTTTGACGTGGTATGGTCATATATTATCAAGAAAACAAAACAAATAAATTTAACAATACACAATGGTGGAAGTGTGTGTGTGTGTGGTAAACCTTATATTTGATGGTGGTTAAAAGCCCACTAAGGTGAACACTTGCTGTTGCCAAAAAATCAAGGCCGTGAGGTGGCTCAGATAAAGCTCGGCTAATAGGAGTGGGTGCGCCACCTGTTGGGAAGCCTTAATAAATTTGGGCCACAGCAAGAGATCACTCCAAAATATCGCTCCAATATATTTTAAGCGTAACGAGGCAAAATAAAGTTGGCCAAATAAGATTTATAAGTTACAGCCTATACGTTCAATATGTTACAAAAAAAAAACAAAAGGTCGTACCACTAATTTACAAATGTTGTAGGGGGGAAGTATGGGGTTGCCATGGTGCCTGGTAACAGTCCACTGTCCTGTTAGTCTTAGTAGCCGCCGAAACACTCACTGGGTCCAGGCCAACCAAGGTGGCAGTTGGACCTGTAGTTCAGGTCAGGGAGTATTGGATGGTATGTCTACGAGCCTCAAGCAAGTATGCCCTGTACAGTCCAAGCCCCTACCTAGCACCTGCGAGGAGGACACAAACCACCACTAAAATTTCTCTGAAGTGGGTCGTCCCACACCAAAATGGAACTCCGCAGTGAGTCCTCAAATACTCGCAATCGGCAAGGTGTTTCTCAAATGAGATTGGTCGCAAAATCCCGTAACGAAACGGCAGTTTCGGCCACGCAAAGCAACACTAAAGGTGGCCCGAAATTTTATATCAAGAAAAACCGAAAAATCCTCAGGATGCCCGACATAAAATACAAATTCGCAGTTTTCTTTTTCCACGACCAGGCAGCCAATTCCAAGACAGGAAACGAAAGCTAATGACGGAAGCAAAGTCAAAAGTCACTATCAACACTGTCAGACGTCAACCGAAGAGAAGAAAAGAGAAGCAACAAGTGGAAACATCTCCCAAGAAAATTGTCCCGTTTCTGGGCCGGAGGTCCGCCATGTTTGACACCGATGTGTCAAACTTCAGATAGAAAATAACCTTAAAAAAAAAGAATGGCAAACGTAAATAAACCCAAAATTATTAACTGCAAGATAAAAATTATCTAATAAGGCAAATAGCAGAAAGGTCCAGGCGGTAAAGATATTGAGTGTAATGAGGCCAAAGAGCAATTAAAAAGGTAAACTTGTTCCGATCTGGAAACCGTTCTCTTTATTTACAGTTGTGGCGTCCGTGACGCATTCTTTTTACACTCGCCATATATCAGTAACATATTCACTTGCAGTAAAAAGAAAAGGCATGATTAACTAAACGTTTTTGACAGAAAACTTTCAGAATGACAATAACATTATACTTACGTTGCTATGCTTGTTGGTAACCATAGCAACGCGCAGCAGGCGAGATTATAAAAATTACCCGTAATATTGAACATGCAATAATGTTTTTGTAATTTTCTCGAAAAGTATTGAAATTATAAACGTGTTATAGAGTGTTGATTGAGTATTTAACGACGCATCCAAATCTCCAATAAAATGCAGGGTGTTCTATTGAAAAAAAATAAGTTTACGTCAAAAAGTACGTATTTGCTTTACCCTGTACATATTAGTAAATTATCATTGAAAGCACCTTTCCAAGCATTGAACTTTTTATCTGAAAATTTTTTCTCTGAAATGTACAGGGGCGGAGATATTTAGTCTCTAAATAGAGTTAGGACACCCTGTATTCCTAAAAATGGTCTCCTTTTTTGGCCAAAAGTCCGCCGTTTTTAAGGTTCCCATGACGTAATTTTGTGGTCAGCCACGTGATTTCTAGCGTCATAGGTTTCGTGCACCACGTGACTTGTCAACCCACCTGGGGTTACAACAACCTCAAAAAATTGCATTGACATAAACGGGAAAAATCTCTTTTCATGCATAGTTTATACAGTCTGTTCCAAATTGGTCTTCCATATATTGGGATCTCGGAAACTATAAGAGCTACGAAGTCGGTTAAATGGGGAAAGTTCTAGACATTTATGTTAGCAATGTAATGACAAAAACGGGGTGGCTGTAACCAATCGAGTTTTTGAGAAATTTTGGGAAAACCAAAATGAACTCGTATAGGTTCCGAAATCCAAATACATGGAAGACCAATTTGGGACACACTGTATTTATATATAAAGTTTTTCTTTAACATTTGTTAAGATATTTACCCGGGAACAAAAGTGAGTTATTTTAAGCAGTATATTTCCCATACCTACTTTGAAGTTATTATAGAATATTGCCGCATAATTGTACAGGAATTAAACAAAATTGGAACTTTGTACAGATCATAATCGGCTTCAGGTAAAGATTAAAAATTTACTTTTAAATAGCAATATTGATATCTGACATCCCCTTCGTCCCAAACAAACCTCACCAAATAAAAAATAGAACCGAACTAACCTGAACTAACCTTTTTTTATAGAGGATTAGATGTGGACCTGGTTTTCAGTGTTGCCCAGATAGTGTCGGGTTGGTTCAGTTAGTTCAGTTAATTTCAAGAGCACCGACCGACTAAACTCCTTCCCTCTCTTCCCGAAACCGCCGGTAGGCATTACACCGGGCCGCTATTTTTCCTAGCATCTCTCTTCTTGGTTTCGTCCTTTCTCATCCTTGCATTCCATTATCATAATGACTGACTGCCAACATGTGCATCACCGCTTTGCAACTAGCTTCGCTCTCCAACAATTTTTTGCTCGTTTACATCTTTCCCTACTTCCAGACCTGCGGTTCTGCGGATGCCTTCAAACCGTTCGGATTCGAAAACCGTATGCCTTGGAGTGTCCGGATTCTGACAGTACCAGGCATTGGCTCGGTTCTGCCTTACCGATCCTGTGCAAGTAGGAGTCGAACACTTCGTGCCCCGTGACAGCTTGTGTCACGAAGTAGCTGGTTTATACTCCATTTGCTTATCTTGTTAATGAACATCTTTGCCCATCCATCAAAGTTCCATCATGCTCAGTTGCTGCTCGGAGCTTAAACCTCTCTCCTTCTTGTAGCACCGCCAACCTCTCGTCCACCAATAACTTTATAGGCAGGATCGCCGAGATAATCTGAATCACATTCATCGGTGCAGTGCGGTACGCAGCCCTCACCAAGAGGCTAAGCCTTTGAGTAATTCCTTCTATAAGAGTTTCATATTATTTTAATCTCAGCACTTCCATCCAGGTTGAGACACCATACAAGACCGTGGACAGTACCACATTACTGATCAGCCTTCTCTTCATCTCCCTTGGTCCTTCCACTCTTGGCATTATTCTGGCCATTATGCTCAATATCTTTTCGCCTTTTCTACCGTCGCTGTGATGCGGGTGGTCATGCTTAACCCTCTGTTCAAGGTCACTCTCAGATGTTTGGATGACAAGCAGCTCGTAGCAGCGTAATCCTCTATAACCAGATTTACTTCTTTAATAATTCTTTTGGTCAGAAGAAGCACAACTTCAGTTTTTTGCGAAGCCACCGTTTTTCCAGTTTTTTTTCTTGACCATAATAGCCAAGTCATCAGCATAGGCAATCAGTTTGACGCTGCACTCCACTTTCAGATTTAGAATCTCGTTATAGAAAAGGTTCCATAGCGCGGTTCAAGCACCGATCCTTGGGGAACCCACCAAGATACCCGGAACCTGAACTAACTTAAGCTCACCTGATCTGACCTAACCAAAGGAAAAACAGGACTGAACCAACCTAACCAAAGCACCCCCCGCATAGAAAAACCGAACTGAAATAATCAAGCAAAGCACCCCCGCATACAAAAAAAGGCCTTTGGGGGCTGCCCTTGAGGCCGTTTTTTTCCGTATTAACCTAGCCAAAGGAAAAATATAAGTGAACTAGCCTAACCAAAGGAGAAACCAGACTGAACTAACCTAAATAAAACAAAAACATAACAGAACTAACCTAACCAAAGCACCCCGCATAGAAAAATAGCAACTCTAAGATACTAATGCTGAGCGTCTAAAAATTAAATAAATGTGTAATTAACATCGCAAGAATATTTACAGTCCAAAGAAAAGTATAAACCATTCATTTATTATTGATATCAAGTAGACATTGGCAATCTGACTTTGACATTTTTATCGTATCTTTTCAACGCGGTCCTGAAAGGAGATTATAGGGTGTTTCTTATTAACATGATAATATTTAAGGGGGTGATTCTGGGCCCATTTTGGAGAAAAAACTTCGTATGAAAATGTTTCGTAAACTTCTTAACCTTTGAGATACAGGGTGCAAAAGATTTTAAAAAAATGTCCCTTTTTGTTAACACCTGTGCTATTGCTATAGATATTTTTGTGAATCTTGGTACACACTTTCTATTCACTAGGGGAATTTTTTGATGTTTAAACAATTTTATTAATGTTTATCAGTGGCGTACATTTGATTTTGACATTTTTATCGTATCTTCTAAACATGTGCTAAAAGGATATGGGTATAAAAAAAATAAAGGTTTCAAAGGTAACTAGATGGCAAAAATAAGTGAATGGGCAATACAAATGTTTAAATATCTTATAACAGCTTCCAGCAAAATAATCATATTATACCTTTTAACAATCCACTCCTTTCTAGATTTTATAGCAGTAAAATCTACTGAGAATGCCACACTTTTATTTCCATGCTCTTTTGTCTGAATTTGAAGTAGTTTCGAGACATAAAACCTAAAAAGGTTTCCAGTATTTCAAATAAATAAATAATAAATAAATAAATAAACGTTTTATTGCCAACCAAATGGTTCCAGGACCACAAAGCAACGTCAAGACAAATACATACAATTTTTAGCTTAACCAACCTAACTGTTTTTAATTCCTTTGATTAAAAATCAAAGGAGTATAAACACTTCTCAATTAGATGTGCCTTGACATCCTGCCTAAACTGAGTCTCTACTGTGAGAAATGTCAGTTTTAACAAGGGGTGCCAATGATTTCGCATTGCCATGCCATAGATCTGCTTTCTTTGAAAAAGGTTGCTACTACCGTGCAATCAAGGCTTGTTATTTTTTTTTTTGCAAAATAGTGAGGATTTTTTTTACAAACATCACCAAATTTAAAACATAAAGAGATGGAACAGTAAGCACCTTTAGGTCTGCAAAGAATTTTCTGGAGGTGACTCTAGGATGCAGATTTAAGATACATCTTATCATTTTCCTTTGTGCAATAAATTACTTCTTGAGCACAGTTGGAAGATCCCCAAAAAATAATGCCGTACGATATCACTGCCTGAACATTAGCCATGTAGTAGGTCCTAATTGCCTCAACCGACAGGACATCTCGAAGTCTACGGACAAGTGCACAACAGCTATTTAGCCTAGAGACCAGTCGGATAACATGATCCGTCCAATTTAGGCCTGGGTCCATATATATTCCCAAAAATTTAAGTCGTCTGGCAAGTGGAACTGACTGGTTTTACATTTTAACAAGCAAGAATTCATTTGTTTTGGACTTTGTAAAATATAGAAGGTCAGTTTTAGCAGTATTCAGAGTTAGCATGTTCTCTTTGCACCAACAGCACATTTGTGTCGTTGTCTTTGACGCGTCATTGGATAATTCATGAAGAGATGGTTGACTCAACAAAACTGATGTATCATCGGCATACTGGCAAATCATGCCATTTTTAAACAATTGAGGAAGGTCGTTTGCATATAAGATAAATAGGAGTGGGCCTAGAATTGAGCCCTGCGGTACTCGCTTTTGTAGCTGTCTAGTAAATGAAAAACTTGCGGATCCATTCTGTACCACGCACACTGTCTGGCTCCGATTTTCCAGATATGACCCAACGAGTGGACCACAAAGGCCTCTGATCCCAGAGAATTTCAACTTTTCTAGTAGTAGACAAAATTTACATTTTCTGTGGGGAGGCTTGTATACACATTATCCATTCGAGTAGCACTTGTATCAGTAACTCTTGTGTAACCTTTCACGTAAGGTATGAGACTGTAAGGGCTAAATAGACAAACTACAGTCATAGTTGCATGTAAAATCTATGTTAAAGTCGCCCATGACTACCATAAAGTCTGCTTTTTGATACCATTCGTGCATGAGATTTTCAAGCTCAGTCAGGAAGGTGTTGACGTCGCCAGAAGGAGACCTATAAATACATACAAAAACAACATTTGTACTGGTTAAGAGATTTGACTGGGAAATCTCTTTCTAAAGTATTTAAACACGAGGTTAAATAGTTGGTGGTACTTGGTGGTAGGTATCTAGTCGACACAATATTCCTCTTTTTACCACTTATTTTTGTACAAAAGTAATATTTTTTGCTTCATTATCGAGAATGGAGATGCTAGATTGCTTACAGGTAAGCTAAAGTCTTACTGTATCTAAGATTATTGAAAAAAATTTAATTAAATATAAATATATATTATAAGATATATATTTGTATATACTATAAAAAAAAACCAAGAGTAGATAAACAATGTGCTTTCCATGACACTTTCAAGGTCACGGAAACATTCATGAGCCTCCTAGATAACGCCAGACGAGGTTGCTAGACGTTGACCTTGAAAATCGCGCTCATGACCTCGAAAAGTCACGTGACCTTAAAAATCAGTTGACCTTGGACTCGGTCCACACTATTCACGGACCTTCATTCCACCTTGACGCGTCCACGAGGTCATACTATCCCAACCGCAGTGAGTCATACGACCATGTTCGCAACAAGCGACCCTGACGGGTACCCCTGCTAAAATTTCCGAGGCGGTTGCAAAACGCCTTGACGTTTTTCAAGTACAAAGGTGCAGGCATCGTTTAGACTTGAGCTCGCGCAAGAAACGTGTCGCAACAAGCCGAGCTACCTTGAAAAACACGGTCTCCAGCCGACGAACGTGGCCTCGAAAATCGTCAGTCCACGCTAGTCACTGACCTTGTGACATAACTTTAAACGAACGCCTGGACCTTGAGAGCTATCCCCCCAGAGTGTGGGTTGGGACTTTATTCCACCTTGACGCAACGAGGTCATACTGTAAAACCAATCTCGAACGCATTCCGTCAGTGAGACATACGATCACTTTCGCATCAAGCGACGGATCTACGTGCTAAAATTTCATAAACCTCGGCAGTAGAATATTCATACAAAACGCCTTGACGTTTTTCAAGTACAAAGGTGCAGGTCATGGTCGTATGACTCACTGCGGCCGGGATAATATGACCTCGTGGACGCGTCAAGGTGGAATGAAGGTCCGTGACTAGTGTGGACCGAGTCCAAGGTCAACTGATTTTTAAGGTCACGTGACTTTTCAAGGTCATGAGCGCGATTATGAAGGTCAACGTCTAGCAACTTCGTCTGGCGTTATCTAGGAGGCTCATGGATGTTTCTGTGACCTTGAAAGTGTCATGGAAAGCACTTTGTTTATCTACTACCAAGATGTCATAAACCTATATGTAAAATAAATGGGTGAGCTTATCGAACCCCTAGGTCCCAGGTTAAAGAACCCTTAGGCCCCCAAATCGTGACGTGCACAAAATCTATTATTGATCCAAGGACCTATTGGATCCAAGGTCGAAGACAATAGAACACTAAGTCAGCAGTCTCAATTAATTTAATTCATCAGTCAGTGTGTATTTTAACCTATTTTAAACATTTTAACATGAGTCTTGGTTGCTGATTGATGATGCCTTTTTAGGCGAAACATGTAGCCCTGAAGAACTAAATTCAATTATTTGATACTGCTGACTAAGTGTTCTATTGCGTTCAACCCTGGATTCCTGTCAATCTCTTTGAGAGAAAACAAGGGACTTTTTCTACGATGATACCTATTGAAAGTTGCTAAATTAATTGCTTGGTACTCCCATGGTTTTTTTCATATATTTAAACATCAGTGGTTTTTCCAGTTTCCTTATTTATTTTCAAAATTTTGCTCATAAATTCCAAAATTGAGCTTTTGGGTTTATGAAGTCAGGTGTCAGTTAGGTATTTTGTCTAAGTAGCCCTACTTTTTGCTTCATCCCAAAGATTTTTTTTCATCCTTCAATTCACTCCAAGTTAAATAACCAACTTGGAGAGGAAACTGTGAAAAACGTAGGGCAGATTGTACAACTCACCCTCAAATTCGGGTTCAGCTAAACTCGACTGGTACTTGAACCCGCCCATTTGTGACACTTGCTGAGAGCAATGATTTTCTTATGGGCGAGTTCAAGTACCAGTCGAATTTAGCTGAACCCGACTTTGAGGGTGAGTTGTACAATTAAGCCTTGGTGTTTATAAACGCTAATATTACCTAGCTGACCTCTGGGTCAGTAAAAACTATAGCAACAATGACGAGAAATATGAATTTAGGTAAGCAACCATTCTGGGCGAAAAGGAAAGAAAAGAAAAATTAACAGCTGTATATAAAAATAAATATGTGATTCTAAATTTCAATAAAAAACTCTTTTTTGATGTCTACATGTACACTTAAATCCTCAAAAAACACTTTAAACCAAAATTGAACCCTAAAAACCAAGAATTGACCCATAATGACTTTATTTAAAAATGTGGGTTTTCCCAACACTTAATTAGGTTTGCTCAAGAGAAAGTGGGAAGTGGAAATTTATTAGGAAAAATGAATAAATGTAGATTTGTGTAAGGGTGTAAGGCAAAGTGAAATTTACAGCTTCATTGATTATACATAATCTCTCAGTGTTCGGCACGGTTTGACCGAAATTATTTCGGTGCCACAAATAGTTACATTTATTTATTTTGCTACCTTAAATATCATTAAATTAAATTTGCTGTTGAACAAGGTATAAACTAACCTTTTTAATCTTGATCTCAATTAAACTTTCTTTCTGGATTCTGTTATATATTTAATCCTTTTGTGTATATACCCCTTGTCCTAGCTACTTAATTCTTGATTATGCCTTCTTAACAAAGAGGAAACCTTAGAGGAAATATGCTTGGATTTTATTGTCAACTAATGCCTTTTGTTAGTTTACATGGCAGGGTAAAACGTGTTGGTTTTTAATTATACAGGGTCGCTGATAAGTCATGGAAAAATGTTTTATCAAAAGTTTTAAAGTTTTTCAATTTCTACTAGGCAGGAATAATTTTAATTATACAGGGTAAGCACACTTTTTAATGAAACACCCGGTATATTATTCGAGATTTCAATTCTCCTCTCAAGTTTAAGCACAATGTGTAGGGAGCATAATATACCTAAATTAAACCGTTTCCGGGTTTTCGAGTTTTGAAGTTTATTTTATGACTGAAAACTTTAAGTTCATCCAAAAATTGGAGAAATTTCTCCATTAGATTTTTGAAGCATCAGGTTTAATTAACGACAATTTGTAGGTACTTCATTAAGATACCTTAGAAACCGCAGCATTGTTCTTTTGTTTTATTATGTTATCATGCCAACAAATGTCAATCATTCATTTAGTGTCAACAGTTTTTGCGCAAAATGCCAAGTTTAAGTGAGACCAAACGTATCGAAATTTTAATGTTGATAGGGTATCATAATATAAGAAACTTTGCTCAAGTGGTATCTATGTTTAATGAGTTGAATCCTGACCGGGAATAGAACTCCAAATCCACAGTTTCGAAAACTTTGCATCGTTTTTATGTAACTGGCAGTTTCAAGGATAAACCTGAGACTGGAAGGCCAGTAACCGTCACAAATGAAGAAAATTTTTTGAATGTAATAGTGGATGTAGTGGAGAATCCGACAAATTCGACACAACAATTAGATTTAAATCACAATATAAGTCGACATTCAATTAACCAAATTGCAAAGCAGGAAAAATTTCGTCTATTGCAAGAACTGAATGAAGAAGCAAAATCCAGTTCTGTGAAGTTATTATGGGGAAGTTGCGCCAATACCTTAACTTTGCCAACCATATTTTGTTTTCTGACTAATCTACATTTTGTTTGAAGGGACAAGTGAACCGACACAACTCTAGGTACTGGTCAGAAGAAAACCCACATTGGATGGAACAAGTTCACATACAACGACAACAAAAAGTAAACGTTTGAAGTGGTATTATTGGTGGACATATCGTAAGATCATATTTTATAAACAGAAATTTAAACTCTGCGTGATATTTGGCACTTTTACAGGAATCAATTGTTCCAGATTTTAGACCGTTATTTCCGAATAATAACGATCCAAATCTACCAGCGGCAGAAATGTGGTTTCAGCAGGATGGAACACCCCCTCATTTTGGAATTGCGGTACGGGAATATCTCAATAAAACCTTTCCTGGCCGATGGATAGGGCATATTGAATGGCCAGCTAGATCTCCCTATATGACACCCCTGGATTTTTTTTGTGGAGGCATGTCAAAAATATCATTTACAATAATAGCCCACAAAATATTGAAGTGTTGCAAGCGAGGATAGTGCATGAAATTGATAATACTTTTCAAAACACTCTTCTAAATACAGTGCAATATTTTCTTCAGCGAAATCATTATTATCAAGAAATCGATGGTAAGCACTTAGCATTTTATAAGATGAATATTTTCAAAATAAATTCGTCATTTCATTAATTACTGTTATTTATCCAGCAGATTTTAAAAACCTCGTTTACTTTCAAAACTTGAAAACCTGAAAACCTGGTTTCCGGTTACCTGGTTGGCAGCTTGGTTTAGGTACATTTCGCTTCTTACAAATTTTGCTTAAAATTGAGACAAGAATGGAAATATAAAAAATATACAGATGGTTCCATTAAAAAAACTGCAACTTTAGTGTGCCCCGCCTTTACGACTAACCATTTATAATTAAGATTATTACTACCTAGTAGACATTGAAAAACTCTAAAACTTTTTTTCATACCATGTATGTATATTTTCGTAGATAATCAACCGTTTCCAGACTTATCAGCGACCCGCATAATGGAGAAAAAGGTCGAATATTTGTAAGCCTTCAACTTTTCTAATCTAAGAAATTGTTAGTTGTTTTTCGACACTTACTTGTAGTTGTTTGTATCATTGGTAAGCCCCATAAAACATGTTTTCAATACCTAGGAACAAGAATTTACTTTCTATTTCAAATTAAAAGCTTGAGCAGTCTTCCTACCCTTTGGATCATCTCAAAGTTACCAAAAAAAAAAAAAAAAAACAGAAAACAGAATTCACGCTATAGTTTCAAATTTAAACTCGTTATTACTTTTGGCCCTTGGAGCTAGGTCAGCTAAGGGCTAGAAGTTCTAGTGCTCTAACTAAGAGAAACATATAAGTTTGATATTCGACTGTGACGGCGACAACTGTTTTGTAACACTTTGTAGTAAGACATCATGACGTCAGCGTGACGTCACTTCCGGCGGGTATTGCCTCCATTTTTAAGATTTCTACTGCTAAAAAGAGGGGCCAAAACTGTAAACACGAGGGGGTCTCCAGATTAGCTTGTTGTTTTCGGGTCTACCCCTCACTAGTACAAAAAGGCTGGTCGACAAATTGGAGACCTTATCTTGGCTACTTTAACCAAAATAGAATCGCAAAACTTTTCACAACATCCCATTATTAACAAAAACAAAATAAAACTTTTATCTCGAATGATTCGCTCTACTGCACACACAAATAGACATCATTACAAGCAAAATAAAATAATAGCAATTTCAAGATTAATTTTAACGAAACGCTGATCGTCACATTACATTTGATGGTTGCTGTTTCAAGTCGAAATCAAATATCAACAAAATTTCCAGTTTCAAACTCCAGTTTAATCAACAATCTAAGCTCATTGCTATCGCCCATAAATCTAGCTTGAGGCTATTATTTCACGGAGATTAATCCTTTGAAAGTTTCCGCGGAGCTTCTTAATAAAACTTCGAAGTTGTATAACATGTATGGAATACCAAGCCGTAAACTCCCAAAACAAATATATCCAATTTCCACTGTTAAATATAAGCCGTTTGGGAATCTGCGACTGGAAAGCCGTCCTACAAACTAGCGCAAAGTTACTGCTGAAATACGTTGAGGGATTTCTTCCAGACGTTTTACGGCTCGTTTTGAGTTGCATTTTACGTGTCCATAAGAACGACGTGAAAGAAATTTTATTCTGAGATTAAATTATGGAGATACTTGGAACTTGCATATATAAACGTTGGGGGTTTAATAGGTGATATTAAACCCTCAACGAGCTAATATCAAAGGCCAGTTTCCATTTTTGCTACCTAATATTTCTTCTAAAGTTTATAGCTTAGTTTACGATACTCTTTTGTTGTATCAAAAGGATAAAGCCACGTCAAAGAAACCTGAGTAAATCAGTTAATATTTAGCTCTTGCTTAATCCTAATTTTGAACCCCTCAGTGGCAAAAATGCCCCACATTCAAAACCTAATCTAATCATATTTTGACCAGAAAGACGGTTTGAAGGGCCTAGAGTAAATTTGTTCTGGGATGTCAAACTTAACCTCATTAGGTTTTGAAAAATCTCATTTCAATATTGCTTTCGCATGGGAATGGGGGATGATAATATCGAACTGTACACCTATGGCGAAGTATCTGAGTAAACAAACGTGTAATGCGTTCGAACTGAATAAAAAAAAAACCTTAAATGTTTTTCATGAAGCCAACGGGAACGTGTAAAAGGAAAACAACAGGCGGTGGCGTTCTCGAATTTGTGTTTGTCGTTTAAAATCGAGATTTGTTAGGGATTTCTGCAGAATAATCACCGGGTAAATTTCCCAGCGGAGTTCGGGAGAGGCAAAAGTGAAACTAAAGCAATTTGTAATTTGTAGACTAGTGGAGATGGGAAATTTATACGGGGGCGATATGATACACACATATTTCACACGCCCGCGGTGTAAGTAAACGACTTTAGTTTTGGAGACCTTCCAGATGTGCTCAGGAATTGTTTAATTTATCGACGGACGTGTGTGTTTGTTTTAAAACTGCCCAAGATGTCACATTGTCTTGTTGCTAACACGGGGTTCGAAAAATGCCAGTGCAAGTAAATTTATTTAAAACAGTATTTATTTACCCGTCAATCAAACACAAGTTTAACTTTTTCATTTAACTCGATTAAGAAGTAGACTAACTAGACCCGAACCGGTGCCTGCCTTTTATACCTAAAGCTTATAACTAGAAAAATCCCTAACATTCATTGAACAATCAAAAAATACCGTTAGATATTTAAACAGCACCGAAAGTCGCGTAAACAAGGTAATGAATCAAGCTCGGTGAGGAATCCACCGTCTTGCCTTGATTTTCAAGATACTTGACTTGACTTGATTTCAAATCAGGTTCAAGTCAAACTTAAGAAAGTAAATATCAAGTCAAGTCAAGTGTTTTTTGAGTACTTGAAACATCAAATAGTTTGCAAGATACTTGACACTACATAGCATTATTGTTTTAATTAGTTCATTTTTACTTTGTAACAGTTTGGTTTTGCCATTGGAATTTTATGAATAAAGTTACCTTTTTAATTGCTCTTTGGCCTCATTACATTCAATATCTTTACCATCTGGATCTTTTTGCTATTTGTCTTATTGGATGGTTTTCGTCTTGCGGTTGATAGTTTTGGGTTTGTTTGCGTTTGTCATTCTTTTTTTTGGGGTTGTTTTCTGTCTGAAGTTTGACACGTCGGTGTCAAACATGGCGGACTTCCGGCCCAGAAGCGGGACCATTTTCTTGGGAGATAAAATTTCGGGCCACCTTTAGTGTTGCTTTGCGTGGCCGAAATTGCCGTTTCGTTACGAGATTTTGCCGACCAATCTCACTTGAGAAACACCTTGCCGGTAAGCATTTTTATGGCGTATTTTTGGATCCATTTCAAGTAGTTTTCTTTTGTACTTTAGTTTAGTGGATTGCGAGTGTTTGAGCGCCGACGGCCGAGTTCGATTTCATTGGTGTGGGACGACCCACTTTTGAGAAGATTTTATTGGTGGTTTGTGTCCTCCTCGGAGGTAGGTCTTCCAGCCATGTGCCTTCAGCGAGTTCATTACTAGTATTTCACCTATTTCTTGCTATTCTTTTGGTTTTCGAATATTAGAGTTCATTGTATCCCTAGGTGCTAGGTAGGGGCTTGAACTGCACACAGCGGACTTGTGAGGGGCTCATAGAAGTACCACCCAACACTCCCTGACCTGAACCACTGGTCCAGCTACTTGTGCCACCTTCCTTGGCCTGGCCAAACTGTTACAGCAAATTTATTAAGGTTTTCCTTCCACCTGGGAGGCGTCCTGTTGAGCCTGTGAACAACAGGTGGCGCACCCACTCCTATTAGCCGAGCTTTACCTGAGCCACCTCACGGCCTTGATCTATTGGCAGCAACAAGTGTTCACCTTTAGTGGGCTTTTGGCCTCCGTCAAATAAGGGTACCACGCATACACACATCCACCATTGTGTATTGTTAAATTTATTTGATTGTTTTTTTTTATAATATATGACCGCACCACGTCAAACAGTGCTTTTATTTCGTCATTGTCTTTCTTGAGAGAATAAACTGTCTCAACTTATAGGGTTTTTCACTGCCTGCACTCGGTGCGCACTGTTCTGATCTCGGTGCAGATTCCATGTTTCACTGGGAGATTCAGGGCGCACTACTTCGGAAAAGTGCGCACTGATTGCAGAAATAATGGACCTGAGGGGTCGCGTCGGCGTCGGGGCCAGTTCAGTTCAAAACAAACATGGAGGTTGACGTCGGAAAATAGTTATCACGTCAGTTGCAGTTTTTGTTGATAAATAACCAATAGTTGTATAATATTTACATGTTCTTTATAATAATAATTAGTTTACTTGAAAATATACAGGGTGATTCAAAAGTACTTAGACAAACTTTAGCAGGTGACTGCTGGCATTATTTTAAGAAAAAAAGTTGGGATAAATGAGAGTCCTATAAAAAAAAATAATATCTCCTAAAACCCTTGAAAGGTCTTAATAAAATTTCACAGGTGTCAATAGCTAGTGCGTAGGCATGTTTCTGTTGAACAAAATTTTTTTTTGTTCCACCAGTGGCGCGCGTACCGCAATGACGTTGCACTTTTTTGAAGAAAAGTATGGTACGCCACTGGTCTATCAAAAAATAAATTATATCATTCCGTTCTCTGTTCAATTCTAAACAAAAAAGCTCTCTTAGGTTTTCTTCGTTAGACCAGTCATTTTCAAGTAAAAAAATAAACATCGTTTTAATGCATCTGTTACAATCGTTACCTCAACAAAATGGAACGTGTTATTTCAGTTCCAACTAGAAAATTTCTTAAAATAAATTAACTTAAATAAATTGTTCAAAAAGTCCTCACTCAGCCAAAATACAAGCGGTTTCGAAGAGATTATTTTTTGTTATTTTTTAATAAAACTTTAACACCCTGTATCTTCGTTACGATGCTCCTAAGGACCCTCGTTTATTAGTCACGAATCCCCTCCTGAAGTTTGTCAATGTAGTTTTGAATCACCCGGCATATAATCCAGTCCTTTAGCTACTAAAATCAGGAATAATACCGACGAATCAACTCCAGAGCCCAGTCAAAAGAAAACGTTTTGTAAGTAAAATAAACGTCCACACATGACAATATTATATGTATCTCGACTTTGGTACACTTGAGGGAAGTCGCTATTACTCATTTTTTTCGAAAATTTTTTTTTGGAATTAATAAAATAGACAAAATTGAAAATTATAGGTGGTGGTAGAACTTAAAAACATTTATAATAATATCAATTTTTAGAATAAATATAATAATAAATTTCGCTTACCTCAAACAAACTATACAATGGAAGTTGACTTGACTAACGTAATGTGAGCTGTGAGGTTATGTTAAAACACTGTTATGGAGATATATATTGAAGCGACATTTGCCACAAGTGTCAAAAAGGGACATTAGTGAGAAACTTTAAGTAATCTTGTAAATTATGTAGAATGTCTTGAAAAATATGGTAAAAGTTATATTTTCTTTTGCTTCAAGGCAGTTTCCTTGATTCCAAAGCGGCCGCTTTGTCTTTAACTAACCTTTAGGTTGGGTAGTTAAAGTTGTTTTTTTATTGAGAAATCTTTTGGTTAGGTTAGTTCAGGTTAGTTTAGGTAAAATCAGGTTGGTTCAGGTTAGTTCAGTTCTAGTTCTCGTTAGGTTAGTTCAGTTATGTTTCTCCTTTGATCAGGTTAGTTTAATTTAGATCAGGTTGGTTCAGGTTAGTTGAGGCTAGTTCAGGTTATTTCAGTTCTAGTTTTCTTTTTGGTTAGGTTTGTTCAGTTATGTTTTTCCTTTAATTAGTTTAGTTAAAAGACAAAGGGGACCGTCAGGTTAGTTCAGGTCAGTTCAGGCTAGTTCAGGTTCATATCCTCATGACAGTGCTTTAACAAAATCTCACACCTCACATAAAAGTTGAGTTCGGTAATTACATCCCGAGCGCTCGGGATATTAGTCTATCTCATTCCAACTTGTTAAGATTTTGGGAGATGGTCTGTGTCCGGAGCGCTCGGATGGAATTACCGAACTCGGTTTACGTTAGTCAAGTCATTGTGTATACACTTCCATTGTATAGTTTGTTTCAGGTAAGCGAAGTTATTATTATATTTATTCTAAAAATTGATATTATTATTATTTAATTAAATTTATTAAAGTTCTACCACCACCTATAATATTCTATTTTGTCCATTCAATTAATTCCTAAAGAAAATTTTCGAAAAAAATGAGTAATAACGACTTCTGTTAACTATACTAGCCCCTATATCTCTATTCAGAAATATATTTATTGTAGGTTTGTAGGTATATATCTACTTTAATTACTATATAACTAATTATTTTCATCATGTCATTCAGGCTAAGGACGAGCACTTGAATTCTACACCCTGCAGTACTGACAATGACCATGTTCTTGTAGAGGTTCCTATGGTCCCTAAATGATATATGTATGATACAATACGAGGAGGTTCTGGATAAGTACCACTGAATTATATTCCAGCCTTTCTACAAAAATTACTTATTAATGAGTGGAACTCGGAGTGAAATAATGAAGATTAATAAACCTTTGCTGGCTTGGAGGAGAGGGGAACAGATTTCTTATGTACAAATATAAAAAAATTAAAAATATATATAATACTTATATATTTATATATTTATTTATTTAATTTAAAAAATATAAATATACAGACAGAAGCCCAGATCCAGGGGTAGAATGTGTGATTGTGATTTCGAGATACTTGGAGCGTAAATAATCTTAAGTGACTTTGATGGTTTGTGATTTTAGAGGATTGAGAAGCATGAAGACTTTTTATGGTAGATTGCTTATTGGAACTCGGAGTGAAATAATGAAGATTACTAAACTTTTGCTGGCTTGGAGGAGAGAGGAATGGATTTCTTATATACAAATATAAAAAAAATATATAAATATACTTATATATTTAATTTTTTTATTATACTTATATATTTATTTATTTAATATAAAAAATATAAATATACAGACAGAAGCTTAGATTCAGGGGTAGAATGTGTGATTGTGATTTTGAGATTCTTGCAGCGTAAATATTGTTACGATTCGCAGCGACGCCGCATGGGAGGCGGGGCAACGCGTGTGTGGTTGGTGGAGCTTCGCGACCTATCCGCGCTGCGTCATGGCTGACACGAGTGATTTATTGCTCTGTTTATCTAGAAGGCAGTTGTTTACAACCTTTTTTTTATGTGAGATAATTCAAGAATTCTTATCAAGAACTTTCTAGGTTTTTCTGTAATTTTAGGATTGTATATAAAAGGCGCATAGAGCGCGCGGTTAAGAGTAGTCTTATTTTAAGCGAGCTATAAGTAAGCTAAAGTACGAAGCGATAATAGAAGGCTATAAAGTGTTAAGTAGTGAGTTATTTAGTAGTCGGGTGTAATTGTGGAATAAATAAATAGTGTTTTCGTGTTAAATCGTTACACTGGAATTATTGAACCCTGAGTTCGCAACAATTGGTGTCAGAAGTGGGATTCCAGTGGGAACTTGAGAACTAATATTGCTAAACTGTAAGTGAGTGCTTCATTACCGGACATTACGTGTTTATGCCAGTGACCAGAAGCCAGCATCAAGCGATGGAGGATCAACTTGCCGCCCTGCTGTCCCTTATGCAACAACAGAAGGAAGAGCAAGAAAGACGTTATGTAGAATAAAAAGAAGAGCAGGGAAAACGTTATAAGGAACAAAAAGAAGAACATGAAAGACGTGATCAAGTACAGCAGCAACGTTATCAACACCAGAAGGAAGAGCAGGAAAGACGTTATCTAGAACAGGAGAAACGTTATAACGAACAGAAGGAAGAGCAAGAAAGACGTTATAAGGAACAAAAGGAGGAACAAGAAAGACGTGCTCAAGTACAGGAGCGACGTTATCAACAACAGAAGGAAGAGCAGGAAAAACGTGATCAAGTACAGGAGCGACGTCATCAACAATTCAAAGAAGAATTAATGAACCATCTCGCAGCTAGGGAGCAACAATTGGAAGAAAGAATAATGCAATCCGTTAACGAATCCGTTAACGGCGTTCACGAATCCATTAACGGCGTTAACGAAGGACTCGCAGCTATCAACCAGAGAGTTCTCGAGCTAAAAAAGAAATTCCGGGAACAAACTGAGGACGACAACGTATCTACAGAGAGTTTTAGCACACCCAACGCTAAAATTAAGCCTCCCGATTATGACTGTACTACGGCCTGGGAAATCTATAAAACCCAACGAGCACCAGAAAGCTACATCATTAGTGGTAGCACTTCGTGGAAAAGCGGCTGAATTACTCCAATCTTTGTCGGCAGCTGATCAAAGTAATTATGCAGCTTTAGTACACTCTCTACAACTACATTTCGGAAATGAGCACAAAGAAACCGTGTTCCAGGCCCAGCTGAGGATGAGACAGCAAAAGTCAAGTGAATCCTTACAAGAATTTGAGGCGGACATAGACAGACTCATTCACCTGGCATATCCATCGGCCTCTGAATCTTTTCAAATGCAATTTGCCGCCGAAAGATTCATTGAGGGAGTTCCCGATAGTGACATGAGATACTACTTACGTCTAGTAAGGCCCAAGGACATCAGCGAGGCACTAGTTCGGGCCCTGGAATTCGAGGCGTCACGAGTGTCATCTGGTTCTTCTCCACGTGTACGAATGACAACTTGCGATGACGAGGAGGATACGTCAAGGACTGAATCCATAGCACGTTTAAAAAAGCTAAAACACACTCCAAACCGGCGCCGACGCCACGCTATCAAAGAAAAAAGAAATTGAGTCCCTACAAAGATACAATACAAACAAAACAAAATTCCAATTGATAAATGACGGCAGACGCCGTCCGGCACGTTTCTTCTTTCACTGGAACTGCACTCTACTTTCACAGTGCACTAAAAAAGTGCAATGACGTAATTTGACAGATCTCCTAGAACTGAGTGCGGTTCTAGTGCGGCTCAGTGAAAAACGCTATTAGTAAATCAGTGTAGAGACTTTTTTTCTTAATATCTGGAAAATCACAAGCACAGATTTTTGACTGGCACGTTTAGGCATAATATATGTTTCATCTGTTTTCGTATTGTAGATGTAAAAGTTTGTACAAGCAACTATCAAAATAAACTTGAACAATATGTTAGTAAGTAACAGTAATTTTCTTCGTAACATACTAGTGGAAAAAATAAAAAATGGGGTTTCTAAAAGAAAAAATCAGTAGACAGAGGTATATTTCAAATACATCATAAAATTATTAACATTATAATATTTATAATAACAACATAAAAACCAAAAACTGTTTTCAACACATTAATTTGAATTCATATCCTTTGGCTAGCCATGAGTTCAAAGTAAAGCAAAGGAACACTCTGTAATTTTTTCGTAGTTGGGAAAAGTTTTATCCTCTAATTTCATATCTCATCATTGTTGGAACTTCAATATTCCATGTTCATTAGAAAACGTCATATAGAAGGCTATGATTTTTTGACGGAAAAGGATGACAAAATCAAATTACATGGACTTTTATTCTTCCATCCTTTTCTTTTGACACTTTACGGCCAACTAGATGACATTTTCAAAGGAAGTGGCGCTATAATAGGTTTCATTAAACGTGACGTTGAAAAGTTCAACACATTACATTTTTGACCCATCTTCCCAGCATATATAGAACTGAAAAGTAAAAAGATTCGAGGTTTTAACGGTGACCAAAACAAAAGAAATGTAACTTAATTATTTTTTAACATAATTTTGCAACATAAGTTGTTGTATAACAATTTTCATCTCTTTAATTTTTTGTTTCTAAAGACTTAATATAACTTAATGTATCTATGGCGGGTGGCCAAACGAACACAAGTCATATTTTTACGAAAAGGAGTTTAAGTCATTTTCGTAGGGGTGCTATATCGCACTCTCAACTGGTCTAAACCATATAAGTATATTATGTTGGTAATAGAACCCTGTTGACCCCTTTAATCTGTCTACTTTAACTTTACAAATACTGCCATTTTGTTTTTTTCCCGCAATGTGCAATCTGTACTCGTTTGATTACCCACCATGGGTATTTATTTGTTTCTGTACATTTCATTGCAAAAGGTATCCTCAATTTTCCTTTTAATGAAATTGAAGCAGTTTGTAGCAATTTGTTCTTCTTTTCAAATAAGTTTCAAAGTTATGAAAGTTGAAAGAAATTTATTTTCTGCGAAATATTTTAGAAATGTTTAGCTTTTTCGCAGGAAACTCTAGTTTAAAATATGTAAAAATGCAAAATTTACTAATTGGAAATTGAAAACTTATCTTCTTTCAATATTTCCAAAAATATTGCAGCCGTTATGAAGGAAACAAACAGAAACAACTACTCCGAGGGCTAATACCCCTACCGGCATTGAATTACACTGTTTCAAAGCTCATTTTATAAAGCAAAAAAAAAATTAAAATGAATTAATAAAGTAATAAAAAATTGAATGCTAAAAAGACAAAAAATATTAAGCTTTTTGCAAAGAAAATAGAGCCAGAGTTTAATTAAGATATGCGAAAAATGCACATGTATAATTACAATTTGGAAATTTGAAAACTTGTCTGCTTTCAGCATTTCCAAAACCTTGCAGTTATACATAAAGAAGGAAACAAATAGGAACAACTGCTTCGAGGAATAATACCCCTACCGACATTGAATTATACCATTTGTTTCAAAGCTTATAGAAAACATACATAAAGCAAAGATGAAATACAAGAAAGTGCTCTAGAATAAAACAAACAAATATAACATAAAAGATAAATTAAAGAGAATTACATCCTCTAGAGGATTGCTGACGACGGAGGTTGAGGTTTGTCGCCTCTAGAAAGTAATTACGCAATTACTCCGTCCAAAAGGGAGTAGTAAGTGCGGGGTGTTCATTATAAAACTTCATCTAGTTGGCTGTGAAATGTCAAAAGAAAAGGATGGAAAAACAAAAGTCCATTTATTTTGATTATGTCATCCTTTCCTGTCAAAATTTCATAGCCTTCTAAATGAAATTTTATAATGAACACCCCGTACTTTTGGTTAACATATACATTTAGTAACTTTGGCCCACATTTCAAAAAGAAACTTTAATTTATCTTTTATGTTATATTTTTTTGTTTTATTCTAGAGCACCTTCTTGTATTTCATCTTTGCTTTGTGTATGTTTTCTATAATGTTTAAGCTTTGAAACAAATGGTATAATTCAATGTTGGCAGGGGTATTAGCTCTCGAAGTAGTTGTTTCTATTTGTTTCCTTCTTTATGTATAATTACTAGGTTTTTGGAAATGCTGAAGGCAGACAAGTTTTCAAATTTCCAAATTGAAATTATACATGTGCATTTTTCGCATATCTTAATTAAACTCTAATTCTATTTTCTTTGCAAAAAGCTTAATATTTTTTGGCTTTTTAGCATTGATTTTTTATTACTTTATTAATTAATTTTAATTTTTTTTTTGCTTTATAAAATGAGCTTTGAAACAAACAGTGTAATTCAATGCCGGTAGGGGTATTAGCCTTCGGAGTAGTTGCTTCTGTTTGTTTTTTTCTTTACAGCTGCAATATTTTTAAAAATATTGAAAGCAGATAAGTTTTCAATTTCCAATTAGTAAATATTGCCTTTTTGCATATTTTAAACTAGAGTTTCCTGCGAAAAAGCTAAAAATTTCTATCACTAAGTTTCAAAGTATTTGAGGGAATTTTTTCTCAACGAAGTTTTAGAAGTTAATTTTTTCCTTCCTCCTTGCTAAACAAGAATTTTTCACTATTCTGCATTTGCTGCTTGGAGACAAAGGTTTCGAGTTTTAAAATCTTCTTAATTTTCAGCTACATTCAATATATAGGTTTTCCTTTTATCGCCATTTGCTGTAATGTTTTCACAAGGTGTAATTCACAAAATTTCACGTAATCCAAGACCGAAAACTGTTGTTTTGCATATATGTAATTGTTTTTTTTTTCACATAAAACTCATATTTCGGTGTACAAGTTTTCCTCAATCTCTTTCTGATGAATAGTTGGATGTTTTCTGCAAAACATTTTTGTTCTATTCGTTCCTGATACTCTCACAATTTATTTGATATATTTATTTCTATTTCAGTTATGTCAGAACTTATTTTTTAATTTATTTCTTTAACGAAGTAGAAACTGAATGTCTTCAGTTCCCTCCTAGCTAAAAATGTAAAACTCCCGTTATTACTCCCAAATTAACCTGGCGGCTTGTCAGACAAAGTCGCCTCATTTTCTTATAAAATAATAATTTAGAATTATTTTTCTTAAATTTTGCGTTTTTTGAAAATGACAGATTTTACTTTTTTTTGTTTATTTTTTTTAGATAATGTCTGGAAAGTGTCCTCAATTATTCCTGAAACCTCCAAAAACTATTGCTTTCCTTTTATTAGATTATTCCCATAAATCTTACATTTTTTTGCTCAAGCAAAGTTTTCTTCAGCTTCTGTGTTAAAGAATTGTACGTTTCTGCTTATTTCAGAAAAAGTCTTCAATTTACTTATCTAATGAATATTTAGAAATCAATTTCTTCTAGTCTTTTTGATATAATCTAGAACAGCCCGGTATCCCCAATTACCCCTTTTACTTCAGATGGGGTTGGTAATTTGCTACAAAAACTTGCTTAAATTTACTTGTCAACGAAGTTTTAGAATTCCTTCAAGTTTTTCATTTTATTGAAAATACATTTTTCTGCTCTTCGCGACTCAACAATTGTTCTCGTTTCTTCTTACTGAAGTCCTAATATTGTAGTTCGTTTTTTACCTAAATCTCGCAATGCACTGCACAAGTGTTTGTTTGTGTAACTGGTGTGGTGTTACAGAAGTTACACTACTATGTACTTTCTACAAAAAATACTTAACTAAATACTAAACTAATAAAACTCACCAGATCAATAACCTGCTTAATCCATCAAATTGCTAGATGGCCATCATATCACCAGCTTAACCGGCAAGTGACTCGGTGAATTTTAGAATTTGCCCCTTATGGCCGAAATCAGTTAAAAATGACTCAAAGCGTCAAAAATGCGAATCAAATGGGCAAATTCGGGTTGGGATTAGAGTCACAAGTGGTTAAAAATTAGACTGAGAGTTTAGAAATGCAATTTTGGAGTCCTTGGAGAAAATCAGGTTGAAATTATAACGAAAATAGATTAAAAATGATCCACTTTATCTAAAATTGAAAATTTTGAAATTTTCTAGGAGTTAATTAAGAACTAAAGTCTAAATTGGCAAAAAATTATCCAAAATATGCAAAAATGCAAATTAAAAAATAAAAAATTAAAATTCTGGCCAAAATCAGTTAAAAATTGCTAAAAGCGCCAAAAAAAATGCATCAAAATCGTATAGAAATGAACCACTTTGTCAAAAAATGTCAATTTCGGTATTTTATGAAAAAGTCGAACTAGGATCAAGGCCAAAATTAGTGAAAACAACTCAAAGCATGTAAAGATACAAATTTTAAAGGTTTGACAAAAATTCAAATTAAGATTATGATCCAAATCAGTTAACAATTACTCAAATTCCTACACGGAGCGTCTGAAAATGCAAATTTGTAGTCTTTGGAAAAATTCAAATTAGAATTAACGGAGAGACTGTTCTTGACCGCCTAGTTGAGCAAAGTAATTATGAACAAAAATGATTATCAACACCTCTCAATGCAAATCCTGTCAGACACTACTCACTACATTCAGCTTCCTTCTGATCCAACGAATGCCTACCAAAGCCGCTGTTACAAAACTGGTTACCAATTTTAAAGAACGTGGTCTCATCTCGCTGGAAGAATCTAGCAATATCAGAATATACAATCAAAGTTCTCCAAAGTTTTATGGACTCCCTAAAATTCATAAACCAGAAAATTCCCTCAGACCAATAGTCTCTTCAATCAACGCTCCTAATAGTAAACTAGCAAGTTTCCTAACTCACATTCTTACTGAAGCATACAATAAAGACAATCCATATTATATAAGGGATAGTTTTGAATTTGCTGAATTTGCAAAAGGTTTACAACTCCCGACAAATTATGAACTAGTTAGCTTCGATGTGATATCCCTATATAGCAACATTCCTCTCACCCTGATCAAAGAAAGCATTCACAGGCACTGGACAGACATTAGTGAAATAACAACACTCAGCCAAGAGAACATCTATGAAATATTAACAACTCTATGGGACACCACTTACTGCACATATAACAATCAATTCTACAAACAGATTCTAGGCACTCCCATGGGAGCGACCTTAAATCCCATCGTCTCTCAGTATGTGATGGATGACTTGCTGGACCACTGTCTAGGCAAATTAAGTTTCAAACCACCTTTTTTAAAAAAATATGTAGATGATATTATCAATGCAGTTCCAAAGGACCAATTAAACAACACACTCTCTTTACTCAATAGTGACCATCCACACTGTAACGAAGTTACTAATTTTCTTTATCAGTTTTAGGGGATGACAAATTAATTGTGAGATAAAACTAAACGTGGACTATATTTCGGTGTAAACGTAATTAATCCGGTGTCAAGGTAAACATACGAGGTTAACAATCTTTGGTTAATAAGAGGATGTCAATATCTAAAGTAAAGTATTTTCTGTGAACCTCGTATGAAACTAATACCTTTGATCTCGGGACCTGCACTTGGATCCCAGGGGAGAATCGAAGGGTATTGTTGTTCAGCTATAAAAGACGGCCGCATGACAGTTTTTGGGATTCTGGCTCCGACTCTTGAAGAATCAAGAACTAAATTTAAAACCGATTAAAAGGGTAAATATCAGCAATACACTAGAGATACACCGTGCTTGGCAATAGTCGAGCCCCACAACACTTACACCGCGCCTGGTAGTAGTCGGGCCCCATTCATTACACCGTGCCTGGCAGTAGTCGGGTCCCCCCCATTCATTACACTGTGCTTGGCAGTAGTCGAGCCCCACTACACTAACCTCGCGCCTGGCAGTAGTCGGGCCCCATTCATTCACACCGTGCCTGGCAGTAGTCGGGTCCCCCGCATTTACATATAACGTGCTTGGCAGTAGTCGGGCCCCATTACACTAACCTCGCGCCTGGCAGTAGTTGGGCCCCATTCATTTACACCGTGCCTGGCAGTAGTCGGGTTCCCCGCATTTACATATACCGTGCTTGGCAGTAGTCGAGCCCCACTACACTAACACCGCGCCTGGTAGTAGTCGGGCCCCACTTTATATACACCGTGCCTGACAATAGTCGGGTGTCACTCACCGTAAAACCGTTTCATTCCTGGACTTTAACCTTACCGTGTAACCCGTTATAAACAAAGATACCGTACTCACTGATCCTTCCATATCTATAATCATCTTCCTCGACCGTCGCATATCCCTCTCTGGTTGTTTGTAATATTGTGCGTTAGACAAGTTATAGATTTATAAGCAGTTCGTTGAATGTATGTCTCTTACGTTAAATAGAAACTATTGAGCAGTCTCTTGTCTTTCACTAAAGCTCTAAAGTACTTAACAAATTGACCCCTGGAATTACCATTCTCCACTGTCTAAAGGCTTACCCGAAAGGTATTTTTGTGGACCCTCTACCACACTAAAACTATAGAGGGTGGCGCCCGAGAAATCCGTTGCAGCGTCACAACACATACAATTTACAGCAGAAAGAGAATCAGCAAACAGAACAGTTCCTTTTCTTGACACAACCAGAAAACCAAACCAAGAAATAATCCTTGACTGGTACCAAAAACCTACAAATTCAGGGAGATATCTCAACTTTCATTCCTCCCATAGCCAGAAAACTAAAATTAACCTTGTCCTTGATTTAAAAAAACGAGTTAATCTCCCATGAGTCACTGAAACTCATCAATTTGAGAAACCTCAGAGACACACTCTTGAAAAATTCCTACCCTTTAAACTTAATTAACAAACTCTTATTCAACAGTTCACATCAAAACATAACCGAAAACAGTAGCAACAATTCCTTTGCTAATATGGAAGACAGCACCTCTGGCATGGTAGAATTAAACTTCCAATTCACGAATATGGAGCTGAGTATCCCATCAGCCTCAATTGACGCTACCTCCCATTTACCGATCAAATACTTTTCATTCCCACATATCACTGAACTCACCCACAAAGTGAGCAAGCTATTTCACAACCATCCATCCATAAAGCTAGCACCTAAAAATCCAGTAACTGTAGGCGACTTGAGTACCAAATTAAAAAGCAAGGATGAACCTCTTAAACAGTCGGGAGTGGTATATCGCATTCCCTGCTCTATCTGCGATCAAGTGTACATAGGTCAGACAAAGAATTTATTGCAAAATAGAATTGCGTCACATAAAAGTGACTGTAGACTTACAAAAAACACCAGTGCACTGACTCAACATCATATCGATACAGGCCATAAAATCAATTTCGACGAGGTAGTAATACTGGACAAAGAACCGTCATATCATAAAAGACTTTTCTTGGAAATGGTAGAGATTGCAGTGGAAGACAAATCAATCAACAAAAGAACTGACATTGAAGACCTTAGCAACATATACTCAAATTCGATCAACAGATGCAAGGCGAAAAACAAACCACAAAGCACAAAAAACACAACCACGGACTCCCTTGATTCCCTAACTGTTTAGAGTGATTTCCACATAAAATAATACATCCGGAAATTGTAAATATGTAGAAACAATAAACAATACAATAGCAACATAACAAAACAACACATCAATATTCCAATAGACTTTTCCTTTCCTCTCATAGTTCCTCGGTGCGTGGCTTCTTGTTTACGTGTTTTTCTCCACTCCGGGCAGCGGTCCGAAGATTATCGGAATTCCCTTAAGGCAAATATCGTTGATAGGTGAGCTGTTTGTTGTATGCAAATAGACAATTTTATATTTTATATTTTAGTCACATTAAGCCTGTTTGAGGTGTGGGTGCCGTTTGGCGTGTGATTTTTATATTATGTGTTTTTTAACTGTAAGGGAAATAAAAATGTCCCATCATCATGTTCAACATAGTTCAACAATGTCTGTCGTAAACATGTGTCCGTCTTTTTAATACCTTTTTTAACATTTTTCTGTTACGGACCCACATAGACATAAAACATTGGACGGTAAGCTATCTATAACCATTGTAGCCTCTTATTGTGACTTATTTGCACTTACTGTAATATAGCCCTGATGAAGACAATAACAATTGTAGAAAGCTTGGCAGTTTAGGAGTTTTAATACTTGTCGCCCAGACCGACTACCCAAGAAACCCAACTTTTGATTAGAATTAATTCTGGAATCGTATAAAAATGAACCGCTTTGTCTAAAAATGTCAATTTCGGTGTTTTATGAAAAAGTCGAACTAGGATTAAGGCCAAAATTAGTGAAAATGTCTCAAAGCATGTAAAATTACAAATTTTGAGGGTTTAGCAAAAATTAAGATTATGGCCAAAATCAGTTAACCATTACTCAAAGCGTCAAAAATGCAGTTTAAAAGTTTCTGATAGGCAAATTCAGGTTAAGATTATAGTCAAAATGATTAATAAAATTCTGCACGGAGCGTCTGAAAATGCAAATTTTGTAGTCTTTGGAAAAATGTAAGTTAAAATTAACATGAAAATGTTATACAAATGAAGCACTTTGTTTAAAAATGTCAATTCCGGTATTTTATGAAAAAGTCGAACTAGGGTTAAGGCCAAAATTAGTGAAATTGACTCAAAGCATTGAGGGATTGGCAAAAAGTCAAATTAAGATTATGGTCAAAATCAGTTAAAAATTATTCAAAGCTTAAAAAAATCAAGTCAAACTCAACGGTAAAAAAATCAAGATAAGTCAAGAACCGAGTTGTCAAGTAGCTAATATTTCGAGTCAAGTATTTCTTAAGATTGTCACATCTATAACTCATTCAATTATTTTTGTCATCTCGCCACCTTTAAAAGTCATTCTTTAAAAGTCTTAATTTTTTTATACTTATCTCCTTTCATCACATGTTGAGAAGATACGATGAAAAGCGGTGAGTTGCTGTACAGAGAAGGAGCAGGCGATATCCACCGCTCCTCTGAGGGGTAGACCCCAAAACTAGTACGCAGATGGGTCGATTGACCACCTACTCTTTACACTTCGTTCTGTTGCGATAACCTGCGAGCAACATAGCAATCTGGGCTGCTTCTCGAACTGAGAGGCATCTGCCATGCAATATTAGATCTAAACCGCTGGTGGCTATCGCCTGCTCCTGCTCCTGCTCCTGCTCTGTACAACATCTCACCGTTCTTCCGTAGATTTTTGGCTTTAAGCCCCGAACTGACGGTCTCCAATTTGTAGACCAGTCGAAGCTGTATTGATGAGGGGTAGACCCCGAAACTAGTATGCAGATAGATTGATCGACAAATTGGTGACCACCTACTCTATACGATAAAAATATCAAAGTCAGATTTCCAATGCCTACTTGATAATAATAAGTGAATGGTTTATACTTGACATGATGAATCCCTAGTCGACTCGATATGTCCAAAAGTCTCTTGGGAACGACCGAACGACCGCCTGCACCAATCCTTTAGGGTAAACATACAGGGTGGCCCATTTTCATCAAAGATTCAGCTAAGTATTTTGCAAATGACAGCAAGTACAAGAAAATTTGACAAATAAATATTGTGTAACTTTAATGGCCAGTTCTGAACAAATTACATAAGTCTATTGGCCGGATAACTTGTTAAAATATTGTCAAAATACTTGCAAACTTATCAACTTATCGTCCCGATAGAATTATATAAAAAATAACATCTGTTAGTTCACAAACAGAACATTAGGGGGACAATATATGATAATACCAAGTTTTTGATACATGGCTCCGCTAACCTCAGATGGATGACAATTTCAAATTTTTTAATAAATCAATCTATTCTTTACTCCTCAATTAGATTCAATGCTTAATCTGATAGAAGTATTATAATATTTCTATAGAATATTTAAATCATTTTAAGACTTTTTCCACCTATCTAACACATAAATGTATAAGTGATTATTCCTCAAAATTTTGTACTCCAGACAATTGCACTGGTCTCTCTTAAGAATTGATAATTCGTAGGAATTATAAATTGAAACCTAAGGCTTAGTTTTTAACACCTCTTGATGAATTTCATTTAAACGTCTGGACCCAAACGTCTGAACATAATCCGAAAAAAAAATGCCATTTCTTTGTTCATATTCAATTTAATGGTGGTTTTAGCAGACTTAAGACCGCTTCATCAATGAGCCTCGTAGCAATCGTAGTTATAAGAAGCAGTTATACTAAACCACCGGTTATTCGAAGAATAAACAACTGAGTTAGTTATCTGCTACCTGAAAGACCGGCGCTTAGTACCTAAACTTCATATAGCAAATATCCACATAACCTTTTATCAGAAACTGCGCTTCTGCATACGTACTGCCAAAGAATACTGAACCGTTATAAGAGTTTGTTGCATTTTTGGCGTCTCAACAACCGAGCAACTGTCTCTCTTAATAAATTTATCACTATTTCTCCGAGGATTTCTTCACAACGTTTCCTTTGAAACTTCCCAACTTAGACTCGTAACACCGTGCAGTGTCGAAATAAAAATCCCAGACATAATTTATTTCCTGACAACAGGTATCTGGCCTAAGATTTATGTTTCCTCTATTCTACAAAGTATATTACTTGTGACAATAAAGACTCTATATAGCAGATTGTTTTTTTAGTTTTCTAAAGTGCGCGACGCCTTTTTGCAGCATCAGTCTCCTGGATTTGCAGCATCAATCTCCTGGTTTGTAAGCTAGAAGACTTACAAACTAAATCACCTATTTTTTTTTAAATCCATTCTAATACTCAGTAATATGTATTAGAAATAATTTCTTTAATGTATATCTCAACTAAATAAGGATATAATTTGGATTTTATAGCTGTATTAATAAAAAAAATTGTGGTGGTTTGCCTGAAATGTAAAAGGTGTCAAGTCGTTTTATTAAATTTAAATCCGTTGATTCGATTTTAAAGGTATTCGCTGATTTGTTCGATATAGACATCGTTGCAGTCTTGATAAGAAACGGCGTCTATTATATGACTTTTTTTACAAGTTTCAGATTGAAATGTTTAGCTTTTTCGCAGAAAAACTAGTTTCAAATGTGCAAAAAGGCAAAGGCGATATTTACAATTTGAAAATTGAAAACTTATCTGCTTATCTTAAGAATTGAATTCATTTTTTTTTATTTCATTAATTCATTTCAATATTTTTTTTTTTATAAAATGCTCTTTGAAACAATCAGTGTAATTCAATGCCTGTAGGTGTATTAGCCCCTGGAGTAGTTGTTTCTGTCTTTTCAGCCCCAATAGTTTAGAAATAGGCAACCGATGTATTCATAATTTTTCTAGGATTGTGTCCCCTTGTACTCTTCAAAACTTGTTTGCCACACTGATCGCTTTCTTCGGAAAAGCTGAATTCTTTATTCAAATCAGAAACCTTTGTCTTTTTTGCATTTTCTCGTTTTCGCAAAATCTGCACATAATTTTTCCATGCTTTTCCTACCTATGCTTTCTCCGTTGAATGAAGAAAAGAATAGAATCCTATGTAAAAGGGAAGTGTATGCCTAGACACTTTTACAAATTTCTCGAAAACGGTGAAGTTTGAGAAAAAATTCAAAATAGTAAAAAGGTTTCTAAATTAAACGGAATGTCAAGAGGTTGAAGAACTTGATTGTAAGCATGATGCGTTTAATATGTACAAAAAGATCAAAGAAGTCACAGGCAGACACAACAAAAGAACAACAGAAAATATTGTGGATGAACAAGGCAAGCTTGTCTATGAAATAAACGAAAAACTGAAAACATGGGAAAAATACATACTTGAACTCTTCAAAGATGACTGGCGCCCAGAAACACCTGATTAAACAAACAATACGGAAGGTCCAGTGATATCTACTGGCCCCGACCATATACCAGCGGCAGTGCTTAAGATATAAACACGCATTGTATTACTATCTTGACGTCACTATTTAATAATATTTATGATAGTGGCACGATTCCAGCTCAGCTGACTGGCTTATTTCATCATTTATCACCATACCGAAGAAGTCAAACCTTAAATTTTGTGGTGACTACCGCACCATCAGTCTTATGTTACACGTGTTAAAAATCTTTCTCAGGGTAATTCATACCCGCATGTATAATGAATGCGAAGAACATATGGGCGAGTTTTGCAACGGCATCGGTACTCGAGAGGCATTATTTGCCATACAAGTTCTTATACAACGCAGTAGGGATATGAATTGCGACGTTCACATGTGCTTTATAGACTATGCTAAAGCTTTCGACCGCTGTCAACATAGAACAATGGTAAGAGTTCTTCGTGAAACGGGCTTGGATGGAAAGGGCATAAGGATCATTGCCAATCTATATTGGAATCAGAAAGCAACTATCCTGAACTAACCTTTGAAAATATCGAGTCAGACATCTTAGAAATCAACCGTGGAGTCCGGCAGGACTGCATCTTATCACCCTTACTGTTCAATCTCTACTCGGAGAAAATATTTAGGAATGCACTAGAAGACACCACAGACGGCGTTAAGGTGAATGAATATCAGATATGCCGACGACACGGTTTTACGGAGGGGCTACAAGAACTTACCAATAGAGTCACATACACAGGCGAACAATACGAATTCGAACTGAACATTAAGAAGACCAAATACATGGTTATAAGTAAGCCCCTAATCAACGCGGTGGGTTGCATTGTAAAACGAAGCTATACAGTGAGTGCATAGTTTTACTTATCTTGGGTGTAACCTCAATGATCCCTGGGATCACTCCAAAGAAATAAAGTGCAGAATAGAAAAGGCTAGAACAATGTCCACACATCAGTTCCTCTGCTGTCGAGATCTCAGCATGACGCTCAAGAAGAGCATGATAAAATTCTATATTTTCTCAGTATTAATGTATGGTCTCGAGGCTTGGACCTTATCGGAAGCAACAGATAATAGGTTCAAGAGATTTGAACTATGGATCTATCGAAGATTCCTAAGAAATTCCTAGGTTGATCGAGACACCAACGATGAGGTCCTTCGAAGAATGAACTGCCAATTAACCCTCATGAATAACGTAAGTCTAAAAAGTTTTTGGAAATAAGTAATATTAAAACTGGTTAAAGATTTTTAATTTATTTCGTAATTCAACATCTTAACCTTATCATGTTTACCTATCAACTTTATTTAAAAATATTTAAATGGTTGGTAAAGGTCCATGGTTTTCTATGGCACATAATTTTGGAGTTATATGAGCCATTAATTGTTGGACGGTAGCAACATCGACTTCCCGGATTTTCTGGTATATTCTGCTTCTTAGTTGCTTCTCATTTTGGGCTTCCCAACCACCATCGTACACTTTTCTACTCAAAAGAGACCAAAATTCTTCAATGGGTCTCGCCTGGGGCACATTTGGAGGGTTCTCACTCCTGGGAACAAAATGTATGCCATTTGCGGCTAACCAATCTGTCGTTCTTCTGGCATAGTGGCACGATGCCAAGTCGGGCCAGAAAATTATTTCGTCGTTGTGATGATGAGTATCAATAAATCTAAGCCCTTTTGTGAGACATATTTTGATGTAAATGGTAAACGGTAAATATTGACTGCTTCACCGCGAACACGTCCAACATACGGCTGTGAAACGCCACATCCTGATATGGCGCACCAAACCAATATTTTGTCCTCAAACGTCTGTTTGCCTTTAAATTTCACATGGTCTGGAACATTTTCTATATGGTCTGTATAGAAACCATCGTTTCCTTTAATCTCAGAATTGGACAATGTAAAATATTTTTCATCATCCATAATGATAACTTTACCAGCAAAATGAACAAGTCTCAAAGCACGGCAGCATCTTGGGATCTTCTCCATCTGTTTGGCGCCTTTCTTCGTTTCCGAAACTTCACACCATTTCTGGAAAGTGTCTTGAATAGTTGCTTTTGAAACATGGAATCTTCGACCTAACTTTCGCAGTGAGATTCCAAATTTGTTTTTTTACTGCTTCAACCAGTTGTTTTTTGTTCATTTGTTCGGCTTAAAACTTTTGGCCATCCACTCTTTGGTAAATTGATGCAAGGTATACCGTTTTGGCATTCTTTTAATGTTTGATAAATTATCGAAACAGACACGTATTGATCTCTATACAATCTACCAATTTCGCGTTTAGGTACTCGTCCAACCAACTGATCGAGCTTGTAAGACATCTTGTTTAACTGTATTCGGTAAAATTGTCATGTCATCTTTAACGTCAATAAATTTGCTCAATTTGTTTCCAACGTAGGTATATTTTAGCAGAAAAAATTCCGCAAACTATTGAGACATACTTTATCATAAAACAACGCAAACTTGAGAATTCTGGCCATGTCATGAGAAACCCTGTCAAGTATCGCCTACTACAGCTGTTCCTGCAAGGAAAAATGGAGGGAAGAAGAGGACTAGGTAGAAGGAGAATTTCCTGGCTCGCAAGCTTACGGAAGTGGTTTGGCGTGACTTCCATTGACCTGTTCCGCGCTGCAGCCAACCAAGTGAGCATTGTCATGATGATAGCCAACGTCCGGAACGGATAAGACCGACGAAGAAGAAGAGAAATTAAACGGTCAGTGACGCGCCACCAAAAAATTTGAGAGGATACAAGAAGACAAAACCCCCAAAAAAAATATGATCCTGTAGGTTCTCGCTAGCAGTTGGTATATCCAACGATGTAGATCATAAATATTTTGTCATACTTTGTCACATTCCAAACTTTAACTTAAACACAATCTAAAGTGTTTTCCGGGCATTGAAGCCTTGATCCAATGGAATTTCCTCAATGAATGCAGCCTTTTATAAAGTATCCTCTTAGTCCACTAGTAACTATTTTATGGAAATTTTAAAGACCAACGAGTTGGCAACGGCAAATAAGAGGGCAAAGTGCTGGTTCCGATACGTGGACGACAACTTTGTTATTTGGAGCCATGGCAAGGGCGAACTTCAAAACTTCCTGTTACACCTCAATTCTGTCAACTCAAAAAAGCAATTTCCTATGGAGTTAAAAAAGGAAGGACGCCTACCGTTTTTGGATGTTTTGGTATCAAGGAGGCCGAATGGGACGCGTCTGTGACAGCCAAGAGAATTTATGAGCCGGCGGAATTGGAACGAGAAATGAAGCATCTGAAATCAGCCTTTGGTTGGAATGGATACAGCAAGCACGAACTCGTGCTTGCCCGTTCCTTCTTGCGAGTGTTCCAGGAAGGAGCAACGGTGGTTCCAGGAAAGAATTGCGGATGGACACAAGAGAAGTCGCAAGCTGGGACAAACACAAAAGTCAGCAGTAGCAGAACACGCTCTCTCCAATGGTCAATACATCCTTTTCGACGAGGATCTTTGCAGCTTTTCTATCCGGGACTAACGAGAGGGGCCATTGAGATCAGAACAACAATTTCAACAGGAAGGAGGAATTTACGTCTCTAAATGCAGACTGCAGACTGGAAGCGATTTCTACAACATACCTCTAGTGCGCCGAAGCCCCGCGAGGCCACTACTCCCCCCCCCCCCCGCCCCCCCCCCCCGCGCTGCACTCCCTCCGACTGCAGCGCGATGCCGGGGGAATAAATAGCCCGGAGCTCACTACAGTCCAGTCAGTCAATGGGAAGCACGGGAGATCACTTGCCCATTGCCTCATCGCCTTTGATAATGTCGCAGCTATAGACGAAACGTCAGGAAGAAATTCCATTGGATCACGACTTCAATGCCCGGAAAACACTTTAGATTGTATTTTGACCGACTGTGAAGACCTTCACAGTCTTACTTTACTTAAATATTTCAAAAACGCTAAGAGATACAAAGAAAAAAATAACACACTTTATCGAGAAGCCGAAGAGTTTAGAACGGAAAGTTTGGAAGATACTTAGTCATGGTGGGATGTCATGTGCTCTGTACCACGCTGGTTATCGGAACCAGAACGAAGTGAATAGAGTATGTGGTCACCAGTTTGTCCATAAACCCAGCTGCATTTTAGTTTCGGAGTCTACCCCGCATCAGTACAGCTCTTTTCGGCTTTAAGCCGCTGAATCACGGTCTCCAATGATCTCCCAAATCTCCAACACCCGGTGTAAAGTTTTCGTAATATTTGGATTTTAGAGCTATACTAATATAAATATTAAACAAATAAATTCATATTGATGATTTGCCTCAAATCTAAGAGGTGTCAATTTATTGTATTGAATTTATGTGCTTCAATTCGATTTTTAAGGTATTCGCTGATTTGTCCGATATAAACATCGTTGAAGCCTTGGCAATAAATAGCGTCTATTAAATAGATTTTTTACAAGTAATTTTCAGATTGAAATGTGTAGCTTTTTCGCAGAAAAACTCTAGTTTAAAATGTGCAAAAGGGAAATATTTTCAACTTGCAAATTGGAAACTTATCTGCTTTTTATATTTCCAAAATATTGTAGAATTTTCTGCAAAAAAAGATATAAATTTCAATCTCTAATATACGTCGCAGAAAATAAATTCCTTTTAACTTTCATAAGTTTTAGTACTTAATTTGCGGAAGTGCTGACGAAATAAGGAGCTTGCTATGGTTCGAACTTCTTTCTTTTTTTTCGTTGTTAAAACGATACGATGTTTAAACTTACAATAATGTTGATCTCAGTTTGCAGTAGCTGTTAGAGCCATTATAGTTTTGTTGCATTTATGACCGTCAAATCGATTTTTAAGGTTTTGACTAGCTTGCCTGGTATAGCAATCGTTGCAGTCTTGACAAGGAACATGTAGTAACACAGTAGTCAGTTCAAAACTTGTATATAGTTATATTTCCATTCACCTCCTTAATTTATATTTTAAAGCTTCATAATGTTCTAACATTTAGGCCAAGCCTACGTTCGCTCCTTATTCCCCACGCATTCGATAAATTTTCCACAAAAAAGTCTCGTCCATTGTGTCTTCTTTTCTTCTTCACTTCACGACACAATATGAACCATTATAATGCAAAATGGTGTATTAGAAGGATTATTTGTAGCGGGGACGGCGGTTTATTTGTTTCAATTTGGGGCGTCAAGTCACGTGAAACGTCTGTTGTGAGGCAAATCGACTGTAATTCGATAAAGCGGCGAACAGAAGGGAAACAAAGCGGTCTGAATTAAAAATGACACTGGACTATTTGTTTTTATTATGCGTTAGACGGTCGATATTGGCTTAAAGCTAATGAGTAAATATTATTGACAGCATGGAAGGAACAAGGGAGGAATATTTATGAAGCTGTGTGGTAAGCAACATGGGAAGGCTTTATAATTTGCTAGACCCCACTATATGGCATAAAGATGCCCCCGAACTAAACCAGTGGCTTACTTGCATACATTTTAATGTTGTTTTATGCTAATGTGTTTAATGGACCGGGACACAACACTGCTATGCATTTCCGGAGATAAATATTTAAAATCGCTTGGTGTGAGTTAAGACTTACATGCGATATTGCTAATGCACATTCGTGGATCCTACCAACAAGTTTCAAAATTTTTTCAATAGAATAAACTACAAAGTCGTTCAAGCGGACAACCGGATGTTACCGATAATTACCAAATGTATTCAAGCGAAATTGTTATTATCGGTTACTCAAACATCATGTCATTACTTGACCCTTTGTCATGTAATATTTACGTCATCGTTTGACGTTTAGAACCGCAAACTCAACCTACTTTTAACGAAAGAATATATATGACAGGTTAAAAGTATGCATATGACAGAGACTTAAGTTGGATTTATACACAAATTAAATTAGATTAAACCAACATTAAAATAAAATAGATTATATTAAAGATTTTGAATCAATTTGTGCGGTCCAAAATTAACAAATAATTTAGGTACTATCTTTAAAATAGTGAAATGTGTGCAGATGTTCCACTAATCTGTAGACATCTATAGGTCCATTTAAGGTGGTAATACAAAAAATTATCGAAAAGAGCTAAAAGGAAGATCCAGAAATAAAACTAATTAAGGAAGATAGAAGTTGGTTATCTTTTAGTTTAGTTTAATTGATAAATGGTGTGCAATGAAACTCACAGGGAGTGCAAGGAAACTCACAATGAGTGCAAGGAATGCTCTTATGGAAACACATACAACTAGCATTTCCTTAAAGTTACTTGGTTCAGTTTAATTTAATTTAATCTTTGTATAAATCTAGATTTAAAAGGATAACAAAAAAGCAAAAAGTATCAAATTGCCTTAAAACTTTACGCTTTCATATAACTGACTATGTAAGTATATTCTTTCTTGTACTACATCAATACATATGTTGAGAGTGGTGTAATAAATATTTTGTAGCAGCCAGTAATTAAATATATCAAATAAAAACATAGAGGGATTGAAATTATTCTGTTGAATTCGAAGATTTCAACAGAATAATCCATCCTTGTTTATGTTTTTTTTTCTACTGATAGAAGATATAAAATTGATATTGATTGATGCAAGCAGTTTTTTACTGGAGTTGCAGATAAAACTCAGTAAAAATTTTGACAATAAAAAGACCCCAAAATTGAAATTGTTGAACAAGATTGCAACCGAATTTTCGTTAAAAAGTCACAATATTAGGGACGTTGACGAAGAAACACCCCATTCAAAAAGACCACCGGGAAACCCCTCCTATATATTTTGGAAAATAATTTCCTCATACATTCAGTGCCTGCCTACCTGCTTGACTTCCTGTTACGCGTAGCTGGGAGAAAACAACAGTAAGTGTTAAGCTCAGGAAAAACTTTTATCTTTTTAGGACTAATGGTAAATTATATGTATGCTTTGTGTCCTTTCTAGTACAATGGAAGTGTAGATAACGAGTCTAGGGCAAATAAGAAGGTACTTCACAGTTGCGCATACCCCAACGTTTCGATCTTTATTTAGATCTTCTTTAGGGCTTAATTCAGTTTGAGAAGTATGTCACCTAAACCTAAACTATATGTATGTCTTCTACCGGACATAACGTAAAAACAAAACAATCAATCCACAAACAGAAAAAGACCACATTAGTGAAGGACAAACGAAACATCAGCCGCCATGAACAAAATAAACAATTTCTCACACTGAATTAAGCCCTGAAAAAGATCTAAATAAAGATCGAAATGTTGGCGTATTCGCAACTCTGAAGTAGCTTCTTATTTATCCTACACCCGCTATCTTTTTTTTTCCCGTAATGGTAAATATTTAAACAGAGAACGAGATCCTTATTGAAAAAGAGGAGAAAAGCAACAAAAAAAATTAAATGAGACAAATTTACAGTTCAAACAATTTTGATCGTCGATTTGACATTCTGATCAATTTTTGTAAGAAAAATATTTTTAACAAACACAAATCTTACATCCCGACTAACAAAGGACCAATAGAAAATTGTTTTCTTAAATAGAAAGAGCAGGACTACGAATTTTATAATAGCAAACGAGATGTGTTCTTTAAAAAAATTGTTATTGCAGGGTTAAGCGTTGAATTTAGCTGACCGAATTTAGTCTAAATATATAATAGAGGTTCCAAAACCACCGAGAACTGAGCTTTTCAACGGTTTGTTCCTCGATTTTAGGTGCTTCTGACCAATTTTATTACAAACATTAATTTTAATAAACACGAAAACTTAGATCCCGAAGAACGAGGAATCAACAGATTGTTTTTTAATGGAACGAGCAAGAGTACGAATTTTATAATAACAAACAAGGTATGTCCTTTTACTAAAATGTTGTTTCAGAGTCAATCACTGAATTTTTCTTACCGAATTTAGTCTAAATGTATAATAGAGATGTTGGAACTATCAAAAACTGAGTTCTTCGTTATTTTGTTCTTCGGTTGTAGGTGATTCTGACCAATTTTAGTTCAAATAATAATTTTTAACGAACACTAAAACTTACATCCCGAATAACGAAGAACCAACAAAAAACTGTTTCCTTTAATAGAAAGAGCCGGACTACAAATTTTATAATAGCAAACGTGGATAGTTCTTTAAAAAAAATTGTTATTCCAGGGTTAAGCGCTGTTTTTTTTGACCGAACTTAGTCTAAATATATAATAGAGGTTCCAAAACCACCGAGAACTGAGTTTTTTAACGGTTTGTTCCTAGATTTTAGGTGATCTTGACCAATTTTAGTTAAAATATTAAAACTTACACCACAAATAACGAAAGAGAATAGAAAACTGTGTTTCTTTTTTTTATGGAAAGAGCAGAACTACGAAATTTATGATAAAAAGTGAGATCTGTTCTTTAAGAAAAAAATGTTATCTCAGGGTCAAACGCTGAATTTTGCTGACCGAATTAAGTCTAAAATTATTATAGATGTTCCAAAACCACGGAGAATTAAGTTTTCAACGGTTTGTTCCTCGTTTTTAGGTGAGTCTAACCAATTTTATTTCAAATATTAATTTTTGAGGAACACAAAGACTTACCTCCCAAATAACGCAGGACTGTAGAAAAATGTATTTATTTTTTTTATAGAAAGAGCAGAACTACAAATTTTATGATAAGAAGCAAGGTAACTTCTTTAAAAAAAATATTTCAGGGTCAAGCGCAGAATTTCGCTGACCGAATTTAATCTAAATGTATAATAGAGGTTCCAAAATCACCGAGAACTTAGTTTTTCAACAGTTTAGTTCAAATATTAATTCTTAAGGAATACAAAAACTTACATATGAATAACGAAGGACAATAGAAAATTGTTTTTGTCTTATAGAGAGAACAGGAGTACGAATTTTATAGCAATAAACGAGTTGAATCATTTCTTTAAAATGCTATTTCACGATCAAGAGCTGAATTTTGTCGGCCGAATTTAGTCTAAATATATAATAGAGGTTTTAAAACTGCCAAAAACTGAGTTTTTCAACGGTTTGTTCCTCGATTTGAGGTGATTCTGACCAGTTTTAGTACAAATATTAATATTTAACGAAAACATAAACTTGCATCCCGAATAACGAAAGGCAACACAAAACTGTTTTCTTTAATAGAAAAAAGTAGGACTACGAATTATATAAATGCAAGCAAGGTGTCTTTAAAAAAAAATGTTATTTTAGGTCAAGTGCTGAATTTTGCTGACCGAATTTAGACTAAATATATAATAGGGGTTCCAAAACCACCGAGAACTAAGTTTTTCAACAGTTTGTTCCTCGATTGTAGGAGAATCTGACCAATTTTAGTACAAATATAAAATGTTACTCAACACAAAAACTTACATCGCGAATAACTAAGGACAATAGAAAACAGTTTTCGTTAGTACAAAGAGCAGGACTACGAATTTTATAAGAGCAAACGAGATGTATTCTTTAAAAAAAATGTGTTATTTCCTGGAAAAGCCATGAATTTTGCTGACCGAATTTAGTCTACGTAAGGGGTTCCAAAACTATCGAGAACTGAGTTTTTCAACGGTTTGTTCCTTGAATTTAGGTGAATCTGACCAATTTTAGTACAAATATTAATTTTTAACGATCACAATAACTATATCCCGAATAAGGAAAGACAACAGAAAACTATGTGATCTTTTATAGAAAGCGCAGAACTACGAATTTTATGATAAGAAGCGAGGCGAGTTCTTTAAAACAAATATTTCAGGGTCAAGCGCTAAATTTTGCTGACCGAATTTAATCTAAATGTATAATAGAGGTTCCAATATCACCGAGAATTTAGTTTTTCAACGGGTCTCTCCTCGACTTTAGGTAAATCTGATCAAGTTTAGTTCAAATACTAATTCTTAAGCAACACAAAAACTTACATACGAATAACGAAGGACAATAGAAGACTGTTTTTTTATGGGGATAACAGGAATACGAATTTTATAATAATAGACGAGTTGAATCATTTCATTAAAATGCTGCTTTTAGGATCAAGCGCTGAATTTTGTTGACCGAATTTAGTCTAAATATATAGTAGATGTTCCAAGTTCCAGTTTGTTCCTCGATTTTAGGTGATTCTGACCAATTTTAGTTTGAATATTAGTTTTTAACCAACATAAAAAGTTACACCCCCAATAACGAAGGACCATGAAAACTGTGTTTTTTTTATAGAAAGAGCAGAACTACGAATTTTATGATAAGAAGCGAGGTGAGTTCTTAAAAAGAAAAATGTTACTTCAGGGTCAAGCGCTGAATTTAGCCGACCGAATTTGCTCTAAATATATAATAGGGGTTCCAAAAGCACCGAGAAATGAATTTTTCAACGGTTTGTTTATCGATTTTAGGTCAATCTGACCAATATTAATTTTTAACGTTCACAGAAACTTACATCCCGAGTAACGAAAGACAAAGGAAAACTGTGTTTCTTTTTTGAGTGAGTTCTTTAAAGAAACAGTTCAGGGTCAAGCGCTGAATTTTGCTGACCGAATTTAGTCTAAATATATAATAGAGGTTCCAAAACCACCGAGAACTGAGCTTTTCAACGGTTTTTTTCTCGATTTTAGGTGATTCCGACCAAGTTTAATTTGAATATTGTTTTTTAACGAACACAAAAACTTAACCCTGCAATAACGAATGACAATAGAAAACTGTGTTTCTTTTTTTTATAGAAAGAGCATAACTACGAATTTTATGATAAGAAGCGAGGTGAGTTCTTTAAAAAAAAATTAATTTTCGGGGTCAAGCGCTGAATTTAGCTGACCGAATTTGCTCTAAATATAGGGGTTTTTAGTTTTTTGGAGTTTAGCTATACTTGAAAGCTACTCTCTACTACAACTACTTCTGGCATAATTTAAGTTTTCAAAAATGGAGGCGTTGGAAATTGTCAGGAATCGCCGATTTTCAGTAGAGATCATTTTAGGTTAACTTTTAAAAACAAGAACAAACGTTTTGAAATAAAATTTTACTATTTTTACGTTTGTTTTAAAATAGTTTCTGTTTTTTTCTAATAGAATAAAATTTACGATTAGGATCAGTTTTTATTCAAAAATGATTTTTTTTTCTGAAGTCGCAAAATTTTTTTCCGTTTTCAGCTAATTTTAAGATATTTTTTTATTTAACGGCTCGAAAAATTGTGAATTTGATTGTTTTTGGAATTTGTTTTTTTAATTTGTATGTTTTGGGAGAATTTAGTCAAAATCCTATTTTTTTAAGACTCAACCCCCCCCTTCATTATAGTGTTGAAACGAATGTAATTCTCCTTGTTAAAATAATATATTTTGTTTATATTAACTTTTTGATACAATTTTGCTCAAAGATCGCTTTTTTCGGAATGATGTGAAAAGTTGTTATTATTGTCGTTTTCAATTTGAAACATACATTTTTATTAAAAACAGGTAAGTTTCTAAGCAATTTAATTTTCTTCTGAAATTTTGATTTATAATACGTTTGTTTATTGAAATAGTATGACACAATTTTGAAACAAAAGTATTTTGTTTAATTTGAGTTAAAATTTTTTAAAAACGCGTCATTATTATCGAGTAAAGTTTCTTTTCTATACCATTGAAAGTTGTTAAGAAAAGTTGCTTAGACTCAAAAACTACGCCAATAAACCAATATCAACTTTCGTGAAATTTATAATATATTTTTTAACAGTCCAGTAACAGTTATGTCAAAATCGTCAGTATTTAAAAAAAAAGCTTAAAAACAAAATTAAAAATCAAATGTAAATTTGAGAAACGTCTGGGAGAATTTTCTTAATAAAAAGTGAAAATTTTAGTTTTAGAAATATTTTCAAGAAATTTTGAAAATATTTTTTTTAGTCTTAATTTACAAAGGTAACTAAAAATAAATGACACTCCTTCATAGCCCCTTTTGATCTCTTTAACGTGCCATTTTGAATTTTAAAATCTGTTGTTTCATTTTCATGCAAACCATTATTAACTTAATTTTTTTAATACGGTCCTTGATATTTTATACCTGGTTCTGAATCTCTTTGCAATTCTGCATTCGGTGATATGTATTGTAATAGTTCTGTTAACTTTTAGATTAGAATTTGCTGGTTTTGTAATGTGATTATTAATGTGATACACAGACCACAGAATTTTTTATCGGCGTTTGATTGAATAGGCTGCGTTACCACCACCTATCAAACAGTTCAAACTTTGTAGTGTGTATTCAGCCCAATCCGACTAAACTATCGGTAGATGAAAAAGGCTGAAGGCAGCGGGGGTCAAAAAAATCGCGACCCAACTTTATCAACAAATTTTAACAATCACTTTACAAAATCAGCAAGATCTAACTTAAAAGTTAATATAATTATTATCGAATATCATCGAATGCATAATTAAAAACCGATTCAGAATCCGATTAAAAAAATTCAAAACCGTACGTAAAAAAAACAAATTTGAAGATGATTGACATGAAAGACAAATACCACGTTAAACAGAGCAAAAAGTGGCTATTAACAAGTATCAATCAAGTTTGTAACTATTTCTTTAAATTAAGACTAGAAATGATAAAAGCTTTTTTCAAAATTGCGATTTTTTGCGAATATTTCCGAAACCAAAATTTCGAAAGTTGAAAACGTTTTCTATTATTTTAATAACGACACAAAATAGATTTTCAAAGCATAAGCACAACCAACCCGCCTCATCATTTTAGATTGTAAAATAGACAGCTCCATCATTATTGAAATTAACTCGCAAATTGAAATTATCCATTATAGCTATTCTATTAGAACGATTTACGGTTGAAATATCAGCGTTCGCAAAATGCGTACAACCGTTATTGGAAACATGCCCTTTTCAAATTAATATGGCCCTAATTTTACTCTTTTGGTGGCGTAACGCCATATAAATCATTATAGTATTTCCGTCAGTGATGTGGTTCGCCAGGTCAGGTTGAAACACGTTCTAAAGCTTTTTTCCGGACTATGCTGCCATGAGGGTTCGCCCACAACTGCAGCGGACAAAGGCGTATTGACCACAGACGCTTTAGAACGTACGGTTCACTTTTTTCCGAAAAAAAAACGATTATAAGATATAACTTTCAACTCCGGCTTAGAGCAGCTTTCGCACTCCATTATTGCTGCGAGGGCAGACAACACTCTAATAATTCTAAACATTAGCGAACCGATATAAGCGATAAATACCGACATTTACGATCACAATTGGATATGAGCTATCAATTGAACGACCGTTTTAATTGTTCCAACGTTTATTGCTGCCCGTTTTGTAGGCACGGCATTAATTTTTCACTTTACAATGGCCCCCGTCTGGAATCGGAATGTCAGGACCAGTACGTTCCTCGTTGACTTATGCTGTTGATCTCGCAGTTATAATTGCCGATCGAGCGTGACGATGAATGTTGTAGAATTTGCAAATGTCCAGAAAAAAATAATTATTTTCGGCTTTTGTTTGACACAGAAAGTGGGAAGTAAGTTTGGTTCATATCTAGATAAAACTATTATACAGAATGTTTGGTTACATTCTACGTAGTGGAACGAGCTAGTATATTACATCTGGAGACCACTCCTGGTTTACAGTTTTGGCCCCCTTTTTAGCAGTGGGAAATTAAAAAATGGCGGAGATACCACCGGAAGTGACGTCTCGGTGCCGTCATGACGTCTTATTATTTGCAAAACACTATGAGTGACTGTCATTATTTTTATTACTTCTTATTTCCAATCCAATCAAATATCAAACTTATATGCATCTCCTAGCGGGGGCGTTAGTGCTTCTAGCCCTCAGTTGATCTAACTCCAAGGTTTTCTAAAAGTTAACTTTTAATCTAACAAAAACCAAAAACAATCGACACAATATCCGGTCCGGCTTTAAGTTGCTATGAGGCTTGTATGACGTGCGCTCATGGGAACCTTAAAAATTGCGGACTTCCTGTCAAGAAACGGGATCATTTTTAATAAAATATCTGTCTATATCTCCTCCTAGGTAATCGGGTTACATCGAATACAATGCTTTTCGACGACTTTTTAACATTTTTCGATTTTTTTGAATAACTAGGAAGATGATTGATAGAGGGTGCAGGACAAATAGCCATTTCACTTTTCACTTTTTCGAAATCGATAACGTTTCGACCTCTGTTTTGGTCTTCCTCAAGGATGTTTCAGTCAGTGAAGAGGGCCACCAAAACATAAAAACCATCTTGGTAGAGTATATATTCTTAAAAAGAAATATTCGCGAAGGGCATGCAAAACGCGAAAACAGACACCCGCTTCAACGAAATATGATATGTTTGTCGCAATTCGCAATTCGCATTCGCTATTCCTAACATGATTTTTTTCCAATTTTCATTCTTAAACACTCTAAATCATTTTTAATCGATATTAGCCTTACTTTATATCTTGAATTTCTCTAAAATCCTAAAACATTTAGATGCTCAAAGTAATTTTTAACCAATATATTTTAGCCCTAATCATAACCTAAATTTCTCCATTAACTCCAATTTTGCATTTATAGAGGCTCTAAGTCACTTCTAACCCAATTTCGCTCTAGTCTAAACTGACTTTTTAAAAAAAAATTAAAAAAATTATTTTGAGTAATTTTAAGTCGAATTTTAATTATTTTGATTCAAAAACTATTTTTACCAAAAACCACTAGAACATTTGAATCACTTAAGTTTGACTTTGTTCTAAAATTGTATTTATCCAAAATTTTTAGATAATGTGGGTATTTTTTAACTGATTTAGGGCTAAATTCAACCTGATTTTCTTCAAAGAGAGAATTTTCCAAAAATTTCTAATTTACATTTTTAAAAGCTGTGAGTCATTTGTAACCAATCTTGGCCGTAAACTAAAATTAGTTTTCACTAACTTTGACCTTAATCCAATTCGATTTTTTTTGTAAAATACCAAATTTGCATCTTGAGGTTTTTTGTATCAAATTTCACTTATTTAAACGCTTTGAGTTATTTTTAACCGATTTTGGGCCTAATCCTAACAAGAATTTTTTTGAATAATTTTACATTCGCATTTTTAGATGCTTTACGACCTTAATCCTAACTTGACCCTCTTATAACACAGCAAACTTGTATTTTGAAGCGTTTTGAGTCAAATATCACTAAAAAAATTCGAGTTAGTTTTCTTTAAAATCATCACTGAATTTTTTCAATAACTTCCAACTTGAATTTTTGAACGCTTTTAGTATATTATTCGATTTTGATCTATGATCCTAACTCGCGTTTTTCGAAGAGTTCTAAATTTTTATTTTTAGATTGGTTAAGTATTTTTTAACCGATTTTGGCCCTGATTTTAACTTGAAATTAGATGTTCTTGAAACCAAAATAGATCAATTTTACCGAACATTGTTATATATCGTTTTTAATCGATTTTGGCTTTAATTGTATCTTGAGTTTGCCCAAAACTACTTTTAACTGATATATTGTAGCCCTAATCTTAACCTAAATGTTTCAATTAAATCAACTTTTGCATTTTTAGAGGCCATGAGCAGCCTGAGCAACCTCTGACCCATTTTGATTTAAAAACATTTAAAAAAATTTATTTTAACGAGTTGTAAGTCAAATTTTAACTATTTTTATGAAAAACAACTAGAAGGTTTAAATCAGTTAAGTTTGATTTTGTTCTAGAATTATATTTATCCAAAATCCTCAAAACTTGCAATATTTTTAGATAATATGTGTAATTTTTAACCAAATTAGGACTAATTTCAATCTGATTTTCTTCAAAGTCTTCAAGTTTGCAAACTAACCTGAATTTTTCCAAAAACTTCTAATTTATTATGATTTTGTCCTAAAATTGTATTTCTCCAAATTCATCAAAACTTACCTTTTTAGATAGTTAATGTGGGTTGTTTTTAACCGATTTTATCATCAAGTACAACCAAATTTTCTCGAAAAGCTCCAAATTTGGATTTTAAGACGCTTTGTGTAAATTTGAAACGATTTTAGCCAGAATCCTAAATCGGAATTTTCCAAAAATTTCTAATTTCATTAATTTTACCTTCTAGTTCAGTTTTACCAATCTTGGCCTTAATACTGACTCGACTTTCTCCTGAAGCATCAAATTTGCATTTTGAGTCCTTTTCAGGCAAATTTCACTTATTTTGGCTAAAAATGTTTTATTAGCAACAACAACAAATTGGAAGCTTTGAATCTGTTCAGCCTGATTTTATCCTAAAATTAAATTTTTCAAAATATAGAAATATTTGCATTCTTATTCAATATGAGTCATTTATGACCGGCTTCAGCCCTAAATCTAACCTGAATTTCTTCAAAGGCTATAAAGTTTCATTTTTAGATGCTTTCTGTAGTTTTGAACTGATTTTGTCCCTAATGCTTACCTGAACTTTTCCACAAGTTCCAAATTTACATTTTTAAATGCTTTGAGTTGTTTTTAACATAACTGTTACCTGAATTTCACGAAAAGCTCCATATTTGTATTTTTTAAGCATCGTTATTAACCGATTTTGGCTCTAATCCTAACCTGAATTTTTTTGAAGAATTTCACATTCGCATTTTTAGATGCTTTAAGTAATTTTTAGCCGATTTTGTCCTTAAGCCTAACTTGACATTTTTATAACACAGCAAACTTGTATTTTGAGGCGTCTTGAGTCAAATATCAATTTTTTAGGTAAAAAATGTAAATTTGCCAAAAGCTATATAACTACTTAGAAAATTCGAATTAGTTTTGCGTGATTATGTCTTAAAGTGTAATTTCTTTAAAATCATCAACTGATTTTTTTCCATAACTTCAAATTTGAATTTTTGAATGCTTTTAGTATTTATTAATATATTTTTATCTATGATCTTAACTTGCATTTTTCGAAGAGTACTAAATTTTTGTTTTTAGACGGTTTAAGTATCTTTTAATCGATTTTACCGAACATAGTTATATATCATTTTTAATCGATTTTGGCTTTAATTCTACCTTGAGTTTTTCCAAAAACTAAAAATTTGGATTTTTAGAGTGTCTAAGGGTGACTTTACAAGTTCAAGTAAAACTTCAGATTGACTCCAGAGGATAAAACTCCAGAAGATAAAACTCCAGATATAACCTACATTGCATTGTTTATCTGTCAGGTAAACAATGCAATGTACATTAAGTCTGGTGTTTTATCTTCAATCTGAAGTTTTACTTGAACTTGTAAAAGTCCCCCTGAGTACTTTTAACCGACATATTTTATCCCTAATCTTAACCTAAATGTGTCAATTAAATCAAATTTTACATTTTTGGAGGCCATAAGCAACCTCTGACCCATTTTGATTTAAAAAAATACAAAATTTTTATTTTAACGCGTTGTAAGTCAAACTTTAACTATTTTTATCAAAAACAACTAGAATGTTTGAATCAGTTAAGTTTGATTTTGTTCTGGAATTTGTATTTATTCAAAATCCTCAAAATTTGCAAAATTTTTAGACAATATGTGTAATTTTTAACCGACTTAGTACTAATTCTAATCTGATTTTCTTCAAAGGCTCCAAGTTTGCATTTTAGGGTGGTTTTTGAAAGGATGTTGGTACTAATACTAACCTCAATGTTTCCTAAAACTTCTAATTTGTACTTTTAATTGCTTTGAGTCATTTGAGTCCAATTGTGGGCATAATCCTAATCTGAATTTCTGTGAACACTCCAAATATGTCTTTTTGTAAATATTTAGATATTAAAACACCAAATTTCCATTTTCAGGAGTTTTGGGTCGAATTTTACTTATTTTGATCCAAAAATTATTTTTAGGAAAACCAATTAGAATATTTAATTCAACTAAGCATGATTTTGTCCTAAAATTGTATTTCTCCAAATTCATCAAAACTTACATTTTTGGATACATAGTTTGGGTTATGTTTAACCGATTTTACCATCAATTACAACTAAATCTTCTCGAAAAGCTCCACATTTTCCAAAAATTACTAATTTCATATAATGCTAAATACTGACTAGACTTTCTCCTAAAACACCAAATTTGAATTTTGAGGCGTTCTGAGTCAAATTGATTATTTTTGCAAAACATTTAAATTTGTCAAAAATTATATAACTACTTGAAAAATTCGAATTAGTTTCGCATGGTTATGTCTTAAGGTGTACTTTCTTTAAAATCATCACTGAATTTTTTCAATAACTTTCATTTTGAATTTTTTAATGCTTTTAGTATTTATTATTAGATTTTTATCTATGATCCTAACTTGCATTTTTCAAAGAATTCTAAATTTTCAGATTATTTAAGTGTTTTCTAACCGACTTTGGCCCTGATTCTAACTTGAAACCACGTGTTCTTGAAGCCAAAATAGATCGATTTTACCGAACATAGTTATATATCATTTTTAATAAATTAAATTTTGGCTTTAATTCTATCTTGAGCTTGTCCAAAAACAAAAAAATTTACATTTTTGTACTCTCTAAGTACTTTTAACCGACATATTTTAGCCATAATCTTAACCTAAATTTCTCAATTAAATCAAATTTTGCATTTTTAGAGGCCATAAGTCACCTCTATAACCCACTTTGATTTGAAAAAAAAACATTTTTTATTTTAACGTGTTCTAAGTAAAATTTTAACTATTTTTATCAAAAACAACTAGAATGTTTGAATCAGTTATGTTCGATTTTGTCCTAGAATTGTATTTATCCAGAATCCTCAAAATTTACAACATTTTCAGATAATATGTGTAATTTTGAACCCACTTAGGACTAATTTCAATCTGATTTTCTTCAAATTCTCCAAGTTTGCATACTAACCTGAATATTTCCAAAAACTTCTAATTTGTATTTTTAATTGCTTTCAGTTATTTGTGTGCAATTACGGCCATAATCCTAATCTGAATTTCTGTGAACACTCCAAATAAATTTTTTTTTATAAACAGTTATATATATTCTACCAATTTTGCTCTTTATCCTAACACAACTTTCTTGTAAAACCCCAAATTTCAATTTTGAGGCGTTTTGAGTCGAATTTTACTTACTTTGGTTCAAAAATTATTTTTAGCAATTCCAATTAGAATATTTTCCAATTAGAGTATTTCTCCAAATTCATCAAAACTTACATTTTTAGATAATGTGGGTTATTTTTAATTGATTTTACCATCAATTCCAACCAACATTTCTCGAAAAGCTAAAAAATTTGTAGTTTAAGACGCTTTATGTAATTTTGAAATGATTTTAGCCTTAATACTAACTCGAAATTTTCCAAAAATTTTCAATTTCATTCATTTTACCTTTTAGTTTGGTTTTACCAATCTTGGAGTTAATTCTGACTTGACTTTCTCCTAAAACACTAAATTTGCATTTTGAAGCGTTTTGAGTCAAATTTCACTTATTTTGTTCCAAAAATTTTATATTAGTAAAAAAAAACAAATTGGAAGGCTTGAATCTGTTCAGCCTGATTTTATTCTAAATCTAAATCTTTCAAAATATAGAAATATTTGCATTCTTATTCAATATGAGACCTTTATGACCGACTTCAGCCCTAGTTCTAACCTGAATTTCTTCAAAGGCTCTATTGCATTTTCAGACGCTTTGTAAATTTTGGAAACGATTTTGACCCTAGTGCTAACCTAAACTTTTCCACAAGCTCCACATTTACATTTTTAAACGCTTTGAGTAATTTTTGAACAAATTTTAACTTAAATATTGCCTGAATTTCTCTAAAAGCTCCAAATTTCCAAACTCTAACCTGCATTTTTTTTGTAAAATTCTAAACTCGCATTTTTAGATGGCTTAAGAAATTTTTAACCAATTTTGACCTTAGTCCTAACTTGACACTCTTATAACACATCAAACTTGCATTTTGAGGCGTTTTAAGTAAAATTTATATATAACGTATAACGATTATTTTGGAAAAAAAGTAAATTTTCCAAAAGCAGCAACTTAGAAAATTTGAATTAGTTTTTCCTGGTTATGCCCTAAACTATAATTTATTTAAAATCATTTTTCAATAACTTCTAATTTGCATTTTTAAATACTTTTAGAATTTTTTATTCGATTTTATTCCTAATCCTAACTTGCATTTTTCCAAGAGCTCTAAATTTTCATTTTTATATGGTTTATGTAATTTTTCACTGTTTTTGGCTGTGATTTTAACTTAAAGCCACATGTTCTTGAAGTCAAAATAGATTGATTTTATCGAACATATGTAGTTATAGGAAAACTTTTACTGCAGAGGCCATTAAAGATCATGTGATCAAATGATGCTTTTTTCGTAATTTCTCAAGAACACTCAAAGGTTATTCCTAATTTTTAGAAGGTTACCTAAGCTGGTCAAATGACGTATAGGGAATCGATCAATTAATTACCGTTCGTATCGCTTTTTATAAAACGATCCCACATCAAAACTTAAACTTTCATAACTTTTCATCATCCTCTTTATTTCAAACGCAAATTAATAAATAAAAACTCACATTTAAATTTAATTAATTATTCTAATGAAAAAAAAAACGAAACCTTGCAGCTAGTGCTACCCTGAAGGGCTAAACGCATGAGTATTCGCTCATGCACAACAGCAACAGCAAAATTACATTTTTTTATTGTTAGGTTGCTCAACCTTAAAGTTCAACAAATTAGTGACAGCTTAAATGGAATGGGAATTCTTATGTAAATTCCTAGAATATCAAATGCTTAAAATGATACTTATATTAATTGAAAATACAAGTTGCAACAAGACTTCCTTCTCGCTTCACTGCCGCTTGAGATTAGTGTCACTCTTTCTTACTTAAAGAGCGGAAGAGAGAAAGACAGGCAGTAATTTCGGATATTCGTACAAGTAGGAAATCGAGCAATGTTTCACACTAAAGTGCAGTCAGTTTTATTAAAATTCAGTTTCAACCCCAACGGGACGTGCCCCTCTCTAATTAGACAGTTGAATAAAATTTGACACGAGAGTGACAGCTGATGCAGTTGTTAATTAAAATTGGTTACAGCCGAAAGACGCTTAGGGTTACAAAATGTACTTCCCCCTCTGAAGCATCCAAGACATTCAGTTATGTGAAAAAAATGCCTAACTTAGTGCTATCAAAAATTCTAGTAATATTAATAGGTCTTTAACCTAAAGTAAAGATTTAACCCTTAATGAGTATAAAAAAATATCACTGACCTGCCTTAAAGCCCACCACTAACAAAATTTATTGCGGCTCGGCCTATTCCACAAAAGGGACTTCATCTTCATTAGGTCAAGTAAAAAAAATCTAATTAAGCAATTCCCCGGAGGACGAAAATGGCACAAGAAGTTCACAAAGAAGGAAAATATCGTTGCCGATCAATTTCCCTTTCGCTTTTCCTTGAGTTATCGGGGCCCAACTTGCGGGATAAGAGCCATCGATCCCCCTCTTTAATGGATTTTTTGCAGTTTTAAGGTGCCTCTTCGGAAACTTTTTTAATTTGCAATTTGTTTCGGACCGGAAAATTTGCTTTTAAAATAATTCTCGGCTTGTATTTAAGCCCGCTGCAATAATAGCTTTGAGAACTTTCGACTTCTGGTCCATCTGAATATGAACTGAGCGGTTAGAATTAGAAAAGCAAACTTTGCGAATCGTCCGTCCGTGAACCACGTAGTTCCGTACCGAATCAAGAGCTCATTGATTTTAATTATCAGCTGTCGAAATTCCCGCCGGGCCGCAAGAATCCTCAATCCGAAACTTTTAATTTTCCCAACTGACCGTCCACCTACCCCGGGAGTATAAAGTAATCCGGGGGATTCGACTGCTGATGAGGGTTGACAGAGAATTGTAAACTGCAAAACAGATTATGGCCGCGAAAAACGGTCCAGACAGAGGCTCCTGATTTTATATAGTCCCAAATATAAGGTTACCAATATTTAACTAAAGTAAAAACAATTTTTTAATTTAAAAAAAATAAGTATTTTATGTCCCACCAGTTCATTATTGTGTTTTATTGCTCAGTTACCAAATACATACTCAAACAGAGCATACACTGCACGTACAGTCAAAGTAGTTATTATGCCTTTACGTAAGTGGCGTAATATGTACATACATCAAACGTACATATCACCAAGACTAAAATGTCCCATAAATAAGTATGAATATGTACGTTTTCAGTACGTGCAATTGACGTACTCTTGAAGATGCAAAAGAATATCTGTAACATTTGTGCTTAGCGTCGTTTATTTACTAATGTGAACGTTTGGCTAGCAGGTGTAGGACAAGAAAGATACTTCACCTTTTAAATCGCCAACGTTTCGACCTTTCATTGAGGTCTTCTTCATAGCTTTTTAAATCAGAGAAGCTTGTCATAAAAATTAAAATAAAGTACCATATAAGTACTTACACATCTACGGACTTATAGTACACTTTAGACGAAATACCACAGGCCCACAAAACGGCTTAAGAGGAACCCAACAACCTTTGTGGTCCTGTGGTATTTCGCCTAAAGTGTACTATAAGTCCGTAGATGTGTAAGCACTTACATGGTACTTTATTTTAATTTTTATGACAAGCTTCTCTGATTAAAAAAGCCCTGGGGAAGACTTTAATTAAAGGTCGAACCGCTGGCGATTTAAAAAAAGTGAATTAGATTTCTTGTCCTACACCTGCTAACCAAACGTTCACATTAATATCTATAGGGGAATCAAATTACAATTGAAGCTCGGGGTTCTTTTTGATTTGATTGAAATAATACTAGTTCAAACCTATACAATTCATGTTTGGTTTTCAAGAACATTTAAAAAACGTCACGTATGATGCCTCAAAAAGACGCCCAATCACTCCCGTGATCTGTCAATTTATAGTTGATCTGACATTAATCGGTGTCACCGGTAACAGAAACCAGGCGTCTGTTGACTTGCATTTTGTACCTAGGTAGTGCAATGCAATCAAAGTATAGCAGAGAGGTGGTGAAAAAGACCAAGCTAATGCATGATCTGGTCAAAAATTAAATCCTTTTCCTTCCTACAATTTCTCCATTTTGCAAGGGCTTTGAGGATTTCGGCCATTGAAAACTGGGTTACGAGCTGCAATGGCTGAAGTTCTTGTCATAATCAAACAACACTTAAGCAAATGGCTTTTAAAATTTCGTTGGTGCATATGCCCTTAAAATGTATAAGAGATATGAAGGCATAAGAGTCATAAGAGATATGAATAGTACAATCTAAATTGTTTTTTCTAATTTTGACATATAAAGTGGCACTTTTTAATACTCATGACAGTGATGTAACGTCCTACTTTTCGTAACTAGTTACGAAAAGTAAAATCTTTCGTAACTGGTGATGAAAAGTTCGTTTCTTCACCATAGAAACAAATAGGTTTGGGTTGTGGCACACCGTTGCTGCAGTTTTACGGTACTAAGTAGATACAAAGTGATTTAAAAGTAAATACTGATGTTTAATTAGAATAACTCTCTCTCTCTCTAAGAAGGTATTAGTAGTCAAAATTAGAAAAAATCTTGTATGAAACACGTGACGAAAAGCCTTTTTTGTATATCTCATTCAAATTCATTCGGTGCACAAAATCGGACTTTTCGTAACTGGTTTCATAAATAGCTATTCTGGGCCGTTCTGTGGTCCAATGGAATTTCTTCCTAACGTTTCGTCTACAGCTGAACCAAGGCGACGGGCCAATGGGTGAAGTGAACTCCCCTGCTTTCCGACGTTGACTGATTCGACTGTGGTAAGCTCCGTGGTATTTATCCCCCGCCGTCGCGCTGCAATGGAGGGACTGGGTGGGGGTAATGATGGCGCGGGATTTCGGAGCACTTGAAGTATGTTGTAGAACTCGCTTCCAGACTACATTTCCTCCTTCCTGTTGAAATTTGATTTCGTGTTTAGAGACCTCAATGCATCCTATCGCCTTCAAAAATGTCTCCCCTCCCGCAGCTGTAATCGAAACGTCAAGAAGAAATTCCATTGGACCATGGTTTTGAAAACCCCGGAAAACTCTTTAGATTTTAGTTTATACCGCCGCGAAAGCCTTTACAATCTGATATGGATAGTGTATGTGACTTCATTCTCTGAGCTTGGATGTTTGTAAAGCCAGGCTTATGTTTCTAAACTATGAATGACAATTAGGTTTAATTGTACAATCGTTTGAAGGCTGGTTCGGCTGGTATAGGAATTGAATTGCTGAAATGAAGTGACAGAAATAAAATAGTGGATTATGTCACTAGGAGTAAAAGTGGGCCTTTTTGTGCTGAGCCCAGAAATTGACTGCCGAAGCGAAGCTGAGGCCTGCAACTGGGCGAAGCACAAAAAGACCTTTTACTCCTAGTGACATAATCTACTACCTTATTTCTACTAGTTTATGTTTGTAAACTATGAATGACAATTAGATTTAATTGTACAATCGTTTGAAGGCTGGTTCGGCTGGTATAGGAATTGAATTGTTGAAATTAAGTGACAGAAATAAAATAGTGGATTATGTCACTAGGAGTAAAAGTGGGTCTTTTCGTGCTGCGCCCAGAAATTGACGGCCGAAACGAAGTTGAGGCCTGCAACTGGGCGAAGCACAAAAAGCCCTTTTACTCCAAGCAACATATACTATTTTTTTTCAAGCATGCAGGAAATAAGAAGTCTATTTCAGAGTGATTCAGATTTGCAATTTTCTCTCATCCTCTTTAAGCTGGTCTGGATACTTATCCAATTACTGGTGTATTTGTAAAATAAATAGAATGTGTTAGAACGGTGGTTTTCAATGTTCAATGGTTTTAATGGTATTAAATCATAACCAATGGTTTAGGTGGTTAGTTAGTTCAGGTTAGGTGGTTTAGGTTAAGTTTAGGTGGATTAGGTAAATTATGGTAAACTAAAAATTTGTAGCATTATTATCAATACTAAATAAGTGAAAATCACATTGACAGATAAATATGATGACGCGCATGACCTTTATCAACCAATGACATTTAACAGAATTCGACAACCTATGCGATTCGGACTAATAGCGGTTTCGTAGGGTATTCCTATCCTTTTTCAGTAAGAATGTAAAGATGGCAATACACTCAGATCAGTCAATCTGGTTACGGTCATCTAGTGTTCAAATAATTTTAGTGAATGAAAATCGTTTAAATATGCGCCACCATGACAGTAATGGTGACTTCTGACTTTACTTTTAGTGCCTAGCACTTTTTTGCTAGTTTTCTGGTCTCAGGATTAGAAAGCCCACTTTAGGTTGCGAATGGAGAAAGTAAATGACGTACTTTTAGTCCGCTTGAAAAAAATAGTAGATTATGTCACGAGGAGTAAAAGTGGGTCTTTTAGTAGTAAAAGCTGAGGTCTGCAACTGGGCGAAGCACAAAAAGACCTTTTACTCCGAGTAATATATACTATTTTTGTCTGAACGCAAGTGAGGATTATAACGAGCAGTGACAAACCCAATTTTGGTTGTATATATTTGGTAGTTTTTCCATTTCGACGCTTATAACTCTGAAACTGCTCATTTGACGGGATTTCGAAGTATTGCACGTAGGTACAGAAATGAACGGGCTTTTCAAATATGTGGTCCGTTTTTTGGTAAGTGCGGGGGGGGGGGGGCTGACCAGTGGCGTACCAAAGTCAAAAATACGTTTTTTTAGGTACCCAAATTTACGGCGTCTTTGTCGAAACTCCGGGACTATGTGGGGTATAGGACTGCCCACGGGTAGATTTCCGCATATGTGTAGACGAACAATTTTGACGTCTAATTCCGATAAGTTAAATAGGAAAATGTACAAAAAATCGCAAAGTTGGGACGGTTTTTTGAAAAATGTTTTGTAATGGTCCACTTCTGGCCCTTCTGGACCCCTTTAGTTAGACGACTGGCTCAATAACGATGGTACCAGGAGAAAGGGCATGTCTTTGGCTACTTTTAATCCTATCTCAACAAAGGCGTCACTTTAATACAGAGTGGTCAAAAAAACGTCCAAAGACAATTAAGGAAAAGTGTCCAAAATTTGAAGGTAGTTTTTTGTGATTTTTACGAAAATTATGGAGCGGTCCGGCTTCGGTGGTATATGGGCAACTAGAAGACGTGGAGAGAAAAAAAAAACAGTTATTAGTTTTCGGACAACTTTGGTGTACTTTTCTCACATTTCACCCTGTAGATTCGACATTTTTTTAGAGAAAAATCTGAAATAATTCAGGGAGGTAGCAGACACATGGACCCTTCATCGTGCCGAAAATCAAGGGCCTAGCTTTGAATTTGAAATTTTGACGAATTTTTAAACTTTACATTTCAAATTGCCACTTTGAGGTATATTTCTGCCCAAACCGTGCACCTAATGCGATAGTTTTCTATCCCAGGGGATACGTTGGAATGTTTTCTTTTCGGGACTTGGAAACCACTTTTAGCTGGGACGTCGCGAAATGCTCTTAATTGAATTTCGAAACGAACGATGCAAAATTTTTCAAATTTTGGCCGAAAATCCCGAATGGTTCCGATTCGCCAGCCACTAACTAGTAATCGGAAGCATTCGGCGGCCGCGCCCATCTACAACTGACAGCTGAGATTTCCGAAATGTAAACATTAACTTTAGAGCTTCAGACTAAGGAAAATCGGCCGAAAAGCGGGGAAAACTGTCTGGCCGGGGAAAATTTGAACATTTCTAGGAAGATTATTGGCAAAATGCCCGGTCCTCGAGGTCGTTTTCACAAAGACTGGTCGATTTGAAAATTTCATGTCGGGATTCATTTTTCGCTGATGACGTCACGGGGTTCTCGCCCAGACAGTGGCGGTTACAAATTCGGGCAAAAATGTATTTTTTCGATTTTTCGGCAGACATGGGCGTAGTTATATTTTTTTTGCCATTTATTCCGTTTTCCCATAAGAAATACATTGTGCAATGCTTTTTAAATGGGACAATATTGATTTCGTCATAAAAAAAGATGGAGGCGAAAAAAAAAATGGCCGCCGTAGACAGGGCAATTTAAAAATGGGGATATCTCTGAAACGAATAAAGTTAGGGAGCTGAAATTTGGTACCATGGTTCATTAGGGAATGGACTGCAAGCTGCCATGGGTGGAAACCTTCGTCATGGTACCAAACCCATGGGTACCGTTAACGAAATTTTGCATACAAGTTTTCACGCTTTTGCACGTGCATTTCCCATAAGAAATACATTGTGCAACGCTTTTTAAATGGGACAATATCGATTTCGTCAGAAAAAAAGATGGAGGCGAAAAAAAAATGGCCGCCGTAGACAGGGTAATTAAAAAATAGGGATATCTCTGAGACGAATAAAGTTAGAGAGCTGAAATTAGGTACCATGGTTCATTAGGGAATGGACTGCAAGTTGCCATGGATGGAAACCTTCGTCATGGTACCAAACCCATGGGTACCGTTAACGAAATTTTGCATACAAGTTTTCAGACTTTTGCACGTGTATTTCCCATAAGAAAAACGTTGGGCAATGCGTATTATATGGGTGGAATGTAGATTACGTCATATTTGGGGTACCATTAATGGTACATGAGTCAAATTTGGATGGTAGGTACCTATGGGGGTATCATAAATTGTGATATAGCTGACTCAGCTATCATAGCTACAGTAGCTGAGTAACGTTGATAATTAGAGAACTGCTAATGATACATGGTTCAAACTTGGATGCTGGGTGCCCATGGAGACCATGAATGGTAATATAGCTCACATAGCTATATGTAGCTGACTGTAGCTAGGTTATAGCTGTTTTATGAACCGATGATGATATCAAGTTGAAAATCGAATGGTAGGTTACCCTTATGTAAAATTCGCTAAAAATGACATTTCTAAAAATCCAAGATGGCCGCCTGAAAAGTTTTGGTTTTAAAGCGATATCTCTGGAACGGTTTGAGCTAGAAAGCTGAAATTTGGTATGTGGCCACTTTATGGGACTGGCTAGCGGTCTCTGAGGTCCAGAACCTTGCCGCGGGTACCGAAGGTTCCATTTTGGAAACTTTTTTATTAAAATGACAGTTTTTTGGTAGAACTTACTGACTGTTGCTAAAGGGCGCCGAAACCAAATATATACGACGTTTCGACTTTACGCTTACCATAAGCCATCATCAGGGTATTCTCTTTTATTTCAAATATTGCTTCATAAATGTGCCACGCCCAAACAATCAGTTTTTCGTATATGACTGAAAAAATAGCTTTAACGAAGCCCATTCGACTGGCACTAACTGCTGGATTTTATCGTTTTTAGGTTCCGAGATTTGACTGATTAAATTTCTCATTTATAGGGGTAGAGTGACGTTTGCCATTTTATAGCAAAGCTATTTACGACAATAGAACAACGGTGACTCAATTAAGTATGAGTCGGCTCAAATACTGCTCAAAACGTTAATTACTATTTCGCTAAGTTTAATAACAGTCTCATGGGAAGTGAAAAACTATTAAAATTTTGTAAAAATTACCTAATATTTTTATTTGATCGAACATTACGTCAACTAAATTAAAAACCTCGAACGACAAATTAAGCAGGTAATTTGTGGTCGAGAATGCTCTATTCATGGGTGTCAATAGCATCGTTATACTATGTTTAGTTTTCGAATTATTTAGATATAAGTATTAAAATGTCGATAAAAAGTGGAATAATTACGCTTTTGGCGCCATTTTGAAAAGGAAGGAAATTACTGAAAATTCCAGAATTGCAATTTTTTTACATATTTTTGTCCCCTCTTTCATTTGAGACTATTTTTGACAAAATCTATGACAATCGATTTCGGTCGAAAATTTTCACGACCTACCCCCTTTGAAAATTTTGAAATTTTTACATTTTTCTGTTTATCTTGGAAACGGTACGGATTTTCGATATGCCGGTTAATATGACGTATGAAGAGGTCATCAAGGGCTATCAGATGCATGTATCAGAAAGAAGCTAGCTTTCACGGTTTTTGAGAAAATTTAAAAAAAGTGCAAAATTTGTACCCTATATTTGGGCCACCCGTGCTCAGTTACTGTTCTAGTCAGAGCTTCGAAAATGGGCTCTGCGTGTAGCCCTATTCTTCTACTTCCTTAGCTGTTTTTATACATTTTTTGATAAATCTTCATCGAAACGAGATATTAGCTGTTAAAGGCAGCAATGCACGATTTTTATCTCAAAATTTAGTTTTTTGGGCCGGTTTGAGAGCCCCATATGTTTAACATAGAATTTTCTATATGTGTCATTTAAATCTATAGTAATCGATTTTATTTGTTACTTCGAGTCGGTTTTTAATGAATAGGACCTTGATTTCTGTTTTAGATAGTATAGGGTGTCTCAAAAAATGATGCATGAAGCTAATATATGGCTAATAATGCAGAAAAGGTCCATAAGCAGTGTGTATTTTACATAGAAAGGATGGATTATTAAGTTCGTAGACCAGCCAGAATAAAATGTTAGATATAGGCGATGAAAGCGTTATTAAAACTTAGTAGTGAAAGCAATTTTAATTATTCAAAGAGTCTGGTGTTATCAGATATTAGTAATATTTACTGCAGAACATTTCCTTCGCCATTTTATCCACAAATTGTTAAAAAACACTAAAATTATTCTACTTTTTGGGCTCCTCTTATAGTTTTTGGGATAAATCCTCGTTACAACGCGATATAAGCTATTGAAGGCTGAAATTCACGATTTTTATCTAAAACTTTAGGGTTTTGAGCCAGTTGGGGAGAGTCTCATATACTTAATATAGAAATATCGACTTTACCCATATAAATCAATAGTAATCGATTTTATTCGTAGGTTCTAGTAGTCGTATGATAAATAGGGCATTAATTTACGTTTTGGATAGTATAGAGTGTCCCAAAAAAGTGTTGTAACCTAGAATTTTAGGATTTTGTCATGTAAATTGATATCTGTGAATTTATTGCGTAAAGTCCAGTAGTTTTATGATAAATAGAGCGTTGATTTCTGTTTTAAATAGTATATGGTGTCCCAAATAATGCTGCAACATTTAACTTTAGTTTTTTTTTGTTTAACAATACTTTTTTGTAGGTTTTATTCCTTTATTATAAATAGTGCCTTTGGTTTCTGATTTAGATACTATAGGGTGACCCAAAAATTGACAAATATTACATTTTTAGGAACATCTAAAGCTAGAAAACTGAAATTTCAATTGTAGATTCTGTTCACAATCACAAACAATATGTCATAAATGGCAACTTTGATATGGGTACTCGTGGTGCCATTTTATATCTTTTTATGAATTTTAGCACGTTTTTTACCTGTTTACATATTACTTAATATGAAATAAGGTATTTGAGACGTTTCGCTATTTCAGTTAAAAAAAAAAAAAAAAAAAAGTATGACAAAAGCACACCATAAACAAACCGACTCAAGAGTTTTGCTGACCAACTTGTTTTTCAAGCATGCAGGAAATAAGAAGTCTATTTCAGAGTGATTCAGATTTGCAATTTTCTCTCATCCTCTTTAAGCGGGTCTGGATACGTATCCAATTACTGGTGTATTTGTAAAATAAATAGAATGTGCTAGACTGGTGGTTTTCAATGTTCAATGGTCTTAATGGTATTAAATCATAACCAATGGTTTAGGTGGTTTAAGTAAATTACGGTAAACTCAAAATTTCTAGCGTTATCATCAATACTAAACTAATAAAAGTCACATTGACAGATAAATATGATGACGCGCATGACATTTAACGGAATTCGAGTACCTATGCCATTTCGACTAATAACGGTTTCGGGTGGTTCTTTCGAGCGCTCCGAGAGTTTGCCTATCCTTTGTTTTTCCAATAAGAATGTAAAGATGACAATACACTCAGATCGGTCTATCTGGTGTCATCTAGTGTTCAAATAATTTTGTTGAATGAAAATCGTTTATCTATGCGCCACCATGACAGTAGCGGTGACTTTTGACTTTACTTTTACTGCCTAGGACTTTTTTGCTACTTTTTTGGTCTCAGGATTAGAAAGCCCACTTTAGGTTGCGTATGGAGAAAGCAAATGACGTACTTTTAGTCCGCTTGAAAAAAAATAATATTACAGTAATGCTATTGTTAAGGGCGGGGGTCATCAACCAGTTTATTTCTGCCTCGGGTTCAGCTGAACACTACCTAGAATTGTATTTATAGTAACTATGGATCAAATCAAAGTTGGGTTTAGTTGAACTTGAATGGTACCTAAACATGTCAGCAAGTGTCAGACATAAAGAATTTTGTTAGCAATATTATTCTAATCATCAGGCTTAAATAACAGTCAAGTTGAGAAGTACTCAACTTTGAATCATAATTTTACAACTAGGCATTAAAGTTGGCACTTTATATATATTAATGTTTTATTTTGCATAAAAGTTGAATATATCAGATCACAAGAAGCATGAATTAAATTACAAACATTTCAAGAGAGCACAACGTCACTTCAACAAAATTGCAGAAACCAGCAAAAGTAGCAAAAGTGTTAGACGACGAAGCAACATTAAAAAGCAACATCACAAAACTAAAGAAGGCAGTATAAAGCAATTCAACACTTTTAAATGAAAATCCTTGTGAAAATGGTATTTTAAATCAATATTTCTATGTTTATTTTGGTTTTAATCTTTTCTAACTTTTCGTATCTATTGCATCCAGTTCAATCACTACTGAAAACCAAACCAATCAATCTGAAGAAAATAGAAAGTGGTAAGTTCAAGCACTTTATTTTGTACTTAATACTATTACTGAATTACTTACTTTTTTAGCTTAGTGGCAAGAGTAGTAGTGCGTCTAAAGAGACAGATTCTCTAAAAGAATTTAGAGATCTTATGAATCAGCGCCACAAAACAGATAGCGAGTTTTCTTCACTATCAGCAAATAACTCTATTTTGGCAAAGTTCAAAACTGCTCTAGGAACTGAAGAGGAATTAGATCAACTGGAAGAAGTGCTGAAAGAATCTGATAGCTTTGACAAAATAGTAAGCAAATACAGACTTGATTGATACAGACTTGAAAAAATCTTTTGACTTATCTGCTATCACGTTTTGTTATTTGGTGTTTTATTTTGTTTGTGAATTGCTGTGCTACGGGTCAGTTAAAAGTTTAATTATACGCAAATGCGTAATCTTGAGATGATTCTTGGCGTAGTTTCTCAAAATATATATACAAATAGAAAGGAAAGCAATATATATATGTAGATATATTTAGAAACTGGATTTGAGTATTATATTTTACATTTTCGAATTTTTTAGGTATGTGAATTATGCTGTATAGGTACCCACCTGTGGAATTTTATAAAACAAGCTCTTGGTCATCACGAAAAACTGGCGAATCAATTAAGTTTTTTATGAAGAAAAGAAAACAGGTTTTGTAAAAAAGAAGATACACTCAATCCACCAAACCACCCCAATTGTTACCTAAGTAAAAATACGTAAATAAAATTCTGGTCGTTTCTTTTTACGTTGTTTAACGTACATTTTATCCCATTTTTTGGGTAAAAACGCACTGTTATTTTAGCTTGTTCCATTTTATTTATTTTATAATATTATTAATTTATATTATTATATTAATATTATTAAAGATACACTAATGAAAGCCATTCATGTTATAGTTTAAATCTAAAGTTTATTTTTCGTTGTATATTTTCGTTTATGATAAATTCGTTTAAAAATAAATAATTGCTTTTATATAATAAATAATCAATATACTAAACTGTACGTACAACATAAGTGAAGACAAGACATGTCTTGAGTTCTTGAGACATTTTTAAATGATTTTGGCCCTTAACCTTACTTGCATTTTTCCACAACTAAAAATTTGCATTTTTTAAAAAGCATTGAGTCATTTCTAACCAATTTTAGCTGTCATTATTTTTTTTTTTTTAATTTAACCTTATTTTTTTACAAAAATTTGAAAATTTGCCGCAAAAGCCCTTTGAGTTATTCTTAACCGATTTTAGTCCCAGTTCTAACCTCCAAACTTATATTCTTAAACGCTTTGAGTCTTCTTTGACGGACTTCGGTCTTGATTCTAACTATTTTAAACGCCTTGATTTATTTTACACCGATTTTGGCCTTAAACTTCTCCAAGAACTTCAATTATGCATTTTTAGATGCATTGAGTCATTTTTAACGGATTATGGACACTTAATATCACAACCTGGATTTAAAAAGAAAACTTGTTTTTAACATTTGTAAATGCTTTGAAATATGTTTAGTCAGTTTTGGTCCTAAACTTAACCCACAAGTTTCCAAATATTTTAAGTTTCTAGTTTTTGATGCTTTAAGTATTTTTGAAGTGATTTTGGCCCTTATAACCTGAATTTTCTTTTCAAAAAAGTATAATTTGCTCTTTTACATGTTTCGATCCATTTTAGACCGATTTTGACAATATTCCTATAATAAATTTTTCCAAACACTCCAAATTTGTCTATTAATAAGCTTGGACTCATTTTTTAATTAATCCTAACCTAGCTTTATCCCAAATATCCAATTTGAGCCAAATTTCATATATTTTAGTCCAAAAGTGTATATCCAAAAAAAATATATCAGAAGATTCTAGTCACCAATTTTATCCTTATAACACTGTGAAGTCTTTCACTGCTGGGCAAAATACAATCTAAAGTGTTTTCTGGGTTTTGGAGGTCTAATGGAATTTCTTCCTGACGTTTCGTCTACAGCTGCGGCAGGTATTATGAAAGGCGATTAGTCAACGGACGAAATGATTTCCCGTGCTTCCCGACGTTGACTGATTCGAATGTGGTGAGCATCGTGGTATTTATTATACTGCAGCGCCCTCGCGCGGCAGTGGAGGGACTGGGATGGGAGTAGTGGTGGCGTGGGGTGTCGGCGCACTTGAAATTTGTCGTAGAGCTCGCTTCCAGTGTGCACTTAGAAACGTAATTTCCCCATTCCTGTTGAAATTGTTGTCATGTTTAATGATCTCAATGGCCTCTCTCGTTAGTCTCGGAAAGAAACGCTGAAAACTCGTTGAAAGGAATGTCTTGGCCTTCAGAGACAACGTGCTTTACTACTGCTTTGTGGTGCCAATGTATACCGAGCTACAGCAGCATGGAATTCGGTAATTTCCGGGTGCCAATAGGGGATCTGCGCGGTCTTTGGCTGATATCGAGCTCTGCTGTATTGCCCGAGTGGGTTTTAAGACAGTTATAACATACTACTTTTCCAGCAGCCTGCAGATATCCTGTCCGTTACTTTGTGAATGTTTGGTAGATTAGTCCGCATTTTTCTTCATCTTCTCCCGTTGTTCCGCCCTGGCTCTCTACGTTCCTTGGACGTATGTATCGAGTATGGATGGCCATGGACTCGCTTGCTGTATACATCCCAACCAAAAGCTCACAGGTAAGCCCGCTGATTCGGAACGTGAAGTGAAGCATCTGGAAAGAGCTTTTGGTTAAAATGGATGCAGCAGCAGAGTTCTATAGCGCCGCCCGACCAAGGAATGTAGATCATCAGGAAGGAACGCGTCGGCAGGCTACTGGAAAAGCACAATGTTAAAACTATCTTTAAACCCACTCGTACAATACAATAGAATATGAGATCGGCCAAAGACCGCAGAGATCACCTATCGGCACCCGGAGTTTACCGAATTCCATGTAGCTGTGACTGGGTATACATTGGCACCACTAAACGCAGTGTCAACCCAAGGATTACGGAATATAAGAGGAGTTGCAGGCTGGAACAACTACAAAAGTCAGCAGTAGTAGGCCACGCTCTCTCCAAAGGTCATGACATCCATTTCAACGAGGTGGATATCTTACATCAATCGCAGCGTTTCTATCCGCGACTAACGAGAGAAGTACAGCAGACAAGATTGACGCACTTTTTGTGTTTCCTTCGTATAAAATGTCAAAGCCTCTTAACAAAGCATCTGGCGAAAACTTGGAGATATTAAATTTCCATCCATTTTGACCTGAAGGATAAACGATTTGCAATTTTTCCCCCACTTTGCTTCAGGTAGATCACATTTTCACCTGACTCCCTATCTCTAATAACTAACTAACCACTTAGCCACTTTTACAGCGCTTTGAATATTGTGCGAACTAAATGATTGGTCGTAACAAGGGTACGGTAATAAATGGAAGATTACTGAAGGTACTCAAGGTACCGCCGATATTTATTACCTACCTACCTGTTTTGTTTGTTGTAACTCTAAATATATCCTCTCACCCTAAAAATTTGATTCATTCTGAGTTAAGACTTGCGAGTATCAAGCTGCATTGAAAATTCCCATTTTGGAACTTTTGTGAAATTGTGAGTCAGTAGTAACCACGTTATCGCAATATCAAAGATGAGCCAAGTGAAAAGAATATGTCGCAGGAAGCCTAAGAGAAGGGTCACCACTGCATTAAAAAAATCCAGTTCATCAGGACAGAAACCGAAGCGGGAGCCTAGCTTGTGCCCTCACCGCTTCTCTAAAAACAAGCTGCCACAACAGATGGAAAACCATCCATCCAATCCCCATGAGGTAAACCAAACAGCTTTCTTAAGGTATTTTGGGCTGGCAAGCCACGAAATTGCTGCCCAGATGCAAAAACAAACGTTGGGAATGAAGCGCAGAAGCTCATCCCGCTGTTCTTTATGGATATAGAGAGAGAGAATGCGTTCTTGTCGCAGTGCAAAAGTGGATTCAGATTCAACAATTCATCGTGGGTTTCTAGAATTATTGAGCATCAACCACTTGGATAAAGAGGAGAAAGCAAGGTATAATAGGAGAAAGAGGGATCATCTGTGACATTTGATTCTGTAATTGTCTCCAGTTCTAAGAGACTGTCCAGTTTACTACTTTTAGAACGTGTTTTATGTTTTTTCGCTCTTGGAGCGGGCATTGAAATTGTGTGTGTTGTCTCACTGTGCATGTTGATAATGAATAAATACCTTAATTGTTTAATTTGCAATATATAATAAATTATTATACAATAATTAAAGAGTTTTGCTAATTTCGGTACACACTATAAAGGTAATTTAGTTCCTTTTGCGCATTTGTAATAATGGCTATTTTACAAATGCGCAAAATTAACTAAATCTAAGTACGTATTATAGGTTGCTAAATGGGTATTTTTGCGGAATTTTAAGACAACTATTTATTACAAAATAGTAGATGTATCACACTCAGCGCCACTTTTACAGTTCAGTTTAAACTCCAGTTTGATGTTGAAGCTTCAGTTCAGCCAAAATTTACCAATCCGAAATTTCTAGCTTATAAAAAGTAGATTTTTGCGGCTGTTGAAATTGGAGAAACATTTGTGGCGAAACAAACATAATTTTTTTGGTCAGGATAGTTATGGTCAAGACGCAGCAGCAAGTAATGATTCCTGCATACGACATAATGTATTCAGATCCTATCACGACATTGATAGGGTTCTACGACACTCTGTGTGTTATTAAGAAGAAAAAACTCTACATCTGTCTGTATGCTGAGTACTTCAACGTCTTGACTCTCTTGAGTACTCTCATAATTCATAATTTTTCCATTTTTAATTTTTTCTCAGACGCAATCTTTGTCGTTATGATTTGATACATGTTTATTTATCTTTACAAATGTTTGTCAATCTTTTGGTAGATGCAAACACAATGTGCAATTTTTTTCTAAAATTTAAACTGAAGTTTTTACTAATAGTGGTAAAAGTCGCCCTTAGGCTGACTGTTACAAGTTCAGTTTAAAAATAAAAGAAAGATTTTTGGCAGATGAACAATACAATGTACAGGGTATCCCATTTTCGGCACTTTTGCGGGGTATCTCCCTGATTTTTAAAGATAGAGGGTTGCGGTTTTCTCGACAGTGTGCTACTTTTTTGTGAAACTAAAGATGGCGCCAGCAGAATTTTTATAGCCCTTTTGGTTTTTGAGATACAGGGTGGAATTGAAAAGTATCGCTTTTGAGGCACCCCCCGCATCACAGTTATCTTTAAACTTATCCAAGAAGTTAAAACGCAATCTTAAATAATTTTTTCCGTAGAATCCAATGGCGTAGTCAGTTCTTTCCTAGCAACTTCAGTTTTTGAGTTACGAAGCAAATATATGTTTTTTTAAATGGAACACTCTGTATATTATTTTTCTAGTTTATTAGTCATAATGTGGGCTTTCCAAAAATATATAATTGTATGCAAATATTTTCAAAACAAAGCTCAGAATTTAAGATTTTCTTAAATTTTTATTTTTGTCCAATTCGTAAGTAGTAGGCTATGGCTAAAATATTATTAGGAACAAAATCGATGTAAGTAATAATTATTCTAATTTATAACATCTTCAAATTTAATACAAAAAATCTTTTTTAAATCTCAGTATCTCAGTTATTAGTTATTTATTACAGCATTCAACATAATTAAGTAAACAGTTTTTAAAGGTGGTTTTCAAAATGACGGCCATTTTCCTGTATGCAAAATTGGCACATTTTCGTTATTCTTCTAATCGCGTTAAAAAGAATCATAGGCCTTCTTTGCAAATTTTGGAAAGTTAAATTGATTGCCGCAAGAAGCTCCGCTCGAGACTGATACTGTGTTTTATAGACTTCATTTTGCATAAAACCCCATAAAAAAAATCAAAAATTGAAAGATCGGGAGATCGAGGGGGCCACCTTACAGGTCCGTAGGTACCAATCCACCTTTGAGGAAAGTTATCGTCTAAAAATTCCCTTAAAAGGGCAGAGTTGTGGCTTGGGGCACCATCTTGTTGAAAAAAAACGGCATTATAAAGGGCCAAGGGAACATTTTCCATCAGTTCTGGAATAACTTCCTCAAGAATTTCTCGGTAACGATGCGCTGTCAGACCTCCTTCAATAATTCTGTAGACTATGCGTCTTCCAAAAATGAAACACGAGACTCCAACCCCAAAACGTCCTTGTTGTGCCCTCTCAAAAGTTAAATGGTGATTTTCTGTGGACCAATGTCTAGTATTATGGCGATTAAAAATTGCCGCACTTGAAAAATAACATTCATCGGACCAAATAACGAGTCTGCCAAAAGATTCATCAGTATGGATTTGTTGTAAATACCATTGGCAAAACAACATTCTGCGCTCGGCATCGCCAGGGTGTAAACGTTGAACTATGTGGAATTTATAGGGGTGATACCTATATTTTTTCAAAATTCTCTGAGCATCAGACTTGGATACACCAGTTGCTTCCTCTATATGCTTGCAAGAAGATGAAGGCTTTGCTTCTACATAACCCAATACGTTTATCTCTTTTCTCTCTCTATCTTGTTTGGAGTATGAATTAGGCCTGGGCTGGACAAATGATCCGTGCTCTACTAGATTTGATTTAATTCGGGCAAATATGTCTGGGAAAGGTTGCCTTCTCTCTGGATATCTAATAATAGCAAAAACGACCCCTAAGATGGTATCCTAACCATAGCGTGCAAAATACTTTACCTTTGGAAATATACTTCCGAAGCTTCTTGGGGATTTTCATTAGATTGTATAAAACAAACCAACATATCATACTTCTCATAATTTTCGTAAACCGCCATTATTGTAACAAAATTAATTTAATTAGCAGCTAAATAGTAAAATAGAAACACCAAAACAACAAGCATATTACTAATAAAAACAAAGAGTGACAAAACCACAAAGTTTTTGACATATTGCCTTTTGTTTCAAATAAGCTAGCCATCTAGCCATAGCCTACTACCAACGAATTGGACAAAAATGAAAATTTAAGAAAATCTTAAATTCTGAGCTTCGTTTTGAAAACAATTGCATACAATTATATATTTTTGGAAATCCCACATTATGACTAATAAAATAAAAAGATAATATACGGGGTGTTCCATTTAAAAAAACATATATTTGCTTCGTAACTCAAAAACTGAAGTTGCTAGGAAAGAACTAACAACGCCACTGGATTCCACGGAAAAAATTGTTTAAGAATGCGTTTTAACTTCTTCGATAAGTTTAAACATAACTGTAATACGGGGGGTGCCTCAAAAGCGATACTTTTCAATTCCACCCTGTATCTCAAAAACCAAAAGGGCTATAAAAATTCTGCTGGCGCCATCTTTAGTTTCACAAAAAAGTAGCACACTGTCGTGAAAACCGCAACCCTCTATCTTTAAAAATAAGGGAGATACCCCTCAAAAGTGCCGAAAATGGGATACCCTGTACGTCAAATCTGGAGTGAAATATTTAAACATGTCAACAAATTCAACAGAAAGGAGGAATTACGTTTCTAAATGCAAACTGGAAGCGAGTTCTACGGCATACTTCAAATGCGCCACCCCGCGCCACTTCTACCCCCACCCCAGTCCCTCCACTGGAACGCGACGGCGCGACGGAATAAATACCACGAGCTGGCCACAGTCGAATCAGTCAACGTCGGAAAGTACGGGAGATCACTTCGGCCATTGCCTTATTGCCTCTGATAATGTCTTCTAAAGCTGTAGACGAAACGTCAGGAAGAAATTCCATTGGACCACGGCTTCAAAGCACGGAAAACATTTCAGATTGTATTTATAAGTATTGAGTCTATCCGGAAACACCAAAATTTGCATTTTTAGAGATTGTGGGCCAATTTTAATAAGTTTGGTCCTAATTTTGACTTTGCATTTTTCCAAAATATTCAAGTTTGTATTTTTAAACTCTATAAATCAATTTTTAACCGATTTTTGCCCTAATCATTATCTGTTTTTTTACGAAACCTAAAGTTTTTATCTTTACACGTTTTGAGTTATTTTTATTGATTTTGGCTATAATCCTAACCTACCTATCCAGACAAATACTAAATTTTTGACCTGAGGTGATTTTAGTCCCAATTTATGTATTATGATCCAAATATATAATTTATTAAAAACTAGAAATTAGAAGGTCTATCATTATTTTGACAGATTTTGTCTTAAATTTGATTTTCTCTAAAAGCATAAAATTTGCGTTTTTAGACTTTTTTACTAAAATGTCCTCAAACTTGTTTACTGAGTAAGTATCAGTAAAAGGTAATAAAATGACCTGTATACAATGACAACTAAAAAAATAATAAAGCCGAACTCAATGATTTTTTCGAGCTAATTGATTTTGAAGTACTTGAAAGAGAAACTACTTGACTTGACTGGACATTTTCTCCCTCAAACTTGACTTAAAATCTAGTAGCTTAAAAATTAAATAAAGTTTAATGAAGCTCGTCTAACTAAGTCTACTTCAAGGTATAAAAATCTACTTTATGCCCTAGTTACATAATTAACTATTAATCCCCCTTTTTATATTCGTCAGTCTCCGTTTTTTTTTTAACATCTTATTTATTATCGTGCACAAGTTATAAGGGTGCGAAAATAAACTCTCCTTAGTGATAATTTCTTTCTATTCTTTATCTACTTTTTAGCCTCCTCTCTGGATTAATTTTTGTTATTGGTTTCAAATTAGGAATTAATTTCATTAGCAGTAACTGATCTGAGAGTAAATTGTTGGTATATAGAATTCATTATGAACTAAGCTGAAGTAAGTTTTTATATGTGAGCCCCGGTGCTTATGTCGGAAACCTTAATATATCATAACTAAGATTCATAATTGAAGGGGCATCTAACTGACCTTTTTTCTAGAATTAGGAAAGAGGCACGTTAGGTACATCCGGTCTTGACGTTCACAATTCCTCACTTAATCTAATATGCCAAGTTTTCTATTACGTACATGTAATAATCTTGAAGATTATCACCGTTAGCAGTAAAAACTTTAGCGGCAGCAGTCTCTCTCTATAACTACCTGGTTTTGGATAAAATTTATGGTGCAAACCGACCATAAATAAGCTCCTGTACACCTCTTCGTGATATAGCGATCATGCAACGAAAATCGCAGCCCGGAATTACTATTGCCTCAATATAAATTGCCCCACCGAAACCATTCGGTACCCGCTTCTGCAATTTTGCATAATGAGAACCTACACATTATTAATTTATTTTTGCAAGGATATGGATTTCGTTACCTTTGAAATCTTAATTTTTTTTTATAGCTATCTCCTTTCAGCCCGTGTTGAAAAGAAAGATAAAAATGTCAAAGTCAGATTTCCAACGTCTAACTGATGTCAACAATAAGTAAATGGTTTATAGTATTTTGTTTCTTTGCATCTGCCTTTACACTGATACCCCCAGAAGGTATTAGATATTTCTTCATTTCGATTGAAATGTCCTACACGACTCGGAACAAAAGAAATTTAATATTTCATTGGGATTTGCCTTAACTGGTGCACATGCACAATGCAAAGCTCCATCTCTAACAATTACTGGCGATAATCCGGTCTGTATGTCTGCAATATGGCGAACTGTGCAAATTCGAATGAGTTATTAGTTCAATTACACCCAGATTTCCAGTTGCGATACGTGTGGCAGTTACATGTTTCTCCGGCGAGGTCTAATATGATTTTAATAATGCTCAATCACATTTTTTAAACGCACTTTAGGTCTTGACTCCCCGCTAAGACCGTGATTTATTGCCCCACAATGATTCGAACCTTTTTACGATACTTTAGGGCCTTTCACAAGAGACATGAAGTCGCATGGCTAATGGATTAGCCCAGGGTTTTTGCCATACAAATGCAACGGGGATGATTCCCAGAGTGTGTCCTTAAAAGCTGATTACTATCCTCTTGCAGATGCGCCGAGGGAGGAAATTAAAAGAAGATGCAATTACAGTCGATAAAAATATTCGAAATGTGGGACACAACTAAATTCGCTGAGAGAAATCGCTGTTCATGTCAGCGTTTATCGTATCGCAATGGAAATTCTTTTACGGACTTCAAATGCACGGATTTTTGTACCGAAACGTCGATATCGGTTCGGTCGTAAAAGACAAATAAAATTGGCTAAATGAATTCATCGCAAAATCCTGACAAAATTTCCAACCAATAGGAAATAACATTCTAAAAGAAGTTATATTACTTTAGTCTCCTTGGTGTAATAACTCTGGAGCCACAGCCACTCAGTGGTTGATATTTATGGATAGATAAAATAGATTATAATAAATAAAATATAAAAAGAGAATACTTAACGAATTGAAAAGCAAAGAAACTCCTATGAAAAAACCTGCGAGAATCAAATAGCTTTAAGAGCTCTAAAGCCTGCAAAAGACAAGTTTTACAAATTTCTGAGTGATGCCATCACGACTTTTTCATCAAGTTCTAAGACATGATGACTAAATCTAAGACTAAAAACTCAAGTTGTCATTCTAGAGTCACACTGATATTTCTGGCTAGATCAAATATAGGATAGTAGATAAAATGGAGGATAATAAATGAAATATGAAAAGAGAGTATTTTAACGAACCGATAAGCAAAAAAAGTGATATGGAAAAGCTGGAAAAGTCAATGGTTTGAAGAGCTAAAACAACCTGGAAAAGACCAATTTTACAAATTTCTGAGTAACGCCATCACGTCTTTCAGGATACAAAAAGCTCCAAGTTGTCATTCCAGGTCACACTAATATTTTTTGAGAGATAAACAGGAAGATAGGTAATAGATCAAATGTGAGGAGAGTGACGCCATCGCGAGTTCTTGAGGATATGAAAAACCCAAGTTGCCATTTTAGTCAACATTGTATTTCTGGATAGATAAAATGTGAAAAAAGAATAGTTAACGACCTGAAAAGCAAAGAAAATTCTATGAAAAACTTGAAAAGTTAATGGCTTGAAGAGCTCAAAAACCTGCAGAAAACAAATTTCTGCGTAACGCCATCGAACTTCATAAACAAATATCAAAGGTACTAGGAAAATTTCCATATAGGTACTTCTGCTTATCATTGTTTCAAACCTAACCAAATTAGATATTAAAACTTGTGTGATGATTAATTTGCAGACAGGGACTAAAGGCAGCAATTATACCGGGTGTCCAGCAGAACCCTGGACATAGGAGATTAACATGGAAAATCGGTTTTTATTTTTTTGCGCCTGTACGGTTGATTTGATTGAAAAACTTTTAAGAGTAAAGTTGTAGAGTTTATAGTCAGTTATCATCCTGTAATTTTTTCAATACCACAGTTTTGGCTATTTTTTGGAAAAACGCCTCGAAAAGTGCAAAAATTTGAATTTGGCGCGTCACCCCCACCGTGCATGTGCAGTGTCGACAACATTATAATTTCTTATGTCAGACTCAGAGCTGATTTTCCTTTCTTATTTATTTTGAGGGACTATCATGTAGTAATTAACGTGATTACGCAGAGAAAATTAACTGAAAACCTGACGATAATGTTCTTAAATTATAGGTAAGTAAAAGTTACGTTTATAATTATCATAATTAGTAAAAGGAAAATCATTCCAATTTGTGTATGGCTGGTTGTCTAATACATTTTAGTTTAGCAATACGACAACCACGATGACATGACAATTTGTCTCTTTTCACCAATTAAGGGTGTTCGTTGTTGTTGTTATTGAGGTGAATTCATCTATCTCCAAATGTTTTACTTCAAAAGTGTCTATTTTGCAGTGGCGTGTGACGCGAGGCCCCATCCTGCATGTAAAAAACCCTTGCTAAGTGCTGGACTCTACTATGACAGACAAAATCTCATTGGAAAACCAAATACAGCGCGCCCCAAAATGCCAATCCACACATTGACAACTTCTCGACGTTGGTCTCGGTTGTCCTGCACTGTATGTGGATTTTAGAGAGTCCAAACTCATTCATTTTGTTGATTTGAGGGACCCATTAATCCAAATTAACATTCATTGGTGGAACAAATGTTTATAGCAAATAAGCAAGACCAGTAAGCAGATAGCGATGGATGTTTGATCTGCTAAGACCAGTTTCTTTCATGTTTTATCTATGTATCTGGAGACTATAGTGCCTGTGAAAAAAACTCTTTTCAGTGACAACAAATCTTGCCAAACTGGCCACAAACAACTTGAAAAACTGGCCAAAAATTGGTTTCATTCCAATCGATTGCTGCTGAATGCAAGACACAGAGGATGGTGTGACGCCCCATCTTGCATGTAAAAAACCGGTTCTAATGGCTGGATGGCTTCTACAGCAGGCAAAATGTGATTGCGAAGCATATTACCAGATTTGTTGGCGTTCAAACTGCAATCAATGAAAAATGGACCTATAACATGGCGCCCCAAAATGCCGATCCACACGTTACAGTTGCTCGACGTTGGTCCCGATTGTCATGCACTATATGTGGGTTTTGGAGTGCCCAAATCCGATCATTTTGTTGATTTGAAGAGCCAGTCAATCCAAATTAGTATTCATCCGTGAAACAAATGTTTCTAACAAATCTTGGGGCTGCAATAATTTTTTCGGTTAGGATTTCACAAAACTCCATTGGGGGGAAAAGGTGGGTCGGTACGAGTTGTTGATGGTTCTCTTGTTTGTAGCTTTCAAAACCTTCTTTTTGCAGATAATTATGGATAGTCGATCTACTAAGTCCAGTTTCTTGGCCAATCTGTCGAATACTCTTGGAAGGATCATCGTTTACTGTAGCAAGAACAACAAGTTTTGCCACATTTTCATCCTCTGGAGCCGCACCAGCTTGAAGTCGTCGCTTTCGCTCACAGGAACATTTCGGCTTAATACTCCCAGTTTCCTCAAAACGAGCAACCACCGCCTGAAGTGAACTGCATGCTGGTATTGGTTGTTCAGGAAACAATGCAACAATGTTGTCTCGAATTTGAGCAAAGGAATTACCAGCCCAGTATTGTTTTAAAACAAGTTTCCTCTCCTCAAAATTCATAACTAATGAAACATTTAAATAAGAAATAATAAAAATAAAATTTTACACTGTATCAATGAAATGGTTCCTAATTTCCTTACTTTTAATATCAATAAATACAATGTTTCTGTATACATTACATTTTTATTTCGGGGAAATCGTGTGTGAAAAAGTGGATGCAACAAGTACCAAAATAAGTATATTTCCATAATCAATCTATACATAAATTTCTTAACAGAAGAAATTAACAAGTGGTCATGAAAAAGAAATGTAACATAAATTTAGGTAATAACACAGATAACAACAATTATTCCTATAAAAACACTATCACCTTTATTAAGATTCAATTCAATTCAATTCAAATTTATTCATGTTTACAATCACCAAAACAGCAATGTACATACCTCAAAAATAGAATAGTCTACAAATTAAATTTAAATAAATTCAGTCCAGATGTCATTATTTACTTAATACTAAAAGCTTACAGTCAACATCCTAAAATAGACTATACAGAGAGAAGAAACAAAAATTAATAATTTTGATTAAAATACTTAAAATACTCTTCATCACAATAAAAAACATTTACCATTAAAATTTGCTTAATTTCCTTTCGGAAACTATCCACTGTCAAGGCTTTAATTTTTATGGGCAGTTGAAATATTTTACCGCCCAGTAGCCAGGACCATTCTGGCACCTTCTCAAACGACAATATGAGGTTATTAAACTTTTTCGGCCTCTAGTAAGGTAAGCATGCATGTCCTCGTGAGCAGAAAATAGATACATGTTATTTTTCACAAACAGCAAATTCTCCAATATAAACATGGAGGGCAGGGTTAGTATGCCTAGCTCTCTGAAGTGCGCTCTGCAGTCATCCCTGTAGCCCAGGCCAGCCAACAAGCTGACCGCTCTTCTCTGAAGCCCGAACAAACGCTTAGCCCTCGAGGCGTGGCCCCAAACAACTACAGCATAAGAGAGCCATGCATGAGAAGATGCAAAGTAAGCCGATCTAAGTACCGTACGAGATATCCTATCTGAAAGCTGACGTAGCAGGTACAAACTTGTATTGAGTCTTGAAGCCAAGTTATCAGTGTGTAAATCCCATTTGGCGCTCGCATCCACAAGAACCCCAAGAAATTTAACCTGGGATACGTGGTCATTTACGGTTCCAATCTCCTTCAATGCAAACACCATCCTCTGTGCCTTGCATTCAGCAGCAATCGATTGGAATGAAACCAATTTTTGGCCAGTTTTTCAAGTTGTTTGTGGCCAGTTTGGCAAGATTTGTTGTCACTGAAAAGAGATTTTTTCACAGGCACTATAGTCTCCAGATACATAGATAAAACATGAAAGAAACTGGTCTTAGCAGATCAAACATCCATCGCTATCTGCTTACTGGTCTTGCTTGTTTCCCATAAACATTTGTTCCACCAATGAATGTTAAATTGGATTAATGGGTCCCTCAAATCAACAAAATGAATGAGTTTGGACTCTCTAAAATCCACATACAGTGCAGGACAACCGAGACCAACGTCGAGAAGTTGTCAATGTGTGGATTGGCATTTTGGGGCGCGCTGTATTTGGTTTTCCAATGAGATTTTGTCTGTCATAGAAGAGTCCAGCACTTAGCAAGAGTTTTTTATATGCAGGATGGGGCCTCGCGTCACACAGCACTGCAAAATAGACACTTTTGAAGTAAAACATTTGGAGATAGATGAATTCACCTCAATAACAACAACAACGAACACCCTTAATTGGTGACAAGAGACAAATTGTCATGTCATCGTGGTTGTCGTATTGCTAAACTAAAATGAATTAGACAACCAGCCATACACAAATTGGAATGATTTTCCTTTTACTAATTATGATAATTATAAACGTAACTTTTACTTACCTATAATTTAAGAACATTATCGTCAGGTTTTCAGTTAATTTTCTCTGCGTAATCACGTTAATTACTACATGATAGTCCCTCAAAATAAATAAGAAAGGAAAATCAGCTCTGAGTCTGACATAAGAAATTATAATGTTGGCGACACTGCACATGCATGGTGGGGGTGACGCGCCAAATTCAAATTTTTGCACTTTTCGAGGCGTTTTTCCAAAAAATAGCCAAAACTGTGGTATTGAAAAAATTACAGGATGATAACTGACTATAAACTCTACAACTTTACTCTTAAAAGTTTTTCAATCAAATCAACCGTACAGGCGCAAAAAAATAAAAACCGACTTCCCATGTTAATCTCCTATGTCCAGGGTTCTGCTGGACACCCGGTATGATAATCTCTTCGGTGTAGCTTAGTTTAATCTTTTAAAAATATCTTCATGCCTCGAAATTTGATGTATCTAGCCCAAAGTTTTTTCTCAATATGACTTGAGCACTATACAATAATTTCGAGTCTTGAAGATGTTTAACCAGATTAAAAGAAACGTCGGAGAGTAACAGATTAAATTTCTGGCTTTAGTCCCTATACGCTAAGTAGCCACCACATGGTTCTACTTGGGACGCAATTTCCGATTACATTAAAAATTGTCATGTGTTGATTGTACGTATGTACGGATATAGTCGCATCGGTTCTTAACTGGCGGGTCCAAAGTCCACTAACCATATGAATCAAATCAGAGAACACAGTGACTACCAAAATGTATCCTGATATAAACAATTTGAGGTTAGCTTGTCATAGTCATAAGTCGTTATATCAAATGACATTAAGCTTTTTGCGAATGTTATTCGGATTAACTATTCGTAGAATTTGATAGGTAACATATTAATTCTTGAATTTCCTTTTACTTCAGACTTAAAAATATATCAGATATTAGAAGAATTTTGTTAGTTCCTGTGAGTTACGGTTTGAAAAGAATCGTATCATATTATTTGAAAAGTGAACATTAGAGTTAAGTAATATACCTAATACATGCGTATCGATAATATAAAAAAAAGTTTTTCTTGCATCTATATACTTTCTTTATGTATTTGTAATTTTTTACAGAATTTGGAAAGAAGACACGAATAAAGTTTTCAGTATAATAAATGATGTACTAATTTGTAGTATATTATGTTGCATTTTTATCTATGTATATTTTTGTAGATTGAACCAATTAGCAATCTGTGCTTTAGAAACAAACCCAACTTTGAAGAAAAACTGGAAGAAATAGGTAAAACAATTAAAGCAATATATAGGATTCAAAAATAGTTTCTAAACGTTCCTAAGCAAAAAATTAATATTTTCCAGAAAACATTAAGTACTTAATTTGTTATTAACCATAGATGTTTTAAAGAACAACAAATCTGAAACACGGCTAAATTTATTAAATTTTAGATTGGGAATAAAAGATAAAGATGCTCTATAATTATCAGGTACAAGAATATATGTTGGACAACACAATTACGTTATAGCTATTAAGTAAAGATACATTTTTGTATGAAATGTGTTCCGGGCTTTGAAGCCGCGGTTCAATGGAATTTCTTCCTGACGGTTCGCCCATAGCTACCTCGGACATTATCAATTGCGATGAGGCAATGGACGAAGTGATCTTCCTTGCATCTCAACTTTAACTGATTTTAGCTCTAAACGCTCTGTGGTATTTTTACTGTAACCTTCATGCTGAAGTGGAAGGACTGGGGGAGGGTTAGAGCATAGTATTGGCGTACATAACGTATATGTCGCAGAACTCACTGTATGAATTAGGGCCGTAATTTCTTCTGTCTTGTCGAAATTGTTCTTGTGCTCGAAGATCTCAATTACTTTTCTCTTTAGTCTCGGATAGTAATGCTGCGTATGATGTAAGATATCCACCTCGTTAGAAAGGATGTCGTGACCTTCAGAGAGAGCGTGCTCTACTACTGCTGACTTTTGTGTTTGTTCCAGTCTGCAACTTCTTTTATATTTCGTAGTTCTCGTGTTAGTACTACGTTTTGTGGTGTCAATGTGCCGAGCCAGGGCTGCATGAAACTTTGTAATCTCCGGAAGCTGATAGAGGATCGCGCTGATGTTTGGCCAATTTGTCTCAGGCTCTGTTGTATTGTGGGAGTCAGTTTAAAACCACTTTTCAATTTGTGTGTTTCAGCCTGCCGATCCTGTGGACTTTGTGGATGACTAGACCAAATACCTTTGTCTTCGTCACCTCTATTACTAAGGATTCCAATGCATCTTGCCAAATCTTTGCTATACATGCTGTGATTTAAGCTCATCGTCTATATGCTTGTGGTAATACCCTTTTGCTCCAGTCCATATCAATTCTCTTGCGGTAAACTGGGGAACCCTCATGTCCATGTTCCCACAATCTTTGGTATGCGGCGTAGATTTGTGTTTTTTTTAGAGCTCTGGTCACTGGCAAAAGTTCCGATAAGTCATTTTTCACATCCACTTCTTCACATCCACCAAGTTCTCTTCTTTTAATGTTCTTCGGTATTATTTTGTACTTGGTTTCTATGCCCTTCCTCTCTGCATACTCCTTAACCCAGATATTACCAAAACTTTTTTTTCTTTGTAATTTAATTTTTTAATCATTTTTGAATGATGAAGAAATGTCTTTATTACAAAAAATTGTGTCCTTTTGAAAGGAGAGTGGTAATAATAACTACTGATAAAAAAAATAAATATTATTATATAATGTCTAAAGTATAGTATTTTCTAAGGCACACAAATTCTTCTTTGTATACGCTAAAACATAATTTTGGGTGTAGAGCTAATTTGCACTTGCTACATAAGAAATTGCACTTTTTATGACAAAAGTTACAACGGGTTTGCTTATGTTGGTATGTAACTAAGTGATCTATGGGATCATAACGAGAATGTTCGTAGAGATTTCTCGAAGGTCGGGTTGGTCCTCGTTTATTAGTCTTTTTATAGGTTTCCAAAAATTAAAGGGGTAGTGACTGCCTGAATCGTAAATGGTCTTTTGTACCACCACCCAATCTATAAAGTTGCCAGGCATTTTACAAAGGCATATCAAGACTATGGCACAAAAGAGGAAAATACTATTTTTTCCCTCTTATCGTAGTTCTGTACAGGCTAATATGTTGGTCGACACCCCCCATATTCTCATTATATTTTTTTATCATGTTAGATTGCTCTACCAAAATATTTTTTTTCCTTATGTGAAAATCTTTTGACTTCATTGACAGGATGCACTTTGCTATAATTTGACGCTTCAGTCACAACATTATTATCATACCATTTGCATAGTATGATATTATTGTCTGTAAAAGTAACATATTCAAAACCACGATTTTTCTTTTTTTTGATTTGATGAATGATGTAGTGGGCATTCTTTCCCTAACCGATTTTGACGAATAGTGCCAGTAGCTTTAAATCCTAAAAATGTTAGTTCTTCTAGTAAAAAATTATCGAAATATAGATGGAAATGTGCACCTGGATATCTCTTTTGTAGGCAATGTACAAATTCTAATACCACACTAGGTCCAAGTCCATAATCTTTGAATTTTTCTGATATAAGTGTTGTCGAACCTTGGTAAGGCTCAAACCATGCAATATAGCCATATTTTGTTGTACCGGTCCACAACTTATAACCCCATCATCACAATTTATAAAGGCTTTCCCTTTATAAATTGTTTTGTACCGTACCGACCAAAATTCGGCACCATAGACTCATCAATACTATGTTCCTCTTCTACTGGCGAAAAAGCCAGGAATCTTTTATTAAGAGCTACAACAAGAGGTCTAATATTTGTAAATTTATCGGTTGCTTTTAGATTACGGTTGTCACAACAATGAAAATTTTCCATTATATATGTGAACCTGTTTAGGAAATTGCTTCACACACCACATTATTATTTGTATCTTTAGAGTTCTTCCAATACATATAGCGTCTTGGATGAATGGAATAACCACTTAGAAACAAAATGCCGATGAAGCATTTCATTTCACTATCAGTAATATCTGCAACATTATTTTTTTGAGAAACATACTATAATTTGTAAGCATTTGGAACATTTCTTTGGAACATGAAGGGATGTCCTGAACCATATCGGGATTGATCCATTTATATGTTGACTTTCGTTTTATCTTCGATATCTGTGCGTGTTTTCTGACATAAGCGGCTACTAAAAGTTCATCCTCACTTTCCCATTGTGACTCATCATTACTCAAATTTAGATCTGTAGATAACCCCACCTCGTCTTCTTCTTCAAGTGCTTTTTCCTCTGCTTCCACCTCTGCTCGTAACTGGCTTCCAGGTAGGTTATTCAATGTAACTTCGTCTTCATTACCGGAGTCCTCGTCGGTGATCTCTCCAGTGGCGTTTTCTGGCGGAAAAATTGTAATTTGGTCAGGAACAGGCGCATCCAAATTTTGTAGTTCTGCCAAAAGCTCGTGTAGCTTTAATAGCCTTTTATAATACATACATACAATGAAAAAACATTATAGTCCTTTATTTTACAACCGTGCTTTTAAAAGGACAGCGACTAAAATCATTGCAGATTGAAACATAACCAAATTTTCGGCACACTGCATGTAACATATGTCCATTTAGGCTCTAATCCAAATACTGCCATATCTATACTTCAAAATATTATATAAATATGTCGCCTGTACATATCGTGAAGTATCCATATCACGTAACACTCAAACCAATCAGTATGAAATTACTTTTCTCATGTAAATTCTCAAAAAACACAAGTGCATATACTGTAATTAAGTGCGCAGCGTTCCAGCGTAACAGAGATCTTTAACTTGTAACAAAATTCCCAAAGTTGTAATAACTTTATGAAAAGGTGAAATTATTGCAACATTTATGCATTACTGTCCTTTTTTATTTTATCAATGAAGTAGTATGGCAATACACTAGTATTACACTAAAATTGCCAATCGAAAACGCTGTTATTCTATAGTCTATAGTATTGGAACGTGTAAGAGTGAAAACGAGATAAAATTTTTTAACGGTTGGATCCATGGATTGTTTACTCGTTGATTGGTGGAGCAAGTTTTATTGAAACTCAACGTATCTCGGTTCTGTATAACGCAAAATAGCAACAGATTCAGAAATAATGTAACAAAATGCAACAAATAGTAAAAAAATTGTTACAATTGTAATAAACTGGCTGCACTGTAAGTGAGGAAGGGTCTATAAACACACACATACTGGCTGCATCTAGTAGGAAGTAGTTAAGGCGCTGTGATGATGGAAGCTGTAGTGTGGCTTTTAAAAGGACGGTGGTAACATCTGTGTTAATGATTCCCAGTGTTTTCGATACAGTTTCCTGGATATTGGTTGGCAAATTTCCACTTTATCTTTCATTCCCGAAATAGTATAGATAATTTAAATATATATTTAACACTATTTGCTTGGATTAAAAATGCAAAAACCCGAAAATTGCTTAGAATTATTAATTTTGCCTAATTAGACTGTCAGAGTGACATTTATAAATCAAAATTACGGGAAAAATACACATTTTGGTGACCACTTTAAGCCAGAGACAAATATAAGTGCATCCTATTTTTTCTTGTCTAAAGTTGTATATAACTGTCTTTTTTAGTTAGCAATCCTATACAAGAAATTGTTCATTAGAAAACGTCATCTAGAAGGCCATGAATTTTAAGTAAATTGACCTTTGGTCTCTCATCCTTTTCTTTTGATATTTTACAGCCAATTAAACGACGAACACCCCCTATAAGGCCGCCACTGAAGGTTCCGTGTTTTCACCAGTAGGACTTTAATAAGTTAAGGGCTTCTACTATAGCGGTGTCAATGCGGCTAAATATCCGAGAGCTGAATGCCCAATAACCGATAAATAAATAAACAAACATTGATCGAATACTTGATGTTATACACGAAGTTTCTAGTTAGTTATCGTGAATTCCCAACAAAATGATTAGTGGTCCTAGATGATAATTATTGATTAAGTCTGCTAGACAAGGAATATGTAATGTATTTTATGTTTTTTAATGACACTATAGAGGGCGTCCGGATGCATCGTGTACAATGCTTAATCGCATATGTTCTTAAAGCCAAAGTACATCGATTCTACAAAACTATAAAAAAAGTTGAATCTTTGTCTGCCAGAGGCCGTTAAAAGTTATGTAGAATTTTTTGTAAATTGTAAATTGAATTTTTTGTAAATTTTTAAAAATTCAAAAAATGTAAATTTTTTGAATTTTTGTGAGGTTTTCTATCGAACGAACGTTGTCAACTAAAAACCTTTTTTCTCTCAATTCTGTTGACTCAATAAAAGCTGCCTTCATTTCAAAACTTTCTTGTCTCTTATAAAAAGTTCGTCACCTGAGCGGTTTTTTTCAGAAAAAAATATTTTTCATATACATATATGTTGAAATTAATAATAGAGATAATTATGATGATGAGTTTTATTTGACGGATTCTATTGGTTTGTCAAAATGATGAATTATTTAAGCATTTTGAGACGTTTTAAGCATTGAATTTCAAGGTTAACTTTAGCTTAAGGTGTAAAGTGAGTTGTATGAAAAAATTGTCAGCGATAACTAGAGTTTAAGCCCTTGTCAATTTGAACCACCAACAATGGTTGTTTAACTAATGGTTAGGGTAGGGACAGGAAAGGTGCCCGCCATTTTGAAGTTGAAATTGACGTCCTCCAAACTAAATTATTCTTGTTTATGTACAAGTAAATACCAGAGTCGAGGGACGCTTCTTGATAGCTGATAGAGGAAGAAACAATGGATTTTGATGATCTCACAGAGGATGAAGATTTTCGGGAGTTATTGGAGGTAGTAATAAGAGGTAGGATTAAAGGTATCTTCAAAAAATTTGTTAATTTTGTAGCACGAGCGTTCCAAAAGTAGTAGTTTTAAGTTTGCTTCTAATATTATTATACATGGTGTTTCATAATATGCGCGAAAAAAGTATAAGTGATCAGTATGAGTTTCCTCCATGCTTAAAAATAAGAAATAAAGTTTATATAAACATATGTCCGGACATGCTTCGTTACAAAGATACATGGTGTTAAAATTTAACGTACTTATAGTACGTAATAGCGTCGATATTTTCATGTAAATTGTTATTTAGGTTTTTTTATGTTACAAGATAATCTTGTAGTCCAAAGAATTTGGACTAAAGAGTGATAAATAACAAACCACATCACCTACATGAAACATTCCAAACTGTGCCATCCATAAAATAGAAAACCTTACCTCAAAATTCGCCTGAGCCGGTTTGTCAATTTAAAATTGACATTATTGACGTGAAATACCTGACAGAAGAGAAAAATTTACTAGAAATCACGGTTGTCAACATTGAGTTTTAAAAGTAAATGGCGGTTCAGTTAACTAATGGTTAACTCCTTTCAAATAACACTCTCTCCTAGATCTGTCGTTTAGATTTTGATCATTGGTTATTTGACCATTTAGTTAACTATCTTTCATTCAACTGGGCCTTAATAGTTAATATATAGATCAATATATGAACACATTATAAATTATTATTCCATTCCAGAGTCCAAAATGGCGTAATTGGGAGAAACCCAAACTCAAAACTAAACGGAGGTGTGTGAAATTCGTCACAAAGATCATTTACGATTGTTGGCAGAAGCAGAACTGAGTTTTGGTCTTGAGAGCCTTTGGATATCGATGTATTTAGTAAGGTTTTTCATCACTTAAATTAACAGCCTTAATTTGGCACCTCTATCTCAGTCATGGTCCCCTTTACTCAGTGGAATTAACAGCTAGAAAAGCTGCTTATAAGGTATAAAACTCTTCAGCTACCAAGCTTTCGGCAGTACTTTTATTGCCTTCTTCAGGGCTACAAAATTATGGTTTGCGGAGGGCGAAATTAATTACAACAGTAAAAAACTGTTATAATTAATAATGAGCTTGGTAGCTGAAGAGTTTTATTCTTTTGATGCCCTAACCGATTACCCGAGAAACTTGCTGCTTTGCAAATTCTCCGGTCGAGGCACTCACCATAGTATTACTCATTCACGTATTTCTGCCATCTCGTTACCTTTGAACTATTCAATTCTCATATCTATACGGGGTATTTATTATAAAACTTCATCTAGCAGGCTATGAAATTTTGACAGAAAAGGATGACATAATCAAAATAAATGAACTTTTGTTTCTCCACCCCTTCCTTTTGACATTTCACAGCCAATTAGATGAAGTTTCATATTGAATGCCCCGTACTTTAGGCATATGTTCAGAAGATATGATAAATGTCAAAGTAATTGAATATATATTAAAAGTGAATGCCTTATATGTATTCTTAGAGGCTTAGTTTTTAATACATTTCTGGTCAATTTTGATTCAAATTAGTATAGTTTTCTCAATTTGGAAAATTCATAATCAAAAGACTTTATCGAACTGTACAGGGTGTCCCATTTTCTATAATGTTTTCCAAGAATCTCATGTACATAATATGGAAGACAGGGCTACGGTTTTCACAAAGATTTGGCACTTTTTTGTGAAATTAAAGTTATAGCCCACAGAATATTCATAGTCCTTTTGGTTCTTGGTATGGTAATGTTCTTCAGTATGGTAATTTGACATTTTAAAAATTCGTTTACTTTTTTAGTTTAAAAAGAAGTAAAAACGGTCTCTGATCATTTTACCTAGAGTCCAGAGGTTCACATAATATTCACCTGTAAATTAATTTGAAAACACAATTACAAAACAGAAATTTTAAAAAATTTAAAAAAATTTTTAGTTTTTTGAAAAGCTCTTTTTGATTCTAAATATCAGATAATATACAGGAGTCCTATTAAAAAATGTCGATGTAAAAAACTAGCTTTGCCACTGGATTCTACGGGAAAAAAAACTATAAACAAAACAACAGAGACAGCATGGGGTTCTCAAAAGTGATAATTTTCAATTCCACCCTGTATCTCAAAGACCAAAAAGGCTCTGAAAATTCCTTTAGCGCCATCTTTAGTTTCGCAAAAAGTAGCAAAACTTCGTGAAAAGCGCAACCGTCTATCACCGACATTTAATAAGAAAGAACACAGAAAATACGACATACTGCATTTGAAATGCGTCACAAAGAAATTATATACCGGATGTTGCATCGTCATGCGGGACAGGAAATCCCACGTACATTTTAAAAGGGTCTATTATTGGCTTTCCTAATTATTTTAGAGAAAATTGTAGATTATGTCACTAGGAGTAAAAGGGAGTCTTTTCGTGCTGAGCCCAGAGATTGACGGCCGAAGCGAAGTTGAGGCCTGCAACTGGGCGAGGCGAAAAAAGACCTTTTACTCCGAGTAACATATACTATTTTTTTTAAGCATGCAGGAAATAAACCTATTTGAGAGTGATTTAGTTTTGCAATTTTTTCTCATCCTCTTTAAGTGGTTCTTAGCGGTCTAGGTACTTACCCTATTAGTGGTGTATATTATTTGTAAAATAAATACAATGCATTAGAATGGTGGTTTTCACTGTTCAATGGTTTTAATGGAAATAAATCATAACCAATGGTTACGGTAAACTAAAAATTTGTAGAATTCTTATCAATACTAAATTAATAAAAATCACTTTGACAGATAAATATGATGAGGCGCATGACATTTAACAGACGAATTCATAATTCGAGTACCTATGCGATTTCGACTAATAACGGTTCGGGTGGTGCTCTCGAGCGCTCTGAGAGTATTCCTATCCTTTGTTTTTTCAATAAGAATGTAAAGATGGCAATACACTCAGGTCGGTCTACCTGGCGTCATCTAGTGTTCAAATAATTTTGGTGAACGAAACTCGTTTATATATGCGCCACCTTGACAGTACCGGTTACTTTTGACTTTACTTTTACTGCCTAGGACTTTTTTGCTACTTTTTTGGTCTCAGGATTAGCCCACTTTAGGTGTGCGTATGGAGAAATTAAATGACGTACTTTTCGTCCGCTTGAAAAAAAATCTATTAAGTTTTTTTAAACATTAAAAATCACAACCAAATGGACAACTTCACACATTTTTGATTAAGGCGTTTACGAGTTATTTCCAATAACTTTTTAAGTATTTTTGTCCTTTTTATCTCCCTGTGTTTACGGACACCAGTAAGACTTGGCTATCAAATACTAAAAATTCATGAATGAGAGCTGTATTTGACAGCCAACTTTTACCTTGACTGGTGTCGATGAATATCGGGCGATAAAAAAGACAAAATATTAAAAATCTTACTTGCAAATAATTCGTAAACGGGTTAATCAAAAATGCTTTAAGTTATTGGTTGCAAATTTTTGCGGTCTTTAAAAAAAACTAAATACATTTTTTCACCAAAATAATTAGGAAAGCCAATAATTGAACCTATCAAAATTCACATGGGACTTCCTATATCCTGCCCGACGATGCAACACCCGGTATATTGGAGAGATTTCAATCTTAAAAAGCTCTAAAAATAATATGAAACTGTGAAGGCTTTCACGGTCAGTCAAAATGCAATCTAAAGTGTTTTCCGGGCTTTGAAACCGTGGTCCCATGGAATTTCTTCTTGTTATTCATCATCTTAATCCCAGTCATAAAGACTCCCCGTTTCTCCAAATAGGTGACAAGTGTTTAGCAACGCTCTACTTTGCCGATGACCGAGTCATCATTGGAAACAGTTAAGAAGATGTAATTTACATGCTAACGAAGGTAGAGAGTACGAAGAGTACGAAAAGTGTGGAATGAACATGAACAGGACAAAAACTGAGTATATGAGCATAAGGCAATAGCAAGAGGACCCGATCCTGCAACTCAGAGACATAAGAAGATGCAGAGAATACAAATACTTAGGATGCATAAGATCGGAGGAAGGAACATCAACCAAAGGTATAACACACAGAGTACAACAAGGACAGAAATGCATATTCAATTCACTACTTTGGTCCAATCAGCTCACACCAAAAACGAAAACTACAATCTATAAGACAACAGTAGAGCCAATGCTGACATATGGAGCGGAGTGCTGGCAGATGTACACAAATAGAATTCACACGACCGCTGAAAAGATTGAAACGAGACAATAATATGATATGGACACATCAGAAGAATGGAGAATAGCAGATGGCCATAACAAGCCCTGAATTATGTATCCGCAAGTAGGAGAAGAAGGCCGGCGCAAACGTGGATGAAAGGGATAGAGGATGTCATGAAAGATAGAGCCATAAATGAGGATGAATTGAGAAACCGAAGAGGATGGAGATCGCAATGCGGGATGCGGCAGAAACTCTAGGAACCCCGCTTATATATAATAATAAAGACTCTGTCTGCGAGAGCCAAGAAAATTTTAGAGCCGGATGATTTGGGTCGGGAAATGAAGCATCTGGAAAGAACTTTTGATTGGAATGGATACAGCAAGTACCAGTTCGATAGGGCCGTCCGTCCAAGGAATGTAGAGCGCCAGGAAGTAACAAAGGAAGAAGATGAAGTGATGAAGTAATGAGTAGTCCACTATAGATCCACAAAATAACGGACAGGATCGGCAAGCTAATGGAACAGCACAGTTGTAAAACTATTTTTAAACCCACTCGTACAATACAACAGAACTCAAGATCGGCCAAAGATCGCATAGATCCTCCATCGGCACCCGGAATTTACCGAGTTCCATGTAGCTGTGGCTCGGTATACATTAGCACCACAAAACGCAGTGTCAACACGAGTATTACGGAACACCAGAGGAGTTGCAGGCTGGGACAAACACACAAGTCAGTAGGAGCAGAGCTGGCTCTCACCGAAGGTCACGACATCTTTTTCAACGAGGTAGATATCTCATATCAACCGCAGCGTTTCTATCGGAGACTAACGAGAGAGGTCATTGAGATCTTTAAACTTGACAGCAGTTTCAAGAGGAAGAAGGAAATTACGTTTCGAAATTCAGACTGGAAGCGAGTTCTACGATATACTTCAAGTGCGTCGAAACCCCGCGCCACGACTACCCCCACCACAGTCCCTTAACTGCAGCGGATGAATAAATACCACGGAGCTCACCACATTCCAATCAGTCAACGTCGGGAAGCACGGGAGATTACTTCGCCCATTGCCTCATCGCCTTCGATAATGTCTGCCGTACTTGTAGACGAAAGGTCAGGAAGAAATTCCACTGGACCACGGCTTCAAAGCCCGGAAAACGTTTGATTTACTTTGAATATTCATGTTTTTGGGGAGATTTTGTTTCGTTAAAATTTTAGTCTTTAATTTTGCGTCTTTAGCTAAGGCTAGGGACTTTTGTGAAATTGATGGCCGCCCAATTTTTCTTTATACTTATATTCTAAGTTTTAGATCATTTCTAATATATAAGTCGGATTTAATCCAAAATAGTGCAGTTTTCCGAATTTTGGCCCAAACAGAACTGACTTTCGATCTTGGACGAGAGATCTCAAAAACACACGACAGATTTTCAAAAAAGTATAACCCTTAGTTTATCAACTCTAATTTTGCAACTTCAATTGAGACAGAGGGCCAGTTAATTTGGGCAAAAACTAAGCTGCCCTTTAAGGGCGGGGCGACTTTTACCACTATCAGTAAAACTTCAGTTTGAAGTTAAAATACCAGATATGACGTAGATTGCATTGTTTATCAGTGTCAGGTAACAATGCAATCTACGTCATTATTGGTGTTTTAACTTCAAACTGAAGTTTTACTGGTAGTTGTAAAAATCATCCTAAGACCATTTACGTTAAACTAGAACTGAGGTTACTAGTTGTATTAATAAATTTGATACAATGGAAAAACGCTTCTTAATTTTTTTTAAGGGCATGAGCCCTGCTGTTATCATGGAATCTTGAAGCCTGTGATATTACCAAACGTGGCGCCCTCTACAGTTCCGGTGCAAATCCGGCTGAAAGTAATGTAAAGTCTCCAGCCGTGTTCCGATCGAACAATAAGTCTTGATTTATATGGGCCATTAATTACTCGATCATGTACGGGCGCTCAGAACGTCACTGATTCCCGATTTTGTCTCTGTGTCGCAGTTCTCTGTACCTCTCTTTCTTTCTTCCATCATTTGTTACCGTAATGGTCTCTGTCTGTTAATGGCCGGTCCCACGTCCGCCTATAAGCTAATAATTTATCGGTCGTCTGCAAATAAAAAAGAAGTTTAATTGCCCACAAGTAAAGCAAAACTATTTCGTTAGGGTTATGTACGCAGGCAGTCAGAAATCAGTGTAATTGTAAATGGTCGCAGTATAATCGAGTAATTAATAGGCGGCATAAATCAGGACTTATTGCTCAATCAGACATGCAGGAGACGCAAACGGTTTAACGGGATAATGGCCACATTGGAAGATGAATTGGAGTGCTGTGGGAGAAACGGAATGTCATAGTTCTGTTCCATGTAACCCCTCACGACACCATTTTATTGTACTCACAACGTGCTTGTAGCAAAAGTCAATCAGCAACCTTTAGAGCTATTAGTTGAAATTGCTGCATTATGAGACACCTTACCATAATTTTAATACCTCTTGACGTTTATCCGTATTTATGCCACAGTGAAAGCAACGAGATTTAATTTCCAATAAACGGCAGGGGCTTATGCTAAACGACCGGAAGGGCCTCGGCACCCCTCGCTCACCCTCACGACTTTTGTGTTCCTTTTGACAAATGTCGCGAATAATTCCAATAACGATATAGCCTGTTTCATATAAATGCGATATGCGAATTTCATAGTTAGCAAATTTCGAATTTTAGAACATTTTATAAAAATGCGAATATTGCGACGCGATTGGCTTCTGTCATTAGTGACATTAATTTCGTCAATCTAGAGTTTAGTTTCACCGCCAGTTGTACCGTGTTATTTTTAAACAATGTTTAGTTAATCATCATTTATCCTTAATCGTTGTTTAAAAAATAGTTCTATTTTACCGTTAACAAATAGATCGACGATTAGTTAATCAGAGAAACAATTTGGCAATGCTGCCATTCTTTAGTTATTGCTATCTTCTCATGAGTATGTGGTTAACACTGACATGACATGCTGTAAATAATTCGCGACAGTCGGCGTTAGAGCGACTTCTATAATATTAATTATAATAGATTTTTCTAGTACTAAGAACCGACACAGAAGTGTTATCTTCTCGTTAGACGAAAAAATATTCATATCCAATAGTTGCGTAAAATTTAAGCACGTTTGGAACAAAATTTTTTGTTTCCAACGAAATGACAAGTGTTTGGCAGAAAATTTCCAGTGAGATATATTCAAAAGCAGTGAATACGACGTATAAATCACCTGAAGTATTGAAAAAATTCTACAAAAATCAAAAAAGAAGAGAAGTTAGAAAAGTTGTAGCCCAAGAAAAACATGAATTATTTCAAACTGGAGGCGGAGCCCCAAAAATGTTAGCGATGACATAATTTTATCAATAATGAATAATAGTTATTTATGTATTAAGAGCGAAAAGTATAACTTTTTTGCTCGGAGAGTGAAGTTTGCCGCGCGACGCGAAGCGGAGAGCGGCAATCACTCGAGAGCAAAAAAGTTACTTTGTGCTCGTAATGCATACAACGTTTTTTCTTCAAACGATCAATTTCAAATAATGTGAATCACAACTGAGCATTACTGAAAACACAATCTGAAAATTTAAATCAAAGTGACAAAGACGTTTTTAATAATTGGTTGAGTGGTGGTAGTTGCTATTGACAGCAAGCGAAAAAATCTTTTTTGCTTGCTGTCCTGGGCTACGCGCGGAAAAGTACACTCACATTCTGATCCTCAAAAAAGGCTAGGTTTTTGTTTGTCAAATGAAACCGTAAAATGCGTCATTATTTGACGTTTGTAGAAAAAAAAAATTGTGTATGGTTTGCAAAAATCATTATTATTAGCTTTATATCATTAGTAGCTAATTTATTACATTCTGCTAGTTCATACTGATGTAATGTTCATAGTAGATATACATAAAATGTTTAATGCATATTTTGCTTGAAGATACTTACAGATTGTTACCATATTCCAGATCTGCTTCTATTAACTAACTCCAATAAATGCAGTACTGTGTGATTCGTTAAACGAAATCGTCTATAAATTATCCAATTCTAAAAAATAATTTTTTCATTCATAAAATTTTTGTGGAAATCCAAAGTCAATTATATCAATAATATTTTGGTCATTTTCTAAAAATATATCGTCGTATTAATACTCATGTTTTTTACAAAATTATTAATTATCTTGATCCACCAAGAACAATTTTGTTTTAGAATAATTCCAAAACCCTTCGAAAGCGTCAAAACAAACATTAAAATTGAAATTTGAGAAAGAAAAGTTGGACTAAGGCCATTAATCGAGGTCTTAATGGTCCGAAAAGTTCTGATTTGAGGATGTAACACAATTTTTAAGATAATCAATGATTAGTATTTTAATAAATGTTTAATGGAACGGAACAACTGGCTATTAAAGTTTTAAATTTATATTATTTTTCTTGATGGTAATGTAAACATACAAAGTACCTTATATCTCTGGAAAATGCGGCTTAAGGTTGCTGGTTATCTACTGATAAAAAATTGGAAAAGGAAATGATACAGATCTCAAAGAGCTTGTGAAATATTTAACACGAGAAAGCATCAAGAAGCATTTTGTAATTTAGTTAGGGAAATTCGAGAAGAGGATGAAAAAATCCAGGAACTATCACAGAATGAGAAAGAAAGATTTTGATGATCTACACTGCTGGACAATAGGTTAGAATAATGCAAATTTGTAAAGTTATTTTGAAAGCAGATATCTTCTAGACGATGTGAAATATTAAAATGAATTTTTCAGGACTTTTTGGAAATATCATTTGACAATATCATACAGGGTGTAAATTCAGATCTTCACAAAAATCAAAATTTCTTTCTTACCGAAGATTTAGAAAAAAACAAAATCGATTTGTAATTTCTATTCTAGGCTAATCTATCCACAAATGGAAAAATACGTGTTCGGCCGATTTTTAACATCTGGCTTATTTTTGAATATACGAGGTTTTTATTAAAATTAGCACAACTTTTTGAAAATGTACCTCTTACTTGTTTAGAGCAATGCAAGTAATGGATTTTTTTTTTTATCAAACATCCTTGCGTACATGTAACACCCTTACTATTCAGAATTGTAACTATACAGGGTGGCTGCAATTTCTTATAAACGTGCCTCACGAAGAATCCGTGAATTCTAATGCAGGCCTGTTGCTGCAGATTGTATAATTAAACGAGTGATAATTTTGGACGTTTGAAACTGTGTAGGGAAAACTTGGGCAAATACCACAAAACGGTTTTTTTATTTTTTTTAATAAAGATTAGTGTTGCCATTCAGAGTGGTCCCCCAAAAACTGCATGTTACGTGATGTTACCGAAAAATTAGAAATTATATTAATCTGAAAATGTTGTGGTTAGGATACCATAACCAGACGATGGGGGAACTCTACCTACAAATTTTCAAGATAGTGGAACCTCCAGATATACCGGAAACGGATGGCAGCTTCTGATGTACATGGGACATCCTGTATATTGTTGCGTTTTTAGATTCTCTTTAAAATTATAAGATTATCTTCATAGAACGTACCCTATGCTGATTTTGATCGTTTTCGTCATACTGACGTTTAACAAACGACACTTTTTGCATTACTTTAAATCGAGTGATAATTTTGAAATTTTTAAACTTTGTATATGGAACAGTTACACAATTATCTCAAAACGATTTTTTATAGGGTGACTATTACATACGTTTTACCAAATTTTCACAAATCTGTTATCGGCTAGGCCGTCCTCTCTCATTAGAAATTTCAAGTCATTTGTGTGGCATAACGAAGTTGATTATTGCGATGTTAAATATACCTCATTCTTACTATGCAGGCTTTTTAAAGGCGTTTTATAGGGATTTTATAGGGTTATATGTATGTGATTTATCAGTGCGATTTTTCAAACGTCAATATGACGAACACGGCCTTAATCAGCATAGGGTACGATATATGAAAATAATATTAGTATTTTAAGGAGAATCCAAAAATGCAACAATATACAGGATATCACAATAAAAAAATGGAACTTGTTACCTGTTTCCAGTATAACCGGCAGTGAAACCTCCATATTGAAACTTTTTAGGTAGAGTGCCCCCATCGCCTTTAGTAGTTTATAAAATTTTCGTATTTTTACCATTTACAATTTTTCGGTAACATCACATAACGTAACAGTTCCTGTAGTTTCACCCTGTATATTAATACTAAACCTATTAAAAAATTAAAAACCCGTTTTGAGGTATTTGCCCAGGCTTTCCTGTTTTTCCACAGTTTTAAAACTTCAAAATTATAACTCTTTTTAATTATAGATCGCACAGCAAGCAGTTTATTAAAATTCACCGATTTTTTTGTGAGACAAGCTTATAAACAAGTTTGAAGCCGCCCTGTGTAAGCAATTAGAATTCTGAATAAAGACACAGTTACTTGAACGTAAGTATGTTTGATAAGAAGAAAAATATCCATTACTTGCATTGCTCTAAAAAAGTAAGAGGTGCATTTTCAAAAAATTGTGCTATTTTTAATAAAAACCTCGTATATTCAAAAATAAGTTAGGTATCAAAAATCGGCCGAACACTTATTTTTCCATTAGTGGATAGATTACCCTAGAATAGAAATTACAAATTGATTTTGGTTTTTCTAAATCTGCGGTAAGAAAGAAATTTTGATTTTTGGTGAACGTCTGAGATTGTACCCTGTATATGCGTTTCATAAGCACAATGAATAACTGGTATTAAGACCAGTTACTATCAATAGCATTTCCAAAAAGTCCTGAAAAAATCATTTTGATATTCTATATCGTCTAGAAAATATCTGCTTTCAAAATAACTTTACAAATTTGCATTATTCCAACCTATTGTCCAGCAGTGTAGTTGAAGTGGTATATAATGATTTATATTCGTAATATTAAGTATAGTAGAGAACCCATCCCACCTGAGGAGATGGTTTCAGTTAATGGTTTCATGACCCTATCAGCAGATAGTGACTTAGGTGTTATTCTTGATGTCTGGCTACCGCAACAAATATGAGAAGTATATCATATTTATAGCTCTTGGGCTTAAGTACTGTATCCAATATAATCGAAAAAACTTGTTGTGCTACATAGAAAGTGCTCCAAAAGAAATATCTTCCACCCCCTAAAAAAGAGGATTGGATAAGGATTGCCGATGATTTAATTTCAACATACAAGAATTCAATAAAGCTAGGAAAATTTAAATTTAGGTGATTTTTTTGACATAACTATTCTTAGGCACCTTTACGTACTGGCACAGACTATTCTAACCAACCCTCCGTTTATTTATATTTTTGCGGCTGCCAACAACAAATCACAGTCTATTCGTATCCGCTTAAAAATCCTGAAATAAATTATTTCTTCCAATATCACCCCCCCCCCCCCCCCCTCCGGAAGGATCGTCAGCTCTATATGCCTCAGTTCTACCTAAGCCTACCTTCTTCTTCGTAGGGCGCCCTCTCCTTTCTACGGTTGGCGATCCACACCTTGATCTCACATAGCTAACGTTGTTCTGGATATAGCAGCTGAAAGATTTTAATGAAAGTGCACCCAAACCATCTTCTGAGGTCTTTCAGCCAGGAGTTCTGACGTCTACCAATAGAAATTTTCCCTTGAATCTTTCCTTCAAATATTAGTCTCAGCATTTCATACTTGTTGCCTCTCATAATGTAGCCTATGTATGTAGTTTTCCGTTCTTTGAGAGGGCCATTAGTTCTTTCGGTTTCTTCATTAGTCTAAGTACTTCTTCGTTCGTAATTCTTTGGACCCATGATATACGAAGCATACGCGATATAAGTACATTTCAAACGCCTCAGTTCTCTTTTCAGTTGTAGGGTCCAGGGTCCGGCATTTACATCCGTACATCTTACACACTGAACCCTAACCTCCAAACTCAGATCAGGACTAGAAAAAAAATCTTTCAATGCCTATGAATGTTTTCGTGGCTTGTTCGATTCTGGAAAGTATCTCTCTTTTCGTATCACACGACTTGTTGAGTATGGTACCCAGATATTTAAAACACAAGACTTGTTGAATCTGATTGCCGTTAATCAAAATTGTTTCAGCAGTGTGTCTCTTGGAGAAGGCTAGCTGTTTGGTATTTGATATATTAATGTCCAATCCGTAATGCTCACTATATTTAGTTATTCTATTCATCATATTTTGCAGATCTGATATGTTATCGGCAAGGACTACGGTGTCGTCTGCGTATCTGATATTGGTGACACATATTCCATTTATTTTGATACCTTCGATGTCTTCCGCTTAAGCTTCTTTGAAAATTGCTTCCGAACAGATGTTGAATAGGAGTGCTGACAAAATACAGCCCTGTCGTATGCCTCTTCGGATTGACATAGTGTCATATGTTCTTGCGTCTATTCTTACTTCGGCGATCTGGTTCCAGTAGAGATTTACTATGAATGTCAATCCCGGTTATGGATAATATTTCTACCATCTTTTGTTGCTTGACGCGGTCGAATGCCTTTCGATAGTTAATAAAGCGAGCGTAGACATCTGTGTCTATATCATTGCATCTCTGTGCTAAAACGTTTAAGGAGAAGAGTGCATAGTTCATTCGGGAATCCAAATTGAGTGCCGCTTAATTGTTCTTCGCATTTCTTGTATATTTGAATGTGGATTATTCTCAGAAAAACTTTAAGAATATGTGGCATTAGACTAATCATGTCGTCGCATTGTGATGCGTTTTTTTTTCTTCGGGATCGTTATAAAAGTAGACTAGAGCCCGCTGGGAGGGATCTTTCCGGTTTTGTATATGGTATTGAATAGTTCTAGCATAAGATCCAGTCATCTGCCTTCTTGGCTAGCAATGGTTTTAAATACTTCCATATGCGCCTTGTTCGCCCTTGTAGCCTTTCTGTTTTTCTGAGTCTTCAGCTGAGACCTCACTTTTTGTAATGGCTGGTCCGTATGTTCAGTTACTACCTTGGGAATCTCATGTCTGTCGTCATCGAAAAGCTCACCACGTAGCTCCCCATCTTTTTAGTTTCTCCTCGATACCAGTTATGATTTCATTATTTGTATCTCTGAGAATTCCTGTTTGGCGTTTTCTTCCTACCTCAGCTACCTCCCTAACTTTCTTGTGCACATTAAACGAGTTATGTTTCTGTTGTAGTTGTTCTATCTCTGTACATTTCTCGGCCAGCCATTTTTGCTTTGTCTCTCTGCATTTCTTCCTTACAACTTTATTGAGTTCTTTATATTTTAAAGGTGTTGATTTGGCCATTCTTGTCTCTGTCATAAGTTCTAAAATTTCATCCGTCATCCATTTCTTCTTTTTAATGTTTTCCTTAAATCGATCTCCTGTTCTTGAATCTTTATTATTAGCTCTTTCATCTGCCCCCATCTGGTGTCCAGTTGCATTCTTGAGCCTATCTCCTTCAGTTCTTTTTCTAGTGTCGTCCCTACTTCTTCATGAGTCTTCGGGTCGTTCAGTTTTTCTATATCTACTTGTTTACTTGTGGTTTCGCGTTTCACTTTCTTGAAGCACTTCATTCTGAAATTCATGACTACCGGATTATGGTCGCTGTTAACATCTGTTCCGTTATAGGTTTTTACGGATTTTACATACTTTTTCAGCTCGAGACGCATAAATATGTAATCTATTTGATTCCGTACTATTCTGCTTTGATGGTCTGCAGGCGAGACGCACGTATACAATCATCTACGAAGTTGTTTGAAAAAGGTGTTGGATTCGAAGAGATTATTTTGATAACAGAGCTGTACAAGCCTACCACCACTAGAGTTTCTCTCGCCAAGACCAGGCCTACCAAAGCCCACAAAAACAAACTAAAAATTGTTATATACCTGGATAAATATAATCCTCGTAACAGAAATCTTTTAACAGAAAAATTGTTTTAATTTTTTGTTTGTAGGATTACAACCTTTTTGATTCCAAATTTGAAGTTTCACGGGTAACTTGAATAGCTTGTAAATATTAAGAGACACAACGAGTGTTACATACAACGAGTACAACGTAGGCCTACCTTCAGGATATAATTCTGCAGACCAAAATAAATAGTTATTTATGTATTAAGAGCGAAAAGTATAACTTTTTTGGTCGGAGAGTGAAGTTTGCCGCTCGACGCGAAGCGGAGAGCGGCAATCACTCGAGAGCAAAAAAGTTACTTTGTGCTCCTAATGCATATAACGTTTTTTCTACAAACAATAAATTCCAAATAATCTGAAATTTGAATGAAGACACAATCTGAAAGTTTAAATCAAAGTGACAATGACGTTTTAAATATTTGGTTGAGTGGTGGTAGTTGCTATTGACAGCAAGCGATAAAATCTTTTTCGCTTGCTGTCCTGGGCAACGCGCGTAAAAGTGAACTCACATTCTGATCCTCAAAAAAGGTTAGGTTTTCGTTTGTCTAATGAAAGCGTAAAATGCGTCATTATTTGACGTTTGTAGAAAATAGTTATTTATGTATTAAGAGCGAAAAGTACAACTTTTTTGCTCGGAGAGTGAAGTTTGCCGCGCGACGCGAAGCGGAGAGCGGCAATCACTCGAGAGCAAAAAAGTTACTTTGTGCTCGTAATGCATACAACGTTTTTTCTTCAAACGATCAATTTCAAATAATGTGAATCACAACTGAGCATAACTGAAAACACAATCTGAAAATTTAAATCAAAGTGACAATGACGTTTTTAATAATTGGTTGAGTGGTGGTAGTTGCTATTGACAGCAAGCGAAAAAATCTTTTTCGCTTGCTGTCCTGGGCAACGCGCGGAAAAGTATACTCACATTCTGATCCTCAAAAAAGGCTAGGTTTTCGTTTGTCAAATGAAAGCGTAAAATGCGTCATTATTTGACGTTTGTAGAAAATAGTTATTTATGTATTAAGAGTACAACTTTTTTGCTCGGAGAGTGAAGTTTGCCGCTCGACGCGAAGCGGAGAGCGGCAATCACTCGAGAAGAAAAAAGTTACTTTTTGCTCGTAATGCATACAACGTTTTTTCTTCAAACGATCATTCTCAAATAATGTGAATACAGGACAGAAATACTCTCAGAGCACTCAAGAGCACCATCCGAAACCGTTGTTAGTCGAAATCGCATAGGTTCTCAAATTCTGAATTCGTCTGTTAAATGTCATGCGCGTCATCATACTTATCTGTCAATGTGACATTTATTAATTTAGTATTGAAAATAATGCTACAAATTCTTAGTTTACCATAATCATTGATTATTATTTAATACATTAAAACCATTGAACATTGAAAACCACCATTCTAACATATTCTATGTATTTTACAAATAATATACACAATTGGGTAAGTACCTAGACCCGCTTAAAGAGGATGAGAGAAAATTGCAAAACTGAACCACTTTTAAATAGATTTCTTATTTATTGCATGCTTGAAAAAAAAATAGTATATTTTACTCGGAGTAAAAGGTATTTTTGTGCTTCGCCCAGTTGCAGGCCTCAGCTTCGCTTCGGCCGTCAATCTCTGGGCTCAGCACGAAAAGACCCACTTTTACTCCTAGTGACATAATCTACTATTTCGCTTTCGAAAAAATGTTTTCGCTTTAGAAAAAAAAATATTTCACATACCTACACTATATTGAGTATATCAATAATAGAATAATAGCAAACAAATTCCAATGATAAAAAAATATTGAAATTCAAGAACGAATAAAATATACTTTTCCTTTTGTGCTAAATGTCAGTACAACACCGATATTGAGTCTTTCTTTTCTCCTTCTTTAATTATTACTCAAAAAATCCAAGTCTATGCGTCCACAATTTTCAAGAAGGAAAAATCATTAAGTTTGGCGTACGTATTCTTCTTGACCATCAACTTGCGCATTCGTCATTTGTTTTTAATAACTAAATAAAGTCCCCGAATGAAAAAGACCTCGATAAACAATTCATCGCAAAAATAGACAACAATTGATTATTAATGCTGTTGAATTTTTTTCTTTTCTTCTTATTCTATTTAGGTATTACGCAAAAAAATCCGAGTCTACGTGTCTACCATTTTCAAAAATAAAAAAAATTTAAGTTTTACTGGCGCTCTACGTATTTATTTTTTTGTTTTAAGAAAATAACGAATATTATGTGAACAAAATGTGGTAAAGGATCACCGGTTACCAGCAGTCAATTTCGAATGGAACCAGGATTACTGAAAAATCCTAAAAAACCGTAAAATGTAAATTGTTATTTGTACTTATTGTTCCGTGATAAATTATATTTGCACTGCAAGTAATTGAAAATAATTGTTTATACATTGTTTATAAAAATGTTCTAAAAAATTAATGAAGTATCATAATCAATGTTTTGTTTAATATCATGCCATTGCACAGTGAGAGCCAAATGATTTGCTTGTGTTTAATTAGCAATAATGCATCTATTACATATCCCCAAAGAAAACAAGTTACACGTATTAAAAAGTAAGTATGAGAGTTTTGTCTCTATGCTTTTAAGTTACACATAATATCTGGGTTTGCTTTTGAACAGTCTATACATTAAATAACCTTAAAGAAATAAGTCAGGGGCAGTAATTTCAGGAAAAAGAAATTCAAGTTATTCCCCGAAAAGTGCTTGAAAGAGACTTTACTGACTTCATCCGTTGTTGGGAAAAGGGCATAGAGAAAGGAGGTGGCCATTTAACTCCAACAATATTTAAGAAATTAAACGGTGATGTTTACTCTTTAATACCTAACACTGGTTTTCTTTGTATGTTAGGTAATAAATATATTATCGCTTGTTAAATATGAACCAAACATTTTGGTCTTTACAGTATTAGAATAGAACATTTGAAGATTACCAGCTATCAACATCAATAGTTGAGAGACTAATTTTTCCTAATATATTTCTAGGTAAACTCCAATTATATAAAAAAACACTCCAAAACTGTTTATGAAAAACATTAAAAAAATGGACTATGCCAATGAAATAAGAAAGCATGTGTTCTTTATTTCAGCCCTACCCCCACTCCTCTTAGTTCATTCATAATTTTGCATTGATGTTGACATCGTATTTTTGAATGATGACTTGTCTACGTAGTGTTGATGTCTTTGATTATATCTGCAACTTGCTACTAGCTGTATGTGATGCTAACAACTGCCTTACATTAGTTCACATTGGCGCAAAAAGAAGTCACAGTGATGGTGGCGAGTTCCGAAATAGTAATTTCAGAAAGATCTTTTTTTCACAAAAGCTATGAGTTTACCTTTTCCAAGGAAATTAACAGAGCAGGTCAATATATTTTCTTTTGTTTTGTAGCTGATAATGCATTTCCATTGAGTGTAAATTTGATGTGACCATATCCTGGACAATTCCTTTCACAGAACCAAAAAACCTTTCAATTACCGGTAACAATTTTTAGTATTAAGGTGAGTAATATTTGCATGGCTAACATGGCATTTGCAATAATTGCGGACTGAGTCGTGAAAGGTGAGTTATAGAAAATTATTTCGAGATACTAAATGCTAAATGGAGGACATTAGAAAAACAAAACTTGTGTGGAATTGTTTGCATACATAACTTTTCAAAGAGATCTGATGCTGACAAATTTCAAATATTGCCCCTTATCATATGTTACCCCTCGTACTTCAAGAGATACAACTGCAAGTGAAATATCTCCAAGAGAATGGAAAATGGATGAAGTTGAAAAATTTACGAATAACAAGCGAAGATTTGGAAGTAATGGGTATTGCAGGGAAGCTAGTGTGGTTCGATCACAACTCAGCAACAAGCAAAATATTTTTTTAATGCAAATCTAATTGCTACTCAATGGTTACAAACACCACATACCCTGTGAAATTCTTAAATTGTTTATAAACAAGATCAATCTTTGAAATGTTCACTGTACAAGGCAAAAACTTTAATAACCATTTCTAGTTCGGTTCTTATCCTGATTGTTTCTGGGAGTTTCTGCAACATTTCATGAAAGGTTTGGTGCCCAGGAGATTCTTCAGCTCTTGGATGAGACACTGGTCAAGGCTCTTTAGAATATTTAAAAGTAATTCATCAGTATCATCTGAAAAAGGATAAAAAGTTTTAGAGTTCTTCAGTTTGAAATAAACTTGGTATCACGTAAGTAACAGTATACAGGTTTTTTTTTTCAAATGAGAGAGGTAAAACTATTTAACAGGTATAGTGACTATATTAATTTATGTAGGTAGCTAGTTCGTTTCAATAAAATAAATAAAAAAAAACCCTGTATACAGAATATCTTGTACAATCTCAATTAAAAAGGTAAGTATGTATATTTACCTACCTTACTTTCTTTTGCGAAGTAATGCTAAAATGTTGAGTTTCTGGAGACGGACTTGTAACATCTGTTAAAGGAGACTGCGGAGAAACTTTTGCTATCTGTATATTTCCATTTGTCACCTTGGGCATATTTATTTTTGCCAGAAAAAAAATATCATCAAAATGTTTCCACATTTTCTTATTATCTGTGCCTAATCCAGATGGCGTATAGCTTCTGTAATTGGACATTTCATAAATATACCGGGTGTCCAGCACAACCCTGGACATAGGAGATTAACATGGAAAATCGGTTTTAATTTTTTTCCGCCTGTACGGTTGAATTGATTGAAAAACTTTTAAGAGTAAAGTTTTAGAGCGTATGGTCAGCTATCATCCTGTACTGTGTTTTCAATACCCCAGTTTTGGGCGTTTTTTGGAAAAACGTCTCGAAAAGTGCAAACATTTGAATTTGGCGCGTCACCATGTATGTACATCGACATGCATGTGCAGTGTCGCCAACTTATTTTCACTGCATAATCACGTTAATTACTACATGATAGTCCCTCAAAATAAATAAGAAAGAAAAATCCGCTCTGACTCTGACATAAGAAATTATTATGTTGGCGACACTGCACATGCATGGCGGAGGTGACGAGCCAAATTGAAATTCTTGCAATTTTCGAGGCGTTTTCCCAAAAAACAGCCAAAAGTGAGGTGTGAAAATTGAATTGAAAAATTACAAGATGACAGCTGACCATAAGCTCTACAACTTTACTATTAAAAGGGTTTCAATCAAATCAACAGTACAGGCGCAAAAAAATGAAAACTGATTTCCCGTGTTAATCTCCTATGTCCAGGGTTCTGCTGGACATCCGGTATTTATTTCATAACTTTTCATTAAATAACTATAATATTAATCTTGTTAGCTTGACAATGCTAGATATTTAATAAAATTCTAAGTACTTTAAAAATGTATCCTTCAAACTTCTTAATTTTTTCTCCAACTGTTGTAGTGGAATTGCACCGTTTAATTTATTGTGAATCTCGCTCTATACCCTTTCTTTAATAATTTTGCTTTGTAGCTTCAAAGGTATTTTATCTCTTTTTAAGCAAGACTTAACTCTGCACTTTTGCTTCAATATCACCCTCCCCACCGGTCTCTGTTACGTCAATTTTGAAATACACATACATATACATACACATACATATTTCCAGAAAGACACTCATGGTGTTGATATTTTCCATAATTCCCCACATTCTTCGCAATCATATTTAATTTAAAATTGAGGCAAATTGTACATATTGTACAAATGGGTTAAGTGAGGAATCTGTGATTCGACTTCGCCCTTTGCAGTTCGCTTTTTGCTGGGTTTATTGTTTTTTTTTTAAATTTACTGTATGATTGAATTGCAATACAGTCATTATTATTATTATTATTATTATTATTATTATTATTATTATTATTATTATTATTATTATTATTATATGTATTATAAAATTTCCTGCTTATCTACTTATATCTACGTACAATCTGCTATTTAATCTCTATATAAATATAATTATGTGCCTACCTCTACGTCCTCCTGTTCTATATCTGAATATTATACGGGACCAAGTACTCCCCTAAGTTGTATTCCGTATCTTGTCTGTCCCAATTTAAGTCACAAATTAAATGCAGAATACTATTTTAAATTTGTATATATATTCAACTCTAATAAAAAATATTTATGATTAAATACGCGACAAACTTTCGAAATTTTCTTACTCTCATCGTTATGAATAGAATGTATCCAAGCAATAGCTTGGGTATGTTAAAAGAAGATGGATTTATCACTCTAATGCAACTTGAAGAGAGAAACCACGTTACTTTCCAGTGGCCATCAAAAGGTCAATTTCAAAAATTAATGCAATTAATGTGTCAATTGCTGGAACGAAGATTGCGTTCTATCCTTCTTTTATGCAAACTTTATAAAAAAGAAAGAACGATTTCTGTAGCTACCGGTAGATTCATCATTGGAAGCAACTACAAATGTCTTTCAAACTGATCAATAAATCTCCGTCAATCCGTGAGTGTCAAAATTATTACTTCTTTTAAAATCATGGAAAGCAAAAAGCGTTTTGCCGGGATTTTACACCCCCAAGCCAAAAAAATGTCAAAAAGCGCAAAAAAAAGAAACCTAAAACTAGAGATTTGCCCGAAACTCAAACGAAGGAGATACAAGAGGTAATTTATGACTTATATGCCCATAAAATTCACATAACTTTTGACACGTTGAAAACTGTTTAAAAAAGCATTTTGGATACTGGGGTACTTTGGATATTCGGTTAAATTCATTATCGAAAGATGTGAGAATATTGGAGTTCCGATACACAAAAGATTTTAATAGAAGATACCTATGTGAGTTACCGCATGTTGCCAGTCAACGAATACAATTTTTAAAAAAATATATTAGAAGCAAACATTCACAATTAAGAGATGTTTTTTGGATAAAACATGGGTTTTCGTAAATGGAAGTAGGACAAAATCGTGATGTAGGAATCAGATGTAGATTTATCATAAATATTAAAATTACAACGCGTATCTGTTGTCGATACGTCACCATATGTTCAGGGAGTCTTCAATTCCGTGGTATCTCAGTTATTATGAAAAATGTTTCTTCTTTAAGTTGTTTGCATATTACCTACGTTAAAAGTTTCTCTTCCAGTGAATTTTGTTCCAATTATTTTCATATTCAAAAAGAAAATAAATATTTGTTACCTTTTAATTTCCGTCTTTTAATCAGCCTATCATAAAGGTTTGATCTGGAAAAGAAAATCCATTTCATAAAAAAAACTATTTTTGATTGGTCCTTTCTTTTTTGGAACCGAGGAACATGCTGTTAATTTCGAAACACATATCAATTATGACCTTGGAGCGGAAATTAGCACCTACACATCTATGAATCAGCTGTATGTTGGCCGTCATATTGAACGTGCTAAAACATTTTGGACACCACTGTTTTCGCTGATTAGTTCTTAAGACATGACAATTTTTATTAGAGTAAAGTCGACTATAGCTAAACTCTCAATTAAATCTAAGGGGTTGCTCTATTCGTATGCATAAACTACTTTTGCAAATTTCGGAAAAAGTTGATAACAAAACAACTTTTTGCGAATTCGTAATACTTCGTATGTTCACTCTTTCCTTATTAAACCTTTTGCGGCCATATTTGAAGAAAATTGGACCAATCAGAACATATATCGCAACTCGCAATTGGCATATCGCATCTATATGAAATAGGCTTACAGAACATTGCTTGTATTTCGATTTCCGTCCTTCTCCCTCCGGGAGAAGAAACAATCGTCGATAAGTTGATCTACACAAAACTACAAATAACCACCTCGATAAAAAGCCATCCCTTATCCGTTTAAAATACCTCTGCGATTCCAATTTTCCGCAAATCCGAAACGGCGAAAAGATTACTTTCTTTCTCTAACTGCTCTGTCGTTTTTGTCTTATTTTCGGAACGTCAGCCCGGCGAACGGAAACGGAAACTACAAAGCAGCAAAAAGGATGGATAGTTCGCTAGGTGGTGTTTCGCACTATCATAGAAATTAGTTTTTTTTGCCATCCCAGGGGAAATATATCGTTGATGTTGTTTACTAGACTCCAGCTAGATACACAAAAGGAAACGTCTCTCTTTCCTTTTTCATCAAACAGCCGCACCTAATAGAGAGTGACTTTAAAAAGCCATCTGGACAGTATCCGTGATCCACTTAGATTGTCAAGTGTGAAGTTACGCCTCTATTTTCTAATTTAGAGAGCCCTTAGCCTGACTTATGACGTTAGGGTGCGCATTTTTCATCCGACATTATGACCAGGCTCTACTCCTTGCTAATAAACGTCTTTCCGGGCCAGTTTTGAGGATAATTTGAAGCCGCAACTGGCAGTCGAGTAATAAAAGGGCATTAAGGCGACCTCTAGCGGCGATTTATCGCGACTTTTATGGTTAATAATTGCGAATTCTTAGAGTGTTTCTCAAGTTTTATTGGTCAAACAACACCACAATTCATATGTGTAAGCTGTGAACTGATTTTCGCTTTTTATGCATTTTTGAGTGAATCGGGGGTTTTGTATTACCCCCGATGTTGTGTTTTGTGTTACTTGTGGTGAGCCTGTTTTGTTAAAAAAATAATAAGCCCCTTGAAGATTAAAATCGAACATTATGGCTTCAGATTTGATTCTTATTTGAGCCAGTAATCTTATTTGGTTTTCTTCTGTTGAGGTTATAACAGAAATAATCTCTACGTTTCTGTAGAAATTAAGCCAACGTCTCGACGTACATTTGACGATTCATTATCTCATCATCTACTGACTTTATCAAGCAATGTTAAATGCAGAAATTATAGGTTTTCACATAAATATTTTGAATTATTTGTGTGGCCACTAAACAACACTTAGACAACCTAAATCCTAGCTAAAAATCTAAAGGGCACAAAACAACATAAAATAGCAGTCTCAAAAATCTCCTTGGTATGGTCTACTTCAAAATAAACAATTGATTTTCTTAAGAAAATTTGCATGGAAAAATTACAAAATGACCCAGAAGGGTGCATTCAAATCTGCTAATGAAAATCACACTTAAATGGTTTTAAATCAAATAAATATTGGATTTGACCAATGTGAACGCAAGGCATCATATTACAGTAAACATGTACTGGGAGATACTTTTATGGTTAATAATTATGAATTCTTAGAATGTTTCTTAAATTTTATTAGTCAAACAAGACCACAACAATTCATGTTTGTAAGTTGTGAACTGATTTTCCTTCTTCATGAATATTTGAGTAGTATCGGGGGTTTTATATTACCATTGTATGTTATTTGTGTGCTATGCGTTATAAATAATAATGGTCAGAGTGGAATGTGGCGCTCGTGTTTTGTTAAAAAAATAATAAACCACCTGAAGGCATGCAGAAAATGGCTGTCATAAATATAATGAAAAAGCCGGACCTCACGTCCACGACAGTTCGTTATTTATGGAATATTTGCCTGAGATATTATATTTAATAATGCTGCCCATCTGGTTTTATCGGCCCACTCCGACGTGGCCGTTATTGCCAGATATTCTTTGCTTGTGGGTTATAAATGACGCCATATTCCACGAAAAAATGTAGGCCGTCATTAATTTACCGCACGGTAAATAATGAACTGTAAAAGAAATCTGAATCGACTGAGTCTAATTCGACTCAGTTTTTTTAATCACAATCCTATTTTTTTGCATTCTTATCATTCAGCCATTCTACCTTTCGTCAACTGAAGCAAAGTGTTTGGATAAAAATATATCCGACTAATTTGAGAAAAAAATTATATGAAAAAGCAACTTCTTCTTACCTCCTCTACACGCACCTGTGTGAGGAGTAAATTGAGTTGTCAATAAGCGAAGTGAAAGACCTATGAAGAAGACCTCAATAAAAATCAAAACGTTGGCAATTTCAGAAGCGTAAAGTGTTGTTTATATCCTACACCGGCTACTCACCTCTTTTAATCGCAAAAATATAGAAAATGCTGAAATCATTTAGCTGTCTTTCACTTCTTTGGACTTTAAGCAAAATGGTTGTTTGAGCACATTCTTGGTGGGTTATTGATACAGTTTTAATGATAGAGGTTTTTAAAAAGAAGAATCGAACGTATTAATATTAAGGATGCAAGACTTATATGTTGCGTTCTAGTAAAGGAATTTTTTGAGAGCTGAGAACATGACATTTTTTAAAACATATTTCTCCAGCTTTCAAAAGGGATATTAAGTTCATTTAAAAAGCAAAATATTGAGAAAACCTAGTGCCAATGTTTAGCTCAAATTTTGTCGAAACAATTTTAATTTAGAGACTTTTAGAAAGTTTATAGTAGAAACACTGAGGAATTATTACACTGTACAGGGACATTATTTTAAGTCACTCACTCGACTAGCAGTTTTCCTTTTTATAAATTTAATACATAAGGGTCCTAATAGACCGACCACGATGACTGTTATAGACGATAACGAAGGACCTGAAGTCTTAAAATCTGAAGTCTTATTTAATATAAAATCTGCAAAAACAAAAAAAGCAACGTGACCTGATGACATCTCAGTAGAACTCCTTCAAATTATCAACGAGAAAAACATTGATATCTTAGTTAAACTTTTTAATGATATATACAACACGGGAGAAATACTGGAAGAATGGCTGAAATCTGTATTAATAATAATTCCCAAAAAAGCAACAAGCTAGGAGGTGCAACGATCACAGGCTAATAAGTCTGATGAGTCACACACTAAAGATGTTCCTTAACATTATACACGCTGGAATAAGAAACAAATGCGAAAGTGATTTAGACGAGACGCAGTTGGGCTTTAGAACTGCCCTTGGTACCAGAGAAGCAATGTTTGCTCTGAATGTTATTCTTCAAAAATATCGAGACCAACGTAAGGATGTTTTTGTGTATTTTATTGATTATGAAAAGGCTTTCGACAGAGTGTTTAACGAACGAATAATTAAGAATAATAAGAACGAATAATTAAGAACCTGTACGGGCGTCAGAGGGCAGTCGTTTGAGTCAATGGAAGATTTACAGATGAACATCAAATCCAACGAGGCGTTCTACAGGGATGTGTTCTGACTCCACTGTTGTTCAACCTATATTCTGACAGTCTTCAAAGAGGATTTATATGAAAAAGAATTTCGGGGTCAAAATCAACGGCAAGCTGATTAACACCATTCGCTATGCTGACGATAAGGCTACTTTACGTGATGATATTCGGGGTCTCCAAACTCGCATAATATCTGTTAGTGCAATGGGACAAGAAATGGGCCTGAATATAAATGTTGCTAAGACAAAGTTTATGGTCTTAGCCGTCAGACATATTTCAACACGTCACTACAGATAAGTGGACAGAACGTTGAGAGAGTATCCAATTTAAATACCTCGGATGTTACATCACCGAGCAACTCGACCCGGATAGGGAAATTAGATGTAGGATTGAAACAGCCCGTACAACCCGGAAGATGAGATCACTGTTTTGTAATGACAGCCTGAACCTAAATCTGAGACAAAAAATGATTAAATGTTACATTTGGTCTGTGCTGTTTTACAGAGTTGAAGTCTGGACGAGACATTGAAAGCTGCCACAATTAACCGTCTAGAAGCATTTGAAATGTGATTACATAGACGGATGCTAAGAATACCGTAGGTGGCTTTGGAAAGAAATGAAGTAGTCTTAGACAGGGCAAATACAGTTCATGAATTTTTGACAACAGTTAAATGCCGAAAACTGGCATACCTCGGCCATGTTCTCAGAGGAAATCGCTACCGGATCCTACAGCTTATAATGAAGGCAAATAGAAGGCCGCAGGGGCGTAAGAAAACAAATCTCCTGGTTAAAGAACATCCGGGAATGGACAGGCATACCGGGTGAGCCGCTAAGAAAAGACGTCGGCTATATCTTCAAGTTCGTTTATCATACAGTCTTGAAAAAAAAAATCTTAGGTAAAGTAACTCAAAGAAATTGCTGGAAATTATTTTCAGTTTTCTAAAATGACCGCTAGAGGGCGTAACAGCGATGCCGAACAAAGAAATGCCTGTTTTCGCCAAATTTTAATTGTTGACCCTAGCTAAAAATATGATATTCGTAATCTCCGAGTTATTTCTGATAATTTTTGTATCCATCTTTTTTCACTGATTTCTCAAAGAAAGGTAATGAGGGAGGTTAAAGTTTATTTTATGAAAACGACCATAACTTTTGAGTACTTACTCCCATCTCTCAAAATAAAGTCTCGTTGGAAAGGAAAAATTTTACTGTATCGGACGCAGCCCAAAAACGAACCATTTAGTTTCTACGTCAAGTACCAGAGGGAGTTTCTGACAACTCTATGTATTGTTTGCGGTTTTTTAAAAAAAATCAAATGCCAACCTATATTTTTGACATTACTGGTGAATACAGCGTTAAAAAATACGTATTACAGTGAACACCGCAATATTCTATCTGTTTTAATTCCCGAGATATTATAAGATGAAATGTTAATGCGCCGGTGAAGTTCCCTGATATAACAATTATCCAATATCGCATACGACACTCTGCCTGGACAGTGACGAAATTATTCACTAGTTAGTAATAATAACAATTAACACACATTCATATTAACTAATTCACTAAAATGTCTATTCTAATAATTAGTGGCTACCTAAGTGTTCGAATTGTCGTCCATCATTAGCAATGCACTATGGTATCCGATCTCGTGTCCTTAAAACAGCTGTCTCTATGTCAGCTACGGGAATACTACGTAGATGATATAGAGAGCAGTTCTTATTCGGAAAACCATAGGTTTGTTCCAACCAACCAAGAAACCGTTCCGGAACGATTCAAAAATCATTCTGGTCAATTGACTAATATATATTTTAAGTCGAGAGAACCAATGTATTTGTCTAGAGTGGTTCTGTAAAGATTTTGCGACGGATCCTTGGTGGAGTGGAACAAACCTTATAAGGTTCTGGAATTTCTCTGAGTACCTAAATTGCTCATTTCGATTTGGAATTTTTAATAGTGTGTTGATCAGAATGATTTTCCAACCGTTCTGGAATGGTTCTCTGGAGTGTTTGAACAAAGCTCATCTTTTCACGGGTTGTGGGTCTGGTTGCAAAAACAAGATTCTTTATTCTTCCCCACAGATAAAAATTTAAACATGTCAAATCGTTAGACCTAGAAGTCAGTAAAAAATCAAAGATACTACCAAATTTTGAGATCTTATTTTAAGAGATAGGAGTAACTAGTCTAAAGTTATGGACGTTTTCGTGAAATCAATTTTAATCTCCCACACTCCCTATCTTTAAAAAGTAACTGAGAAATGATGAATACAAAAATTATCAGAAGTAACGTGAAGATTACGATTATCATATTTTTAGCTAGGGTCAACATATAAAATTTGGCAAAAACAGGTATGTCTTAGTTAGACGTCGCTGTTACGCCCTCTAGAGGTAGTTTTAGAAAACTACAAATAAGTTCCTGTAAATTCTTTGGGTCACTTTATCTAAGAATTTTTTTTCCCACATGCTCTACGATAAACGGACTTCCACAAACAGCCACAGGCACAACCAATATTTTCAAGAAATAGCCCTTTCGGTTATAGCAGAAGCCAACAAACCTTCGTTTTTTCAAATAGTCCTAAATTTGGTTGCAATGTTAATATGTGAATTATTTTTAACAAGATGATTTCAAGTAAATGCAGCCTGAAAATAAAATTTTTCAACTTACACTTACAATCGAAAGAGTGCTACCATCTTAAAAGTATTTTAGGTAATTTGTCCCCACCGACTTAAGTAAAATACCAAATTTTTAGTGTGACTAGTTTTTCCATAACTAATAGATGCAGTTCTCTGGGGACCACCCTGTATTCAAATATAAGCATTAAAAACTTCATGCGATTTTTTGTTTAGAAGCACGTATTCGAATTTAATATCTCTAATTTGCGGTATCTAACCTGAACTTTTCAAATGTAAAACATAATTTTAGGTCGTATTATCTATTTAGTTTCAGATATGCTAAACATGTTTTGAACTGACTCAGTGTGATGATATTAACGAAGGCAAAAAACATACTAAATATTTAAAAAAGTTCAAATTTGTAATAAAACCATTTCGCATCCAAATACCTAAAAAGTTGGGTTCGGTAAGTAAATGGTTGAAAACTTAGTGGTAGTGAAAGTTTTGGATACGTGAAAACCATCAAAAAAATTCATTTTTCGTATACCTAACTACTGTGCGTTGTCATGAAAGTAGAAAATGATAAAGGACAAATAATAGAGAAACGAACAAAATTTAAAAATTAATGATAAATGTTAAAACCACTCCTCAAAAGCCTGTCAAAAGGCCACCGCTCTTTGCCACTTTTTTCATGTCCGGTAAATATTTTTATTTTCAAACGTCATATAACCACAACTTTAGTGACTGTTTTATGAAGGTATAAGTGTCACATTTTTGACGCCGGTTTTGAGCGGAGTATAAGTGTTATAATCCGGCGACGTATAACACTTATACGCCGCTCAAGGGAAAATATGAAAAATAAACTGCTAATTTCGACACTGCAGCTACTCTCGGTGGCGTAGTTGGTAAACTTGTTTCTTCTACATCTGACTTATTGCTATTTAAACGGCCTCGAACTTAATTTAAAACACCTTTACAAAAACGAAAACCTGACAAATATATCTTGTCATCAAATTAACTTTAGAGACATCATTGTCAGCTGATGTTATACGGTAGTTATGGATACAAAGCAAACTAAAATTAGGAGGTGTTGTTTTTTAATGGGATTGAGTGGAATTTGCAGTTACGTTTACTGTATTATATGCATTAATTGTTTGAAAATAAAATATTGTATTTTATTCGGAGTATAAGCTACTCTATGTGACTCGTGTAAATTTAATTCGCCTCGCTACGCTCGGCGTTTAAACTTTCACACTCCGTCACATAAAGTATAACTTATACTCCTAATAAAATAAATATCTATTATCTATGACTAGTAAATAAGTAAGGAGCTCCCTACGCACGCTGAACCAATCGTACGTGCAAAGCCCTCAGCCGGGTGGCCTCATTCAAGGGTCGCTTAGCAACAATCCACTCGCCACCAATTCGTAATTTTAATGGTGTCTAGTCCTCAAATTCAACTTTCATAAATTTTCTGATTTGTTAACATTTATTTGTAATAATTTCAAGAAGTCTATTCCTATAGCGTCGTAGATAAAGTATAGTACCAAAATGCGGGTTGTAAAGCATTTACATACATGGAAATACGCACTCGCTGGGCGGCGTCGTGCGCAATCTTTCCATTCGTACAACAGTAAGCTTCTTACAACCCTTATTACGTAATATACTATTATCTAGGACTACTAAGTAAATAGCAAATAACACACTCTCTACTTCGCTAGTAAGGAGCTCCTTACGCACGCTGAACCAAACGTACGAGCAAAGCCCTCATCCGGGTGACCTCATTCACCCGTCGCCTAGCAACAATCCACTCTCCACCAATTCGTAATTTTAATAGCGGCTAGCTGTCAAATTCAACTTTCATCAATTTTCTGATTTATTAATATTTATTGGTAATAGTTTCTATCTCTCTTAACTGATATATTAGTATGAGCGTGATAGATAAAGTATAGTACGAAATGCGGGTTGTAAAGCATTTACGTGCTCATGCAAATACGCATTCGCCGCTGCGCGGCGTCGTTCGCAAATTTTCCATTCGTACGTAATAAGCTTCTTACAATCATTATTACGTAATATACTATTATCTACGACTACTAAGTAAATAGCAAATAACACACGTTCTACTTCGCTAGTAAGGAGCTCCTTACGCACGCTGAACCAAACATAATATGTGCAAGGCCATCAGCCCGGTGGCCTCATTCAAGCGTCGCCTAGCAACAGTGCACTCTCTACCAATTCGTAATTTTAATGGCTGCTAGCTGTCAAATTCAACTTTTATCAATTTTCTGATTTGTTAACCTTTATTTGTAATAGTTTCTATAGAATATGAATTTCTATGGAATGGACTCTACGAATTTCTATGGAATGGACTCATGGAAATACGAACTCACCGCTGCGCGGCGTCGTGGGCAAACTTTCCATTCGCACGTAGTAAGCTTCCTACAACCCTTATTACGTAATATACTATTACCGGACGCAAATTACAAAAACATCAAAACTCAACACCTAGATATAGTAATACAAAGTTATGCAAGGCGATTCACGGTGATGGTACCTTACACGTATCTAAAGAACGGCTTTGGATATTTATTTCAAGTTTTTTGTGTATCCACAAATGCAAATAAACTTTATTTTTTAAATATTGCCGACTTTGAGGTGTTGCCGGTTCAGCTGAAAAGGAGTATCAATTTTCGTTTTTAAATGGATCACCATGTATTAAAAGTTATTTTCGGATGCCTCATAGGTTTCTTTATGATACCACTTTAACGTTCATATACGTATCTCACATCGTTTCGGACATATTTAATAATTTCTTGTTTTTGAAAGCAAAAATAAGACTCTAAATTACAAGTAAAATCTCACCACCCCAACGATATGAGTGCGGGGACTTCATTAGCCAAAACCATGTACATGAATTCCACATGAAGAGTTAGTGACAAGAACCTACAGGGCGATCCACAATTAACTTTCATTCAGTTTAGGACAAATCAGTGTATAGTTTATGATATATAAATCCAACACTTTTTGACTTATAGGCATTTATTTCTTCAAATGCGCACTTTCATATTCCATTTTAAATCAACAATACTCGCTCAGGTATCTAACTGCACTTACTGGTTGTAAAATTCTAATAGAACTGATATTTTAACATTTGTTGCACCGTTGTCAGTTATCCAGTATTTTTGAATTTAATGTTTTCTTTGTGTCAAATTTATTGATTAACTTGTTCTTTAACATTCTAGATGAAGATTTCTAATGAACAAGGGGTACAATTAAGCTATGACCGGCATTTGAACGGTAGAAATGGCATATTGAAAACATATACCACAGTTAAATAAATCCATTTGTCTATGAACTTATAACGAAAGATTTTGAAAAGTCGACTAGTATATACAAAAAAAGAAATTTATAGTATTAATTTAAATATATTTAAATTTAGTGTTTAAAGACATATTAAATAAAACAAATAAAAGAAAACACGTATTTCGAAACAAACAGGAAAAAAATCGTTAAAAGGAATTAGAAAGTTTAAATATTAAAAATCACTAAAAAAGCACTAGGAATTAAAAGAATTAAGATAGTAAAATCAGAATTAAAGAAAAACGTGACACAAGTCACAAAAAGAAAACATGAAAAAGAATCTGCTAAAAGTACCATGCACTACCAAGTTTCAAAATAACGAAAACGCACGAAACACTTAGTACAAGAAACTAATAATATTATTAATAACAACTTTAAAAAACATAAAAAATGAAGAGTAAAGAAGTAAAATATTCCGAATTTAAAAAAACGAATTTTTTTTTAAAAATTTTTAAATATTAAAAATTGCAAAAGGCAATTAGAACAAAAACAAATAATTAAGATAGAAAATTAAAATCAAAACTGGAGAAACGTGAAGTAAGTAAAAAAAAGGAAACATCAAAAAGAAGTTGCTAAATGCAAGATGATGCCATGTGCCATGTCAGATGCAAATGTCAAAGCATTCAAAAAGTAAAAAGAAAATTAAAAGAAAAATAAAAAATTACAAATAAACTGCTAACGGAAAAGACCGATACAGCAAAAAATGTTTGTCATTTTTGGGGGTCTGTATCTTGGAAATGACTTAGCCGAAATTTAAAACCTAAGGAGATTTTGAAAGGCCGTTTTTTCTAGAATCACGGCGGGAGATTGATCTTAAATAAGTTATTCTCTAAAGGATATACAGGGTAAAGAAAAAAACACTGCAAAATATTTGCATTTCAACCCACTGCATTTGGTAGGTAGCGTAATTTTAGAACATTCATTGTTATGACATTTATTGGTGTTAGTTGCTATCTCGGGACATGTTCGGCGGTTTCCCGTTTTTTTGGCCTACAAAATAAAGTCCAGGAGTTTTTCAAAAAGTTGACGCTCTTTTGTAAGTCACCCTGTATCGCGAGAATGCCGCAGACGATTTTAATAAGATAAATGATCCTTAAAACATAACTAGTTGTAAAATCAGCGACGTAGACTCATAGTTAATAAAACAATTTTATCTAAAATGTTTTCCGGGCTATAAAGCCGTGGTCCAATGGAACTGCTTCCTGACGTTTCGTCTACTACTGCGGCAGACATTATCAAAGGCGATGAGGCAGTGCTTGCTTCCCGACGATGACAGTCATCGTCGAGAAGCAAGCAGCATAAAAAACTGATTAAAATTTTGTTTAATACGATGTCATGACGGGAGCCTTAACTTTAAGACTCTTTTTATAATGACATTTAAGAGCTATGGTCGATATCTCGGGACTGTTGTGTAATGTTCTGAAATTACGGTACCTACCAAATGCAGTGGGTTGAAATGCAACCATTTTGCAGTGCTTTTTTCTTTATCCTGTATATCCTTTAGAGAATAATTTATTTAAGATCAGTCTCCCGCCGTGATTCTAGAAGAAACGACCTTTTAATATCTCATTAGGTTTTAAATTTCGGCTAAGGCATTTCCGAGATACAGGCCCACAAAAATGACAAAAAATTTTGCTCTATCGATCTTTTCCGTTAGCAGTTTAAAAAGAAACTCATTTTGATCCCACCAAAGTTTAAAAGAAAACATTAAAAGAGAAAGCAACAGGGCAAAAGGAACTAAATAAGTTAAAAATGGCTTAAGTTGACAAGAGATGAAAGTCAAGGCTGGAAATAACCTAAACTTGAAAAAAGCAGCAAACTTAGTATAAGAAGCTATAATAACAAGAAACTTAAAAACTCTGTGCGTTTCAAAAACCAAAAAATTTAAACAGATTGGAAAAGGTATACATTTTAAGAATCACTAAAAAGGCACAAAAAACTAGAAGAACTAAGACAGATACTGAAATTCGAAATAGAAGAAAAAAATTACAAAAAAAAACATTGCAAGGAACTTGCTAAAAACACCATGAAAGTATCAAAATTTGAAAGAAGAACTAGGTAAGTAAATCAGTTAAAATTTCTTGGATTTAGATATGATAAAGTATACACCGATTTGTCATAAATTCAGACTTTTCTCTGCAAAGAACAATCCTTAAAAAAAGTATTAATATTTTTTTTCTGATAAATGAAAGTTAATTGTGGACCGCCCTGTAAGTTTCATCCCTAACTGCACATCTGTTATTCAGGCACATGGTCCTGACCATGGACTATTTAGTCTTTTTTTATTTAAAAAAACAAGAAATTATTAAATATCCGCGAAAACGCAAGTGAGATAGGTATAATAATGTTAAAGCGGTATCATAAAGGAATCTATGAAAAATACAAAAACAACTTTTAATACATGGGGATCCATTTCAAAAACCAAAGATGGTAATTCTTTTCAGCTGAACCGGCCACACGCGAAACTTGAAATAAATATGCGAAGCTGTTCTATAGATATGTCTAAGGTATGAGTCACCCTGTATATTTCTTTAATCTGCTTCTTTACATCTCAGGTTGTGGGTAAATATGTGTGTTTTCATTTTTTTTTTAATTAAGATGGCATTGTAACTGTCAAACTAGGTGGCCAATAAAGTCGCCAGCCCTGTATCAAAATTCTGCTTTAGATGCCATGTGTATCAAATTTTTTAGAAGTGTAACATTGTCACTAACTTGAAAAGTCATTATGTACTTACACTAAGAAACATCTAATTGCTCATCAAAACGGGCAAAATAATGAAGAAAACATTTAAAAAATATAAAATAACTAAAAGAAGGAAAACCAGCAACTATAATAGATTTTAAGGAGCAGAGACTTGTAGGTTAAAATAATAAAGTTTAGAAAGTAGAACAAAATGTTTATACAAATGGAAAAAAATAGTGAAAAGATAATGAAGAAGAAAAGAAATTTTTGATTGAAAATTATTAAAAAAACTAAAACTTTAAAAGAAAGCTAAATGTTGCCTTTAAGGTATAGATAACAAAAGCAAAGTTTTTAAGATTTTACCAGGATAAAAATTATAGAAAATTAGACCAAGATCAAACATGAGAACAGGAATGCGAATAAACGCAAAATGGGAAAAAACATTACCACAGTAGCACAAAGAATTAAGTTGTTAAGGTAAAATTAGGAACACATAGTATCTATAAGGAATTAAAAATTCACTAAGAAATCTATGGAAAATAATCATGCACTAAAAAAAGTGTTATGAAACTAGACAAAATAACGAAGAAGAAAACATTTTGTAAAAACAGAAAATAACTAAAAAAAAAACCAGCAACTACAAAATATTTTAAGAATCAAATACTCTTAGGGTACGAAGTTTAAAAAATTGAACAAAATGTCCACAAAAAAAAAACTAGTTAGTGAAAAATAATGAGGAATAAAGAAAATTGGTTTAAAGTTGCTAAAAAGAAAAAAATATGAAAGAAGGATAACTTTTGCCTTTGAGGTATAGACTACAAAAGCAAAGTTATGAAGATTTTACTAGAATAAAAATTTTGGGAAGCTAAGCCAAGATCAAACCTGAGAACCGGCAACACCGCAAAAGTGAACATATTTTAAGAATAGAGTTTAGATGCATTTGTGGCCACATACAAAATTTGAAATAAATATGCGATGCTGTTCTCTAGATACGTCTAAACTAGCATCATTTTCTGCAATCTGATTGTGTTTTAATTTTTTTTTTAATTAAGATAGCGTTGTAACTGTCAAAACTGGGCGGCCAATACAGTCGCCAGCCCTGTATCAGAGGTCGGCTTTAGATGCCATACGACCCCCCTGTAATCAAATTTTTTTGAAGAATAATAGGAAAACTAGTAATCGAGTGATCGACTTAAAACGATGCAACAGTATTTATCAAAAAATCATTCTAACTGAAAGCTAATAAAACAGTACTTACACCATGTTCATTGGTGAAGAAAACGTCACTTAGTAGGCTTTGAATTTTTGACTGAGAAGGATGACATGATTCATCTGAGAAACTAAAGCACACCGGTTCGGTAGTTTTGCCAACAAAAAATTGTTTTTTTCAAGTATTGCTTGTTTTTAGTTGACTAGTGTAGTTTTGCTTCCCCTCATTAGCCCAACTTGTAGACAAAAGTTCCCCGAATACCCACTATTGTTTGACCGCCATCAGCTTCGCAGCATTTCGCTGGTCTTTTGACTGCAACTTTACTCCCCCCAGATGGAGCCTTTCAAGCTAAAAACTTATTTTGCCTGCCAATTTCCATTACTTCCCGTCCGGGTCCATTCCAAAAGCGAATTTGAGAACTTTTATGTTTATTTTTTGTGTCTTCCGCATTTGGATGATTAAAAAAAATGCGGTGCGGTCGGGCGTGTAAGGGGAATCGAAAACAGGATTTCGCCGAAGATATTAATTAATTACATATACAGGGAGAAATAGTGCATTTATTTTTTCGGCGGATGCCGAAACGTAAACCTAAAAGAATTAAGCGAGATCATTAAACGAGCACAGGATTGGGCATAAATTCGAATGGAGTGTGGTCACTTGCATCCCTAGGGAATGCCAGTGGCGGATTGTTGCCAGTGACAAATAACGCTTCTCCCAAGGGACGTGCACGGACGATCCGATGTACAGGGGAAACAATTAAATGTGAATTTGTCAAGCATAGAGGCATGATGTGTTTAAAGGTCAACGAGACATATATACTAGTGTTAGATCTGTTATTTTTTTACCATTACTGGTATTCAATACTTGATTTGCTTTTCAAGCTACTTAACTTAAGTCAAACTTAGCGGAGTAAATATCAATTCAAGTCAAGTAGTTTTTCTTTCAAGTAGTTGAAAAATGAAGTAGTTTGAAAAATACTTGAGCATTAACAAAATAGACTTGACCAATATGTTAATAAGTAATAGCAATTTACTTCTTATTATAATAGTAGAAAAAATAAAAAATACAGTATCTGACAGAGAAAAAAGCAACAGGCAGACATATATTTCAAACACATAATAAAAATTTTAACATAAAAAACAAAAACTGTTATCAACTCATTAAATTTACTTTATATCGGTTGTTAGCCATGGGTTCAGGGTAAAGCAACGAAACACTCTGATTTTTTTTATAAGAGAGAAAAGTTTCATCTTCTAACTTCATATCCCATCATAACTGGAATTTAATTTCCCCGTTTTCATTAGGAAATATCATCTACCAAGGCTATGATTTTTTAATAGAAAGGATAAGATAATCAAACTAAATGGATTTTTGTTCTCTTATTCTTTTCTTTTGACATTTTACAGCCAACTAGATGACGTGTTCAAATGAACACCCCGTATAGTCGGTTTCATTTAATTAAACGTGGCGTTGAAAAGTTCAACACATTACATTTTTGACACTTCTTCTCAGCATAGCTGTTAGTAAATGTAAAATTATTCGAGGTTTTACGGTGACCAAAACAAAAAAATTTAACTGAATGATTTTTTTTTCATAATTTCGCAACATAAGTTGTTGTTTAACATTTTTTCTTTAAGGTATTGATCTTTCTCATTTTTCATTGCTAAAGACTTAATATAATTTTGTGTATTTATTTGTTTCTGTACATTTCATTGCAAAAGATCTCCAATTTTTTTTTTAATGAAATTAAAGCAGTTTCTTACAATTTGTTCCTCTTCTTTTCAGATAAGTTTTTCAGTTTACTTGAAAAAAATCTTTTCTTAAAGAAGATTTAGAAGTCATTTTGTTTTCCTTTTTTACCTGCTAAACAGGCTGGAATTTTCATTTTTCTTCGTTTGCCTGCTAACCACCTGCAGATAGATCTCACAACTTGCCACATAAATTTGTTTCAATTTTCTTGCTGACAAAGATTAAGAATTTTCAAATCTTCTTAAGTGCTCAGTTTCACATAATGTATAGAACGTTTTCGTAAAACACTTTTTTCATAATTCAAGACCGAAAGATGTTGTTTTCCATTTAAATATTTGTTTTTCTTTACACAAAGCTCAAATTTTGTTGCACAAGTTTTATTCAATCTCCTTTTTGGTAAATATTTTTTAGATATTTATTCTTTTCGTCTTCTGCAAAACATTTTGGTTCTATTCGTCCGTGAAGATTCTTACAAACTGTTTGAGAAGATCTTTAAAATTTAGTTCTTTTATGAAGTAGAACCTAAAGTCATCCAGGTCTTTGCTTGTTAAAAAATTTGGCACTCTCGTTATTAGTCCCAAATAAACCTGGTAATTGGCCAAACCAATTCGCTTAATTTTTATTCCTAATAGACACTTATCTGTTTGTATAAATATTGTCCCGAAAGCGCCTTTAATTGTTGTTGGAACTTCAAAAAACAGTTGTTTCGCTTTTATTAGATTTTTCTCATAAAGCTCACACTTTTTTGCCAAATTTTTCTACACCGTCTTCTGTGATGAAGAATTACACATTTCTATTTATTGGAGTAAATCCTTTCAATTCACTTCTTTAATGAAGATATAGAAACCTATTTCTTCTAATCTTTTTAAAATAGATCTGGTACTGTCTGTTATCCCGCATTTGCATTTTACTTCAAATGGAAGTTCTACTTTGCTATCCAAATTTGCTTTCATTTTACTGTTAACGAATATTTTAAAGACCCTTCAAGTTTTTCATTTTATTGAAGAAATGCATGTTTTTCTGCTCTTCGGGATTCGTTCTCTGTTTTTTTTCTGTTCAAATAATGATGCACTGCACAGTTATTTACAAAGCATTTGTTTATGTAACTTCTGTTGTGTAACATAAATTATACAACAATGAAGTTTCTAAAACTAGATATCTCGAGAAAAATATACGTAAAGTTCAATTGCAAAAACCTCAAATCTTTCAACAAAGCTGCTGATAGCAAATATTTGCAAATTTGTAATTTAATAAGCAGCTAAATCTTAGTTGAGAGATAAGTACACTTAAGCAAGTATTACACTACACTCTCTTCGAGCACTTAAGTGTCTTCTAGTTGTATATGTGCCAAATAAAATAATAAATATCCTATCCTCAGTAATCTAATCATTGCTTGTAATTTAATCATTACCTAACATGAACATCACTTACAGTATGTCTTATAAAACACCTTATAAAACATATTTCTTTTGCAATGAAATAATACCACATCTAATCAATTTAAACTGCCAACTAAGCATCAAGCTGTGAACTTCCAACTAGGAACAAAGGATCATAGTAACAATAAAGTAGATGAGTACGGTTTCTAGATAGGTTGGTCAAATGATAATATTACACAAGAAAGAACGATATTATGTAATATAACAAAAATAACAGTTCATTCCTCTAGAATAGCTTCGAAAAATAAAAACAAACATACTGAATGCTCGAGAAAAAATAAAGAAGGAAAAAGGAAATTAGGTGCTGAAAATTGTGACAAGAATAAAATTATTAAAAAAAAGTAAAATGTTATTTTTAACGTAGAGAAAACAAAAATAAAGATCACCGCAAGAAACATTATGGGAAGCTAGACCAAGAACAAACATGAGAATAGAAATGCAAAGCGTTCAGATAGAAAACACATTACCCAAATAGCTCAAGGAATTATGTATCATATCCTCTAAAAATCTTGTACTGAAAAAACTAAGTGTTACGAAAACAGGTAAAAAAATAATAAAAAAAAACTTTTTTCTAATGTTACATATAAAATGGCACTTTTCAATACTGACGACAGTGACGTAACTTCCTACTTTTCGTAACTAGTTACGAAAAGTAAAATCTTTCGTAACTGGTGATGAAAAGTTCGTTTCCCCACCAGTTGCAGGTTTCGGTTGTGGCACACCGTTGCTACAGTTTTACGGTATTAAGTAGATACAAAGTGGATTAAAAGTAAGTAGTAAAATTTAATAATAATAACTCTCTCTCTAAGTAGGTATCTGCAGTCAAAAATTAGAAAAAATCTTGTATGAGACACGTGACGAAAAACCTTTTTTGTGTATCTCATTCAAATTGCGGGAACTCGCTGCGCTCGTCCCGCAAACATTCATTCGTTACACAAAATCGCACTTTTCGTAACTGGTTACATAAATAGCTATTAATATATCGGAAAAACTTAAAAGAAGAAAGACCAGCAACTATAACAACTCCAAGAAACAATGACTTGAAGGGAATAAAAACAAAGTTTAGAAAAAAAATGGCTGGTAAATAAATAATGCGGAAGAAAGTAAATTAGAATTTGAAAATTGTGAAAGAAAAAACGAAAAAAAAAATTGGAAAAATTTTGGCTTTCGAGTGTAAGCAAGAAAAGTAATGTTTTGAATATTTACGTGAAAATAAAAGAAATGTACAATAATAGCACAAACAATTATGTAATTAAAGTAAAATAAGGAACACAGAGTACTTACAAAGCACTAAAATTTCACTACAAAATCCTTGAAAAATAATCGAGTAATAAAATATCTAAGTGCTATTAAAACAGGCAAAATAATGAACAATAAAACATTTTAGAAAATTAAAAAATAACTGATAGGAAAAAAACCAGTTATTCTAACGAATTTCAGAAAGCAAAAGCATAAGAACAAAATTACAAAAATAAAACCAAACATTTGCAAAAAAGAAAAAATTGAAGCTTGTGAAAAAATAACGAGGAAAAAAGAAAATTCACAGTTGAAAAGAGAAAATGTAAAAGCAGGGTAATTGTTGCCTTTAACATATAGACCACCAAATAAAGGTTTTGAAGATTTTACCAGATTAAAAATTATGGAAATTTAAACCAAGATCAAAGCTGAAAAACGAAATGCGAAATGTTAAGAGAAAAAAGGCATTACCAAAATAGGGCAAAGAATTACGTATAAAGTAAAATAAGGTGCAAAGGGTACCTACAAGGAAATAAAATTTCTAAGATCATCATGTAATAAAAATCTAGATTTTATCGAAACAGGCAAAAATAATGAAGAAGAGAACATTTGAAAAAATCACAAAATAACTAAAAGGAGAAAACCAGCAACTATAGTCGCATGGGTTCTTAACTGGCGGGTCCGACGATTCATCAAGGACAAACTTTTAAATTTTTGTTTCTATTCATGGGATTTATTTGTACCGACCAAAATCAAGCCGCATGATAGAAAAAGACAGATATATATACAACTTTGTCAAGAAAAGATAGGATATACTTATATTTGTCTCTGGCTTAAAGTGGACACCAAAATGTATATTCTTTCCCATCATTTTGAATTATAGATGTAACTCTGACAGTCTAATTAGGCAAAATTAATAATCCTAAGAAATTTTCGGGTTTTCGCATTTCTAATCCAAGCAAATAGTGTTAAATTTATTATTCTATTTCGGGAATGAAAGAAAAAGTAGAAATTTGCTAACCAATATCCAGGAAACTGTATTGAAGACACTGGGAATCATCTTAAGGAGTATGCAGAGAGGAAGTGCTTAGAAACCAAGTACAAAATAATACCGAAGAGCATTGAAAGAAGAGAACAGAGACTACTGATTTACCGAAAGCAGTGAAATTGGATGTGAAAGATGACTGGGGCTGGTACAGTTGAAGGATGTCGTTATTACTCTTTTTCTTCGAAAATTTTCTTTAGGCATTAATAGAATGGACAAAATAGAAAATTATAGGTGGTGGTAGAACTTAAAAACATTTATAATAATATCAATTTTTAGAATAAATAGTAAAAATTTCGCTTATCTGAAACAAACTATACAATGGAAGTTGATTTGAAGGTTTTGTTAAAACACTGTCATGGGAATATAAATTGAAACGACATTTGTCACAAATGTCAACAAGTGACATTTTTGAGAAACACTGCGTATACTTGTAAATTATGTAGATTATCTTGAAAAATATGGTAAAACGCACTACTTTAGAGTTTAGTCGTTTCTATTCCGAACTAACCTAACCAAAGGATCCCTCATAGAAAAACATAACTGAACTAACCTAACCAAAGAAAGACCAGAACTGAATTAACCTGAACCAACCTAAACTAACCTTAACTAACCTAACCAAAAAATTTCTCATAGAAAAACAAAGCGGCCCTAATGGGCCGCTTTGCCCCTTACAGCAACGTAGGCCTTCACGGCCAAAGCGGCCCTAACGGGCCGTGTCTTTAATTAAACTGATCCAAGAAAAAATTTAACTTTTACCACATTTTTCAAAATATTCTACATAATTTACAAAGCTACTCAGAGTTTTTCACCAATGTCACTTCTTGACATTTGTGACAAATGTCGTTTCAATTTATATCCCCATGACAGTGTTTAGTTTGTTTCAGGTAAGGAAACTTTATTATTATATTCATTCTAAAAATTGATATTATTATAAACGTTTTTAAGTTCTACCACCACCTATAATTTTCTATTTTGTCCATTTTATTAATTCCTAAAGAAAATTTACGAAAAAAAATGAGTAATAACGATTTTCCTCAATTGTACAAGAGCCAGATGACTGATCGGAACTTTTGTTAGTGGCCAGAAATCTAAAAAAAAAAACAAAAATCTACGTCGCACACCAAAGATTGTGCGATCATGGACATGGCGGTTTCCCCAGTTTACCGCAATAGAATAGATATGGACTGGAGCACAAGCATATAGATCATGAGCTTAAATCGGAGCATGTATAGCTAAGGTTTGGCAAGATGCATTGGAATACACTACTGTAAAAGTAGGTACTGCAAAAATTCCTTATAGCACACCGAGAAATTAATAAAGGATTGGTGGGAAAGAGAAAAAGTACTAAATTGTGGAGTAGCCTCAATCATTCATTTCTACATCCTACAAAAATCATTTGTACAGAAGGTGATTTCAGAATGTAAAAATGAATATTAGCTAGAGATTTTAGTCAATACATATAAAGCATTTATTATATCTCAATATAACCAACCTATCTAGAAATAGTAATCAGTTGCTTTATTGTTACTATGATCCTTTGTTTTTAGTTGGAAATTCACAGCTTGATGCTTAGTTGGCAGTTTAAATTGACTAGATGTGGTATTATTTCATTGCAAAAGAAATATGTTTTATAAGGTGGTTTATAAGACATACTGTATAAATAATGTTCATTATACAAACCAAGTTTAGCGCACAAGAAGAGTGGAAGAGCCAGAAGTGGAAGGAGCTATAAAGTCCTGCGATGATGGGTTTAGTTTAAAGCCGAAACGTGGACGTTATGGTATAGTCCAGATTCCGTAGTTGTATTTCATTGATACACACAAAGCCTCCCTTATTCACCTTAATATCTGGGAGCACCCAAAGCATTGCTTCAATAAGAAGCATATTCAATTATAATAAACGTTAAGTTAGTTACCTTTCAATTAACATTAGGTTACATTAAAAAATCCTGATACATTCCCGCGAATCATTAGCACCTTGAAAGCTAATCAAAGCTCTTATATTTAAGAAATTCTTAGAATAATTTCTCACTAAATAATGTCAACCCATTTGAACCACAAAAGTACTTCTGGTCTTGCATTTATCATCGAAACCGAATCTAAATTGGTTTCGCCTTACTTACATACCGAGGTTGAAATTACAAAATTACCATTATGGCTCAGTGGCGTCCGCTTCCACTCACCTGCAAAAGAAAAAAAATTCATTAATCTACGAAGGCAGTATATTCAATTGGTAATCATAATAATTCTTCTAGATTAGTCGATGGCGCAGTAGCGTAGCACCATGTTTTATAAAGTGTTCTTGTGTGTTCAAGAAGGTCGCATAAAGTTTCTCTTTTAGAAAACCCCTCACAAAATGTGTTGAAAAAGTGCATTGAAAGTAATAGTTCTCATTTTGAACTTTTTTTATAACTGTTCTTGTGAACCTTTTTATTTATTGTTTAGTTTTAGTTGCGTCATAGGTAGGCAACTTAAACGCAAACAAATAGGCTCTTGAACACAAACCAAATCACATTTGCCTTCATTTTCGGTATTGTCGGAGGAGAGGAAAATATAATAAAACCAGTACATACTTTTCATTACAGTCAATAAACCATAATCAATTTTTTGTCTTCAAGTATCAAAATAAACAAAATTAGCAAACAAAATGGCGGAAGCAATTCCTCCCAAGTACCTTATCTCAGTCTTTTTGTTTTAGTAATTATTAACACGTATTCAAATTAAAATTCAAAATTTCTTTATTTCAGATAATGTATAATACATGAAATGAAATGACGTCAAATAGACAAACAATAAAATGGAACAAGAGCACGATCTACTCGTGTCTAATGGCCAATGCTAAACCCTTCTTACACTGTCATAATATTCGTCTAAACTATACGGTTCTATTTCTATTAAAAAGTTTTTTACCTCCCGCTTAAACTTTTTTTGGGAATTTATCATCAACTTAAATTTATGTGGTAGCAAGTTATACAACTTTAAACACATGTAGTGTGGACATTTTCCTGTTTGCGCCAGTCTGTGAATAGGATAATTTACATTAAAAATTCGGGAAGAACGCACTGGTACTAAATTAAAACCGTCTTTGCTTCTGGAGAAAAACATCAAACACTCGTAAATATATATACCACAAACAGTCATGATACCCAACTTCTTAAACTCCCCTCTGCAGCTAGCCAAGTAGTTCATGTTTTTTATTGACCTTAGGACCCTTTTTTGAACCACAAACAAACTTTGAGCGCTACTCATTGCTCCAAAAAAAATAATTCCATATTTAATTACTGATTCAAAATTTGCTGAATATATTATTTTGACGGTTTTTTGATTCATATATCTGCCGATGAACCGTATGCAATAGCAAATAGAATTTGCCCTCCTAGTTAGCTTATTGATATGAAATCCCCAGTCCAGATGTTCGTCAATATAAAGGCCTAAGAATTTAGCTTTACTGGACAAGGGTTTCTCTATATCTGCTATTGTGAGGTACGATGGTTTTTTGATTGTCGAATTTTTTGTGGTGAATAGTACATAGTTGGTTTTTTCCTTATTTATCATTAATCTATTTTGAGCAAACCAATTACATACTGATTTTAACAATTCATCTGCTTCAGTCGTCAGATAATTAATGTTTTTATTTCCAACAATCAAATTTGTGTCATCTGCATATGTAATTAGGGTTTTGTTGGCCGCCTTTATTAGCTGCGACAGATCATTGACAAATAATATGAAAAGCAAAGGGCCAAGTATACTACCTTGTGCAATGCCAATATCATTAGGTAACATTCGAGATTTTCCGGTTTTTCCGGCTATTGTAACGCTCACAATTTGCTTACGATCGTAGAGACATGAAACAAGCCATTTTTTTACATTTCTCCTAATCCCATGATTCTCCAACTTACGAACAAGTAGTTCCCTATCCAAACAATCATAAGCTTTTGACAAATCCAACATGATCCCAAGTGCCATCTCCCCACTCTCCAGGTGCTCCATTACATTACGGACGAATTCAAATATAGCCGTTTGAGTCGATTTCCCTTTAAAGAATCTGTGCTGACACTTATCAATGATGTTACACTGATTTATAAACTTAATTAGTCTAGTATTCATGGCGTGTTCAAAAAATTTGGAAAAACTTGGGAGTAAACTTATTGGTCTATAATTTTTTACGCAACCTGGGTCATCCTTTTTATACAGGGGCTTAATAAGTGCCACTTTCAGTGACTCAGGAAAAATACCGTATCGGAATGAATTATTTATTATATATAGATATAGATAAGACAAACTGGATCTCTGGCGCTACTAACTTTACAATACTTATCGGGATTTCATCTACCCCAAAGCTACTTTTATTTTTAATTTTTGTTGTTATTTCACGTATTTCGATAGGCGTTACTGGGGGTAAAAACATAGAACTAGTATTTTCATTGATTATACACTCAAAAGGAAACACTGCCAATCTGTCCAGTAATTCCGGGATTTCCGAGGTTAAATACTCATTGTATTCGTTGGCGACCTCTACCGGGTCTCCCTCTATCTTTACCTCAGAGTCACATTTACTTTTTCTATCATCTACTATCTCCCGACAAATTGCCCATATACACTTCGATTTGTCGTCAGCACGTTGTATGCGGTCTTGGTATGCTGACGCTTTTATTGATTTTAATAACTGATCATATACTTTCTTTTGCTTTTTATAGTCTTCTTTATATAGTGGGTTGTGTCTGGATAAAGCAAGTAAAATATCTAATCTACTTTTACATTCTCTTACCTCCGCGTTATCGTATTTAAGCGCCTTGTTTTGTTTTCTCTGAAGTAATTTTAAAGGGAAACTTTGGTTGTACAAAGCTATAAAGGTATTCATGAGATGGGCCCACTGCTTATTGACGTTGTTTTTATCAATATCAAAAATTTCTACCCAAACTTGATTTCTTAAGCCTAATTTAAAACTGGATTTGTTTTCTTCCGATAGAATGCGCCTGTAGCTTGCAGAGGGGGGAGGTTCGTGATATTTTACAGTAAACATAACTTTTTGAGCTGTATGATCCGATGCGAAATTTTCAAATACGATGGGCTCAAAGTAATCAAAATTTGTAAAAATATTATCAATACAGCTGCCACCATTGCTTGTTAGCCTGGTATTTTCAAAAATAGTGGATACAAGATTAAACGAATTCATTATAGAGAGAAATTCATTTTTTGAGGTGTTGTGTGTTAGCAGGTCGATGTTGAAATCCCCCACTACAAACAGAAGCCTATTTACAGCAAAGACACCCAACAGTAACTGTTCACACTTGGAAAGAAAAGTTGTCCCCGCCTGGAGGTCTATAAATACATGCGACAGTGACACCGGTCTTACCAACATTTCATTCTGCTACCGCCACCTCGAAAGTACCACTTATTGACAATAGTACAGGTAGGCAATTTAAACATAAATAAATAGGACCTTAAAAACATACAAAAAATCATTTTCAATCAATTTTACTTTATTCGTTGGGTTTCTGGGTGGAGAAGAAAATATAAAACTAGTATTTTACATTACAGTTAGTAAACCACGATCAATAAAACACTTTCAATAAGCACTAAAATGAAACGGATGCAATTCTTCTGTTTAAAACAATTATAACAATTTCACAATAATTATATTATTAACACATAGGTGGGTAATTTAAACACAAAGTAAATAGAAATTTAAAAACAAAAAAATCTCTTTTACTTTCATCCATATTGGCTTTGTGGGAGGAGAGGAAAATGTAAACGAGTATTCCGTGAGATCAAAAATTAAATGGCCAGAGTGGGCTATGAAACCGAAAACTTATTTCTTAGCTTATGCCACCTTTATTAAAATTAATTCCGTCAAAGTTTTGATTAGAAGGTTTTTCACTTTTTGATACTTTACCTGCGAAAAAATTAACAATTCAAAGTTTCGATGTTTACTACAGAACATAAAACGTATATGATTGTGGCTTGTTAATGGAGTTTGGGAGCACAGTCAGGAGCAGTGTTTAGAAGAATTTAGGCAAAGATTTCCAAACCTAGTAATTCATCCAAAAAGTTTTTATGCGTGCCTTAAGAATTGCATATCAATATTTCCAGAGACTGGAGTAGTAACACATAAAAAGGGTGGAGGAAGTCCACGAGTACGTACAGAGGAACTAATTGATGATGTTCGCCTACCAATTGAACAGGAACCTGCTAAGCCTCTGAGGCATCTCTCGCAAGAAATTGGACTTTCTTATGGTACATGTCAGACAATATTGAAGACTGACCTCTCTATGCATTCATACAAGATGCAATGCTATCAAGCTCTTCTAGCTGCAGACCATCCAAGACGACTTGCATATTGCCATTGGTTTGTCAACAACCTACTTAATGACGAATTGCTAGATTTAACATTTTTTTCTGATGAAGCGTGGTTTCACTTTTCGGGATTCGTCAATTTCCAAAATATGCGAATGTGGAGCACTGAAAACCCACATATTTTTATTGAATCGCCATTGCATCCTGAGAAAGTTAATGTTTGGTTAGTTGTATCTCGGAGAAGAATCATTGGACCTATATTTTTTATGGTACAATTAATGGACACAGGCATTGCAATATTTTGTTGGAATTGGCTCAGCAACTCCACGATGATGAACTACACTACGGGCATTTCAACAGGATGGAGCAACTGCACATACAACTCAAGATTCAATTGCTTTTATTTTCAAACGTCATATAACCACAACTTTAGTGACTGTTTTATGAAGGTATAAGTGTTACTTTTTTGACGCCTGTTTTGAGCGGCGTATAAGTGTTATAATCCGGCGGCGTATAACACTTATACGCCGCTCAAGAAAAAATACGAAAAATAAACTGCTAATTTCGCCGCTGCAGCCACTCTCGGTGGCGTAGTTGGTAAACATGTTTCCATATCTGACATATTTCTAATTAATCGGCTTCGAACTTAATTTACAACACCTTTACAAAAACGAAATCCTGACAAACATATCTGGTCATCAAATTGGTCATCACAGCTGGTGTAACACGGTAGTTATGAATACAAAGCAAATTAAAATTAGTAGGTGTTGTTCTTTAATGGGATTGAGTGGAATTAGCAGTTACATTTCCTGTATTATAATCATTAAATTTTTGAAAATAAAATATTGTATTTTATTCGGAGTATAAGCTATTCTATGTGACTCGTGTGAATTTAATTCGCCTCGCTACGCTCGGCGTTTAAGTTTTCACACTCCGTCACATAAAATATAACTTATACTCCTAATAAAATAAATATCTATTTTGCGTGAATTCTTTGATGACCGGATAATAAGCTTACGCACCGAAATTGAATTTCCTACTAGATCGCCTTGTTTGATAATAATGGATTACGTTGTGTTCCCATATTTGAAAATTAAGATCTATAAAACTCCTGTACGTAATCTGCAAGAAATGGAACAAAGAATTCGCGAGGGATGTGCATCCATAACACCGTAAATGCTGAAAAATTTGTTCAATAGTATGAAAAGGAGGGTGAACAGCGCGGGGGACATATTCAACAATTTATTTGATGCCAAAAACTATTAAATATTTTTAAATCTGATTCGTAGTATTTTTGATCATGCTCAAGCAAATCGTTCGATTTGGCTTGTGCAAGCCAAGTTGTACGACTTGCTTGAGCGTGTGTAGCCTGTTTAAAAAAGATGGCATAAGCTAAGAGATACATATTCGGTTTCACAGCCCACTCTGGCCATTTAATTTTTGTTTTCACGGTACTTAGTAATATTCACTGTTAAATTTAGTTGATTGGGGCCATTTATGGAAATTTTTGTTTCCTTATCAGCTCCGGAGTTTCCAGGTCTCTTCAGATATCACGGTTATTGGTTGTTGAAAGGCTGCAACGCTTTGTTGGAAACTAGAAGAATCAACCGAAGTCGAACACGTTGGCAGTTTTTGTTTTACTCTCATCGAACTATCTACATATTCCTCTACCACGGTACTTGACTTTCTCCCTCCCAGTCTTTTTAACTGAAGAACATTTGCTCCGCCGTTCTCTAGCAACGGGGCAGCGGTTCTTCTCAAAGCGTGACCAGTAAAACTTTCACATTTTTCTAACTTCAAAAAAGTAGCAACTTTTTTTGAAAAATTGCTTAATGAATTGTATCCTATTAGTTGACTAACTGCCTTTCCGCTTCTGACTTGAACAAAAAATCTATCGATTTGTATGCTTTTTCGAAGATTAAAATAGTCTCGCACAATTTTCATCCATACTGGTCCAGTAATGAGAAAAGCCCTGCTTGTATGAGTTTTTGAATTTGGAAATTCCACTGCAAGTTTGTCTTCCACAGATCTCAACTTCTGCTATTTTTATTTTAACCAATTCGTCGGTTCGACAAGCTTCTGAGACTTCTATGATTAGTGCTGCCTAAAACAATAATAAAAACGGAAACAAAAATAAAAGACACTTTAAAATAAGATATAGGATTATTTTAAAAATAATTCTCCTTAAAATCACAAATACTTTACCTTAATCGGTAATAATTTAGCTGGAGCTTGGTTTAGAAAATGGTCTATATTTTTCTGCGAAAAAAACATTCGAGTTTTTGGGCTTAAAACCTACGCAACAAAGTGGCGGATCCGATTATTACCATTCAAAAATTTAATTACCTATGTAGACGAAAAAAGAGGAACGCTTACCGTTTTTGGATGTTTTGGTATCAAGGAAACAAAATAGAAAACAATTAACAAATGAAAAGAAGCATCTGGAAAAGGCCTTCTGTTGGAACGGATATAGCAAGCAGGAGTTCGACAGGGCAGTTTAACTAAGAAAAGTCGACAAAAAAAGAACAATGGTAGTTTGAAGAAAAAAGTGTTGATATGAAATTACATAAAAGAAGTTGCAGGCTGGGACAAACACAAAAGTCGGCAGTAGTAGAGCACACTCCCTCTGAAGTTCACGACATCCTTTTTAGTGAGGTGTATATCTTACATCAAACGCAGCATTACTATCCGAGAATAAAGAGGAAAGTCATTGAGATCTTCAAACACAAGAACAACTTCGATAGGAAAGTTGATTATTACGGCCCTGATTTAGACTGTGAGTTTAGACTGTGAGTTCTGCGACATGTACGTTATGTGCGCCAAAACTCTGCTCTAACACTTCCCCAGTCCTTCCGTTTCGGCATGGCCGTGACAGTAAGAATACCACGGAGCTTTTAGAGCTAAAATCAGTCAAGGTCGAGAAGCGAGGAAGATCACTTCGCCCATTGCGTCATCGCAATTGATAATGTCCGACGTAGTTATGGGCGAATCGTCAGGAAGAAATTCCATTGAACCGCGGCTTCAAAGCCCGGAACACACTTCACCCAAAAATGTATGTTTAGTTAATGGCTATAGAGCAATTGTGTTGTGCAACATCTATTCTTGTATCTAATAACTATTAAGCATCTTTATCTTTTATTCCCAATCTAAAATTTAATAAATTTAGCCGACTTTCAGATTTGTTCTTCTTTAGAATATCTATTGATAACCTTTTGGTAGTCACTGTGTTCTCTGATTTGCTACATATGGTTAGTGGATTTTAGACCCGCCTGTTAAGAACTGATGCAACTATATCAGTGCTATTTTAAGCAGCCGAAACTGTAAGGTTTAAAAAGAAAGTTTAAAAATAAAACAAAGGGTTCACGAAACAAAAGAAATTAGCTGGTAAAAAAATTATGAAATGAAGAAGATGATCTTGAATCATGAAATAAATTCGAGCGAATTAGATTCGCTCTCTTTTTTTTTATTTCAAATAATGATGCCTCATCTGCACAATTGTTTGCAAAGTATTTGTTCATGTAACTTGTGTTGTGTTACACGTACTGTGTACAACATAAGTGTACAACATAAGTTACACAACAATGTAGTTTCTAAAACTAGATGCCTCGAGAGAAACAAAACGTAAAGGTAAAGTAAAGCTCATTTGTAAAAACATCAAGTCTTTCAACATAAAGCTGCTGACAGCAGTTATTTGCAACGTTATAATTTAAAAAGCCGCTAAATCATAGTTGAGAGATAAAAGTACACATAAGCAAGTACTATACTACACTCACTTTGAGCACTTAAGTTTCTTCTAGTTCTATATGTTTCAAATAAAATAATAAATATCTTATCCTTAGTAATGTGTTCTGCTTGTAATTTAATCATTACCTAACTGATGATACTATTACACAAGAAAGAACGATATTATGTAATATACCAAAAAAATGGTTCATTCTTCTAGAATAGTCTAGAAGCACAAAAAAAATTAAAACAAAAACATATTGAATGTACGGGAAAAAAATAACATACGAAAAAAAGGAAGAAGAAAGGAAATTAAATATTGAAAATTTTTATAAGAATAAAACTATTAAAGAAAAGTAAAATGTTACTTTTAATGTATAGACAACAAAAATAAAGTTTTGAAGATTACCAGAATAAAAATTATGGGAAGCTAGACCAAGAACAAACATGATAATAGATATGCAAAAAGTTAAGATAGAAGATACATTACCAAAATAGCTCAAAGAATTATGTATCACATCCTCTGAAAATCATGTACTGAAAAATCTAGGTGTTATGAAAACAGGTAAAAAATAATTAAAAAGAAAACTTTTTTACAAATCGGAAAAAAATAAAAGAAGAAAGCCCAGCAACTATAACAATTCCAAGAAACAAACACTTGAAGGGTATAAAAGCGAAGTTTAGAAAAAAAACCTTGCTGGTAAATAAATCATGGGGAAGAAGGAAATTAGAATTTGAAAATTGTGAAAATATACGTTAAAAATGGGCAAATTTTGCATATAGACAAGAAAAGTATAGTTTTAAAGATTTAAGTAAAAGTAAAATAAACGCACAATAACAGCACAAACATTTTGAAATTAAAGCAAAATAAGGAACACAGAGTACTTACGAGGCACTAAAATTTCACTGCAAAATCCTTGAAAAATAATCGAGACTATAACATCTAGATGCTATCAAAACAGGCAAAATAATGAACAATAAAATATTTTAGAAAATTAGAAAATATTTCAGAAATCAAAAAAATAAGAACAAAAAAATTTTTATATTATTATTTAATATTAATATTAAAAACTAAAACCAAACGTTTGCAAAAAAGAAAAAGCTAGAGAGAAGAAACTTCAAAAAATAAAAAAAGACGATTGCAAAAAACTAGCTGGTGAAAAAATAATGAGGAAGAAAGAAAATTCGAAGTTGAAAAGAAAAACTATAAAAACAGGGTAAATGTTGCCTTTAACGTAGAGATAACCAAAGTAAGGTTTTTGGAGATTTTACCACGTTAAGAATGATGGAAAGTTAAACCAAGATCAAAGCTGAAAGGCGAAATGTGAAATGTTAAGAGAGAAAAGGCATTATCAAATTAGCGCAAAGAATTACGTATAAAGTAAAATAACGTGCAAAGGAAATAAAATTTGGAAAATCATCATGTACTTAAAAATCTAGATTTTATCGAAACAGGTAAAAATAATGAAGAAGAGAACATTGGAAAAAATTAAAAAATTACTAAAAGGAGAAAACCAGCAACTATGAGTGCTGTTTTAAGCAGCCGAGACTATAAGGTTTAAAAAAGAAAGTTTAAAAATAAAACAAAACGTTCACGAAACAGAAGAAACTAGCTGGTAAAAACATCATGAAAAAAAAATAGAAATTAAAAATTATTAAAAGAAAAAAAACTATGAAAGATAGATAATTGTTGTCTTTAAGCTATAGACAAAAAAAGCAAAGTTTTGAAGATTTTACCAGGATAAACATTATAGAAAGCTAAATTAAGATTAAACATTAGAACAGATATGTGAATAAACGTCAAAATAGAAAAGGCAACCACAATAATAGCACAAAGAAGTATGTAATTTAAGCAAGTAATCCTTGAAAGAAAAAATAACTCTTAAGAAATCTACATGTTACAAAAACATGCTAAATTAATGAAGAATAAAACATTCCGGAAGATTTGAAACTAACTAATAGCTGAAAAACCAGCAACCATAAAGATTTTGAAGAAGCAGTTATTTGAGGAGATAAGAAAATAGAACCAAACAATTCCAAAAAGAACTAGCTGATGAAAATAATGAAGAAGAAGGAAAATTAGAAGTTGAAAAGAAAATACTATAAAGGAAAAGTAAATGTTGCCTTTAACGTATAGACGACCAAAGCAATTTTGGAGATTTTATCAGAGTAAAAATTATAGGACGCTAAACCAAGATCAAACCTGAGAACAGAAATCTGAAATGTTAAGACACAAAAGACATTACCAAAATAGCGCAAAGAATTATGTATAAAGTAAAAATACAAAAAGTACCTAAATGCCACTAAATTTTCACTAACTTGAAAAGTCATTATGTACTTGAATTAACGAGAATCTATGTGCTCATCAAAACGGGCAAAATAATGAAGAAGAAAATATTTAAAAAATTGAAAATAACTAAAAAAAAAGAAAAAACAGCAACTATAAGAGATTTTAAGGAGCAGAGAATTGTAGGTTATAAGAACGAAGTTTAGAAAGTAAAAGAAAACGTTCATACAAAAAGAAAAAAAATTGTGAAAAAAATAATGAAGAAGAAAAGAAACTGTTGAATGAAAATCTCTAAAAAGAGGAAAGCATAAAAGAAAGTTAAATGTTACCTTTAAGATATAGATAACAAAAGCAAAGTTTAGAAGATTTTACCAGAATAAAAATTATAAGAAGCTAAACGAAGATCAAACATGAGAACAAGAACGCGAATAAACTCAAAATGAAAAAAACATTACCACAGTAGTACAAAGAATTAAGTACTTAAATTAAAATAAGGAACGCATAATAGAGTATCTACAAAGAACTAAAATTTCACTAAGAAATCTTTGGAAAGTAATCAAGTAGGTACTGAAAAGTGTTATGAAACCAGGCAAAATAACGAAGAAGAAAACATTTTGTTAAAAATCTAGCAACTATGAAATATTTTAAGTAGCAAATACATTTAGGATATAAGAATGAAGTTTAAAAAATAGAATAAAATTTTCACAGAAAAAGAAAAAATTAGTTGGTGAAAAAATAATGAGGAAGAAAGAAAAGTGGTCGAAATTTCTTAAAAAGAAAAATTACTAAAAAGGGATAAATGTTACTAGAAAAGGAATAAATTTAAGGTATAGAATACAATAGCAAAGTTATGAAGATTTTACCACAATAAAAATTATGGAAACCTAAGCCAAGATCCAACCTGAGAACAGAGATATGAAATGTTAAGACTGAAAAGACATTACCAAAATGGCGTAAAGAATTATGTAAAAATTAAAATTAAGTATTAGGAGTACCCAAAAGATACTTCAAAAATCATGTCTTGAAAAATCTAGGTGTTATCAAAACAGTCACAAAAATGAAAAAAAAAAACATTACAAAGTATCAGAACAAATGTAGGGGAAAAAGAAACTATAACAGATTTAAAGAAGCAAATACTAGTAGGGAATAAGAACCAAGTTTAAGAGATACAGTTAGATAGATTAAAATGTTTACAAGTAAGAAAAAACTAGCGGGGAAAAAATGTCGACAATAAATATAACAGGAAAATATGGACGATCACATCATAGAATAAATCATACTATGATCGAAAAAGGTTACCAAATATTCCAAAAACAAATACCGACTTGTTAAGTATAAAGTTTTTCATGTCAAGTCATGTATTACTTTAAATTGTCAAGCTACTAGATTTGACGAATGCTTAGGAATAACATGCCCACATATGTTAATATTTTATAGATACAAATTGCTTAAAGTTGTATGTTTCATCGTAAGATGGAGTATGAATATCAGAAGTCCTTTAGTTTTTTGAGTTGGCCATTAAAATGTGGAGAAACACGGAGAGAAATTACAGTAATGAATAGAGCGCTCTCTAGAGCAAGCTCCTCGCTATGCAAACGTCAATCCGATTCGAAATAGATTTCTATCCGAAATCCAAAACAAGAACAAAGTCAACATCGAGTAAATGGCAGAATTATATGCCTACTCCCCCTCGAGACGCGGCAATTTAAACAAGAATACAACTGACACTTATTTCCCGGGGCAAAACAATGGATGAAACTGAAAACAATTCCGTTACTCCGGAAGTGGAGACAATTCAAAATACTCATTTTCTCCATCTAATGAATAAAACACTCCTCGGTTATGCATACACTATGGAAGCAAGGAAAATTTAATTCAAATTTCATTTGGTCTGGCGGCTTAAGTTATGCCGTAAGCCGGAGTGTTTAACTCATCTTTGGCATGCCGGGGGGTTGCGAACTTTCGCGTACTACGTTACGTCAATTTTCTAGTTTAAAACAGTATCATTATCTTAGATTTCTAAAGCGGAGGCTAAGCCGGAAAGATTACGTAAATTAATTTCGAGATAACTTGTTTTGATAACGGTTTTACTACTAGGTAGTTGGGAACTGGTAAATTGGGCGAGATTCGTGCTTATTTGCGTGGATTACAATCGACTCCGAATTTGATTCTGATTTGAGCCAGTATTCTTATTAACATATTAAATTTGTGCCTCTACTTGCCTCCTTTGGCTTAATTTTTCTATAATTTTGTCAAATTATAAAAACTTCTTGTTGTGTTTTCATTCTTTCTTCTGCTTTTTTTTACTTAAAACTTTTCTTACAAGTACGTTTGTAAGATGTAAATTGATTTCCACCGAAAACTTTGACATAAAACTTTGTGATTTTAATGATTAATGATTGCAGTTAGCTGAGATACAAATACAATTTTACCGGTAACAGAAGTTCCACAACGAGAGCATCATTTACTGACTTTATCAAACAATATAGGCTTTTCTAATTGTAATAGAATTGAGCTAACAAAAATGCTATCTTCCTTCCTCCTTCCATGCTTATAATGAAACTGTAACGAGAATGAACCTAACTATAATAGAGAATGTCAAACAAGTAGATTAGTTTTCATATAAGGTAAGCGCACCAATTATTAATACTGCCCAGTGATTAACACTTATTCCTCTCTTCTTCAAAAATAAAATCATTTCAGTAACTCGAATCAATTTCTATAGATTATACTTAAAAATGTTAAGTCTGGTAACTTTGCCTCCACTGGTGGGGGTATCAGGCGACGCCATATTTTGTTTTCAGCGGTCAAATTGTGCAAGTGGGTGGTTTAATTTTATGAACTAGAGTGAACTGTTAAGGTAAGTTTTCAAAGTTAATATTATTAACTCTTACAAAAAGTGTAATAAATTAGTTACAAACATTTGCTTTATGTTTAGTAAGGTAAGGATACTTTTTATACAACTGCTTTGCAGAAAGAATATAACCAAACTTTTGTTAGGGTGTCAACTACTAGATCAAGTAAAGCTTATTGTGTTCCAGTAATTGACATGCCATGTCAATGACTGGTACATTAGTGCATATTCATTCGTAAATGGGTAAAAATCTAGGTAGGCTTTTCCAAGCTCCCATTTAAATTTGAGTATAAAAAGCTATTTGTACCCAGTTATTGACAGGGGTGTCAACTAGGTACATAGGGTGTCAATTACTGGAATATCATTTTGTGTTACAGGTTAGTATTATGCAATGCACCAACACGAAGATATTCTAAAGAGCAGATGCAAAGAGCTCTTGAAGATGTTTCAAGGGGTACTCCGGTTGCTCCAGCTGCAAAAATCCACTCTGTTCCTAGAGTGACATTACCGTATAAATCCCGCGGAAAGCTACCCATAGATTGCCCAATGGTACCCAGCATAATATTGACAACGAATGAGGAAGGTCTTGTGGAACAATGGATACTGTCTCTTGCGAAGGCTCAATCCAGTGTACAATTCAGTGAATAAGGAACAGCTATTGGACATTGTCCAATTATTTGTTAAGGAAAATAAGCGACTAAATCCATTTACCAATTCTCGTCCAGGTAGGAAATGGCCCAATTCATTTATGAAAAGGCATCCAAATCTAAGCCAGAGAGTCTGCCAAAACTTAACACCTGCTCGTGAAAAAGTTACTGAAAAAGATCTTCGGCAGTTGTTTCAAGAAATAGAGGAATATTTGTACTCAAAGGATTTATTTGATATAACCAATGATCCCACTCGAGTTTTCAACTCTGATGAAAGTGCCTTTTCCCTGCAGCCGAAAGCCGACAAACTACTGGCCAAAAAAGTATAAAAAGGGTATATAATGCGGGAACAAACGATGAGAAAGAGAATCTCACTGTCTTAGGGTGACTTTTACAACTATCAGTAAAACTTCAGTTTGAAGATAAAATACCAGTAATGACGTAGACTGCATTGTTACCAACAATGTAATCTACGTCATTACTGGTGTTTTATCTTCAAACTGAAGTTTTACTGATAGTTGTAAAAGTCACCCTTAGTTAGAGCTAATGCGGCAGGGGAGTTTGCTCCGCCTATGATTGCCTTCAAATATAAGCGTATCCCCAGTTACATAGCTTTTAGTGTAAACAAAAATTGTGGAATAGGGCGATCTGAAAGTGGTTGGATGTGCGGCTCAACCTTCTACAAGCATGTAACCAATGTTTTTCTTCTATGGTTGGGTCAGAATAAAATTACAAGACCCATCTTATTGCTCATAGGTGGTCATGTATCTCACAAGATTCTACACTTATCAGAGTTTTGTTCAAAACATGGAATAGAACTATTATGATTATATGGTTGGTCGTTTTCTTGGGTTCTGTTCCTTTTTTTGATTAAATAAGGTACAGCGGGTGCTTCTAACTTCGTTGTTTATTTTGACGTTTCGACACAAATTGGTGCCTTAATCAGAGTATTAGAACATACGGAATACTTAATTTAAAGTTATATTAGTACACTAGCAGGACGAAACGGTATAAAAGGAATAAATGAAAAAAAATATTACTACAATAAGATTACTACAAGTACAAAATAAAATGTTGAAACGTAAACGTATTGAGAGGTGACTAAAGCAAAGAATAAAGTCGGTAACTCAAAGCAAAAGAGCGTCAAAAGTGAAACCTACGATGCATATGGTGATAGGTTAAGAAGGGGCAAAAGGGTAAGAAAGGTAAGACAAGGAGGAGTTTCTTTAGAAACTTTAAATTAAGTATTCCGTATGTTGTAGTACTCTGGTGAAGGCACCAATTTGTGTCGAAACGTCAAAATAAACAACGAAGTTAGAAGCACCCACTGTACCTTATTTAATCAAAAATAGACCAGAACCCAAGAAAACAACCAGCCATACAACCACAAGGGTCCAAGAATCTAGAAGCCTACGTGCCAACTATTGTCATTATTTCCCAATTCAACACACTATATCCAATCCATGGATGTGGCAGTGTTTAAACCATTAAAGGCATTGTGGAGAAAATCGGTTAGGTACTGGCACTTTGAAATCCACCCTAATAAGTTTTAAAAAGAAGACTTTAGAAATGTATTTGAAGATGCATTATCTCAAATTACAAAAGAGACAAAATGGCTTTCGAAGTTGTGGCTTTTGCCCGTTTGATGTGCGATATGTGAAATTATCAAAAATTTAAACTCATTCCATAGACAACAAGTTACAAGAATAAACACAGTCACACAGTCACATCAGATCAGAAAAATCAGAATCACATCAGAAAAATGGCAGTAATATCATAAGAAAAAGGAAGCAGAGAAAAGTAGACAGTTAGAAGAGAGACAAAAGAAAGTTGAAGAAAGATAACGAAGAAAGAAGGAAAAAACTTTATTAAAAGTTCAAAAAAAGACCAAGAACAAGAGGAAAATTGCAGATTCTGGAAATTCATCAGATTCTGAAGAGAGGATGGAAAGTGGGGATAGTTTGGACGACATTAGTACGGGGTGTTCATTATAAAACTCCATCTAGCAGGCTACGAAATTTTGACAGAAAAGGATGACATAATCAAATTAAATAGACTTTTGTTGCAATTTGCAACTAGAATAAATTTGACGAGAATATAGAAGTGACTTCTCTGAAATCAATCAACAAAAAACCTTGTTTTTGACTAATCGAAAATGACATATTACCATTCACTCTAATGACATTATCGAAAAAATAATAGAACCGAAAATTCAAGTCTCAGGTGACAGAATACAATATTAGTGATCAAAATTTTTAGCTTTTCCGCAGAAAACTCCAATTTAAATTATGCAAAAAGGTAATATCTACTAATTGGAAATTGAAAACTTATTTGCTTTCAATAATTCCAAAAATATTGCAGCTGTTAAGAAGGAAACAAACAGAAACAACTACCTACTCCGAGGGCTAATACCCCTACCGGCATTGAATTACACTGTTTGTTTCAAAGCTAATTTTATAAAGCAAAAAAATATATTAAAATGAATTAATAAAGTAATAAAAAAATACTACTAAAAAGCCAAAACATATTAAGTTATTTGCAAAGAATATATAACTAGAGTTTAATTAAGATATGCGAAAAATTGTACATGTATAATTACAATTTGGAAATTTGAAAACTTGTCTGCTTTCGGCATTTCCAAAACCTTGTAGTCATAAATAAAGAAGGAAACTAATAGAAACAACTACTTCGAGAGCTAATACCCCTACCGACATTGAATTATACCATTTGTTCCAAACCTTAAATATTATAGAATACATAAAAGCAAAGATAAAATACAAGAAAGTGCCACAGAATAAAACAAAAATATATAGCATAAAAGAGAAAGTAGTTGTTTCTGTTTGTTTCCTTCTTAACAGCTGCAATATTTTTGGAAATATTGAAAGCAGATAAGTTTTCAATTTCCAATTAGTAAATATTGCTTTTTTGCATAATTTAAATTAGAGTTAAAAGCTAAAAATTTCGATCACTAACATACTTCGCAGAAAATAAATTTCTTTCAACTTTCAGAATACAATATGTATTCACAAAAGATATTGACATCTATGAAGCCTAGACGTTGTTAGAATGTTATTTAGAGTTATTGTATTCTTTTTAGTTTTTAGGATCTCTTGTGTAAGAAAAAAAGAATAAACGTTTTCTAATTTGTGTCAATTATTGGGGTTTCAATAACTGATACATGTCATAATGTGAACTGTCAATGACTGTGAATGACTGTCGTCTCCAACGCCTTTTAAAAAACAAATCACAAAAAAAAAGGTTTTTTTTAAGAGAACAAAAAAACCCGGATAATTGTTGAAGCGAGTGGTGCAAGGAAAAAAAATAAAACTGGCTCTAAAGCAATAATCTTTTCCTAAATAGTTTTAAAGGCAGTTTACTGTCTAACAGTGTCAATCACTGGTGCGTATACCTTAGATATTTTGAGTTACTTAGGTGGGACCTAGAAACGCTCAAGCTAAACACCTAAGAAGCACCAAACAACATAAAGCACTAGGTCTTCTTGGTATAGTTTTCTGTATAACTAAACTTTTTGTTTCCTTATGGGATTTTGCATTGAAAAATTCTGAAAGTGACCAGAAGCCTGCATTCATATCTACAACTGTAAATCACACTTAAATGTACTTTTCCTACGAGAGTGCGGTAAAGTCTCTTTACAGTACGCACTTGCATGCGGGAAGTAACACTTTACCGCACGCAAAACCCAATTACATAAAATTTGAAGCTTTATTAATCTGAGCTTTACTTTTGCATAATTTTTTTGTTCTTGTGATGTTGCTTTTTGCTGAGTTGAAATAAATTAATTGCGTTTTTCTATACTTATCAGAATACTTTAGGGCTCAGAGGACATTTAGCACTATTAATTAGGTACCTACCATATGTGGGTGCGTGTAAAGGTTAACCCACGTTCATATTTAATTGAACTTACAGAAGACAACAAATTTAACACACATGCGCTCATAGGAAATTAACTATCCACGCCGAGGAATTAAAAAAAAAGTTGGTCCTCACGGGTATTCGAACCCACGACCTTAATTTCAGATAGTAGGTGTGTCAAACACTACACCATGCATTTCTTATCTTGACATGTGTTACACCAAAATAAGTTCGGATTCCTTAAAAATTGACAAATGTCAGTTTTGGTGTTTTTAAAAATAAATTTACAGGCAAAATAGAAAGTAGGGACAAAAACTTTCAAAACATATAATCAGAATGGTCTTATCAGATGAAATTTTAGATGCAGCAAGTTATGTTCCTCAAGTGACTTATTGTAAGTACAAGCATTAATTCTTATAAATAATTTCATGACGTCGACAGGCGTGCGTGTAATGGTGGGTTTATACACCAAATAAAACAAAATAACCAAAGTAATAAAAAATAAGATAAAATTAGAAATAAGAGTAGGTTTCATGTATACCCCCATTAGCGTTCATGCACCAAATAAGATTTATGTTATTCGGTGCATGAACGCTAATAGGGGTATACATGAAACCAACTCTCATATCTAATTTTATCTTATTTGTTATTTTATTTTGTGTATAAACCCACCTTAAAATTTCTTCCGCACGCAAATTTAAAGAATTAAACTAGGGAAGACGAAAAAAATTAAGAGAAATTGGCTCGTAGGAAAATAACTATTATATCAAATAAAATTGGATTTGATCCATGTGTGCGCAAGGTAAACATATTCTGCTAGATACTTTGGTTTTCATACAGGGTGTTGCATAAATCTGTGGCGCACTACAGTTCAAGTTTTTTATTTTTTAAATTATTTAATTCTAAATTATATTTAATTCTAAGTAGGTTGATGAAAGAATGAATTTTAAAATTGGGCGGTTTTAGTCGTTTCAAAGATCGCAACTTCGAAACGAAGTGAGATAGAAGAAAGTAAATCACTTCACAGGTCTATCTTTATTTTCTAAGAAAGGTATAAATATCTTATTTGGCATCTGTTCAATAGTCTATCAAATTAATTGACTTTGTTTGATAGATGTCAAAATAGCCTTCATCTAGAAGGCTATGTAGGATATTCTTAGCAACTTCTTAGCAACAACTTATAATACGAGTATTTGTTAAATAAAATGTGTTAATTATGAAAGTTATATGAGATGTTAAGTGTGATTATATGAGATGTTAGGTTAGGTGACATTCAATATTTACACCATTGGATCCAGTAGCTTCCATCCAAATTTAGAGTCCCTTGAGGGACACTATCATGAAAGTATTGGTTGAGGGCGAGAAAATCATACTCTCTACTACTATCATACTTTCTGCTAGTATCATACTTTCTATCGATCATACTCTCTACTAACCTGAACTAATCTGAACTAACTTCTAAACATTCATCTAGTTATTTAGAAGAAGGTCCGAGTTAGGTTAAGACTCAGATAAACCAAAAAAATCAAAGGAATAGTTCCCATGAGTTAAGGAGAATGACGATCGATATAAGAGATCTGACGTTAAAGTGAGTTTAAGTAATACGTATTTGACTACGGTAAGTTTAAGTTATAATAACAACGGTTTAATCACTTATTTGCTTAGGTGCACATATTTTCCACAGTAATATATCGATAGCGAGAAAATTATTTTCAAAAATTCCTATGAGACAAATTTTCGTTTATAATCTAATTTTTTTTATTGTAATTGAAAATTTGTCGAGCAGAATTTTTTTATGAAAATTGCAATTTTGAGTTTTAAATTTTAAAGGCAGCGACGCTAGAGGTATATTTATTGGCCAATTTAAAAAATTAGCAGTTGGTCGGTATGTCGGTACCTATATATAACGAATTCAAATTCTACCGTTTGCGTTCGTGCTCATGTTGGTGAGGCTTAAGATAGACCCCTTTCACTTTTCTGTTTGTTAGACTCGTTGCTAGTCCTTTCGATTTCGTCTTTTCACAGCGTTTTTTTCAGAAAAGACCACGTTACCTAAGACGGTTGCTAGGATATCGAGAGTTGTGATTGGTCGGTTAAAAGAAAGTGAAATTGTCACATAAAGAATTAAGTGTCTAATTCTATTATGAAAAATTATAACTAGCTATCCGACAGCGATCAAAAGTTACAATAGTAAATACGAAATTGTCAGTTATAATAATTCGTAACTTTAATTATTGGATTTTTTTATTGTAATTTTGAAAAACAAAATGGAATACATTAGAAATTGATGAAAAATTAAAAAAAAACTAAAATGCCTAGAGATATGGCGGGCCTTTTTTCTTAAGCTTCCACCTCCATTCTTCAATAATTAACTACATCACGTACCGTACTTGTAGTTTTGCATCTATTAATTTGGCAAAACGTAATATATCGTAAAAGTTGAAGTATTACAACTTCATCCCACCGACCAACTTCGAGAAGAGTTCTTTATACTCTCAACATTTATTTAAGGTCTACAAAACATATTTTCAAAACTGAAGTTCGACACAGGAGGTGTTCATTTGAAAACGTCATCTAGTTGGCTGTAAAATGTCGAAACGAAAGGATGAAAAAAACGAAAACCCATTTAATTTTCTGGCAAAAATTCCTAGCCTTCTAGCTGACGTTTTTCAATCTAACACCGAGTACATGGCAGCATACTTTGGGGGGTAGTCTTTCTGGAAAATTGTAAAAAATTTGGATTAATGGGATACAATGTTATACTCGTACAAATTCTCCGTTTATCATTGAAATCTTGGACTCTTTAGAAGTACGAAAATTGGGCTAACTATGCGTTGAACAAACGTTTATTTTTTTCTTTTGAAACCTTTTCAATCATAAATAAATAAATAAAAACGCAAATGTTGGTAAAAAAATAGCATTGAAGATAACACAAAATCGCAAACACATCGACTGTACAAACTGCATTGTAGCTACGTTACACGCGTTATACATTAGACATTAGATGTGAATCAAACACTAGATGCGTGTTTACATTTATTTAACTTTGCGGTCTCTTTGGTCAATTTACAAATATTAATTCATTAGTAGACTTCCTTTATGATAGGTGGCTATAAATTTTCGACAGAAAAAGATGACATAATCAAACTAATGGACGTTTATTCCTTCATCCTTTTCTTTTGACATTTCACACCCAACTTGATGACGTTTTCAAATTAACACACCCTATTTTACTTTGAGGTCTTTTCGGTTTATTTACAAACGTTATCTACACCTATAATGGAGTCAGCTATTTTTGGCATCAACCCATGCCATGGAATTTCACCAGTATAACATCGATAGCGATTGTTGGTTTACTGGTCGCCAAGACAAATTTGTCAAAATGGGTCATTAAAATTTCGCTGTTGTCGACTTCTTGTACGCTTAAGCGTGCATTTTGTAAGCTAATTTGTTATTAAAAAACTATTTATTAAGAAAAAATGCCCAAGTTAAGTAACGCGAAAGTGCGAACTTGCATTAAAAAAGGCTACCTCCAATTTAGAAGAGACCTCCCTCAAGAATCACCCACTATGACCTTGGGCAAAGTTTCCATATTTTTGGGGTAAGCATTAACTCTACTTGCTTTCAATTGCCGCTGACAAAGACACATTTCTCCTGTTCTTCCCTAACTGTATTCCCCCTTTATTTTAGTCCAAAAAGCAAACTTATTCTTATACATATCATCACAACCACATTCACACTATAAACATATTAACCTCAACTATAGAGGGTTAAGTAAAAGATTCTTTTTTAAAGGCATTAATAAAATATATTTTTTTGCCAACGTAGAACCCCGGCCCGGTTTTTACTAGATTCTAGGTTAGCGATCATTAATCAATATTATTAAAAGTTTGAACTAATGAAGCCATCTGGCAACTATGTGAGCAAAACAGTAAACAATAACCTTAACCTCAAACTGACCATTAATCACTGTCACCGTCAGTCATGTTATACCGAGTGAAATATGTCAGATTTCCAACGCCTACTTGACGACAGAAATAACTGAATGAATTATACCTATCGTAGTAAACCGTGCTACATTTTTTTAAATTTGATGTTTATGCTAAATGTCAGAATGGTACTGTCTGGCATTTGTCATGTCAGTAGGAAATGGGAGGGAAAGAAGACAGTTGGGGAGGATGACTCTCGTATATGTTTGCGCATTTATGTAGGTGTTTAGGTAAAAGTAAGTTTAAAATTTTTTGTTGTTAAGAAATAAAAAAACTGATACAAGACGGTAAAAACTGTCTTATTTTTGTGAACGGTAAAATTTGGCTGAATAAGTTCACCGAAGTCTTTTCAGAAGTGGGATTAGACATTCGGACTCAGCTTGGATTGGACATTGGACCAAGAAAACAATGATCCTATCTTACATCAACCATTAAAGCCCATTTGTGGACGAATTGGATTGTTGGTTACAAAATTAGGAAATATTGATTCAGATTCAGAAGAAAATGAAGAGGTAACTGCGGGAGATTTTGAGGCATTTTACATGGCTAAAGTACAGCATCCTAATGCAAAACCGAGTGCAAAACTAGGACATGGTAATGGCCCACACATCGCCCAACATACAGGAGGCATACAACCTGGTAACACAAGCTCACAGGCTACTAATACAAATGTGGATGTTAAGGCTTTATTTACATCTATGCAAAATGCATCATGTAGCAAAATGCATCCATTATGCAAATGCTAATAAATAATGTAAATAACTCCAGAACTAATCAGACAGACTATAGTATTATGCCTGACTTCTCCAAAAATATCAACAGTTTTAGTGGTATAAACTTAGTTTAGAATAAAGCATGGTTGAAAAGTATTGAGAGTGCTGCCACACTACATGCCTGGCCAGTTGAATTTCAGTTGGAGACAGCTGGGACCCATCTGACTGGAGCTGCTGCTAGCTGGTACCAGACACATCAAACCAGTATGAAAACTTGGGATGATTTTCAAAGATGCTTCCAAGAAACATTTATACCAAAGAGAAACCTTACTTCTTTGTGGAAAACTACACTAGGAATGTGGACATCTAGGAATCAGAAGCCTAAAGAGAAATTAACTGTGTATTTCTATGAGAAAATTGCCTTATGTCAGAAACTTGACCTGTCCTTTGCCAAGCAGAAGGAACAAATGGTAGTTGGATTGCGGTCTAGAGAACTTGCAAGTATGATTCTAGCAAAGATTATACAAATGCAAATAAACTCTTGAATGACTTTCTGTTCGGTGACCGAATAAACCAAGAGAGACGGTTGATTCATAAGGGAGATACGGAAATCAACCAGTCCGAATTTGGAAGCCCATCACCTTTGAATGCAGGGACTAATCATGAACAACAAGTGACTAGCAATATTAAAAAGGAAGCTGTTACAATGTAGATTTGTTTGAAGTGAGGTCCGAAGTTAAATGTTTTAATTGTTCAGCTCGTGGACACATACCCAACCATTATCCAACGCCGAAGAGGAAAAGAGGATCCTGTTTTTTATGTGGTCTACCCAGAGTGTCTACCCAGCACCAAATTGGAACTTGCCCTAAGAAGTTGATGGGGGATAAATCTACAAATATGGTGGAGCAGGAGGAATTTGTAATGGAGGATCTGGAGGAAGCATCATTAGTACCAGTGTACTGCTTAGATATGAAGCTCAACATTGAAGACAGACAGGTGACTGCATGTGCAATTTTAGACAAAGGTAGTGCAATTTCATTATTGAGTGCTTCTTATGTACCTATTAATTCGATATCAGGGAAAACAGATAGATCATTTCAGGGTATCAACAATTCAACTCTAGAAAGTTTAGGAATTTTTAAAACCTCCTTAATTTTTAATAATATGGAATTATTTACTGAATTCCATCTGGTAACTGACACTACTATGAAGTATGTCTGTTGGGACGAGATTTGCCTGTTATTTTTGGGGAGACTCTGCCCCTCAGTAGGTCAAAATAAGCCGAACTGTAGTATACCATGCCAAATTTAAAAAAATTTGAGATTTATGCTAAATGTCAGAATGGTAATGTCTGTCACTTGTCATATCAGTGGGAAAAATGGAGGGAAAGAAGACAATTGGGGAGGATAACTTTCGTTTATGTTTGTGCATTTATGTCGGGTTTAGGTAAAAGTAAGTTTAGAATTTTTTGCTGTTAAGAAATAAGAAAAACCGATACAAGACGGTAAAACGTGTTTACTTTTTGTGACCGTAAAGTTTGGGTGAATAAGTTCACTACACTAATTTAATTCTTGTGTCTTTTTCATTCCGAAAATATTCCATTAAATAGCCAAAGTCAACGATTTTTGGACTGACTTCCTCGAGAAACATTTTCATTTTGGGACGTTGTTAGTAAAGTTTCACTTATTTTGGTTCCAAAATTAATTTTACCAAAAACAACAAATAAGATTTGAACCAATTTTGCCTGAGTCTGTCATAAAATAGAATTTCTCAAAAAATTTTTGGAGATTGTAAACGAGTTTAGCTCTAATCCTAAATCGAATATTTACCACAAAATCGAAATTTGCCTTTTTCAACCCTTGAGCCATTTTTAACCGATTTTGGCCTTATTCCTAACGTGTATTTTTTCAAAAATTACAAATTTGCAGCTTTAGACCATTTGGGCTATTTCTTACCTATTTTTTTGGCCCTGTCTTTCCCAAACTCCAAATTTGCATTTTTCGACATTGTAAATAACTTTTAGTCGGTTTTTTCCCTAATCTTAACACAAATTTTTCCAGAAACTGTTAATTTGCATTTTTAACTAGTAATTTTTAAACGATTTATTCCTGAATCACAATCTGCATTTTTCTTGAAAAGTACCAAATTGACATTTTGAAACATTTTATGCCAAATTTCATTTATTTTAGTCTTTAAATGTAATTTTACAAAAAAAAAACAACCAAAAATTAGATGATTTAAAACTGATTTTGTAAGTTGAGTATATACAAAAATGTAAGAAATTGCATTTTTAGATTTGGATGATTTGTAATCAATTTCAGACCTAATTTTGACCTGGGTTTTCCCATAAATTCCAAGTTTCCAGTTTTAGACACTATAAACCAATTTTTACCAATTTTTTAGATGGCGGAAGGGGGGGCAAATTAAACATTTGGCCCTAATCCTAACCTGAATTTTTCTAGAAGATTTTAATTTGAATTTTTTACTAGTCATTTGTAACAGATTTTAGCTTCTCTAAATAAAGATATCCTAATAATTTTTGCATCAAAGCGTGTTTTCTTAAAAAAATATATTTCTTTATTTCAAATTTACTCAAAAGGACCCTGCAACTACGGTGTTGGTTTTCTTGCTCAAAAACATGCGTTTATGAAAAAAATTTCAGTAATTTTGATGCACTAGTGCTACTATGTCCGAGAAGTACCTATTTCTAAGCAGCAAGCTGACGCCACAGTTAAGTCGTTAATGTGTTCTTTTGGATTTAAGACGTCACCTTTCCTTTGCCGAATAAAGCAAATTAGCACAGAAATTGTGTTAAAACTTTACTTCCAAAAAATTTCTTCTTGATTTTCTTTGGGCTAAATATATAACAAAAATTAGGCCCAAAACGTAAAGAATAATTGCCCACGAACTGACACGATTCGCATACACAATATTGGAAATGTCTTGAATGGATTCTTTTTGTTCTGGTAGTTGGTGCTGCAAGTCTAGGGTAGTTTCTGTATTAATGGTATCTAGTTCAGTAGAGGGTGGACTGTACTTTGATGGCTGTTGAATTTGTACTTGGGAAAAGTTCAGCTGTGTTAACGGAATTGCTTCAAAGCTTGCTCGGTTGAAAAGTTTCCAAAATTAAGGATTGTAGTAGCAACTTGCAAAACTTTGGGACTTCCACTAGATAACTTCCAAACAAGCACAATTTAAAATATTTTCCGAACTTTAAGGCCATGGCCTAATGGCATTTTTTCCTGACGTTTCGTCTACAGCTGCGGTAGACATTATGAAAGGCGGTGAGGCAATGGGCAAAGTGATCTTCCATGCTTCCCGACATTGACTGATTCGACTGTGGTGAGGTCCGTGGTATTTATTCCGCCGCCGTCGCACTGCGGTGGAGGGACCTGGGTGGGGGTAGTGGTGGCGCCGAGTTTCGGCGCACTTGAAGTTCACAACGGTCACGACATCCTTCTCAACGAGGTGGATATCTTATATCAATCGCAGCATTTCTATCCGAGACTAAAGAGAGAGGCCATTGAGACCTTTAAGCACGACAACAATTTCAACAGAAAGGAGGAAATTATGTTTCAAAATGCAGACTGGAAGCGGGTTCTACAACATACTTCAAGTGCGTGAAAACCCCGCGCCACCACTACCCCCACCCCAGTTCCTCCACTGCAGCGCGACCGAGCGGCGCGACGGGGGAATAAATACTACAGAGCTCACCACATTCAAATCAGTCAACGTCGGGAAGCACGGGAGATCACTTCGCCCATTGCCTCATAGCGGTTGATAATGTGTGTCGCAACTGTAGACGAAACGTCAGGAAGAATTTCCATTGGACCACGGCTTCAAAGCACGGGATAAACACATTACATTTTATTTTGATCGGCCGTGAAAACCTTCACAGTCTCATGTTGTTTCTTTAAGCGTCTGACAACTACTGGTGCTTACTTAACGTGAAGGTATAGTAACTAACCAGTTTCCTCCTAAAATTTGGATTGCTTGCAGATAATTGATTTGTAGTTTAAAGAGGCGGCAGTTTGTAACGTTTAGCTTGTGAGTTAAGAGTTCAACTTCATAATAATAGGCCAATGTCATCCATTGGCTTAATATTAATATTAGGGAACAGGTATTCATTGAGTAGCATTTCTTGGTATTCTGTTTCCATGAAAGCATATCTGGCTTCACTTATAGAGTGATCCAAAAATAATAGCTTTGCCTATCATTCCTTGGTTCCTTAGTGCTAGGACCAACAGTAGGAGCGATGCTTGTGTTCTCTCTGGAGGTTAAAATGAGGGTCTAATAGGAAAATAACTTCTCCCTGGCTACTTGGTCGTTGGGTGGTTCTTGCCCCGTTGACTCGCACCAATAAGTTTCGGAGATTCTTGTTCTTTGCCCTAACCTGGGTGAGCTGCACGTAGATCTTTAGACGCAAACTTTTCGAAAAACGCCGTAAATCGTACAGACGAATCGATACTAACGTTCAATACGAAGAATGAACGACGGAATCCTACCGACTGCGCCAGTTAGAATATCGGTTCGAAATAATGTTTTTTTTTTAATTTCACTATGCACTAAAGGTGGATAATTGTATCCACAACTGCTTACAGCTACAACAATGCATTTATAGGTATATTTCCTGTGGGAAATGTAAAATTGCAGTATTATTGAGGATTCAGCATTTAATCATATTTGCTTGTATTTACCTAGAAAGTAACGCCTTTCCTTTTTTTATCCTTATTGGTTAACAAAAGGGTGGTCGGCTCAACGGCATGGGTTGATGTCTTCTCGTTCTTTTGCAAGTATTTAATCACGTATATTTTTAAGATAATGTAATGTAAATAATGTGAGGTCTGTATCTTTTCGCAATAAAGTATAAATGGTATATAGCGTGTCCTGAAGGGTCAAATAACAGGACCTACAGAGGAGGTGGAGAGTTTAATATGTTTTTTTTATTATTATTAATCCTTTTGATTGTAACAATTTCGAAACGTTAAATGTTAGCTATACATGATGTTCCACCACGAACGCTGTCAATCTATTTATGCCGGGTGTCCCACAGAACCCTGGACATAGGAGATTAACATGGGAAATCGGTTTTTATTTTTTTGCGCCTGTACGGTTGATTTGATTGAAAAACTTTTAAGAGTAAAGTTGTAAAGCTTATGGTCAGATATCATCCTGTAATTTTTTTAATTCCTTAGTTTTGGCTGTTTTTTTGAAAAACGCCTCAAAAATTGCAAGAATTTGAATTTGGCGCGTCACCCTCGCCATGCATGTGCAGAGTCGCCAACATAACAATTTCTTATGTCAGAGCCACAGCCGATTTTCATTTATTATTTATTTTTAGGGACTATCATGTAGTAATGAACGTTATTATGCAGTGAAAATATGTTGGCGACATTGCAAATGCATGGCGGGGCTGACGCGCCAAATTCAAATTTTTGCACTTTTCGAGCTTTTCCAAAAAACGGCCAAAACTGGGGTATTGAAGAAAATACAGGATGATAGCTCACCATTCGCTCTACAACTTTACTTTTAAAATTTTTTCAATCAATTCAACCGTACAGCCACAAAAAAATAAAAACCGATTTCCCATGTTAATCTCCTATGTCCAGGGTTGTGCTGGACACCCGGTATACGGAAAAGTTGCCTTACGAAGTTTTTGAATATTTAGGAAAACTTTAATTTGTCATTATGGTAAAATATTAATAAGATTCAAAAAAAAACAAAAGAAAAGGTCATTCAGAAGACTATGCATTTTTGAAATGAAAATGAACTTTGGTTCTTTCGTCCTTTTCTCTTGAAATTTCACAGCCAACTTGATGACGTTTTTAATAAACACTCCCTGCTATATTCTTTTTTTTATTTAATAAATGGGACATTACGTTTATGACTTAATAAGGTTTAATATGATATTTTCTTCTATTGCCAAATTATTCATGTGCCTCAAGCTTTAAAATGAAGGTATGGCAATTTCTACAAAAACAGCCAATCTGAGTAATCGCCTCTAGGTCCATTTTACCATTTCTATAGAAATTAGCCTGCTGTCAAAAGTTTACCTTCATATACACTACTTATCGGATATATTTTGATTAATAAAATTGACTTAGAACTAACCGACCGTAAATTACACGTCGTTATTACGTAAATATAACTTTATATATTCCCTGATGATACCGATACGTCATGCGGTACGTGAATATAAGGTCATGTTTATGATTATGTCAGTTGTCTGAGACATTCGACGGTTTAACGTCAATGCAACACGTCACCCATGTGGAAAACTATCGTATTAAAGACGATAAATTCACGTCAGCATGCTATTTGAGTTGTGTTTTATTGAAATATACGATACAAGCAAAAGGATAAATTAATATTTCTTGCGGACCCCACCCGAAACTTACTTCTCACGTTACTATACAGAAATCTCTAGAAACAAATTTCGCACAATCTGTCAACTTTGTGTTTCACTTTTCAGCCGCCAGCTGCAAATATATAAAACCGTGATAACTCCTCGGTAACTTTAAAAGTAACCTGGGGACCAGATTTTCGGTTTCGTTGAAACTTTTGGGGCGACAGATTATACGCATCTCGTCTCTCTCAAACTCGATGAATATTAAACCGAGTTTGTCAAGTTGAAGCTGATGGGAACGTCTTCGAATCAAAGTAAGTTAAAATCTTGACTGGAATGCGAGAAGGTAACCAGCAATACAGCACGACGATCAGAACTCGATTATTGGTTAATAAACTTGACAAGAACACCAGAAAGAAAACACAGAGAGAAGCTCCCCCACAAAAAGCTCTCTCTCTCGGCCTGGCATCACCTGCAAACTAATGGATTGTGTCCCGAACTAAGACCATTTATCATTGGGCCTTTTGTGATTATCTTTATATTTGGAATTACATTACTTCGACGGGGTCGCTTTCATCGTCGGTCAGAGAGGCCACTGAGAGGTGATGGGATAAATTAGGTGGAAAATCTGTTATAAATAAGCAAGCTGCAGACGACAGGAAAAACATTGAAAATGTTCGTGAAAACGAGCCCGAAAGTGTGTGTACGTACAGAGAGTTATGATTGAAACAAAGCGAAGGTTCGAATAAATATTTATAAAGTAGGGGTTGTGACGCAGCGTGTTTTATTTCCCTTGGGCTTTAAGAGATCTATTTAAAAACATGTAAAATGTGTCAGTGTAGGTGCTTGATGTTTGCTCCCCAATACTGGGGAGTGTCAGAAATAAAACAATCTCCAAGGAGTGCATTAAAAATCATTATGTAAAGCTTTTCGATAAGTTTTTTGTGGTCATGGAAATCTAAGCCTTTGTCCCTTGTTGGTAGCAGTAAGCAATAAAATAATATATGATGTAATGATACAAATTTTAATAAGGATTTAAATCGATATTGAATTACTTTGATGAAACAATTTACACAGCATATAATTCAATGCTTTGTAATTCTGGACCCGTACAACCGATTTCTTGATTCATCATTTTTCTTTTAATATGAAAGTTAATAAACACTCTTCATGTCAAAATTTGAAGTTTATTTTAAATGAAAATGACATCAATGGGGACATTTATCAACTCCCTAGAAATTCAAGAGTTCGGAGAATGGAACAGAAAAAAATTTATTTTCATGTCAGGTAGGTAGTCAAAGACACATCTGAGTCGGAATCCCAATCAGAAGTCTCAAAATTTGCATTTTCTAAAGAAAAGTCTGCTTCTGACGTTTCCAATTCGTCGTCTTGATCAATATTAACATTATTAACATCTTCATTTTATTAATGAAAATTAAATTCTAACAAAATATAGCCTATTTTCACGTATTTACTTGCTTTGTATTTTTTTGAACCTCTATTTTGTCTTAAAGTTGAGTTTCTCCAGAAAAAATATTATTAGCGTTTTTTCAGAATCAGCAACTTCAGAATTGAATTTTTACATGCTTCGAGTAATTTTTAATGATTTTTGGACTGAAGTCCTGACAAGACTTTTTCAAAAAACACCAGATTTTGCAGAAATGCGAAAACCAAATAGAACATAAAGCTGTGTGTTGCTCTCATTCTAAAAACGAGATCAATTAAATATCTAAGAATTTTTATTACATCGAAGAGAGTGGTAGTAAGTGAGAGTTTGAAAAAATTGCTATCAAATCCAGCAGAATTATGAAAACCTGCAAATTTTCGCTCTTTGTTGTCATAATTTAAATTACATAAATTATGAGAAAACGCTCTAAAATACGCAGTGTAGTGGCAATGATCTCAAGCATCAAAAATGCCTTACTAATTTAGTTTCAGATAATTGAGTCATATTAGAAAAACATTCATTACATTTAAAATCAACTTAAAATCCGAATTTGAATAAACTTAATGCTCTCAATAGTTTTTTTATTTTAGTTATTTTTTGTACATTTAAGGTAATTCACTTTCGACAAATTTGCATTTAATTTATTCAGCACTGACTAAATGAACTTTAATTAATTTCCGAAGTTTTTGACACTTAATAGGATAATGTTAATTAACAAAATTTAAATTTTTAGTTTGATCTTCAATTTTAGTTTTTTTTATACACAATTAATCCTGGTATCAAAGGACGCCATCTTAAGACCAGCCCATGACTTTAATATAATTAATAGGTGTCATTAATTATATTTATATATTATATTTATTAATAATATATATTATTGATATTTAGACACCTTTCTCAATCACATAAATTCACAAGAATCCACTATAAAATTCACAAATAAAAAAGAACAAAATCAAACACTTCCATTTTTAGACATACTAAAAAAAAAGATTTAGACGGATTTGAAACTTTTGTTTATCGCAAACCAACACATACAGGTCGATACTTAAACTACAACTCAATCACCCTATTATGGTAAAAAAAGGAGTTGTTGAGAGTTGTAAAGAATCTATTTGGTCGCGCGAAAATCATTTGTAATGATAATAATTTGGAAATTGAAAAGAAACATAGAAAAAATGTTTTACTTAAAAACAATTATCCAAATTATTTCATTAATAAATGCTTTAATCAATTCGAACAGCCAAATATAAGGTAAAATCAAAATAGACATATTAGAAACCTTTTTATACCATATATCCAAGGGTTATCAGACAAAATTAAACGATTAGGTAACAAATACAATATTAGAACAGTTTTTAGAACACAAAATACATTACGTGCACAACTGACAAAAACTAAACCACACAATGAAAACGAATAAACAAAAAACGTTATATATAAAATTCCTTGCGAATGCGAGAAATTTTATAGAGGCGAAACTTCTAGACCTCTAAAAAAGAGAATAAAAGAACATCAAAATTACATAAAAAACAGAGATGTTGAAAAGTCAAATATATGCCAACAAGCCTTTGATAATGGTCATAGAGTAAAATGGAACGATATTAGTATCGTATCCAAAGAACCATTATCAAAGAAGCGTAAAATCAAAGAAAGTGCATATATTTTACTTAACAAAGATCATTGTGTGTGTGGCTTCTTGTTCAGCATACATAGATAACACATGGTTACCTATGCTAGAACAAGAAGTTCAAAATGGTAACTTACATATAAATCAATAATAACATTCACATTATACCTATTTTACACGGAAATAGAACAAATTATATTAGGTACTAAACAATATATTATCCAAACATTTTAAACGTACCTTTCGTAATAATGACAATTCTTATCAAATGACATTTTCATGTCAAAAACAAAAAGCGATTTTCAGAATATCACACACAAATACTCAAAACCAAACACATTAATAGGTATAATTATTTGTAATTCATAGTTTCTAAAGCTTTATTTTTTAGATAGTTCTGAAGAAGGCAGCAGAGAAGTTGCCGAAACGTCAACTAGGTCGATTCGTCCGAGCCCTTTCTAGGGTAAATTGTTATTCGCAGTAATTTTACTGTGAGTAGTGCGAAATTCTTTCTCCAACAACGAACGAATCGGGCCCAAAAGTGTATGAAGCTTCACCCAAAAGTAAGTAGTAAAAAATGAACTTTCCGCCTCAAAAATTTAGGAGTTATTTAATATAATTGTTCAAACCGCTTGCTGTAAATTCGAATACTTGAGGTATTTTTAGTCGAGTTTTCCAAATTCTGATCCAAGGTTCTTTGTTGTCATGTTTTAAATTACATACATTGTGAGAAGACCCTCTAAAATACGCAGTGTAATGGCAATGATCTCAAGTATTAAAAATGCCCTATTATTCAGATGTTAAAACCAGTTTTCAAATTACAGTTATTAGACAAAAATTCATTGCATTCTATAATAACTTTAAAATTCGAGTTTGAATACTCTTAAATAGTTTTTTTTACTTTAACTACAATTCAATTTAATGTAATTCACATTCAAAAAATTTGTTCCCCAATTTGCATAAAATCTCCAAAAGTTTCTGTTCCAAAAGTTCTCCAAATATACGAAAATTTGCATTTTGCGACCGTGTGTTGTAACAAACTTTTAGCCCTAATTCTAACTTCAATTTATCTAAAGGCTACACTTTTATATTTTTAGTCCTACAAGAAATTTTTAAATAATTTGGCCCTATTCTCAATCTGAATTTTTTAATTGTTAACCCAAATCTGCACTTTTGGATGCTTTGAGTGGTTTTTAACCGATTTTGGCCATATACTTAGTCAGAAGTTGTCGAAACGCTCCAAATTTGTGTTTTTGCTTTATTTGAGTAATTTTTGTTGATATTGGCCGTAATCCAAACCTGACTTTTCCAAAAAACACAACATTAACATTTTGCATGGATTTTGAGTCAAGTTTTATTTTTTTTGTTTAAAAAAGGTGTTTTACTATTTACTTTAAGTAGTTTTGCCTCTATTTATTCCAAAATCGAATTTAACCAAAAACATCAAAATTGCATATTTAGTCAAGGTGGGTTTGAATAAACTTAGTAAATACTATCAATAATTTTTTACTTTATCTACAATTCAATTTAAAGTAATTCACTTTCAAAAAATTCAATTTCAACTAAATTAATTTTAATCATAAATATAATTCTCATCTTGTTTCATATTTGTATTTCTAAACGATTTGAGACAATTTTAATCGATTTTGGCCGTCATTCTAATCAGATTTTTTGAAAACATTTTAATTGGCATTTTTAGACACTTTGAGGCATTTTTAGCCAATTTTTGTCCCAATTTTAATGTGCATTTTTCCAAAAATATTAAAGTTTTGCCTTTCTAGATGCTTTAGGTATTTTTTAACCGATTTTGACTCTTATCGTAACCTGAATATTTTCATTAATCGTAAAATTATTTTTCCTTAATACTCCAAACTTTTATTTTTATATTGTTGAATTATTGGAATTCTACGCTATTTGGCTAAATTTCTCGAAAGACTTCATATTTGCATTTTTAAACGTCTTGTGACATTTTTAACTGATTTGCTAATCTAACTTTCTTGAAAAATACCAAATTGCAATTTAAGGCGTATTGGATGTAATTTTATTTATGTTAGTTCAAAAGTGTTAATTACAAAAACAATAAATTATCGCGCATTTTTAAAAAATTTTAAATTTGCATTTTTAGGCTTTTTAAGTATTTTTTTAACCAATTTTGGCTTTAATCATAATTATTTTTTTTCAAAAACTTCAAATTTGTATTTCTACATGCTATGAATTATTTTCAATGGTCTTTGGCCCTAATTCTAACGAAAGATTCAAAAGTATGGAAAAAAAGGAGCGGGGGCACTGATTTTTTTCTTTTTTTTTTCAACCACAGATAAATAGGAAATATACGAAAAAAATAAATTGAAAAAAAAAACAAACAAGTAAGTGTTAGTATAATCCATTCAGTTATTTCTGTCAAGTAGGCGTTGGAAATCTGACATATTTCACCCGGTATAACACGACTGACAGTGACAGTGATTAATAATCTGTTTTAGGTTAAGTTTGTTGTTTACCGTTTTGCTCACATAGCTGCCAGATGGCTTCATTAGTTCAAACTTTTAATAATAGTAGTAGATTAATGATCACTAAACTAGAATCTAGTAAAAAATGGGCCGGAGTTCTACGTTAGCAAAAATATTATATTTTATTAATGCATTTAAAAATTAATCTTTCACAATGATAATAGTTGAGGTTAATAAGTTTATAGTGTGAATGTGGTTGTGATGATATGTATAAGAAGTTTGCTTTTTGGCTAAAAGGAAGGTGGAATACGGTTAGGGAAGAGCAGCAAAAATTATATGTCTCTGTCAGCGGCAATTGAAAGCAAGCAGAGTTAATGCTTTCCCCAAAAATATTGGAAACTTTAGCCAAGGTCATCATGGGCGATTCTTGGGGGTCTCTTCTAAATTAGAGGTAGCATTTTTTAATGCAAATTCGCACTTTCCCGATAATTACCTTTGGCACTTTTTCTTAAGAAATAGGTTTTAATAATAAATTAGCTTACAAAATGCACGCTTATCGGTACAAAAAGTCGGCAACAGCGAAATTTTACTGACGCATCTTGACAAACTTGTCTTGGCGACAAGTGAACAAACAATCGCTGTCGATGTTAAACTGGTGAAATTCCATGGCATGGGTTGATGCCAAAAATAACTGAATGGTTTATAAATGTGTTCTAGAAATATCTTAAATGCCAAATATGAATAAAAATTATATTCATTATAATTTTTACCACAAAAACAAAACTTTTGACCTATAGATAACATAGAATTTCTTTCTGTATAAAAGTGACAACAGCAAATCACGATACAACTAAAATATATTTACTTTACATAATATTGAATTAAAAATCTTTTATTTAAAAGAAATAAAAATATTACAAGAAAAAACATAGAACGGAATAAATAAAAAAATACATTTACGTCAAATGAGTATTCAGAAGCACATCCGAGTCGGAACAAGTCTCGGAATTTTCATTTTCCGAAGAAAAATCTGCTTCTGATATCTCTCTCGACATCTTGATCAATACTAACATTATAGCATATTCATTTTATTAGTGACAATCAAATTCTAATAGAATATAGCTCAATTTCAGGTACATAATTGTTTTTCTATTTTTCTCATATATTTCTTTTTTTTTCAATTTTTTCATGAAATAAACAATTTTTTTTTCAGCAACCAAATTTTCCGGATTTTTTGAACCTCTTGTTATGGCTACCAACCTTTACCCTTATTAGAGGATAAGAAGGTACAGATTGGAAAAAAATTAATTTATTTTTATTGACAATATAAACATATCTTCCTCGATAGAAAAAATAGTATCATGCGTTAATTTAAAAAAAAACTTCAAGTAGCCCATGAATTTAGAACAGTAACAACAGAATTTATCTCAGACAAGAATTTTAATTCCATAGCTTGCTACGAGGTTTTTTTTATGAAGACCCTCTATAAGATATACGTTCATAAGGTTCTTTGTTCCAGACGTTCATTGTAAAACTCGTCGTTATGTTTTGCAAACTTGGACTGGTACAACAATGAATGGGAAACGAAAAATGGACTTATGAACCTTGTTTCTTAGTATACTATTTCTTTGCTTCAATGACACTTTTAGAATTCCTATTCACTAAAATATTTTCATTGAAAGAAATAGTTCTGGAAACATAATTTTTGGTAACGATTTTATTTTATGACCTCTAATTTTTGGAAAAACACTAACGCATTAAAATTTGATACAGGGGGTATTGTGTCAGATTTCCATAAGCACCTGTGTCGAAAAAACTTTATGAAAACTTTTATACTTTTATAACCTGTCATCTTACATGATGGTAGAAAGCAAACTCGCTTTTTACGGTCCTATTAAAACCTATCCTGGACACTAAGGATTTGCCTCTGTCACCGAAGTAATCAAGTTTTACTGTTCCGTTATAAACGTTTTATAATAGTCGTAAATGTAAAGCTGCCAAACATGAATGTGTACTGTATACGAAATATGCTTTAACGCCGTACTTAGATATGGAAAGGGTAGTAAAAAGATTTAGTATTTGAGGTAATGGGTAAATAAAAGAAAAATGGCTTTAATTAAAGATCAGCGTTAGTGACGAGCGCTGGTAGTGTGTAAAATAAATTCGACTAAGGTGGTTGATAAACGATCTAAATAACAAATATACCCTCGATTGTCGGTTCGCGCGGCATTAGCAACGCCAATTCTCGAATCGCTTAAGCTGATCTTCCGTCCAATCTAACGCCCATTATTAAAACTGATCCGTTTAATATAAATGCTAATTCCCTATAGGCCCGTAGTAAAACAATATGAACCGGCATCGGCAAGGACTAACCATTAAACAAAGCACTTTGGTATGTTTCCACACCTCGCGATCCCCGATCCAGGCCTATCGGCAACTGCGGCCGTGTCAGAAGAGTTAACAAATACATTTCGCTACCCCTAATTTAATTTCTAGGGTTAATAAGTCTGATAAAATAGGTAACAGGTAAATAAATTTATTGGGTGGCTACATTAAGGTTTATTATTCCATTTATCTCTGCCCTGCGTTGTGGAGGTACTAATGGGCCCGCGGGGCGTAGAGGGGGAACGAATATTTATTGATAGAATGTAATAATGCTGCGGTAAGGTAGGGGGGATTAACGAGGTTAGGCTCTAGGGGGAAACGGGATGTCAGGTAACAATGTATAATGTTTACTTAAAAATATGGTCCTTCCTCTTTTATCAACGTGTACTGTAGTAATGAGCTATCGGCAACCCAAATTAATGATTCTACTCAGAGATCTAGGCTGAGAGCTTTTTAATAAAGAGTTTCGTTCCTTGGGCTTTGTAAATACCTCTCAGCCTTGCTTGGTCAGTGAATTCCAGTAAAGAGCCGAGTGAGAAGGTACATTTTTTGTCAGGTTTGAACACGAAAAGACCAAATTTAAGTATGAATTGCGAGTTTTTAAGGTTTTACGGTACCTGAAAAAAGATAACAAGAAAAAGAAACTGTCGGAATCACTCTAATCGGTCTATTATTTCTCAAGTTATTTACATATAACAGTTCAAAGTTGAAAATCGCTAAAAAAAATAATTCTCACTTTTTTGGTCAATATGAGAAAACTTTGAAATTTTTTTTAATTATGTTTTTCAACTAATTGCAACGATTTTCCCTCCTTCTAAACATAGCAGACTGAAATTGAGAGAAAATTTTACGATAAGTTTTTTTTAACGAGTATGCCCAAAACGAATTTCAAAATGGTCCAGAAATTACGGAAGGCATATCTCCGAAACTACATGACAAAACTCCTAAGCCAATTGGATTGCCGTTTACGGTATCTGAAAGGGTCCAACAAGAAAAAGAAAAAACTGTTGGTTTCAGTTCAATGGGTATCTTCTATACTATTTCTCAAGTTACAGCGCATCAAATTTGGCAATTGTTAAAAAGGAAGGAATGGGTGATAGTTTCTCAAGTTTAACCATGAGGATCTCGGTTATTTGAAAAGACGTTTCGTTTTCATGCAACCATCATCAACCTCATTTTTTGTCTGCGTACCGTGATCGAGCGAATGTCAACTTCAGGTGGAGCAACGCCTGATCACGACCTAATTTGTTAAATTTTTAAAATTTCTTGATTTTGAAATTTGTCGCGTTATATCGAAGGTTACGTAAACCTTAACTAGTGCAAAAACTTTTCTATGGAATAAAGACGTCATCAGCAGCTGTAGGTGAAGCCCTTTAGCAGCTGAGTTGCCAGGTCTGGTAAAGTTTTCGAAATTTAAAAAAAATATTAATAATTTCTTTTTCACAGCCACAGTATTTTTAGTACTTACCCTCCTCCTCGCCACTAACAATTTCAGTATTATTTTCCTTAATGACTTTTTTTGCGGTGTTTTCTTTACAATACATTTTTTTAGAAATGTGGTCTCCTCTACTTTTTCTGGTAGCTGTTCAATAGTATAAGTTCGACTGCATTCCACAGTTTGCAGTTTTTTGGCTTCTTCTACAGTCACAATTACGCTTTTCTCCTGTTTATCACCCTTTTTTCTTTTTAATAATTTTTCTTCTCTTTGCAATCTGGTTCTTTCAAACTTTGTGTTGAGTAACTGGTATTCTTTGAGCATCCTTTGAAATTCAAGGACCTTTTCGGGCTTTTGAATTTGCTGTCACTGCTCTTCTATAAAGAATACTGGAGATCTAGGTATTTCTAGATCTAGGTCCTCCTCTAAGTAAACAACAAAATACCAAAACAAAATTTACTATGTGTGCTTAGTGTCTTTTCTAATACGATGGAACTGCAGATAGCGGGTGTAGGACAATTAAACCGCTACATCACAGTTGCGAATGCGTCAAAGTTTCGATCCCTATTTAGATCTTCTTCAGGGCTAAAAAATATGGTAAATGAATATTCTATAAAGGCACTTAATGCACGAACAAAATCATTCAAAGACATCGAAAAAAATGCATAAAAGTACGTATTTAACAATTAAAAAATTAAAAAACAAATTAATAGTATGTATATAATGTAGTTTAGGTGACATGCTTCTCAAACCGAATTAAGGTAAGAAAATCCACGATTTATCAGAGTATACCGTCTTTCACTTTAAGAAAATATGCACGTACAGGTGCACGGTGTATGTCTTTAATGTAGAAAGTTTAAGTGTATTTGTTAGCTATAAATTTGTTTTTTAATTTTTTAATTTTTTAATTGTTAAATACGTACTTTTATGCATTTTTATCGATGTCTTTGAATGATTTTGTTCGTGCATTAAGTGTTTTTATAGAATGTTCATTTACCATATTTGTTTAGCCCTGAAGAAGATTTAAATAAAGATCGAAACGTTGGCGCATTCGCAACTGTAAGTAGCTGTTTAATTGTCCTACACCCGCTATCTGCAGTTCCAACAAAATTTACTCTTTTGAGTTGAATCGTCTTCCTCTTTTACCGTAAGTATTTTTGTCTTCTTTTCCTTGTCGATTTTTTTTTCAACAATTTTTTTTTGTTTTTTTTTATATTTCTCTTTAAAAATTTCGTATTATTCTTTGTCATATTTCGTTCAAATTTTAGATTTCTTTTTCTATCTAAATTGAATTTTTATTGGGTTTTCGTCCATTTCCTGAGATAATTTTGGCCCAAAATTTAACTTTTACGACGAGTGAACAATTATACATTCATTTATAATGACGAGTTTTTAACGAGTAATGAAATCTGATTTTTACGCATTTTTGGCTCGAAATAGACGCGAATCAAAACTCTATTTTATTAAAATAAATTTGGTCCAAAGAAAAAGAACGTTTATTACAAATTCTTAGTCGATTTTAGAAATATTTTAAATTTGTGCTTCTAACCAGTTTGGGATCTATTTTTTATATAATTACGCCAGTGATTTTCTTCCTTTTTCTTCATTTTTTTTACATTTTTTTTTTTTAATTTTTTATTGTTCATGAATTTTTATTCTTATTCTTTGTCACGGTTTCTGGATTTTTTTTGTTTTTTTTTCATATATTTTTTCACTGATCTAAATTAGACATTTTATTGGGCTTCATTATTTCAAGGTAATGTTGACCCAAAATTAAACTTTTTCAAATAATATACACTAATAGTCAGGTAAATTGACTTCTATTCAGACAGTTTTTAAACAAAGAATGCGTTATTTACATTAATAATTCCTGTTCTGGAGTAAAACTTTTCCAATAAATCAAAAATTTTCATGGTGAGTATTTTGGTTTGAAAAGAAACATCTTTTAGAAAATGTTTTTAAAATTTAGGCGATTTCGGTTTAAAATTAGTAATACTTTACATTTGTGCCTCTATTATCCATTCAGAAAAGTCTGACACCTCGATATCCTTGGAAATTTGACTTTGACGTTGTTTGCAAATGTTCTTGATATGACCAAAGGGAGATGGGTAAAGAAAAAAAATATTTGGGAAATCCCGAATGAGAAATATTACCTCTTTTAAAACTTTTTTTTTTCCAAAATTTTCACCTTTTTCACTTTTATTTTTATTCCTCGTCGTTTTTAACTTGTGGTTTTATAGTTTATATTATTTTCTTTCTTATAGTTTTTTTAATTGAAATTTAATTATTATTTTTCTTGTTTTGTTAATTTTTTATTCGACAGAATTATTAATTGTCCCCAAACTTTTGGGGAGAATTAGTAATTCAAATAACTTTTAGATTAAATTTTGCTAATTTTGTGATGTTATTGTTAACCTTTGTTGATAAAGGGCTTCGCAGACTACAGACTCTTTATCGGCCGACAGTTTAGTCGGATTGGACTGAATCTTCGAATAGTACAAAGTTTAAGCTCTTTGATTGTTAGTACCAATCTACATATAGATCATTCACTTATTTTTGATATATCGTTACTTCTAAAATCTCCTATCAGCAAATGTTGAGAAGATACGATAAAAAAGACAAAGTCAGATTTCCAACGCCTACTTGACGTCAATAATCAGTGGAAAGTTTATACCTACCACCAATCAGAAAGTATAAACTTTGTTAAAGCTGAAAACAAGAAATGTTAATTGCCGAATATCACTGAATGAAAAATTGCAAGTTAATATAAATAATCTCGGACCGTATTAAAACAAAAAAATTTAAACACATCTTTGGCTATGAAAAAGTGTAAATTATCTTTAATTATTTATAGAAGAGACTAAGTAACCTAGCAAGAGCCGAGTACCCGTTTAGCTTGGGTCCTAAAAGCTACTACCCGTTACATCTCTAGTAAAAAGTGTTCTGGAAAATTCCTTCTTCGGTCCCTCCAGCTGATAATTTCGGTCAAAAAAATTTGAAATTTATGTTTTAAAATAACATGTTTGGTCATTTTTTCCACAAAAACGGTGAAATTCAAAAATTGTATATTCATCATTTTGCATTTTTATAGTAATATTTTGCTTTAAATTAATAACGAAATTATCTTCAAAAAAGTTGAATAGTCATACATATATAGGGTGATTCAAAAGTACTTTGACAAACTCCAGGAGCTGATTGCTGGCATTATTTTAAGAAAAGTGTTAAAGTTTTTTTAAAAATTAAAAACAATATAATGCTTGTATTTTGGCTGAGGGAGGACATTTCGAACAATTCATTTAAGTTACTTTAATTTAATTTTTTTTATTTTTAAGTCTGAATTAAAATAACACGTTCCATCTTGTTGAGGTAACGATTTTAAGACGTGCATTAAAACGATTTTTAATTTTTTATTTGAAAATGACGCATCTAACGAAGAAAACTTAAGAGTTTTTTGTTTAGAGAATTGAATAGAGAACAAAACGGTAGAATTAATTTTTTGATAGACCAGTGGCGTACCATACTTTTCTTCAAAAGGATGAAGCGTCGTTGCGGTACCCGCGCCACTGGTGGAAAAAAAAATTGTTTAACAGAAACATGGCTACTCGCCTACTTTTGAATCACCCTGTATAATATAATATATATATATATATATAATTTTTGGTTCTTCAAGCTGGCCAATTTTCCACAAAATTCACTAAAATCCTACAAACATTCTCACGTTTTCAACGAAAAAAAAAATTGATGAAAGAATGCAAAAGTAAAAAATATCAAAATTTGCTATTTTGGTCTTTCGAGCTGACAACTTTGTCAAAAAAGAAAAAAAAAATCCAAAAGGCTTTTAGAAACCGATCTAATAAAGTCGAATACTACATATCTTTCACTAAATTTCGTTGCATATCGTTGAACGAAAAAAATTACTGATAAAAGTACAGATTTTAAAATCTTTTTTTTAATTAAATATAAAATTTTTATTATATGAATAAACAGTATTTTAAAATAAATTTTTTTAATTCTTTGTGTTTGCCTCTTTTTCCACAAAAATAAATGAAATTCTGGAATCATTGATGATTTGATGATGAAATTTAGATCTAATAGTTTGTTTTTCCTTAGTAACTGATACACACGCATAAGAAACGAGTATCAACTATTCTTACAATTTATATTTTTGTTCCTTTGAGCTTACAATTTGTTAATAAAAAAAAGAAGTATCAAAAAAGCTCATTGAAAGAGTTGCTTACTGCCGCCTTTTCTACAAAAGTCATTGAAATTCTGGAAACATTCTTAAATTTATATTCATAAGTTAGATTTTCATTAACAATTAATTGGTCGACATAACACAAAAGTAAAGATTATCAAGGATTCTGAAAAAGTTGCTTTTTTTGGCCCTGACAATTTTTATCAAAGAAAAATGGAAAAAATCCAAAAAGCTTCTTGACACAGATCTAATAAAAGTTGATTCCCATATGTTTCGCTTTAAATATCATTGAACAACAAAATAACGATTAATAGTTATTTTTTAAAATACTTTTTAGTTCTTTGAGCTCGCGGCTTTTTTAAAAAAATCTTTGAAATTCTAAGAATATTTTGAAATTTATATTTATCGATTTACTTTTCCTTAGCAAATGATCCACACAACACGAAAGTAAAGAGAACCAAAAAATTACTTTTTTGATCCCTCGAACTGACAATTTTTGTGAAAAAAAAGGACAGCAAAAATCCAAAAAGCTCCTCGAAACAGATGTAATAAAAGTTGCTTTCCATAATTTTGGCTTTCAAGAGTACTAAACTATAAAACTTACTAATAAAAGTAAAGAATAATAGTTATTTTAAAAATATAATTTTAGTTTCTTTGAGCTCGCCACTTTTTCACAAAAATCTTTGAAAACTCTAGAAACATTCTAAAATTTGCATTCGTCAATTTGCTTTTCCTTAGCAATTGATCCACACAACACAAAAGTTAAGAGTATTAACTATTATAAAAAAATGCGTTTTTGGTTCTTTTAGCTCCTTAAAAAAAATAGGAAAAGTCCAAAAAGCGTATTGAAACAGATCTTATATAAGAATAGTCATTCTTATCATATAATAAGTGGTCCTTTAAACTTGCGTTTTTTCTGCAAAAGCCATTGAAAGTCTACATGAAAATCATGGAAACTCTCCGAAAATCCGAAAAAAAAACACTACGAAATTCATTTTTATCGATTTTTATATTTTTCTGTAAATGATCCTCAGATAGTGCATATCTCAAACATTCCATAAATTGCATTTTGTGGTCCTTTAAACTGACTGACAATTATTGCTAAAAAAACAAAAAAAAACCTTATTGAAACTATTAGATATAAGGAAATTTGTAAAATGTTTACGTTAAACATAGTTGATAAATATGTTGCATGATACTATTAAAAATGCAGAAAAAGGGTCATTGCTAAAAATAACTTTTGGTCTTTCTTAATAAGTGAATGGTTTATACATACCTACCACCGATTAAAAAGTATAATCTCTGTTAAAGTTGAGAACAAGAATTCTTAATTGTCGCATAGCGGTAATGGCTTATTACCTACCTCTCTTTCAACCCTCATTTTCCATGCTTATTTTTTGGCCCCTAAAATTTAATGTCTTTATAGAATTAAAAAGGTGTCCCTAGTAGCATCAAACTAGATAACATAGTTAACTGGTAATTTTTATAAAAGATATTTAAAAATATTGTAAATATCTAACGAAAAATATAAATTCCCTATAGTTACTACCCGTTCTAGACCATTAACGCACTCTACATAGTTACTTCCCGTTCTAGACCAGTAACGCACATGCAAACAAAGCGCAGAAACTTCAGGGAATTACAGAAACCCTGATTCTTGGTTTTGCTCTATACCGTAGCAACCATTAAAATTCCGCCTCCTGAGTGAAGATTTGAGCCAGAATATTATATGAATAAATAATATTCAAGAACATTTTTTGATGTTATTCAGAAAGTGTGGTTGAAAATAAAATAGTATACATATACTCGATGGGAAACTTCTTTACTGTCTCAAGACTTTATTTATAACGACGCTACGCGTCTCGATAAATAACATAAGCTCTGGGTAGTAATGAAAGACTTCCCATCTCGTATTGTAATATACTATTTAATTATCTCTTTAAATTCAGACTAGAAAAGTTTTTCAAAATTTCGATTTTTTTGCAAATATTGCCTACTACTCGGAATTTTCTAAATTTGCAAAACGTCGTTATAATAGGTTTCTATTTGCACTTCTTTGCCCTAATGTAAGCTTCTTCGTATTTTTTCAAACAACCGATATCCCTATGGTTAAATTCGAGAAACAGTCACTTTGGTAAAGTTAAGAAAATTTTCTTCAAAGAATATGCGTCGACGTGCTGGTATGCGCGCCACATACCAATTAAAACATATCAAATTTCATTAAAATATCTCTTACGTTTTCGGAATAATGAAGCCGTAATATGCATTTGCAAATTCTAACTTCGACACCCTGTAGCTTCATATATCACACATATCACAACTCTGGGAAAGACACCCCTTAAACTCGACCAAAGAATATGAGACTGCACCCGTTTTGAGTGATCCTGTATTATGAAGTGGTTGCCATAAGTTAAGCTCGATCTATCCAATTGTTCTGCAATCGAGTGATTAAAGCTTTGCCGTTCATTTGAAGGACGACAATCCAGCTATAAATTCCACCCTTTGACAAGTGAGAAGCTTATCCTTGGAAACGACACTGTGATATCTCACTGAGTTTTTAGTGGAATAAGATACTCTATTGCTAGGCGTAATACTACAAAATCAGCTACTTATGTATAACAGTGGAATTCCGTTCGCCTAAAAAGCTTATTAAACCCTTAAGTATAGACCTTTTTTTTCTATTTCCATTAGCCGTACACCCAACAAAACCACTCCATAAAACTATATGTCCCATTAGCCAAACGATTCTTTCTTCTTACCATTTTTCTCAGGCAGAAATTTAAAAGTCTAACAAAAGCAGCTTAGCGCCATTAGTGCAAGTCTTTAAAGAAAACTTTAAATTGAGCTTCTAATTTTTAAAGTCAATGTGGAGTGAAATAAGAGAAAGTAAAAGAAAATAACTGGTTCTTATATAATTTGAATATTTTCTTTTTTTTATCAATAATGATGGGATTTCAGGGCTTGACATTAAACACCCTGGGGGAAAATTCGGCGAGACGCCACTATCAACAAGATACGCAATTCTCTTTGGACAAAGCATTATACGGTGCTGGTAAATTAGCTCTTCACTGCAGCCTGACGCTTTCAGTTACGATATGGTAATTCCTCGGAGATAATGGAACGTATGATGGTCATTGCGTGAATAATATTGATTTAAGGCACGAGTACGTGAGAGGTTTGAGAATTGCCTTGGTCCGGTAGTGCCATGCGAAACTGCTTTCGTCATTAATGTACATGACCCTAACAGATCAATTTTTTCCTTTGTGTCGCCACGACTCAAGTGAAGCGATGTTGTTTTATCGGATATTGGAAAAGTAAATAGGTTCCCTTTAGTTGAACGACTCTCCTGTGTCAATATTTGTAAAACAGTCTTGGCATTTGCTCGGGCGATGCATTAGATGGACGAGACAATTGATTCCCTTGAAGCCTATACTTGTAAAGGGAAAGAAGACAGGGTTTTACTCACTCTATTTAGCAGCTGTCTGATATACCTCTTTTCGACGGTCCAAGAGGCAAAAACGATTTTTAATTACCGATCGATATAAAGTGCTCAACATATTAACCGCACCGACACTTATTTTTCATATTAAAAATAATAAAAGCTAGCCTTAATAAAAATCGGCATCATTTTTATTAAGGCTCTAGAACGGAAGTTACATGAGTTTCTTGAAAAGTGGTGTATTTTTATAGAAGACTTATGCGCGTTTGTGCTATGGGTTTTTAAGGCGCTCTTAGCGCTTATAGTAGAAGATCTGGTTTGATTTTGCTACATCATTCAAAATTCCCTGCTTAAGGAGCACCTTTTTTAATATGCAAATTTTCTTCCCTTAAGCATGTAAAGTATCGGCTTTCTCGCCTAAGTTTTCTAGAGGATTTGTTCATTGTTGTTGTTTTTTTACAGACAAATTTTTTGATATAAGACTATAAGACTGCGAAGGCTTTTACGGCCGGTCGGCATTGCCTTATCCAAAGCTGCAATGATGGAAATGATAGAGATGATTAAAAATACACTTATTGGCACAAAATGGACAAGTTGTGCGGGGTGTACAGGGTGTTTCAAATTCGAGCCACATCATTGTTATCTCAGCAACGGTAAGAGATACAGGGTCGGTTAAATCGGGGCAAAGTTGGGCAGTTTGGAGTTCAATAATATGCCGTTTTAACATTTGAAAAATTCCGATTACTTCTGCAGGAATCTCGTTTTATTTTGTTTTGAGCTTATTCGAAGAAATAAATCAAAATGATTGACACTCCGTCATTGCAACTTTTTCTGCCCTGTAAATATGCCATCTAAAGCCCAGTGCAGACGATGCAACTTATCGCGGGGGCAAATTTGCAGCAATTTTAATCCCCGCGTTTTCTTGCATTTGCGTTCAGACAGCGCAACTTTTTTTATGCAATTTTTTAGAAACTTTACTAGACTGCTACCAACTTATCAAAAAAAAAAAATCCATTCTGTCTTATTATTTTTGTAAACTATCTCTATGCCTAAAAGTTGATGGGTGAGGCCCTGGGTGTTAAAAAGAGATTTTGGAGGGCCTTTCGATTAATTAATGAGGAGTTTGAAAAAGCTGATGATTCAGAGTGTTCACCTAACCACACTTTTTTGTTCAACCTAAAATTTTAAGTTTTCGCTGGAAAGGCACTAGAAACGTAACCAAATCTCCGCGACAAATCGCATGGAAAATAGAACAATTTCTATTGCTATGCAATTAATTGCAGCAACTAAAATGCACCGTCTGAACGAAATAATCCCTGCAACTTTTGTCGCAGGGATGAAATCCCCGCGATAAATTGCGTCGTCTGCACTGGGCTTTACAGAGCACAAAAACTTGCACTGACGGAGTGTCAATCATTTTGAATTATCTCTTCGAATAAGACAATGTAGTGGCTATCTCAACCGATAAGAATACATTATGTTACATGTTAATAAGTAACAACTTAGAATTCGACGGGGAATCCAAAAATGAACAAATATACAGGGTGTTCCATTAAAAAAAAATATGGCGGTACTTACGGTTAAACTGAAAGTCGTGCCTAAGTGCTTCTGAAGCGGGATCTGAAGCACATTTACGACTTATTTATCACCTCCAAATATCAAATTTTTAAAATAAATATTGTGGGAAAGCTGAGCTGTTACATACATCTTGTGTCATCCGGTATAAACTGCTAACGGAAAAGATCGAGACAGCAAAATTTTTCGTAAATTTTGAGAGTTTGTATCTCGGAAATGCCTTAACCAAAATTTGTAACTTAAAAACGCTTTGAAATGCAGCATCTTCTAGAATTAGAGGAGGAGGTTGACTTGAAACAAAAGTTATTTTTTGAAGATTATATAGATCAAAGAAAGCAACAGTGCAAAATGGTTGAGTTTCAGCACACTGTATTTGGCAGCTAGGGTAATTTACGAACATTTTTTGATATGATTCTTAATGGCCTTGTTATCTCAGGTCATGTTTGGCGGTTTTCAGTTTTTTTAGCCCACAAAAAAAGTTACAGGGGTTTTTCAAAAAGTTTATGATTTCTTGTAAGTTACCCTGCAACGCGCAAATGAAGCTGCCCATTTTCTAAAAGAATTCTTTCTAAAAAAAAATGTATTGCAGAAACATAAACTTAGTCTCGAGGTAAATAAAAGTTTTCCATTCCATGTTGTACAAGGATACCAAAAAGAAACTTATCAATATTTTATTAACTTTGATGTCATGGCGGGTGTCACAAATTTTAAGGATTTTAATCTAATGACATTTAAGAGCTATAGTCGATACCTCGGAACGTATTTGGTAGTTTTTCGTTTTTTTGGTGTATAAAAACAATTACGTGGCGTTTACTGAAAGTTTACATTTTCTTATAAGTTATAGTGTATTTTGGCAAATGTTTAATAAGGGTTCAATCATAAATAACAAAAATAATACCTTAAATTGTTTGGTCAATTTTAAGGTGGGTCCGTCATATAAAATTATTGTCTATGATTTCTCGTTTAGAAGATACAGAATGTTAAATTTTGAATAAAAAAACAGACATGTAAAAATTTTGCTAAAACCGAAAAGAGACATCAAAACAAAATATTAAAAACCTTTATCTGCCATGGAATGCCTATATTTTACAATAAAGAACAATATCTTTATCTTCACCAGTGGCGCGCGTTGCAGCATGTCAATATATGGCATATCGTTAAAGTAAAAAAAGGATGCCACTTGTTCTTCGCAAAACAACTCATAGTTCAATTTCCAGTTTTATTTTGAACAAAAAAGTTTTTAAAACAATGTACCGCTTCAGTACTCAACAGTTATTTAAAAAAAAAAATGAAAATATGGTCGATTTCAATCAAAAATTATAAAATCTTTATAGCATGCAATACTAGCAATACAATGTGCATTGAAAACTATAATACGTGCATTAAAACTGTTTTGATCTTTGGTACTCCATAACCGTGCAGTTTACTTAAAAATTCAAAAGAATTCTTTTTGTTCAGTTTATTATTATTCAGTAGAATAAAAAAAATATAAGAAAGTGCAAACTTACTGAAAACGTCCAGTAACTGTTTTCGTAGACCAAAAAACAAGACACCGACAAAAAAGTCGCGAGATATCGACCAGAGCTCTTAAATATCATTACAATAACAGTCTTAAAGTACCAGCATCTGTGATGACGTTACAGTTAACAAAATATTGATCAGTTTCTCTTTAGACTTTTTTGCCACCCTTGTACAACTTGAAATAAAAATGTTTTATTAACTTTACGTCGTAAGTTGCTGATTTTGTAAACAATTTTGCTTCAGAAATAATTTAACTCACAGCAATCGGTAAAGGCACTTTCGGATTCGGGGTAACTCATAAGATAACGCGAACTTTTTGAAAAAGCCCTGTAGTTTGTTTCGTAGGCCATTTACAGTGCTTTTTTCTACACCCTGTATATTCTTTAAAAAGATGGTATATTCTGCAACTAGTGACAATAATTGCACTTTCCACACGAGTGTGACGGTTTGGACACGAGCCGTAGGCGAGTGATACAACGTCACAGATCGATCTCTTCCGATAACGGTTTATATAAACTGCTGTGCAACACTCGATTTTTGCACTAAGTTTGAGAGAGCATAACTCAGAAGTGGACCAACGGATGAACCTGTCCTTGCACAAATTTACCTAGTAACTTTAAATAAGATAAATTATTCGTGCAATTATACAGGGTGGAAAATAAGGTGAGTTAGTTTTGTTTTTCCGATAGCAGTTTATTTTAAAATTGGCAATATAAACTTCTTCGTTTGTAGAAGAAAGTATTATTTCAATTAGGTAGATAGGTAATATCTAGAAACTGTTTAGAAATATTCAAGCAAATCTCACAGTTTTTATTTTTATAATTGGATCACAATATCGGCACAAATTTTTTTTAATTTAAGGCAATGCTTATACAAACTCTTAATATCGAAAAAGAACATCACAGAGGTAACTCCATAAGAAATAAAAGAATATAGGTATAAATTTACAAATCTAATCAGTTTAAATACAGGGTGATTCACGTTATCCGACACGGAAGATTATGGCTTAACTTTTAGATTTTAAAAAAGTTTTGTATATGGAATGGATGAGGGTCTATTGGAAGTACATTTTTTAAATTATTGTCATTGTATACAGGTGGTAGTATAAAGTATAAAATTGATTACAGTTGTATTTTTTTAAATGAGTCACCTAGTATGTTAATGTATTTTCGGTACCTACGGACAAAAGTAAAGGTAGTTTTATTAAGGTTTATGGCATATAAACAGTACCGTTTTTCAGATATTCGTGATTTTGTGAAATTGCAGCATCAAATTAAATGTTTAAAATCTCAGCACTTGGTTTCTTTGCAACCACCAAAATTGCCTGGTGGGCTAATAGTCCATTGGATTTTTTGCGGTGTGTAATAAATATTAACTACTGTGCACCGAATGTCAATAAATGAACACCAAATTATTGCAAACTTCAAACAGTAATAACTCGTTTAATTTAAATTAGACACCCTATATTTTATAGTATCATTAGATGCAAAATTTAGTTTCCTATCAAAACTATTAAACATTCCTATAGCTTGGTCTCTGCGTTTCCTTGGAAAATTGATTTTTTCCTGAATTTGAGTTGGCATGGCCAATTTTATATTTTTGGGACCACCTGTATACAATGACAATAATTTTAAAAATGTACTTCCAATAGACCCTCATCCATTCCATATACAAAACTTTTTTAAAATCTAAAAGTTTAGCCATAATTTTCCGTGTCGAATAACGTGAATCACCCTGTATAAGCTGACAGCTTATGTGTTAGAAAGAGTGAATCAAATCCATCCCCTTTGAGTCACGAGTTTTTTCTCACCCTTAGAGTCTGCTAATTAACTAACTTAAATAATTTATTAATAAATGGAAGAAGAGAAAATTGGATGCAAGTCTTATAAAGAAAAATGGTGTAAAAATTTAAATATTTTAAAAAAAATTGGCTTTCTGACGATAAAGAAATGTTTAGATAGAAATAGCAGTAGAAAATTACTTTTTTTTCTTGGACGTGGTTTTGACTTTGACTCCAGGAGCTCCTTTCCGACCACATTTCCATTGATTCTGCTTCAGTCAACAGCCCTCATCACAGTCTACTTTATATAGGGTGTATATAAAAAAACCTCGTAGCAAGCCATGGACTTAAAAGTATTGTCTGCGATTAATTCGTAAAAGAAAAACAAAAAATCGGGACTATTAAAAATCTATGACTTTCATTTGTTTCATGAAGTCATCTCAGATCTATTCTAATTTCTTAATTTATTCATTTTAATTCCCTTCTCTAATTTCATGGCCTTCTTGAGTTTTTTTTTAACAAACGTACAAAAAATTTAATATTTTGAAAAACATGTGTCTACGGCGCTGGATTCTACGTAAAAAATTTTATCGATATCACAGAATAAGAATTAACTAGAGCCCTTATTTATACAATTCTGTCTGGAATCATTTCTCAAGGTTCGGTGCGATGTTGCCCGCTCTCAGGGTCCAACTACACTACCCATATGTTTATATGTTGTGTAGCCAAATGTAGCCGTACAGCGCGATCAAAATATAGGTAGAAAATCTTCTTAATTGACTAATTGGCAACAGTGCTGTCAATTCAATGTATGTGTCAACCTCATTGAACTGTTGTCAACCACAAAACGTCAAAACGAGTTTCCTTTGTGATTGAGGTTGAGACAGTGCTTGCGAAAGTTTTGTGCGATTTTTTTGATGTGACTTTATCATTATGTTGAGATATTGTGGCATATGTAAGACTTCTAGTTATAAAAGTGGGACAGAAATCTTTCGCATCACAGGTAAGTGCATTTATCATGTTTACACCGATTACCCGACAGGGCGGCCATTTTTTCATTCCACACGTGACGCTCGCCCGCTGTGGTCCATACGCCTATTGGAAGTAAACAAACCTGACAATTTATGAGTGACTCACTAAGTCTATCTAATTTGAACGTCGATGATCGATATGCTTTTGAATCATCTAGATACGTTTGGAAATAACTGAAATAGAAGGGGGTCCAGAAATGACAAATTTTCAAAAACGCCCTGTATCTAAAAACCTAAGAAGGCTAGGAAAAATCTTTTTCCTACGTTTGTTTGCAAAGTCATAATTTTGCACACACATTTGCCCTTGGTTGTTTTGCACACAATTTCATTCACGGATTTTATAGAACCATTGTTGAAATAAACAAATCACCAGTTATTGGAATCGTAGTGACGGCTCCTTGCTATAAAATTTTGAAAAGCCGTCACTGTCAAACGCTTAAATTTATGGGTGTCATTTGCTAGCAATTTTAATACACTCAGTAAAGAAACGTAGGAAAAATATTGTTCCTTACTCTTCTGCAAAGTGTCTTGTCCACACTTAACTACTGTCCGAACTCCGCTTCGCGTCGTGGGTGCATTCGCAGTTGCGTGCGGACAAGACTAACTTTGCGCAATTGTTATTCATTATAAAACTTCATCTAGTTGGCTGTGAACTGTCAAAAGAAAAGGACGGAGAATCAAAAGTCTATTTATTTTGATTATGTCATCCCTTTCTGTCAAAATTTCATAGCCTGCTAGATGAAGTTTTATAATGAAAGTACTATTGACGGCATCTTTGACTTCTCAAAAAAGTTGTGAAAACCGTTCGCGAAAAGCCCCATCTTACTATTTCTACTAATAACCGAGATACCCCACAACGACATCGAAAATGGGACACCCTGTGCATGTAGATCAATGTTCCATACGAAATAAATACATTTCGCAAATTATAAGTACTTTTCATATTAAATTAAATTGTAGAAGTAAACTTGTTTGTATACTGATTATACAAATATTTTGTAATACTAGCTAAGTAGTTTAAATACGGGAAAATAATACAATCATATTATCAATATAATAATTTACAATGTAAGGTCTACTAGAAAAAAAACCCCTTTTGGACTTTTTGACCTTAAATCCACTTAAACAAAATTATAGTTTTTGTTAGAATATATTTAAACAGTTTTCCTGCTAGTGATTGAAATTTTTAGCTTTTTCGCAGGAAATTCTAGTTTAAAATATGCAAAAAGGCAATGTTTACTAGTTTTCAAAACGAAACTTTAATTTATCTTTTATGTTATATATTTTTTTTGTTTTATTCTAGAAAACTTTATTGTATTTCATCTTTGCTTTTATGTATGTTTTCTATACTTTTTAAGCTTTGAAACAAATGGTATATTCATTGTCGGTAGGGGTATTAGCCCTCGCAGTAGTTGTTTCTATTTGTTTCCTTCTTTATGCATAACTACAAGATTTTGGAAAAGCAAGACAAGTTTCCAAATTTCCAAATTGTAATTATACATGTGCATTTTTCGCATATCTTAATTAAACTTTAGCTCTATATTGTATGCAAAAAAGCTTAATATTTTTTGGCTTTTTAGCATTGATTCTTCATTACTTTATTAAATCATTTTAATATTTTTTTGCATTATAAAATGAGCTTTGAAACAAACAGTGTATTGGAAATATTGAAATCGAATAAGTTTTCAATTTTCAATTAGTAAAGAGGAAAGACATTTTTAAAGCAACTTTTTTAGTGAAATATACCTGTAAAGGTAAAATTTCGATACAACGTTTCGGTCTTCTGGAACCATCATCAACTTCTCTTTTTCTTATGATGGCAATATTGGATTTTTACACTTGCTTACAGGGGACAAGAAATGCGTTTCAACAATGTATAACAACCCTAGTAAAACTTTATAGCATTTTAAAAAATAAAAAAAAGTATAATTTTTGCTAGTAGGCCATGGATTGAACTTGACATTAATATGTGGTTAATATCACGAATGCTTAAAAACACTACCACAATGGCTGTAGAGGTCACAGAGCAATATTTTTTGAATGCAAAGTTCTTAAAAATTAAATTGAAACAGCTGGAAATTACTTAAAGTAAGAGAAATTTTGAGATGCTGGAATTTCATTTCCGAGCCAACAGAAATACTCACATTTCAAAAACTGACTACGAAGGAAAATATCCTAAACGAGAAACGACTTCGGCATAATTCAAAACAATTCAAATCTTTATTATATACTCGTCTATAAATTTATTAAATTAAAAAAGATTTTCTTTCTTCAAGACCAACTACCTAAATGCGGAATACACGATAACGGATTATTACTTTCAATTGAAAAAGAAACTTTTTTGAGTTAGCCCTGTACACCAATACACAATATGAGGTAACTTATGATGATATGTCAGTCCCGCTTCCATCTAACCAAATTACTTTGACGGTATCTAAAGACTTCAAATTGGCCGCGATAACATTTAAACCACTCTAATAAGATCGGTTTTGGTAGCCTTTTTCGGGTGTCTATTGAATGGTTTTAAAATGCTTTGCAAGCATAATTTTCCAATTTCAATATATCGTTTGGTGGCTCCAACGGAAATTCTATGTCCGATTGCAAGATTCTGTTTTTCAGTTGAGCCATTATTCGTGAATTCCTCATTTAGGTGCTTGGCCTTGAAGTAAGAAATTTTTCTTTTTTAATTCAATAAATTTATAGACTTCAAGACTTGAATTGTTTTAAAACATGCTGAAGTCGTTTCTCGTTCCGCATATTTTCCTTCGTAGGCAGTTTTAGAAATTTGAATATTTCTGTTTTCTTGAAATGAAATTCCAGCATGTCAAAAATTCCCTCACTTTAAGTAATTTCCAGCTATTTCAATTTTATTTTTAAGAAATCTGCTTTCAACAAATATTCCGCTGTGACCTCTACAGCCATTGTGATATTGTTTTTAAGCATTCGCGATAATAACCACATATTACTGTTAAGTTCAATCCATGAGCTACTAGTAAAAACTACTATTCTTGATTTTTTAAAATACTAGAAACTCTTACTACGGTTGATATATATTATTGAAACACATTTCTTGTCCCCTGTAAACAAGTGTAAAAATCCAATATGGCCGTCATAAGAAAAACAGAAGTTGATGGTAGTTCCAGAAAGCCGAAACGTTGTATCGAAACTCTACCATTACAAGTATATTCCACTCAAAAAGTTGATTTAGAAATGTTTTCACAGATTTCGATTATCTTTTAAAATAAAGGATTTATAACAATTTTTTTAAAATGCAGCATTTTGGTTTTTCCAAAATTTCTCAAAAACCCGATTGGTTACAGCCACCACGTTTTGTCATTACATTACTAACATACTTGTCTAGAACTTTCCCCATTTAACCGACTTCGTAGCTCCTATAGTTTACGAGATCCCAATACATGGAAGACCAATTTGGGACACACTGTATATACCCACAATCCAATTGCTTACGTTTTGCAAAATATTATTGAAGAGCTATCGAAGCAAAGCCTATTTTTCCTCAGTAATAAAAGAGTTTTGCTGTCACATATAATATAGAAAATTTTCTATGGAGAATATATAACGAGTGTTCGCAGCAAGCTCTGGAAGATAAAAACTCTGGTCTGAAATAAGTTCATAAAAAAATGAAAATCGGAACATTTTGTGACATTTTCGACTTACAATTTTTTTATGAAGTCATCTCAGACCTACTGTTTTAGTTCCATGGCCTGTTTGAGTTTTTTTTTATGAACGCATGATATTTTTTAGTTTTGTTTACTTTTTTTTTCAGTGCAACGAGAGTATTCATCAGTAAAATATGCCACCATGTATATCTTTAAAATAAAATCAGATTGGAAATTATTTTTTGTATGATAAATGGTAGATGCATTTGCGGACCTCCCTGGCGAAAACAATTAATAATTGAGGAAGTTTTTTACAAAATGTATCACTTTTTGTAAAAACTCCTGTAACTTTCTTAAAGCGCCTTAAAAGAAATTTACCAAACACGTGTTGAGGTAGTTATTAAAGAAATAAAAATATGCTAAACACTAACAGTATTCTGGGCTCTTGCATTTTTTTCAAATTTTATAATGTTTTGACTAAGCGAGTACCATCAAGGATCGAGCTGATTCCAGTCTTACTAGAGTTACATGCGAAACAAGTCCTGACTTACCTGGATGATAAATAATAAATAAATAAATTTCAATTTTTATCAAAAACAACCAGAATATTTGAATCAGATAACTTTGATTTTGTTCTAGAATTGTATTTATCCAAAATCCTCAAAATTCGCTAAATTTTTTATTAATATGTGTAATTTTTTACCGACATGGGACCAATTTCAATCTGATTTTCTTTAAAGGCTCCAAGTTTGCATTTTAGGATGCCTTTTGAAACGATGTTGGCACTAATACCAAGCTGAACTTTTCCAAAAACTTCTAATTTGTATTTTTAATTGCTTTGAGTCATTTGTGACCAATTGTGGCCATAATCCTAATCTGAATTTCTCTGAACATCCAAATTTTTCTTATAAACATTTAGATATTTTCTAGCAATTTTGCTCTTAATCCAAACACAACTTTCTTGTAAAACATCAAATTTCCATATTGAGGCGTTTTGAGTCGAATTTTACTTATTTTGGTCCAAAAACAATTTTTAGCAAAACCAGTTAGAATATTTGATTCAGTTCAATATGGTTTTGTCGTAAAATTGTATATCTCCAAATTCATCAAAAATTACATTTTTAGATACTTAATGTGAGTTATTTTTAACCGATTTCACTATCAATTCTAACCAAATTTTCTCAGAGAGCTCCAAATTTGCATTTCAAAACACTTTATGTTATTTTGAAACAATTTTAGCTGTAATGCTAACTCAAATTTTTTTTTTTATATATTAATTTTACCTTTTAGTTTAGTTTTAGCAATCTTGGCCTTAGTACTGACTCAACTTTCTCCTAAAACACCAAATTTGCATTTTGAGGCGTTTTTAGTCAAATTCATTATTTTGGTCCAAAAATGTTATATTAGCAAAAACAACTAATTGGAAGGTTTGAATCTAAGAAATATAAAAAAAAATGCATTCTTATTCAATGTGACTCATTTATGACCGACATTAGCCCTAGTTCTAACCTGAATTTCTTCAAAGGTTCCATTGCATTTTTAGACGTTTTGTAAATTTTGGAAACGATTTTGGCACTAATGCTAACCTACACTTTTCCACAAGCTCCAGGTTTACATTTTCAAACGCTTTGAGTTATTTTTTACCGAATCTTAACTTAATTATTATCTACATTTCTCGAAAAGCTCCAAATTTGTATTTTCTCAATAATTTTAATCGATTTTAGCCCCAATTTTAAACTGCATTTTTTTTAATAATTCTGCATTGTCATTTTTGGATGGTTTAAGTATTTTTTATCAATTTCGACCTTAATCATAACTTGACACTCTTACAACACAGCATTCTTGCATTTTGAGTCAAATTTCGATTATTTGGAAAATAATGTAAATTTTCCAAAAGCAGCTATAAAATTTGAGTTAGTTTTGCCTGGTTATGTCCTAAACTGTAATTTTCTTAAAATAATCACCTGAAATATTTTATATTTTATGTCATATAAAATATGAGATAAAAACCAGTTCAAAAAAATCCCCCTATCCAAGTTGCAAAGAGGTACTTTTTATCATTTTTATAACACTCTTTTTTTTCCCTTCCTGTACAGCAATTAAGAAATTGACTGTTTAAAAATAGCCATCCCCTCGTCGATTCTACCAGAGATAAGCTTTCGAGAGATGTGCAAGTTGTTGAAAAAGCGTGTCGGTGCGATCAGTATATTAAGCACTTTATTATCAAAAGCCGCAGTTGTGATGTATCTCATAATGAACGTTCAATATTAATTTCCCCAAAAACCTAATTTGTGTACCGGTGAAATAAGACCACAAACATCGCCGTACAATATGCGACGTCTAAGCAGAGGACAAAAGCGATCCTTAGTAGTAGTTAATCGTCTGTCAGCAGTATAAAAACTGAAATTAAAAGAAGCTCTTAATGGTGTTCGCCGCCCGAGTATCGATTATGTATCACTCAATTTGATTAATTCTTAATGCCTGTACCGAGAACACAAAAAGAACTGAGACTTGCTTGTATCGAGCAAAGTAATTTTTCTTGTTTCGTTCGATGCCGTGATAAGAGCACTCAGACAGATTTAACTAGCATAGATATTTGATGAGATTTTTAAATTTTCCAACTTCAAAGATATAAAAATAGTGAGAGGTTGGGTGGTAACAACAAGCCAATCTGGAAATCTGCTCTTGTTTTACAGTTTTGGCCCCCCTTTTCAGCAGTGAGAACCTTAAAAATGGAGGCAATATCCGCTGGAAATGACGTTTCGGTGACGTCATGACGTCAAAGTATTGAAAAACAATTGTCACTTGTTTGTCACACGTCATTGATTTTACCACTTTTTATTTCCAATCCAATCGAATATCGAACATCATCTCCTAGCTAGAGCGGTAGGTCTCGTAGCCCTTGACTGAGTTAGCTCCAAGGTTTTCTAAAACATAACTTCTAACGTATAAAAAAAACAAAAAAAAATCGACAATCAGAAACCGAACCGGCTTTGAGCGGACATGACGCTTGTAAGACATGTGCTCATGACAACATTACGTCATAAAATACTCAAAAATGGCAGTCAAAAAACGAGGTCACAAAAACTGGCATTTATTGCCTCTGTCCATATCTCCTAGGTCATTGGGTGGTAGCAATACCTCAAAGGGCCAACTTACGAAAAAAACACGTCAACTCCGGGCCGGGCCCTCATATTTCTCTAGGAGCGGCTTGTAAAGTGACGCAACTAGACATCGTTAACTCCAGAGATGGGTCTTAATTATCCCGCTGAGAACTTGTGGACGACTCCTTATACCTTTCCAGATGGTTAACTTAATCGTCCGGAATCTGTTGACCGGAATATTAAAACGACCCTTATCCTGCCCTCCAAATCAGTGCCGCAGCAGATACGAAGAGATATTTTATTTTTGACAAAAATTACCCGCGAGGGCGTCACATGCAGATGCAATTAGCGAAATGGTTTTAACGCGGTAACTAATTAGGCTAGTTTACAAAATGGCGGCAGTTTAAATCGAGGAGTGCTTTCGATGTAATAACCTCTTCATTAGAGCGGCGATACAGCACTGGCAATTTGTGGTCGAACAGCATGTGTCAATTTGCCGTCGATACGGACTCGGCATTGAGCCACTGTATAACCTATAGTGGCTTTACATTAAAGGGAAAGTTCATGATGGTTATCGTCAAGACCTGTCCTCAAAAACTGAAAAAAAGTTATTCCATTATGTGTCACTCAGCTGTCAGTCAGCTGACTGGTAGTTTTAGAGCATTCCTGACTTGGCGAAGGCCTTTGTAAAAAGTTGAAAAATGCGCCCAAGGGTCAAAAATCGGTTTGAAACGCGTTTAACTGGTCACATATGATCGTACAGCTTTCTAATCTATGGTGTCAAAAATTGACCCCCAGGGGGCAATCGTTTTCGAGGAAAAAACTAAAAACCTTAATGCGCCTTGTAATTCTATAGTTATTTCAATTCAAAATTAAAAATTATTACTGTTGCAATCAAGAATCATCGAATGTCATTGAAAATATCCATATAAACTGCGCATCAAATTAAACGCACCGGCATTTCTTTGTTCATTCTTGAATCGCTGCAGTCCCGGTTTGCGCCATCCAATTTAATCTGCTTATATATCTGCGGAAAGCTTGTCTCATTATTTATAATATACAGGGGACAAAAAAAGTGATACAAAAATGTTAAAGTATAACTCTTGACAACATTGATAGGAGCACGTTTTTTAAACTTGTTTTTATGATGTATTGTACCTTTCGATAGTACCAAGTTTTCGGCAGCATTTTTATTAAGGCTCTAGAACGAAAGTTACCGGGGGTTTTCGAAAAGTGGTGTAGTTTTGAAGACTTGTACAATCATCTGTCTAGATCATCCAGGTTACACTATTTTAGTCCTAATCACCGTTATGTAGCCAGCGGTTGTTTTGTCTATAACTGTGCCACAGTTGGAATGAACCCGATCATATATACAGGCTTAAAAAAAATCAATAATCTGAATCATCAGCAGGGAATATCGCTGGAACAATTGACGGTGTGTTAAACTTGTTTACTTCCTCTTAAAAATAATTTATTCATCTACCTAGTACTTCGACTCGTTTTTGATAGGAAATTACTGGGGTTTTTCGAAAAGTGGTACATTTTGGAGAAAATTATCTGTTTTTGCCAGTTCAGTCCAATAGCTCTTCATTAGTAATTCTATCCTATATAAACCACATTTCGAATTTGGTATTCATCACCATTGGAATAACGCCCATCGTTGATTGTGTCAGTTAAATCAAATCAATCTTAAACTTAAATCTTTCTATCAACACAGGGTGGATACCTGTCATATTAAATGAATCGGTAGGTTTTTCTCTTTCACTATTTACAACTTTTACCTTTGTTTATTACCTCGCCATGCTGGATATGTTATTGAAGCTGTAGGAAAAAATTACAGGGGCTTTTCAAAAACAGCTATATTGTGAAATTACAGTGAAATTACAATAATTAAATTTATATTTACAACCTAAGCGTAGATTGTTGTGTTATAAGAATGTAAGAAAAAGTGTTGGTGATCTGTGTGAAGAGGCAAAATGAACCAAAATTAAAGAAGCAATAATAACAACACAACAAGAAAGTATTGGTAAGGGCAAAAACCGAACTAGGCAGAGATGGATGACAGAGGAATTTTTAGCACTGATGAAAGAAAGAAGGAATTACAAAGGTAGGGATAACACCAAGTACCTACAAGGAGATACAGAACACAACTAGAAGCATGATAAGAATAGCAAAGGAGGTCTGGATGACTGGAGGAAAGATGCAAGGAAATTGAAGAATTAGAACAGAAGTACGACAGTTTGGGCCTACATAAAAAATAAAAGAAGTCACCGGTGCGGTGAGAGAGAAGGAAACTCGTACACTGGAAGATGAAAAGGGCGCACTGGTTGCTGACTTCGATGCCAGACTGAGACTGTGGTAGCAATATATATCTCAACTGTTTGATGACCAAAGAACGGAGATATATGACATAACTATATCCTCTCCAGAAATCACGAAGGAAGAAGTAGAGTATGCCATCAAAACCTCAAAATCCGGTAAAGCTGTAGGGCCATAAGGTGCATTGTGAGGTCTTAAAACTGCTGGATGAGCGTTCAATCAGTGTCATAGTGGAACTATTCAATAGCATTGTTCCTATCTCGAAAAAATCTCGAGCGTCAAAGTGTGATGACCACTGACTAATAAGTTTGATGAGTCAGGTTCTGAAGACCTTTACAAAAATTATACGCACTAGAATATACAAAAAATGTGAGGCGTGGAATTTGGATTCCGCAACGGAATGGGCACGAGAGGGGCCATAAAAATTGTGACTCTACCAGGAAGAAGGCGAATAACCTCAAAGCACGGTTACGGCACAAGAGAGTCCCACTTATACTATTAAAGAGCTACTTGAAGAAGTAAAGGAAACCACAGGTGTAGGGGAAGGTAAAAACAACAAGAAAAAAATAATGGAAATGACGAGAAAACTGAAATACTTACAAATGAGGAGAAGGGTAAATTAGTAGAAGTTAATTTGAGAGTGAAAGAAATTGAAAAAGAAGCCAAGAATATTTTTTAAAATTCACAGAGTTGGTTTTGATATGTAGTGTAATTTGTACGTAATGCATATCAATTTACAGTCCAATGGTTCTCATTTCACCCGTTGGAGAAGCTGCATTTTGCATAAGAAGTTCCAGGAAAGCATAAATGTCCAATAAAATTGCTAATTAAAATTCATGAAAAAGATATATAAAAATACAAAAATTTGAATGAAACATAACAAAGTATAAGAATAGAAATGAATGAAGATATGAACAATAACAGCACAGTAGGAAAAAAAATAAAAAATACAAACAGCATCGAAAGTAAAAAAATCCGGATTAGTTAAAACATTGTGGAAAAAAAAATTAAGGCAATTAGTTAAAGACATATATCTAGAATATTTCTAATTTAAGCCGAAATTGTTTAAAAGCTTTGAAAAAATCGCTAAAGAAAGGACGCTCTGTCTTCGGACCATAATTCTTTTAATAAAAATGTATTTATGGCTTGTCCGTATAAACCTTATGTACCCTATAAAAAAAATTGAAAAACCAGGAATAATTAGTGATTCCTAAATTTAGAGATAAAAAAATACTAAGAAATTATTATTATCGAGAAAAAAGTAAATATTATTGAGGAAAGTGTACCAACAAAATGTAACACAGTCGTGAGGTGCAGGTATATACAAAGCAAGGATCTTTGAATGTCTTGTCTCAGAGATGCCTAGATGTAAACCAAGACCTTTGCGAATGCTTCATAGATTACAGTAAGGCGTTCGACAATATACATGGATCTACTCCAAGGACTTGGCATTGATTACCACGATGTCCGAATAATATCAAATCCCTACTGAGGACAAACTTCTAGAGTGAAATATGACAACGCTTTGACAGAATAAGTTAGTATTCGGAAGGGAGTCAGACAGGGGTGTGTCCTCTCTCCTATGCTATTTAATATTTACTCGGAGTTTGTTTTTCGGGAGGCATTGGAAGACGACCTGGTCATGTGTAGCAACCAAAGGCGGAACTGTGGACAGCGTCAGGTACGCTGACGATACCGCTCTAATAGCAAGCTGCCTCAAAGATCTGCAGAGACTGGTTGACAAAGTAACAGCAGTTAGCGAAGATTATGGGCTAAATAATAATATTGATGGAACAAGAATGCTAATAGTATCCAAAATAAACATAAGTGGTCAGCTGAGTATACGCAATAAGACGGTTGAGCAAGTCCATCACTTCAAATACCTAGGAACTATCATAAATGAAAATGTTGCACACAGGCGGGAAATCTTGTCAAGAGTTGAGCGAGTGAGGGCAACATTTGTGAGACTGAGCTGACGGCCCGAGATCTGTCTTTGACTTTGAGAGTGAGAACGGTGCGGCGTTACGTCTTTCCAGTGTTACTATATAGTCTTGAAGGATGGACACTGAACAGGGAAACATCGAGGAGACTGGAATCGTTTGAGTGGTGGGTGTACCGCCGAATGTTAAAGATCTCCTGTATGGACCGCATTACGAACGAACAAATTATAGAAAGAATGGATAAGGAAATGGAAATTCTTTTCACAATTGAGAAGAAAACTAGAGTTTCTTGAGCATGTTATGCGTAATTCAGGATTTGAAATTCTGAAGCTTATCATGCAGGGGAAGATCGTGGGACGCAGAAGCGTTGGTCGACGTAGAATTTCCTGGCTACGTAACCTGCGAGACTGGTTTGACCTCTCATATGTCGAACTATTTCGGACAGCTGCCTCTAAAGTTAGAATAGCCGTGATGATCAGCAACCTCCGAAGGAGAAGCTGAGATTAAGAAGAGGGAGCAAAGAATACCCTAATAAATAACAACTTTATTATTCCCAAAAGAGAAAATAACAATTCTAACAACATCCCCAGAGAAAGCGCTTGGTTTCAACAAATCTAACCGAAGAACATTTATTAATAACTTTAATGCTGTACTGGCCCGCCGCGTACTCGCTGCAACTCTTGCACTCTCCTTGGCATACTGTTCACCAAGTTTACTAAAAATTCTTGGGGAATAGCTTCCCATTCTTCCCGAACCGCATACGTCAAATCCTGTAAATTTCTATATTCTTGCTCTCTCTGATTCAATCTTAATTTCATTCTACTTCAACAACCTGTTCTATAACATTCATATCTGGCGACCTTGCAGGCCAATTCATACGCTCAATATTGTTTTCCTGCAAAACTTCAAAACCGTTCAAGGTTTGTGCTGTATGTGGACCAGAAATATCATCTGTAAGAACAAAATCGTTGCCGAAGTTCCGTTCAAACGGTACTACAATTTCATTCACACATAATTCTCGATACCGGACTGCATTCACCGTTTCTCCAATCAATATAACTAAATCCGTTTTCCCATTCCTCATCACTCCACCCCAAAGAGCCGCCCTCCTTTATTAAACGGTACCCTAGCATTCATATATTCCTCAAGATAATGTTCATTCATATGCCTCCACACTAAAACTCGTCCGTCCATCTGATACAAATTAAATCTGCACTCATCCGTAAACATACACCTACTCTGTTCTGCTAGTCCCCAAAATATATGTGTTTCAGCTCATAGCCTTCTAGCAACCCGGTGGGCTGGTATCAAGGAAGGGCAAGCAGCACGTCTTCTTGCATCTAAACCTCGTTCCTGTAGCCTTATCCATACTGTGGCCACCGAATTGCTGTTTTTTGTAAGAACACGTAAATCCTCGCTTACTTGAGTTTTGTTTTGTTCTGCGAAGAACAAATATCAATCAATGGCGGTCAGCTCTTGTTGTTGTGACTCTCCTTCTTCCACTATGCCATTTTTTTCTGCAGGACGGACGGCCATAAAGGATATATCGACGAACTGTTCTGCTTTTCTTGGTTCAGCTATACGTTCGACATAAACCTCATTGGGGCAGGCTGCAGAGAAAATACATATGTGTTAGTTTTTCCAATGTAAATAACAAAATTGTGGTATGTAACTTACCGTACGGTATTTTGCAACTCGTTTGATGAAAGCATTTTTATTTTAAATCAATTTTTGTCAGTTTTTTTTGCTCAATTTACCACGATAGTATATTTCAAAAGCTTGATTTAAAAGGGAATATCTGTCACGCCAAACATCCCTTCGCGATAAAATATGTTTTCCAACCAAGGAGGTCTGATTGTTTGGGTTCGATTAGTGAAGAATAGAAAGACCAATTTTGTTATTTTAATCAGAAATGGATGCAGTTCGGCATCAAAATATGTGTGAATGAATTATGTAATAACTGTATATAATGAATATAATGAAATAATGTAATAACGCATCAGGTCGATAGTGTAGAACACGAGGGCCCCTGGCCCGAGGGGTATACTTCGACCGAAGGCGTTATGTTTTATAATGGTCATGGTGTCTTCAAAGTTTAATGTCCGATATCTTATTCTTAAAAAAATTAACTTTTACTTCATACTGTATTATTTAGGACACTTTTACGTACTTGATTTTAATTCGGTAAATAGCTTTTTACAGGATTGGATATCGTAAAGAAATTTTACAGTATTGAGTACCGGCACATCTTCAATAAATCCATTGTATCCATGGTAACCTACCTAAACCTACCGGTATTCCGCCAATTTGACAAATAGTTTCATTACAGTATCTTGTACCGGTAGGTTTAGGTAGGTTACCATGGATACAATGGATTTATTGAAGATGTGCCGGTACTCAATACTGTAAAATTTCTTTACGATATCAAATCCTGTAAAAATCTATTTACCGGATTAAAATTAAGTACGTAAAAGTGTTCTAAATGATACAGTATGAAGTAAATAACTATTATGTATTACGTTTGATATAAATTATAGGTGCTTATACCTGGCGGCGCATTTACCGTGGCAACATACAACAATGATAATTTTGATTTATAAACGATTTACTTAACAAATTACTGTCAATTTAAATTCATAATGCCCAAGAATGTTATTTTTTTGTTTATGCGCCCCAGGGCATTATTTTTAATATAAATGACTTTGATAGAAGTCAATTATTATGAAATAATAGACCGGTCGGACATTAAAGTTATTAATAATTGTTCTTGGGTTAGATTTGTCGAAACCAAGCGCTTTAACTGGGGATGTTACTATAATTGTTGTTTTCTCTTTTGGGAAGAATAAAATTGTTATTTTTTAGCGTATTCTATGCTTACGTTGTGAATATATATTTAATTATTGTAGTTTTCTACCAATTATAGCGGTTTTTGAAAAGCCCCTGTATTTTTTCCCTAGAGCTTCAATAACATATCCAGCATGACAAAGTACTGAACAAAGGAAAAAGTTGTAAATAGTGAAAGAGAAAAACCTACCGATACATTTAATATGACATGTATCCACCCTGTGTTGATAGAAAGTTTAAGATTGATTTGATTTAACTGACACCATCAACGATGGGCGTTATTCCAATGATGAATGTCAAATTCGAAATGTAGTTTACATAGATAGAAACTAATGAAGAGCTATTGGACCCAACTGGCAAAATTTGTTAATTGTTCAAATTTTCTCCAAAATGAACCACTTTCGAAAAGTGGAAGAACAAATGGTTTTAAGGAGGAAGTGAACAAGTTTGTCAAGTACACAGTCAATTGGCCCAGCAATATTATTTGCTGATGATTCAAATTATAGATTTTTTTGAAGCCTGTATATATGATGAGGTTCGCTCTAACTGTGGCACAGTTAAAGGCAAAACAAACTTTGGCTACAGAGCGGCGATTAGGACTAAAATAGCGGAACCTGGATGATCAAGATAGATGATTGTGCAAGTCTTCAAAAAATACACCACTTTTCAAAAACCCGCGGTAACTTTCGTTCTAGAGGCTTAATATAAAAATCTGCAATGCGTTTAATTTGACGCGCAGTTTATTTCTATAATCCATTCAGTTATTTTTTACATCAACCCATGCCATGGAATTTCATTGACTGCGATTGTTTATTTATTTTTATTTACTTGTCATCAAAACAAACTTGTCAAGAGCTGTCATTAAAATTTGGCGGTTGCCGTTTTTTTACACACAACACGTGCATCTTGCATTTTGTTATTAAAAATACTGTGTTATCCTAACAAAAAAATGCCAAAAGTAGGTAATTAAAACTAATCAGTAATCATAAAAATGATTAACGTGAAAATACGAATATGCATAGAAACTGCTACCTCCTATTCAGAAAAGACCTACCTCCCCCAGAATTGCCCTCTATGACCTTGGCTAAAATTTCCAATACTCAACTATTATGGTTGTGAAAGATTAATTTTTAAAATACATTATTAAAATATAATATTCTTGCTTGCGTTGAGCCCCGTCCCATTTTTTACTAGATTCTAGGTTAGTAATCATTATTATTAAAAGTTTGAACTAATGAAGCCATCTGGCAAGTATGTGAGCAAAACAGTAAACAATAACCTTAACCTCAAACTGATTATTAATCACTGTCACTGTCAGTCATGTTATACCAGGAGAAATATGTCAGATTTCTAACGCCTACTTGACGATAAAAATAACTGAATGGGTTATATAGGCAATATTAGTAACGCAAACTAGTGACACTTGAAATCGCCAATAATTTCAAATTTTGGTTTCACTATTGATTTAAGACGTACAGCAAGACGGTTTTTATTGATTTACTCCAAAACTTTATCACCCTATATATTTGAAACAAACAATTGTAAGCAACAAAGTGTGTTTAGAGGGTAGAATTGACCAGAGAATTTGAGGTTTCATTTTCAACGTGTTATGACTCATCCTGTATTGAAAATGTTCCAATTTGGTTTCTTGCAGTTCCTGTACAACATGGAACAGAAATGTTTTATTAGCCATCAATCTACGTTTATGATTTTTTAAATCAGTGAACTTTTAAAGTCGATTTATTTTATTTGCCTGAATTTACAAGAAAGTGCAAACTTTCCGTAAACGCCTTGTAAATGTTTTCTTAGACGCAAAAACAAAAACCGCCAAAAACGTCCCGAGATACCATTAAATATTAAATATCATTATAATAAGAATCTTAAAGTTAAGGCACTCGCCATGACGTGGCAGTTAACCACATTTCTATCATTACTTCTTTACTTTTTTTACCATCCTTGTACCAAATGGTACAGAAATGTTTTATTAACCTGAAGGTAACGTGGCTAATTTAACAATCGCTTGTCTTTTAGAGAATATCTTATTAAAATCGGCATCGGCATTCTAGGGATACAGGGTAACTACAAGAAAGCGCACACTTCGATAAACTCGGTAATCCTGTAATTTTTTTTCTGAGCCAAAAAAAACCGAAACCGCCAAACACTAGGCTATTAAATATCATGGCCGAAAGCACTGAAATTTCGAAATGGTCAAATGCAGTGGGTAGAAATGCAATTATTTTGCATTGTTTTTTTTCTTAACCTGTATATTCTCTAAAAAAAACAACTTTTATTTAAGGTAAACATTCCAACTAGTGATGGGCATAATCGATTTGTTTCTATAATCGAATGATCTTTCAATTAATCATTATGAGTAAAGTCGCTCATTTACGAATATTCGATTGTCCATTTGATTGATCGATTATGGATCATTCCTAATTCAGATCATTATCAATATATTTTCTTAAATAGATGGATCAAAATTCAAAATACTCCATATTCGATTCAATTAGGAGTCTTTTAAAAAATCAGTAATAATCGATTAATAAATTATCGATATTATTCGTTTATTCACATCCGTTATTAAAATTATTAAAATCTAATTAAATAATTAGTTAACAAAATGAGTTACTTGTTTTATTTTTTTTTAGATATTTCTAATTTGACTTTTTAGCTATTCTAGTAGACAAGACATTGCAATTTAGAACTTAATTTTGTCATTAAAAAAAAGCAAATTAGAAGTTTTCGTGAAATTTAAGTTAGGATCAGGGTCAAAATTGGTTAAAAAAATTACAAAAAGCGCCTAAATTGCCTGAATGCCTAAATGCGCCTTATCTGGGGTATCGGGGGAAATTCGGGTTAATATGATGACTAAAATCGATTGAACGTGCCTAACCTTATCTAAAAAGACAAAATGGGTAAAAATGATGCAAAATGTGTAAAAATATATATTAAAAAGGTATGGAGTATTTCAAATTAAAATTATAGCAGAAATCAGTTAAAAATAACAAAAAGCGTCTATAAATGGAAATTTGTAGTCTTTGGAGAAATTTAAGTTAGAACTAGGACTAAAGTTTGTTTTCAAATAACACATTTCATTTAAAAAATTACAATTTTGATGTTTTTTTTTTTTGTTTTAAGTCAGACTAAGATTAAGGCCAAAATATGTGAAAAATAACTGAATGCTTGTAAAAATACAAATTTGAACGGTTTGGAGAAATCAAATTAAGATTGTACCTAAATTCAATTAAAAAACTAAAAGCGTCTAAAAATGCAAACTACATATTTCTGGACAAATTCAGATTAGGATTGGGGTCCCTAGTGTTTAAAAATGCAAATTTGAAGTTTTTTAAATAATTCAAGATAGATACAGGACTAAAGACGTTTAAAAATAACTATTTCATCTAAAAGTTACAATTTGATATTTTTTTAAGAAGTCAGGCATCATGCTAAAATTGAGGTCAAAATTGTTGATAAATTACTCAAAGGGTTTAAAAAATATAAATGTAGAGGATTTGGAAAAAATCAAGTTAACGTTATGGTTAAAAACCAATTCAAAATTATTCAAAGCGACAAAAATCTGGACTAAAAGTTTCTGAGTAAATTTAGATTAGATTTAAAGTCAAAAATGCTTTAAAAAATGCACAGAACGCCTCGAAATGCAAATTTGAAGTTTTTTGAGAATTTTAGGTAATAATTAGGACTAAAATTATTTAAAAGTTACCAGTTATGGCACGATTAAGGCGAAAGTCGGTAAAAAATTTCTCAAAAAAACGTAAAAGTATTTAAAAGTGAACCATTTTATATAAAAATGGCCATTTTACAGTTTTTTGAAAAAAGCCAAAATCGGTGAAAAATTACTCAAAGCGTGTAAATATACAAACGTGGAGGCTTTGGAAAAGTTAAAATTAAGGCTATGGCCAAAATCAGCTCAAAATAACTCAAATTGTAAAAAATGCAGACTAAATGTTATTGGACAAATTTAAGTTAGGATAAAGGACAAAAGTGGTTAAAAAATTACAAAGAGCGTCCAAAAATTCAAAGTGAAAGTCTTTGGAGATTAGGAAATTGGAGATTAGGAAGTTAGAATTAGGAATAAAAGTGTTTAAAAGTAACCGATTTTATCAAAAAATGGCAATTTTAAAGTTTTTTGGAAACAGCTAAACTGAGATTAAAGCCAAAATCAGTTAAAAATAAATCAAATTGTAAAAAATGCAGATTAAATGTTTTGGGGCAAATTTAAGTTAGGATAAAAAAAAATAGGTTAAGATAAATAGTAGTACGCAGAGTGTCTAAAATTCAATTTGAAGTCTTTGGTGAAATATAGATTAGAATTAGGACTGAAATTGTTCAAAGGTAATCCATTTTATCTAATAATGGCATAAGCAAGCATGTATGGCAAAGATCAGCTAAAAATAACCCAAATTGGAAAAAATGCAGACTAAATATTTTTTGACAAATTTAAGTTAGGATAAAGGTCAAAAGTGTTTAAGAAAATTCACAGAGCGTCTAAAAATTAAAATCTGAATTATTTGGAGATATTTCGGTTAGAATTAGGACTAAAACAGTTTAAAAAAGTCACTTATTTTATCTAAAAATGGCAAGTTTAGATAAAATGGGTTACTTTTAGATTTTAGGCTTTTCAATTTCAGTTTTTTGAAAAAAGGTAACCTGAGATTAAGGCCAAAATCGGTGAAAAATGACTCAGAGCGTGTAATCACACAAACGTGGAGGCTTTGGAAAAATTAAAATTAAAATTATGGCCAAAATCATTTAAAAATAACTCAAATTGTAAAAAATGGAGATTAAATATTTTTGGGCAAATTTAAGTTAGGATAAAAGTCAAAAGTGATTAAGAAAATACACAGAGTGTCTAAAAATTCACATCTAAAATATTTGGAGTAATTTAGGTTAGAATTGGGACCAAAACAGTTTAAAAGTATCCCATTTTATCTCGAAATGCTAATTTTAGATAAAATGGGTTACTTTTAGATTTTAGACTTTTCAATTTGAGAAGTTTTTTGAAAAAAACTAAACTGTGTTTAAGACCAAAATCCGTGAAAAATTACTCAAAGGGTGTAAATATACAAACGTGGATGCTCTGGAAAAGTTAAAATTAAGATTATGGCCAAAATCAGTTAAAAATAACACAAATTGTAAAACATGCAGATTAAATGTTTTTGGGCAAATTTAAGTTAGGATAGAGGTCGAAAGTGGTTAAAAAAGTACGCAGAGCGTCTAAAATTTAATTTGAAGTCTTTGGAGAAATATAAATTAGAATTAGGACTGAAATTGTTTAAAGGAATCCATTTTATCTAATAATATTTTATCAAAAACCTAAATATATTTTATCAAATAATATGGCAAAAATCAGCTAAAAATAACTCAAATTGTAAAAAATGCAAACTAAATGTTTTTGGACAAATTTAAGTTAGGATAAAGGTCAAGAGTGTTTAAGAAAATACACAGAGCGTCTAAAAATTCAAATATGAATTATTTGGAGATATTTAGATTAGAATTAGGACTAAAACAGTTTAAAAAAGTAACTTATTTTGTCTAAAAATGGCAAGTTTAGATTAAATGAGTTACTTTTAAATTTTAGGCTTTTCAATTTTAGTTTTTTTTTTAAAGGTAACCTGAGATTAAGGCCAAAGTCGGTGAAAAATGACTCAAAGCGTGTAAACACACAAACGTGGAGGCTTTGGAAAAGTTTAAAATTAAAATTATGGCCAAAATCATTTAAAAATAACTGAAATTGTAAAAAATGCAGATTAAATGTTTTTGGGCAAATTTAAGTTAGGACAAAAGTCAAAGTGGTTAAGAAAATACACAGAGCGTCTAAAAATTCACATCTAAAATATTTAGAGTAATTTAGGTTAGAATTGGGACCAAAACAGTTTTAAAGTATCCCATTTTATCTGGAAATGCCAATTTTAGATAAAATGGGTTACTTTTAGATTTTAGACTTTTCAATTTAAGTAGTATTTTGAAAAAAACTAAACCGTGTTTAAGACCAAAATCCGTGAAAAATTACTCAAAGGGTGTAAATATACAAACTTGGATGCTCCCGAAAAGTTAAAATTAAGATTATGGCCAAAATCAGTTAAAAATAACACAAATTGTAAAAGATGCAGATTAAATGTTTTTGGGCCCCATTTTTTCTAAAAATGGCAATTTTAAAGTTTTTGGAAAAAGCCTAACTAAGAATAAGACCAAATTCGGTGAAAAATACTCAAAGCGTAGAAATGTATAAACTTGGAGGCTCTGAAAATTTAAAATTATGTCCAGAAATCAATTAACAATTACTCAAAACATCAAAAATGCAGATTAAAACTTTCTGGGCAAATTAAGGTTAGAATCAAGGTCAAAATTGGTTAAAAAATTACACGTAGAGTGTCAAAAAATTCAAAGTGGAAGTCTTTGGAAACATTTAGGTCAGAATTAGGACAAAAAAACTGTTTTAAAGTAACCCATTTTATCTGAAAATGGCAATTTTAAAGTTTTTTAAAAAAAGACCAAAATGGGTGAAAAATTACTCAAAGTAAATAATATACACGTACAAGTAAATATACACGTGGAGAACTAAAATTAAATTTGAAGTCTTTGGAGAGATATAGGTTAGAATTAGGAATAAAATTGTCTAAAGGTAACCCATTTTATCAAAAAATGGCAATTTTAAAGCTTTTGAAAAAAGCCAAACTGAAACTATAACCAAAAATCGATGGAAAAATACTCAAAGCGCAAAAATATACAAACATGGAGGCTTTAAAAATGTTGAAACTAAGATTACGGCCAGAATCATTTAAAAATTACTGAAGTCGTCAAAAATGCAGATTAGAAGTTTCTGGGCAAATTAAGGTTTGGATTAAGGTCAAAAGTGGTTAAAAAATTACATAGAGCGTCCAAAAATTCAAATAGGAGGTCTTTGAAAAAATGTAGGATAGAATTAGGACCAAAATTGTTCAAAAGAAACCCATTTTATCTAAAAATGACAATTTTAAAAAAAGTCAAAACAAGGTTAAGACCGACATCGGCGAAAAATTACTCTAAGCGTGTAAAAATACAAGCTTTTTAACTTGGAACTGTTATAATTAAGATAACGGCCAGAATCAGCTAAAAATTACTCCATTTGTAAAGAAATCAGAGATTCAATATTTCTATGCAAATTCAGGTTAGGATAAAGATCAAAAGTGAAAAAATTACACAGAGCGTCCAAAAATTGAAATTTGAAGTATTTGGAGAAATTCAGGTTAGAATTAGGAATAAAATTGTTTAAAAGGGGGGGAACCCATTTTTTTCTAAAAATTACAATTTTAAAGTTTTGTGAAAAAAGTCAAAGTTATATATAAAGTAAATATGCAAACTTGCAGGCTTTGGAAAAGTTAAAATTAAGTTTAATGCTTATATCAGTTAAAAATAGTCCAAACCATCAAAAATGCAGATTAAAAGTTTTTGGGCAAATTCAGGTTAGGATCAGAGTCAAAAGTGGTTAAGAAATTACATAGAGCGTTTACAAGTATTAAATTAAAAGTCTTTGGAGAAATTCAGGTCAGGTTAGTTAAAATTAGGACTAAAATCGGTCGAAAATTAACAAGCTTATCTAAAAATGTAAAATGGTTATAATAGAAAGGAGAATAATAAATAATTTTAAAAAAATATAAAAATGAGAGTGTTAATTACGCATCACTAAAATTAAAACCACTTAATCATTACAATTAAAATATGCATAATTCATAACTCGTGTCTTAATTGCAATAATCGAATGATCGATTATTATGCCATAATCGAAAAATTTCGATAATATCATTCATAATCGCTCATCACTAATAACTCTAACCCGAATCTAAAAGAAGCGACATTTCAAAGTCCTTTTGAGTTACGAAATGCGACTAACCTATTTCTGAGATACATACCTTTAAAAATGACGAAAAAATCATCATTTTTCGTCTTGATCTTTTCAATTAATCTGATCTTGTTGATTTGTGATTTGATTGAATTTTCCATTGATCAATTGAACCTTTTCCATTGCAGTATATTTAAAAAGTAGCAGGATATTTTCAACACCCTGTAGACATCAGCGTTGAATTTATTAAATAATGCATTGGACAAAGCTCGACTTTCTGGTAATAACTGAATCGCGTGTGTGTACGAACATTTTGGTTGTTGTTTTTAGATTTGAATCTCTCAGTTTACCAATTTAAGAACTTGGTAATAACTTTAGTAATGTATAAAAATGTTTCTCACATAGATATTTTCGGTTTTCATAACATTATACACAATGGATAAATAGGAAATTGCAGCTAGGTAAACTCCTGAATATGAGAAAAAAATTAAACGATTATATAGGGCAATTCTATGAAAGATTAAAACAGTTGTTGAAATATTAAAAAAGCTGGCATGTGTTATGAATCTGACAGTTCCTTAAACTGAACCAAACTTTATTAAAAATAATGCAATAGAAAGAAGAAAACGTTTTAGGCAAACTGGATCTCTCTGAAGATAGAATCCGTATTCATACCGACAGAGCACTGGGAAATTCCAATGCTTTACAAGTCTTAAAGAAAGTAGTTTGATCTTGTTTAGAAAACATAATATATTTTGCTAAAATATCAATTGCATAAAAACTGTACACCATAGTTGTTAAACGAGTCTCAGCAAATAGGGTTTCATCAGAGGCAAATCCCACGCCTTCCGGCAGATTTTCAACTCACATGAGTGACGTTCCGCAAGATAAAACGTCGCCATGTTTGAACAGTTTAAAACAGAGACAACTCGGATTCACAGGGCAAAATAGACAGTTTATCTGATTGTCGTGTTAAGCGACAGTTCATTGGCCGCAATTTCCATCACTGTTTCAGATGCAAATAAAGAAACGAATGATTGGGAAAAGCCGTTTCGTTCACGCCTGAACCATAATATGGGAACCATAACAATATGACCATAATTTGTCAGGTTGTAAACACATAAAAAGGTGTGTCAACACTCTTTGAACCAGACAAGAGTGAATAATGAATCAGGTGAATTGGGCTATTCGCAACGCTCGTGGGGCAAACTCCACCTTCGGGAAAGATGGCCTGCACTAAATGCTTGTTGGACAATATACAATTACTGGGACATTAAACTTTTATTGTCTTCGAAATCAGCTTGAAACGTTTCCACGTGAAGGACCTGTAATACACATATTCCTTAATAGAATACCAACAAATTTTTAGACTGGTTTTTATACCATAAATATCGGATAGTGAGAATGCATTAAAAAATTAAAATACCTACTGTTCAAGAATCCCGTCTGTTAACCTTCTATCTGAGAAATAATTCATTGATCGTGAAACATGATGGTTATTGTGGTCCTGTATTTAAATATTTTTAAAGCCACAAAATCCATTATTCTTACTTTTAATATAATTGCTCGTAAGTTGCAAACTTACAATACATGGCAAAAGTTTGAGTTAGTTATATTTTTCTTTAAATTGGGCTCATCAATTTTCATTAAATAGCTCTTTAAAGTTTCATTATAGTCTCGGCGAACTTAGTGTAAAACCGAAAGTTTTCTCATAAATCAGCGAAAAAATTAGGCAGGCTAAACCGGGCGAACTCCTTCCATTTCCCCGTTTCCCATTTGGTAGCGAAATTCTTGCCATTTTACTTTAAGATTAATTATTTCCCATATTCTATCTAGGAGTGTTTTTAATAAGTTTTCTTAATAAATATATTGCAATATTTCATCAGGTTGAATATAAACTTAGCCCTGTGAAAGAATTACGTTAGTAAAAGTTCCTCTCGACAAACATTGTATTTTGCTACGCAAGAAGCACGACATCGAGTGGGACAGTGGAGCACCACAAAGAGCTTTTTGATTGATATTAATACTGCAAAAACTTCAGTGCCTACAGCTTCAAAAAAATTCTTTGGAACATTCCAAGCAACATCAAAAATATACCTACAAAGCAACTCTGAACTGTTTTACCAGACCAGAAATAAGTCAAAACTTTGACTCAACACAGCGGCATTTGGGTCCGCCTGTTGGTGGTAATGAAATTCTTGTAAAACCGCGCCAGGGTCTGTTGATCTGTCACTGGAACGATGACAAATGGCTTTAGGAAATTAAGATTGGGAAAGTAAAATTAAAGAGACTCGACTTATACACAATGGCATTACGTTAACCGCGGCCCGAATATTGCTTTCGTGAGTGACGGCAGTTTATATTGTCCGGTATTATTATTGAGGACTCTAGTATGACTGGACGTTATTCTTGCGAATCCATGAATTCGAAATTTTGCCTCCAACGTATTGGAAATGGTTATTATTTTACTAATCGATAATAGTATAACTGACTCAGCTATTATTTGGATACTCGAGTTGTGATTTAGTATTAAGCACTCAGTCTTTGCACTGTCGTAGTAAGAAGTTGTTGATTTTATTAATTATCAGCAACGAAATAAGCAATGTTAAAGTGTGTTATTATGAGTAAGGTAACTTAAAGGCAGGACAACTGACTTAGAAAAAGCTTACAGCATATCCCACATATGTTTTTGCTTTTAAAGCCCGATGTCAAGGTTTTTGGTTTTTCGATACCAAATTTTTTTCAAGAATAAAGGAAAAAAGGCCATCAGATGTACCAAAGTATCACAAAATATACTCATCCCTACAATATTATACTTCTAGTTTGGATGCTGCCTACTTCAGAAAAATTTCGTTTATTCGGACAAGATTGGCTACAGAAAATAGTTTTTAAGTTAATAGTATATTGTGCAACTAGTGTAGAAGATTGCACACGGGTGTGACGGTTTGGACACGAGCCGTAGGCCAGTGATACAAACTCACAAGAGTGTGAAGAGTGATTTTCGTACGTGTTGCACACTGGACTTTTTCTACGACTGCAATATTGCTTCATAAATGATCATTCGTATTATAAAATATAGCAAGGCGTGTGCAAAGTGGACTTTGCACGCGTTTCTGTTAACGCCTCCATACAGCGTGCTTGCACACTGCATGAAGACGCAACTTGCAACATGCTATTTTCAACGGTAGTTAGTAGTACGCATTTGTTCATTTTAGGATACTACTACGAAACTATAAAAAGCTTGGAAAAATTGCTTTTCCCCTCCCCCTCCCCCCTAAATATAACGGTTAATTGTAGGATCAAACAAATTTTGGAAAATTTCCGGAAAAATTCCTGAAAATAAATGAGAGTGAGAGAGAAATTCTGAGTATCAAAATCGAACTCGTGCTTGCTGTATCCATTCCAACAAAAGGCTCTTTCAAGATGCTTGATTTCCCGTTCCAAATCCACCAACGTGAAGTCGGCATTTGGATCGGAACTTCGTCCATTGCCTCATCGCGTTTGATAATGTCTGCCGCAGCTGTAGACGAAACGTCAGGAAGAAATTCCACTGGATCACGCCTTCAATGCCCGGAAAACACTTTAGATTGTAAATAAAACTCTACTTACTCTCTATTGCGCCATTGGCTCCCTTTCTGTCAAAAATGTATCGTCCATTTAATAACTTTCTACTGAACACATGATATAATAAGTGTTAACAACTTTGCACTCTTGACTAGCATATTAATGAATAAAACCTTCTCAATTATTATGTCCAAATATTTGTAACAATATATGAGATGCATTGATTTTAAAGTTTTTAACAGAGTTTTTCTTTTTTCCCGAAAATTGTGTTTGATGGAAATTACAGGAAAATTTTTTCATTCCCAGTCGCAATTTTTATGCGAAATTTCCAGGTGATCCATCACTAATCATTCATCGGATCTCTTCAGGGTTGTATATGTTACGGGCAATGTAAATAATGGGGCATTGTTTATAATGCCCGGGCAATTTAAAAAGTGCCCAAAAGGATATGACAAAATGATAAATTATGTTGCAAATATTACATTGCCCGGTCATTATGTATAATGCTAAAAGACAAGTGGGCAATTTAAAAATCATTTTTGTTCATATTTCTTATAAAAAATAACCAATTTTTACATGCCTCACTGACAAAGTAACAAACAAAAAATAACAAATAAAATTTCACATGCTGACAAACAAACCGGTGGCGATGAAATAAGTACAAACAAAACTTAAGTCCAAACAAAAATAATGTATTAGATATGTACGTACTTACAAATTTATATTTACACAAAATGTCAATATGTAGCAATACATAGAGGGTCTATTTATTAGAGCAGCCTCCACTTTGGTGACATTTCGAGTTACATAAGCTTTTTTTCTTTACGACACTTGCACTTGTCGGATTTACAGCCACTTTAACAGCCACATCGACTCTAGCCTTCTAATCTTGCACATTCTCTTAGTGAAATCTCTGTCTCTGGAATATCTTCGCCATATATAAACTTCTAATTACATATTGTAAATTGGTTCCTGATTATATGATAACTGTAATCATATGTAAATTGCTACAGATTAGCACCTGTTACTTCAAGAACAAATGCCAAAATATTTCTTCCATCGGTACCTCTGTCGACATCTGGGACTCGAACTCTAACTGTGTCACCTTTTTTAGCATCAGGGTATTTTGAGTTAGAAGTTTGAACCATTTTTTTAGATTGCTTGCTGAAATCTGCCTAATTTTTAATATGTCGACTTTCCTTTTTTTCACATAGGGTTCTTCCGGGGAAAATTCATGCCCGAAAGATTCTTGAAATTCTTTATTATGTAAATTAGGGCTTGGTTTAGCTAGCAAAGTTGAAGTTTCAACATAACTATCAAGAGAAAATAGTTCCTCCTTATCATGTTGACTTGGACCTGGTAGCTTCGCTAACACATGAGACTCAGGTTTATTTTGCAGTGGACCTTCTTCTACAGACTGTAAATTGTTCTGATCTTTTACTAGAACTTCTAAGTCCTCTTCCCAATTTATATTATGTAGAACGTCTGTGGGTAAAAAATTTTTTAGACCAACTTTTAACTTTGTCCCAAACATGGCCTCATACGAAGTACAGTTGATGCTACTGTGATGAGCTCTGTTCTTCATTAGCTGTACAAAACGTAAGCCTTCTGACCATTTCCTGGTGCTATTGTCTTCTAACCACGAACAAAGCATATTTTCCACGTCCTGATTCGCACTTTCTACGGAACCCTGATTTTGAGAGTGTCTGGGCTTCCCATGCACCATCTTTAACTCGGGCCACATGCTACATAGTTCGCTAATAGTACTGTTAGCAAATTCTCACCCATTATCACTTTGCAAAATACTGGGCGCACCAAAAATTGCAAAAATATCCAAAAGCACATAAACTACTTCTTGTGCTCTTTTGCTTTTAAGAGGTCGAAGTTAAATAAATGTAGTAAGATGGTCTTGGTATACAAGTATGAAATTATATTGATCATCAGCTTGTGACTGCATGTCAATTAAATCGACTTGACATCTTGAACTCATATTCTTACTTAGTATCGGTCTAACAACTAAACCTTTTTTGTGCACACTGCATTTTTTTTCGCAGTTCATACATAAATTTAGATATGTAACAATCATTTCCCTTGTAATGTTTTTATACTTTGAATTTAGCTCTTTTTCCACCCTTTTCGACCACCGTGCCCAATTGCTATACGTTCATTATGTAAGAGTTCTAATATCTCTTCCCGATCTACGTAAAATCTTAACTGCCCTTTACCTTCCTCTACAGGAACTATCAACTTTTCCTTCTCTCCAATAGTCATTACGTCAAACCTACGTAAACGCTGATAATCCTGGGGGTTTTTATTTACCACTTTTCTTCTAGATGTTTTTACCTTTTCTATTAACTCCAGGTATTGGGGCTTTGTGAGAATTTGTGTATTCTGAACTTTTGATGAACATAGTTCATCCAGACGTTCATTAAAACGATGCTTCATGTCACTGGCATCAGTTACTAACTGTTCCTGCAGTTTAGGTTATAGAAATGTCACTAACACTAAATAAACAGGATCCAAAGTCAATCTAAGACATACATGAATAGGCATTTGTCGCACATAAGCTAAATAACATCCAAAGACAACCGAAAAAAGTAAATAACGCGACGCAAGCCACAGGTACGGGCACAGGCGACAAGCGACTGAAAATGAATGCTGATTGGCCAGCCAGAATCACTCCACATGCACGTGGTTGTCCCATTGCTGTCAATTAAACAAAGTGCCCAAAGAAATAATAGCGGTATTTATAATGACCGGGCAATGTGAGAAATTAAATAAAGTATGTCAAATTTATCACATTGTCCAATTTTAATGGTCATTTTTCATAATAACCAAGCATTATGAATACTGACCTAAATAATTACATTGCTCGCAACATATATACTTTACAAATTATACTGGCTATGCATTACTACTCCAAAGGCCCAGGTCTTGACTCTGCGTAGAATAACTCTTTCGAGGGATGACGTCAGCTTACATGACATATGTGTCAAATTGAAGTGCTAATAAATACAGGTCTTTACAGCGTCATTCTGTGGAAAACTTCCCAGTTTCAAGAATCCCGCCCCAGAAGACCAATAAGCTCGTAATGGCCAACTCAAAAAAAAAAAAAAAAAAGAGAAGTAGTTCTTGTGACAAACTAGTTCTTTGACAAACGTTCACAAACTCTACAAGAATTAGGTATTACTGAACTACATTTTATCCTTGAATAAAAACTTTAAACATAATATTGCTAGTCAATAACAACATTGAAGAATATAGACCTATCCCACAGATTTTGGCAAAAATAAGCAAAAAATAGTTAAATAGTGGGCCAAACAAATATTAAAGAAAATAATTTTGTTTAGTACAGAAAACTCATAAATTGATGGACCTACCACAAAAATTCTTGAAAAATACTCTCTTGTTGCTGCTCAAGACACATAAGATCCCTTTTTTTGGATGTTTTTATCACATTACAATCAAATGACAATATTTAAATTAATTACTACAATTGTTTCTTCAATACGTTGTCTTAAGTTATGAAGGTTTTTGAGCTAGTGTATAGGGCATCGCAAATTGGTTGTCTGAAATCTATAAACACATTATATGTACACTTAAAAAAAAACTCATTGACGTATCAGTTTTTTGTGTAAAAAATCTCTATAATAATTATTTCTGCTACAATCTAAAGTGTTTTGGGGGTTTTTGAAGCCGTGGTCGAATGGAATTTCTTCGTGACGTTTCGTCTACATCTGCGGCAGACATTATCGAAGGCGATGAGGTAATGGGCGAAGCGAAATCCCGTGCTTCCCGACGTTGACTGATTCGACTATGGAGAGCTCCGTGCTATTCAATCCCCCGCGCGCCGTCGCGCTCAGGGTTGTTACAGGAAGGCAAGAAAGTATACCCGTTTCGTCGGCTAAATTGTACTTTTTATCGTTAGAATGTACTTTGAGAGAGAAAGGCTGGCGCATTCGCCGTATTGTAAATATGAAAATTTTTACATTTTCAACAATTATCTTATCCACTTATTACTATATTTATCCACTTATATGTAATTATTATTCCTTCGAACTACGTCAGTGACACTTGCTGCTCCTAAATCCTACCCCATTCCCAGTTTGTTGATTGTACTATTTTTTGATCAATTGTACATTGCCCTTGTGCACTCTCACATACTCAAATGTGCGTTTTTAAGTACAAAGTACATAGGCGTGATATTCCTGGGGTTGTTATGGGAAGAAACAAAGTGTGGCTAAGTTGTACTTTTTGTCGTCAGAATGTACTTTAGCCTGGCGCATTTGTCTTATTCTGAATATGTGTTTTTTTGCTTTTTAAACAATTTTCATTTATTTGTTTGTTTTTTATATCCACTTCTATATAATTATTATTTACTCGAACTCTGTCAGTGACACTTGCTGCGTTGGCTCGTCGTGCTCCTGTATCCTGCTCTATTCCAAGCTTGTTAATTGTACTATTTATTGGCCAATTGTACATTGTTCTTGCGCACTCTCATATACTCAAATGTGCGTTTTTAAGTACAAAGTACATAGGCGTGACATTCCTGGGGTTGTTATAGGAAGAAACAAAGTGTGGCTAAGTTGTACTTTTTATCGTCAGAATGTACTTTGGCCTGACGCATTTGTCTTCTTCTGAATATGTGATTTTTTTTGCATTTTAAACAATTTTCATTTTTCTCTTGTTATCTTATATCCACTATCCACATTCTATATAATTATTATTTCCTCAAACTCGACGGTGACACTTCCTTCGATTGCTCGTCGTGCTCCTGAATCCTGCTCCGCTCCAAGTTTGTGATTATACTATTTTTTGGTCAAGTTTACTTCTGCAGTCTCATATACCCAAATGTACAGTTTTGAGTACAAAGTATCATGCGTTCATTAAAAAAAAATGGAATTGGAACAGTAGATCTGAGAGGACTTCATAAAAAAAATTAAATAATGTCATAAAATGTTTAGATTTTCATTTTTTGTATTAACTGATCTTAGACAAGAGTTTTATTACGAGGGTTTAACACTCATTATAACTCATTTACTTATTTTTGCATCGCGTTCACTATGAAATCTTTATTTTTCTCTTTTCTGCACACATTAAGAAGATGCGATAAAAATAAAAAAATTAAATTTCCCACATCTACTTGATGTCAATAGTAAGTGAAAGGTTTTTACATCGGCGTAACATCTCTGACGTCAGTTTGCTTGTTTTTCTTTTATGTCTTCTTGCCAAGTTTTTTTCTGTTAAGGCCATTTTGCTTTTTCATGTAGTAGTAGCCTTTTGATTAGGTTAGTTCAGGTCAGTTCAATTACGATTTTCCTTTGTTTAAATTACACCGGGTTCGTTCAGTTATATTTTTTCCTTTGGTTAGGTAAGTTTAGGTTAACCCAGTTTTGTGATGCCAAGCTCTTTGATTAGAGTAGTCAAGTTCGTTTCTGTTATGTTTTCGCTTTGTTTATTTTAGTTCAGTTGTGTTCTCCCTTTGTTCAAGTTAGTTCAGGTTAGCTCACTCTCTACACTACTTTGAATAAATTTTTCCGTTTTTTGGGCACTCGGTGGTTTTGAAGCCTTCAAAATTCCTGCCAAGAAACAATTCGAACCTCCATGTCTTTGTAGTCTTTAAAACTGTAATGCAGTTTTTTCGGATACTTAATTAAGATTGCGATTAAGTTCGTATTAGTTTCAATAGGATTTTACCAAAGATTTTACTGTTCTGTAGGCTCAGCAATGAATTTCAGAAACAATACAGAGCATTATATTGCCCGAATAACTTACTTCGGGACCTTTTTTACTCTTGTTGTTGAACATTCAGTTAATTACACTACTCTGTGATTGTGATGATAAAAATTTTGATTTTTTGAAAACTCGTCTCTGTAGCCCTCAAAGTTCGTGTTAAGTAACAGTTAGATCCTCGATGTCTGTGTAGTCTTTAAAACTTCAATGCGTTTCTTTTTCGGACAATTAATTAAAGTTGTGATTAAGTTTGTGTTTCAATGGGATTTTACGGTTCTTAAGGCTTAGCAATGAATTAAAAAAGACTAAAAAGACATTATTTTGCCCGAATAACTTGTCTAGAGACGTTTCTTACTCTTTTTATTAAAAATCTAGTCAATTACACAACTTTGCCCAATTTTTTTTAAATTTGGTTTCTCCGTAGTCTTCAAAATCCCTGTCAGGAAACAGTTCGAACCTGGATGTCTCTGTAGTCTTTAAAACTTCAATGCGTTTTTTTTTTCAGACAATTAATTAAGGTTGTGATTAAGTTTGTGTTTCAATGGGATTTTACTGTTCTGAAGTCTTGGCAATGGATTCAAAAAGACTATAAAGACATTATTTTGCCCAAATAACTTGCCTAGAGACGTTTTTTACGCTTTTCATTGAAAATCCAGTCAATTACATTACTTTGCACAATCTTTTTTTACATGGTGCCTCTGTAGTGTCCAAATTCCCTGTCAAAAAAAAAGTTCGAACCTCCATGTCTCTTTAAAATTTCAATGCAGTTTTTTTGGACGATTAATTAAGATTGTGATTAAGTTTGTGTTTCAATGGGATTTTACTGTTCTCAACGGTTAGCAATGGATTCAAAAAGACTACAGAGCTATTATTTTGATCAAGTAACTTGCCCAGATATGTTTTTTATTCTTATTGTTGAAAATCCAGTCAATTACACTATTTTGGACAAATTTTATGTTTTTTCAAAAACTCGGTGTTTCTGTAGCATTCAAAATTCCTGTCAAGTTCGTTCAACAGTTCGATCCTCGATGTCTCTGTAGTCTTTAAAACTTTAATGCAGTCTTTTTCGGAAAATTATTTAAAATTGTGATTAAGTTTGTATTAGTTTCAATGGGATTTGCTCTTTAGGGGATCAACAATGGATTTAGAAACACTACAGAGCTTTATATTGCCGGAATAACTTGCTTCCAGATGTTTTTTACTCTTATTGTTAAAAATCCAGTCAATTACACTGCTTCGAACAAATTTAATATTATTTTGAAAACTCGGTGTTTATGTAGTCTTCAAAATCCCTGTCAAGAAATAGTTTGAATCTCGATGTCTTTGTAGTCTTTAAAATTTCAATGTAGTTTTTTGGACAATTAATTAAGATTGTGATTAAGTTCGTACTAGTTTCAATGGAATTTTACTGTTCTGTAGACTCAGCGGTACATTTAGAAAGACTACAGAGACATTATATTGGCCGAATAACTTACCTAGAGATGTTTTTTTACTTACGTTGTTGCACATTCGGTCAATTACAGTACTTTGAACAAATTTACGTTGTTTTGAAAAGTCAGCAATGGATTTAGAAGCACTACAGAGCATTATATTGCCGGAATAACTTGCCTCAAGACGTTTTTTACTCTTATTGTTAAAAATCCAGTCAATTACACTACTTTGAACAAATTTAATATTTTTTTGAAAACTCGGTGTTTCCGCAGTCTTCAAAATCCCTGTCAAGAAATAGTTTGAACCTCGATGCCTTTGTAGTTCGTAAAATTTCAATGCAGTTTTTCGGACAATTAACTAAGTTTGTGGTTAAATTCGTATTAGTTTCAATGGAGTTTTACTGTTCTGTAGGGCTCAGCGGTAGATTTAGAAAGACTACAGAGACATTATATTGCCCGAATAGCTTACCTAGAGACGTTTTTTCTTTATGTTGTTGTGGGGTGTTTATTATAAATCGTATTAAAAACTACAAAAACATTATTTTGCACAAATAACTTGCCTAGAGATGTTTTTTACTCTTACTGTTGAAAATAAAGTCAAATATACTATTTTGAATAAATTTATTATTTTTTTAAAACTCGGTGTCTCTAATGTGGTCTTTAAAATATCTGCCAAGAAACAGTTCGAACATCGATGTCTCTATAGTCTTTAAAATTTCAATGCAGTTTTTCGGACAACTAGTTAAGATTGTGATTAAATTTGTGTTAGTTTCAAAGGGATTTCAATGTTCTGTAGGTTTAGCAGTATATTTAGAAAGACCACAGATAAATTATATTGCCCGAATAACTTGCCTATTAACGTTTTTTACTGTTGTTGTTGAAAATTCATTCAATTAATTACACCACTTTAAAACAAATTAAATTTTTTTTGAGAACTCGGTGTCTCTGTAGCATTCAAAATTCCTGTCAGGACACAGTTCGAGCCTTGATGTCTTTGTAGTTTTAAAACTTCAAACTGGTTTTTGGTCAATTAATGAAGACCTTGATTAAGTTTGTGTTAATTTTATTGGGATTTCACTGTTCTCGAGCCTTAGCCATGGATTTAGAAAGATTTTAGGTACATTATATTGATCGAATAACTGCCCTAAAGTCATTTTTTAATCTATTTGGAAATTCTGTCTATTACACTACTTTAAACAAGTTTTAATTTTTTTGATGTCTCTGAAGCCTTTTGCCACGGTAAATGTATGAATTTTGGCATTTTCAACTAATTTCGTTTTTTCAGTCAAATTTGTTGATTGTACTATTTTTTGATCAACTGTACTTGTGTACTCTTATATTCCCAACGGTGCGTTTTTGAGTACTAAGTACATAGGCGTAACATCCCTGGTCGCGCTGCAGTGGAGAGACTGGGGTGGGTGTAGTGGTGGCGCGGGGTTTAGCCACTTGAAATATGTCGTAGAACTCCCTTCCAGTCTGCATCTAAAAACGTAATTTTCTCCTTCCTGTTGAAATAGTTGTCGTGTTTAAGGATCTCAATGGCCTCTCTCGTTAATCTCGGATAGAAACCATGCGATTGATATAAGATATCCACCTCGTCGAAAATGATGTCGTGACCTTCGGAGAGAGCGTGCTCTGCTACTGCTGACTTTTGTGTTTATCCCAGCCTGCAACTCCTTTTGTGTTCCGTAATCCTCGTGTTGACACTGCGTTTTGTGGTGGCAATGTATACCGACCCGCAGCTGCATGGAACTCGGTAAACTCCGAGCGCCGATAAGGGATATCTGCGGTCTTTGGCCGATATCAAGCTCTGTTGTTTTGTTTGAGTGGGTCTAAAGAAAGTTTTAACACTGTGCTTTTCCAGTAGCCTGCCGATCCTGTCCGTTACTTTATAGATGTATGGTAGACTAGTCCGTCCGCGTTTTTCTTCAACTTCTCCCGTTGTTTCTTCCTATCGAACTCGTGCTTTCTGTAATCATTCCAACCAAAGGCTCTTTCTAGATGCTTTATTTCCCGTTCCGAATCAGCCGGCTCACAAATTCTCTTGGCTCTCACGGAGTGTCTCACGGAGAGTCTCATGGAGAGTCTTTTTGACTCCCATTTTCTGTCTGGGATGATAATTTGATTCGGTATTGAGATATCCGCGAGTGTGGGATGGTTATCTATAAACGGGGTGCGCAAGTTTTTCATTCGGCCTCCTTGATACTAAGACATCCAAAAACGGTAAGCCTCCTTCCCTTTCTATCTCCATCGTGAATTGAATTTTTTGGGTTGATAGATTTGAGGTGTAAGAGGAAGTTTAGAAGTTCGCCCACGCCATGGCTCCAAATAACAAAAGTGTATCGGAACCAGCACTTTGGCCTCTTATTTGCGACTGACAATGCCTTGGTCTCGAAAATTTCCATAAAATATTTGGCTATTACTGGACTAATGGGGCCACAACTTGGCAATATGTGGGAGTGGAGTCTTTTATAAAGCTGTCAGTATTTCCTATTTAGTCGAGCTTTCTATGGTGTTCACGATGGGTCTCAGCGGCACATCCGGTTTGTGGATCTTTGGCAAACCGTACAGCCTTGGAGGCAGGCTTCTGATTTTTTAAGAGATGTGTCTGATTTTCCTTGATTAAATTGTTGGTGGCCCTCCGAATCCGGGCGGTTGCATCACGAGTTAGCTTCTTGTAGGTGGTGGGATCTAACAGTGTCCTGATTTTTCCTTCGTAATCCGATGTTGACATTACTACTGTTGCGATTCCTTTATCTGCTGGTAAAATGAGAATATCCTTGTCTCCGTTCAAGGCTTTCAGAGCTCTTCTCTCTTCTTTCTGTAAAAGTGAGATTGCTTTTTGGTGGTTTTGCGCGTTGTAGAACTCGTGACGCCTCCATCCTTATCTGTTCAGCCGTCTGAATTAGCGGCTGCTGGATTCCCCTCTCCACGTTTGCTATGATGTCATCCACTGGTATCTTACTACCTAGTAGGGTACTAGTCTACTAGATAGACTAGGTACATAAAATAATAACTTAATAACTAAAACATAAATCCATAAAGTAGCGGACAGGATCAGCAGGCTACTGGAAAAGCATAGTGTTACAACTGTCTTTAGACCCACTCAAACAATCCAAACAGATCTTGAGATCGGTCAAAGACCGCAAAGATCCCTTATCGGCACTTGGAGTTTACATGGTTGGAGCAGTGGCTCGGTATATATTGGCACCACAAAACGCAGTGTATCGCCACGTATAGACCACGGCTTCAGAGCCAGCAAAACACTTTAGATTGTATTTTGACCGGCCGTGAAAGCCTTTAGAGTATTATTTCTGATGTTAACGATATATTTATGACAAGACAGGTCTAAACCATAGCGAAGTCTTAGCAAAATAAAAGATTTTGGTTTTCAGATTTTATTGTTTGTTTATATCACACAAAAAGATGAGAATTGTATTTACATTACTAACAAAAACTAGAATATTTTATTGATATAATAGCTATTTATGTAACCAGTTACGAAAAGTCCAATTTTGTGTAACGAATGAATGTTTGCGGGACGAGCGCAGCGAGTTCCCGCAATTTGAATGAGATACACAAAAAAGGCTTTTCGTAACGTGTTTCATACAAGATTTTTTCTAATTTTGACTACAAATACCTACTTAGAGAGAGAGTTATTATTATTAAACTTCAATATTTACTTTTAAACCACTTTGTATCTACTTAATACCGTAAAACTATAGCAACGGTGCCACAACCGAAACCTGCAACTGGTCGTGAAACGAACTTTTCATCACTAGTTACGAAAGATTTTACTTTTCGTAACTAGTTACGAAAAGTAGGACGTTACGTCACTGTCATCAGTATTAAAAAGTGCCACTTTATATGTCAAAATTAGAAAAAATATATAATAATACCTGAAAAACCAAATGTTTTATTTTTTGAATAGTTGGTTTTAACGATGTACCCATCATGAGGTACATCGTTAAAATCAGAGAAAAGCGTCTGTTAGGAACAACTATGATGACTATGATGACCATTTAAAAAAAAATAACGTGGGCGTCACACCTTAAAAATGTGGGGGCACCCAAAACCTCACTAGGCCAATGAGTTCTGTTTTGAAAAGTGCCTATAGAACATTGCGATATCTGCGATATCAATCGAAATATAAGCTATTTTCAGATAGAAAATAGCAAAGAAAAATAAGGAAAACGTATTTTTAAAGTTAGAGGGTTGGGGTTTTTGCGGTACTGTACTATATTTTTGTGAAATTAAAGATGGCGCTGACAGTATTTTATAGACATTTTGGTTTTTGAGATTTTGATAATTTGAAATTTTGAAAACTCCGTCACCTCTTTGTTTATGAAAAGTGAAAATGCATTCCAGTAGTTTTAGTTACATAAAATCCAGTTCCAGCACCTAATTTGACATGCAACGGCACCGAATTCAACCACAATTTGAAAGTAAACAATAAAAATAAATAACTTTTAATTTTTTTTTGAAAAACTCATTCCGATGCGATTCTATCTAATAATATACAGATATCCCATTAAAAAAAAAATACGTTTGTTTTACAATCTATAGTATTTGCCGGGATTTGAAGCCGTGGTCCAACGGAATTTCTTCCTGACGTTTCGTCTACAGCTGCGGCAGACCTTATCAAAGGCGATGAGGCAATGGGCGAAGTGATCTTCCGTGCTTCCCGACGTTGACTGATTCGACTGCGGTGTGCTTCTTGGTATTTATTCCCCCGCCGTCGCGCTGCAGTGGAGGGACTGGGGTGGGGGTAGTGACGGAAGAAAATGAAGAAAAGCGGGGATGGACTAATCTACCATACATCCACAAAGTAACGGAGAGGATCGAAAGGCTACTAATAAAGCAGAATGTTACAATTGTCTTTAAACCCACTCGAACAACACAACAGAGCTTGAAATCGGCCAAAGACCGCAGAGATCCCCTAGGGGCACCCGGAGTTTATCGAGTTCCATCTAGCTGTGGCTCGGTACACATTGGCCCCACAAACCGCAGTGTCACCACGAGGATTACGGAACACAAGACAAGTTGCAGGCTGAGTTAAACACAAAAGTCAGCAGTAAGAGAACACACTTTCTCCGAAGGTCCCGACATCCTCTTCAACCAGTTGGATATCTTTTATCAATCGTCAGAAAGGCAATTGAGATCTTTAAACACTGTAACGGTTTGGTTTTGCCATTGGAATTTTATGAATGAGTTTACCTTTTTAATTGCTCTTTGGCCTCATTACACTCAATATCTTTGCCGTCTGAACCTTTTTGCTGTTTGCCTTATTAGATAATTTTCATCTTGCAGTTAATAATTTTGGGTTTATTTACGTTTGTCATTCTTTTTTTTAAGGTTATTTTCTATCTGAAGTTTGACACATCGGTGTCAAACATGGCGGACTTCGGGCCCAGAAACGTGACCATTTTCTTGGGAGATATCTCCACTTGTTGCTTCTCTTTGCGTCTCTTCGGTTGACGTCTGACAGTGGTGACACTGTTGACAGTGACTTTTTGACTTTTGACTTTGCTTCCGTCATTATCTTTCGTTTTGTGTCTTGGAATTTGCTGCTGGCGTGAAGGTTGGTCGTGGGAAAGGAAAAGTTTGAATTTGTATTTTATCTCAGGCATCCTGAGGATTTTTCAGCTTTTCTTGATATAAAATTTCGGGCCACCTTTAGTGTTGCTTTGCGTGGCCGAAATTGCCGTTTCGTCGCGGGATTTTGCCGACCAATCTCACTTGAGAAACACCTTGCCGGTAAGCATTTTTATGGCGTATTTTTGGATCCATTTCAAGTAGTTTTCTTTTGTATTTTAGTTTATTAGATTGCGAGTGTTTGAGCGCCGACGGCGGAGTTCGATTGCATTGGTGTGGGACGACCCACTTTTGAAAAGATTTTAATGGTGGTTTGTGTCCTCCTCGGAGGTAAGTCTTCCAGCCATGTGCGTTCAGCGATTTCGTTACTAGTATTTTACCTTTTTCTTGCTATTCTTTTGGTTTTCGAATATTATAGTTAATTGTATCCCTAGGTGCTAAGTAGGGGCTTGAACTGCACACAGCGGACTTGTTAGGGGCTCATAGCAGTACCACCCAACACTCCCTGACCTGAACCACTGGTCCAACTACTTGGGCCACCTTCCTTGGCCTGGACCCAGTGTTAGTAGGATTGTTTTGGCTGCTGCTGAGTATCACCATTGTAGCTATCGAGTCCACTGCGGACTACTGTCACCGAGTCACTCTGACCTACCTCCCTAGACTGACAGGACAGTGGACTGTTGCAACCCCATAATCTCCCCCCGACAACATATGTAAAGTAGTGGTAAGACCTTTTGAATCTCTTTTATGTAACTTATTACGACTCTTATTTGGCCAACTTGACTTTGCCTCGCTACGTTTAACTTATATTGGAGCGATATTTTGGAGTAAACTCTTGCTGTGGCCCAAATTTATTAAGGTTTTCCTTCCACCTGGGAGGCGTCCTGTTGGGCCTGTGAACAACAGGTGGCACACCCACTCCTATTAGCCGAGCTTTATCTGAGCCACCTCACGGCCTTGATCTATTGGCAACAGCAAGTGTTCACCTTTAGTGGGCTTTTGGCTACCGTCAAATGTAGGGTACCACACACACACACACACACCATCACACACATCCACCATTGTGTATTGTTGTATTTATTTGTTTTTGTTTTACATTTTTTTTGATACATAATATATGACCACACCACGTCAAACGGTGCTTTTATTTCGTGATTGTCTTTCTTCTGAGAATAAGCCGTCTCAACACGACAACAATTTGAACAGGAAAGAGGAAATTACTAGGCTTAAAAAATCAGAAGCCTTTCCACCACGGCTGTACGGTTTGCCAGATCCACAAACCGAATGTGCGACTGAGACCATGATGGGTCTCATCGTGAGCACCATAGGAAGCCTGACCTACGAAATCTCGAAACACCTCACAAACTTGCTGCAAACTAAAATAAGAAATACTGACATCTTTATAAAAAACTCCACTCATTTCGTACAAAAACTGCATTCTTTGTCTCTTTCTCCAGGAGAAATTTTCGATAGCTTCGATGTTGTTTCACTCTTCAATATTAAGGAATCCTTGGAACATATTAACCAGGAATTTCCACAAGATATTGCCAAGTTGTTATAACACTGCCTAATCACTACATATTTTCAATGAATGGAATATTTCTACGAACACTGATGGTGTAGTTAAGGGCAGCCCCCTTAGTCCAGTAATAGCCAACTATTTTATGGAAATATGAGAGGCCAAGGCCTCGGCAAAGGCAAATAAGAGGCCAAAGTGCTGGTTTCGATCCGTGGACGACACCTTTGTTATTTGGAGCCATGGCGAGAGCGCATTTCAAGATTTTCGCTTACACCTCAACTGTATCAGCCCAAAAATTCAATTCACTATGGAGATAGAAAAAGAAGGACGCCTACCGTTTTTGGATGTTTTGGTATCAATGAGGCTGAATGGGAAGCTTGCGCACATCGTTTATAGAAAAGCAACACACACTGAGCGATACCTCAGTAACGGATCAAATCGTCATCCCAGAGAGAAAAGGGGAGTCACAAAGACTTTGCCTGTGAGAGCCGAGAGAATTTGTGAGCTAACTGAATTAGAACGGAATATGAAGCATCTGGAAAAAGCTTTTGGTTGAATGGATACAGCAAACACGAGTTAGATAGGGCCGTTTGTCCAAGGAATGTAGAGTGCCAGAAAGGAACAACGGGAGAAGATGGAGAAGAGGGCGGATGGAGTAGTCTGCCCTCTGCAACATAGCAACCATAGCAAACATCCACAAAGTAACGGACAAGATCGAAAGACTACTGATAAACTGCCTTTAATCCCACTCATACAATACAACAGAGCTTGAGTTCGGCCAAAAACGGCATTGATTCCCTATCGGCACCCGGAGTTTACGGTGTAGGTACCATGAATCTGTGTCTCGGTATACATTGGCACCAACAAACGCAGTATCAACACGAGGATTACGGAACACACGACAGCAATTTCAAAAGAAAGGAGGAAATTACCTTTCTAAATACACCTGGAAGCCAGTTCTACGACATACTTTAAGTACGGCGAAACCCCGCGCCACCACTATCCCCACCCCAGTCCCTACACTGCATCGCGACGGCGCTGGCGGGGGAATAAATATCACGGAGCTCACCACAGTCAGAGAGCACGGTATATTACTTCGCCCATTGCCTCATCGCCTCTGATAATGTTTGTCACAGCTGCAGACAAAACGTCAGGAAAAAGTAATTTCATTGGACCACAGCTTCAAGGTCCGGAAAACCATTTAGATTATGTTTGTTTAATCGCGTCGAAATTATTCATTGCATTACAAAAACTACGCCACTAGGTTGTTCTCCCACTATTCTCGATATATTTAGATACTACTCAAAACTGATACAACGCATGCCTTAACCCTTTGAAGCACAGAAAGCAAATCCTACTCCTATGGCTTCAAAATTTAAGATAATGCTTCCAGAAGAATAAACATGCAAGAAAATACAAAACATTTATGTGAAAAATATTAATTTTGTATTTTGTAAGTGGTTTTCTGGCATAACCCCAATACAGCTAGGATTATTTTTATTTTAATAAAAAGCAAACAGAACTTCTGAAACTTAAACAAATAAAACAGTCAAATTGGTACTCTTAGCAAGGTAACATTAGGTGTGGTAAGCTAAAAAGCAATTTTTTTTAACATTCAAACAAAGTCCGACATCACAGTCTCTACAAGACCATCTGGTTCTGTGCGGTTTATTAGCCGTACTGCACAAAGCGCACCTTCTTGACGTTCCGTGCTGGGGTAAGTGCTTTGCCTGGTCTCGTCTTTGCGCAATTGAAATGTAGAGTTTAAATAAGGACACCGGTAGGGTTGGGGTAGGAGCCCTTCCCGAAGAATTTCAAGCTACTCTGGAACCAATCAAACCTAAAATAACTTCACATCGGAAAATTTTTAATGTCATGTTTTTGTCGCCATCTTCTCTTTATAAATGATGAATGAATTGATCATTATAGTGTTTGCAAAATGCCAAAATAGCCGGTGGTACCATTTCCTGGATTTTTTTGTCTAGGGCATAATATGATTTCATCATATCAGCTTTATCAACGCATCTCATATTTTTCCTATATTCAGTCAGCATTTTCGGACAAGGAATTTCAGTCGTAGTCCAATCTTTTTCGTTCTTGTTCACAAGGCATTCCTCAGCAGGCGAATGTATCGAAGAAAGCAGTTGAATCGTTTGTTTATCTTTCCAATTGACGCAGCCAATTCTGTCTTTGTAAGATCCGAAATCAAAATCACCACGTTTCAAGATAATTTCCGGTTATAAAAAGGTTGGCAAATGTTTTCTATTTGAACGCACCATTTCACAGGAATAAATTTTCTTCTCAAGCAGCTTGTCGACTAGGTTGGTTGTCGTGAAGAAGTTGTCAAAATAAACCTCATGACCTTTTTCTTCTAAGCCCTCCGTCATGTCCATAACAACTCGCTCACCTAACCCAAATTCAACGGTATCTTTCCTACCAGGGTAAATTTGAAAATCGCTGATATTGCCGATTTTATCAGCTCTGGTCCAAATTTTTAAGCCCCGTTTAATTGGCATCATGGGCATGTATTGCTTGAACTCTACTCGCCCTTTGAATTTCACCATGCTTTCATCAATCGCTACTTCTTTAGTGGGATTTTAATAGTTCTGGTAATTGCGTTTTAGGTTTCCAAAAGCGACCGGATTTTATAAAGTTTGTCAAAATTAGTTTCTCTTTTTTCGGCATTGCCTCATTATTGTTCATGTGCAAACATGTAAGCAATGATGCCAAAAGATGGGACTTTTTTTATTCCCATCAAAAGATTTACAGCTAAGAAAATCTTCATCTCGGATTTTGTGGTTGGAATAACATTTCTGCCCTGCTGTACAGCATATCGATTGGTTTCTTCCACAAGAAGGTCTATTGCAGTATCCAAGAGTAGAAGAAAGAAATCCAAAGGAGTTCCAATGTCGGGAACTGAGGTACTTGGTCCAGTGCGTTCTTAAAACTCTATTACTTTTGGAGTAAAGTTTCTTTTGCTCCAGGCAGCAAAATGGCTAAGAGGTGAATTATCTTCAATGTCAGAATCAGAAGAATTCTCAGAAGGAATGTCATAGTTGCAATCCTTGGCATCATAATCACAATTTGTTTCTTCATTTGATTCGGATTGGCACATTTCCTCTTCAAAATCACTTTCATTTGATTCTTCATCACTAGCAACTTCATCCAGTGATTCGTATGCTTTATCAGATGACATTTGCTGCATATTCAATGGCTTAGCCATACTAAAAAAATAATAATAAGTATTTCTAACGTTACGCTGGTCAGCCTGCAAAACCACTTGATATTTCAAAACTGTATGATTATTTTACTAACCTGGTTTATTCTCACCTTCACACACTCGTCGGCCACTGATTTAGCCAAAAAAACGTTATAGTTTTCGAGTATTTTTCAAAAAAAAAACAGAAATTGTCCAAAGACCCCAACGCAGACCTGTTTATTTGCAAATGGGTTCATTCCCTGAAAAAACGCAGCAATATACTTTACATTTTGCGTTATGAGTATAGCGTTATGAGCCTCGCGACGTGGCTTAAATGCAAAACCAATATTCAATAAGAAGCAAGTACATAGAAATGTGGTATATTTGTGGAACCACTTCGCTTCAAAGGGAAAAAATATAATAAAATATAATAGAAAAAATAAAACTGATAATTTTCAACTTTAAGGTGAAAATTCTATTGTCGCCATCTCTAATTTCACAAAAAAATAGTACAACGTGAAAACCGCTACCAAAATGAGGGAAACGCCCCTAAAAATGTGGCATTCTTTACGCAATAATTATCATCCTAACCAATCATGTAGCCCGTAGTCGGCAGAGCCGCTCAAATCAATTTAACATCCTACAGGTGTTCTAATTGAGCAGACAAAGACGGACGTAATCAATTTAGTTTTTTGTTTACCCTTCTGGACACACACCGCTATCTGATAACAAGGTGGGCTTATCCTAAACTGAATTAGCGCAATCCAATTACTCCCAACCGGAGCGTGCGGCACGAAAATGGGTTAAGACCGAGCCGCATCCAACTAGAGGAATTGATTTCGGGTAAATCATCGTCCCTTGATTTCTCAAAAAAGTCTTTGTTTGCAACGGTGATCCTTTGCTGCAGAGCGCGATAAATAATACCGGGAAAAGTTCTGCGTCTGAGGCGCAATTTATAAGGGCCCTATTTTCCAGCGTACACGCACCCTTATCTAATATTTACCGTACTAGATAAGGAAAAGTTCGGAAAAACTTTCGAGAACTCCCATTCTTTCGAACACTTTGCCACTTTATGGGGATGTCGTGCGTCCGAGAATAATTTATCAAACAGATCGTCCTTGCCAGGGCCTACGGAGGGATGAAATATCGCCAGTCGCACCCTCTTAAAGGGTGGTCTATTCGAGAAACACCTGTTCTCGATTTTTCGGTGAAAGACACACGCACGGCTTGATTGTGTTCTGCTTGAGCAATATTTATTGACTTGTCTGGGAAAGTGCGCCAATTGAAATTCCTGAGGCGTCTTTCCTTATCGTGCGTGGGTGAACTGTTGCTCGACGGCTTTTCCTTGTGTTTCAACCGCTAATAAAATCTTCTCTAAACCGTCACAAATGATTTCGAGTTCGCTGCGCGATATTGGTAAACAGGGGATTCAAACCACCGCCAAGGGAACGAAATTTAATTTGTTTGCCGTCAGTGAAAAACCCGTAAACAAGCATTAGCATAAAAATCACACGTTTGACATCCATATCCAATCGACTTTTACAACTTTCTCGTCGCCGTTTTACTGAACTTTTCGCATCTATTTAAATTGCCCGAGCCTGAAACTGACTCGGCCTTTCTCGTTTTCCTCGGATTATATTGATCCCGTTTGAATTCCGTCGAAAACTGCTTCGGAAAAATCCAAATTGCCACGTTTGAAAAAATCAATACAAGTGCACCATTAAAGTAAAGTTTGTATCAACTCTGTGCGGCTCTTTGAGAGAGCTCTAGAAAAAGGGTTTGCAGAAGAATGATATGTCGTCGACACAAAAATGTGTGTCAAGATATTTCTTCCCTTTTGCTATTATTCGCTCACAACAGGCCCCGGTGGAAAACACGAGTGCAACTTCGCACAGCCCCTCATCATAACGTCCCAATTTAAATACGGACGACAACGGCGGCCCCTTTTAAAAAGGTCCCAAATTGCGTGTCTTGTGTTAATATTTGTCTACGCAGACTGAACGACTGAACTTATGTAATTTTCCGGTAAGCTCCCTGTTTTTCCGGCTCCACTTTTGTTCCTTAACGTTGTTTTCGACGCCCCCGGGCGATGATTCAAACGCGATCTTGCGTAAAAGGAAGAATAATTGGCTTTTTAGATTTGACACGACATTGTAGAATGTAACACCCCTTTTCGGTTGGTTGCAGGTGAGATAGGGTTAAGACTGATTTACACGGGTGTTGATAATTGATGTGGATAGGAGCGGCGACTACAGAGTATTTACATAATAATTACAAAGGAGATTATTCGAAAGCATCTGGCGAGACATGTCTTAGAGTGTGGAATTAGGGATGTGCAAAACATAAGAAAATATCGATGTTTTTAATATTGATATTTTAGAAATATATGAGAAACGGCATTCGATATATCGTCAAAAAATATCGATATATATATAAACGAAACAATGCTTTCCTAAGAAGCTAAGAACTGTGCAACATAGACAAACTGAAACTGAACAGCAGAACTTGGTGCCGCTCCAATACCAATAAAAAATAGTGACAAGGTGACAACTAACCTGGCTTAGCTAATTCCTGACAAAAGTGACAGCTGACTGACCACTAGCCCAACTAGTAAATTAAGAAAATGTTAACCCGTGGGAAGGAACTAAAAACCAAAATTGGTAAAATCTTACTAACTTAAAATATTCCTTTATTGTAAAGAACACCTATCAAGCCCGTTAAAGTGGTTATATTTTAAATGATAATAACATAAATAACTTTTTCCTTGTCGTAGAACTATAATGTACGCTCATTTGGTTATTATTTAGTAGATAATAACCACGTTATGTGACCTCAAAATAAACCATTACCAAGTGGGTTAATTTGTAAATATGCTCAACTTCAAAATTACCAGAAATTCGGCTTGCGGGTTAAGGTTAATTTAAGCCTCATCCAGTAGGGTAAAAGTTACTGAATTTAGACATAAAAATGTCCTTCCAGGTTTAAAACCTGCAGGATAATATTTATGTCAAATTCTAGTGAAAATTAACAAGTTGCTAATCCCCCATGGTCAATGTTATCCCACCAACACTTTTTTATTAACTTTGTGGTATAGATTTTCCCCTTTAATTAACCTCAAGGAAAATAAATTACCATTGGTAAAAATTTACTTCAAAATGTTAAGAAATTTATAAGAGGCTATATAAGGGTAAAATTTACTTCAAAAGTAAAGTTACCAAGAAAACGCCTTTAATTGAGTTTTTTTTGGAAAAGTGGTATAGTCCATCACTAGCCCATAAGTGAAGCATAAAGTATGTCCGAGCAAAAATAAGCTCTGTGATGTGTTAGCGTTCTCCAAATTCATAAAACTCCTTTTTAACTAAATTAGTCATTAAACATGCCTAAAACAAATTTAATTAAAATTAAATCTTATAGGGATACTACACAATTTTACAGGAAAATAAATAGCTGCATGCCAGCAAAAAAAAACAAGCACTGCATTTCCCCAGCACAGAGATTTTTAGCAGATCAACAGGTAGATGACACAGATAAGTCCAGTAAAGTACCATTAATATATTCAACTCGTACAGAATGTGAAGTTGACGAAAACTGTCAAATTTCATCAGACAAAGAAGAAAATTTAAGAAGTACCAACGAATTGGAAAACTACGATTTTCTTACAGAGCCTACCGAATCGGAGCACGAATCGGGAATGAAATATCAAAATTAAAATATTACACAGCAATTAGCTCTAATGGAACAACTTCGACTGTGGGCTGTTACACATAAAGTTACCTTATCAGGTGTCACTGACTTATTGGGTGTTTTAAGAGCCCATGGAAAAAGTGAGCTTTCAAAAGATGGAAGAACATTATTGAAAACACCAGCACCCGACTTCGAGTCTGACAAGGACAAAAATGGCAAGCGAGATTGGGAAGAGTCAAACATCTGAAAATTCTCCCTTTGCTTCTTCAATAGAAATTTAAGGACGGCAATAATTTCAGATTAGTTTAGAGCGGTCAAACAAAACGAGCTATTAATGAATTCACTAAAAGTTCTCGATTTGCCCGCTTTTGTTATTTTTACCCACAAATCGCCCATATTTTAACCTTGGCTTGCAGGGATTTTTTGTTTTGCTGAAGACAATTTTCTCTGGAGGCGTTTAGCTGTAGTTTTTTGCGACCTGTTGAGAAAACATTTTAACTTTGGAATTAATAAAATTGGAAAATATTACCATAGGGTCAGACATATTCGGCAGCCATATTTTTTATCGACAAATTTTCCTTCGTCATATTTAAAAAACATATTTTTTTCCAAGCGGACTAAAAGTACGTCATTTGTTTTCATCATGCGCACACCTAAAGTGGGCTTGCAAATCCTGAGACCGAAAAAGTAGCAAAAAAGTCCTAGGCAGTAAAAGTAAAGTCAAAAGTCACCGCTACTGTCGTGGTGACGCAGTTGCACATAAACGATTGTAAATATAGCAATTTACGAAAACTTTTAAGCACTAGATACTAGATGGCACCACAGCAGTGGAATAAAGAGAGTAATCAGAACTCTTGGTGCGAAGGTGCATACATCCTATGTTTCAGTTTTTGACGCAATTTTTAATTGATTTCGCGGATTTCGACTGGTTAGTAGTAGCCCAAATTGGTATATTTTTCCAACTTCTACTGATAATAAAGTTTGACAAGCTTAGAGGTAAACTATTAAATTACAGTACTAAACGCAATCGGTGCCATCCGAAATTACCTTTGGTGCCGTATTGTCATTCACATCATCTGTCATATTATTTCAAGCAGGCACGACGTCATAATTATAATATTTATTTATTTTATTTATAATCATAAACATACAATCCTAAAGCGGTTGAATTTACTATTATTTAAGATAAATATTATTAAGGTAAGTACCTAGGCCGGCCACAATTAAAGGATGCATGAAAATTGCAGAAAGAAATCAATGAGAAGTAGGTAGATTTCTTAATTTCTTGTTTTTTTTTTAGCAATGTCAGATTCACTACCATGTCCATGTACACCGCCGGAACTGGCCGAAGTAGCATCCAATGCTATGTTACATTTACTTCCTGCAAAATCTCGTAAAGTTTACGATTTTGCTTACGATCGATTTATGAAATGGGCAAAAGAACACAATGTGTCGACTTATTCTGAAAATGTGGTGATATCTTATTTTGTTCATTTATCATCCACACTAAATCCTGCCTCACTCTGGTCCCAATATTCAATGTTAAAAGCAGAACTCAACATTAAGCATAATATAAAACTTGGATCTTATACTAAATTACTGGCGTTTTTGAAGAGGAAAAATAATGGATATACACCCAAGAAATCAAAAGTTCTGTCGAAAGAAGAGGTGGATTCTTTTCTATGCAATGCCTCTGATGAAAAATATTTGGCCGCAAAGGTAGCATACTATATCATAGCTTTACTAATGACTATAATAAATGGACATATGTAGGAGGTATGCATGTATTTAAATGTTGCAAATATTTTAGGTTATATTGATATTAGGAGTCTCAGGAGCATGCAGATGTGATGAGTTGACAAATATTACTCTACAGGATATCTCAGATGTAGGCTCAGCAATCGTTGTGAAAATTCCTAATACCAAAACTTACAAATCCCGATCATTTACCATGTTGGGTAATTTCTATTTAAGTATATGTAGAAAGTATATGGATCTTCGCAAGAACATTCACATAAACAGATTTTTGGTAAAATACCAAAATGGCAAATGCCAAAAAGCAGTAATTGGTAAACATAAAATTGCATATGTTCCGCAAGAAGTTGCTTCCTTTTTGAAATTACCAAATGCCAAAATGTATACAGGGCATTGCCTACGTAGAACATCAGCTACTTTATTGATAGATAATGGAGGCGATATGTCAGCTTTAAAAAGACATGGGGGCTGGCGCTCTACAAATGTCGCAGAAGGATATATCGAGGATTCGATGACTAACAAAGAACAAACAGCAAAAAAAATACTTGCACCACTTGATAATTTTAATGTGAGTAATAATAATGTGAGTCAATCTCTGGTTCAAGGTAGTATAAGCAATGTAACAAATAACATTGAAACAAACCTTGTGAGCCAAGATTTAGATTTAAAAGGCGGTAGTAATGATAAATTATTTGAAAACTGTACCTTTCAGAATTGTTCGATTTCAGTACATATTAACAAATAAATAGTTCAATTAGTTTATATTATTGTGACACGTTTGAACATGTTAAGGGCAAAAGAGTTCTATTTGTGTAATGTATAAGATGTTTGTGTGTGATTGTCACAACAATCAAAATAAAAATGTTGTTTTTCACTATTATGTTTTAACTTTTACTGATGCAGATGCTAAACATCATTGAATTACTACATTTTTTAAGTTAAAGAAAGAAAATTGTTTCTTTTTCCCAAGATACCAAGGGACCAAAATCCAAGAACTCACCTCATAACAAAGAAAAAACTTAACTTGGGTCTGCCATGCTTATACAGGGTGGTCCATTTAAGTTGAGAAAGCTATATATTTTGAAAACAGTGCATTGTAGGAAAAAATGTTTCAAACAGAAATTACTCAGTGTCGGGGGCAAACGAAATGTTATAGTTGTTTAACCTTGCCTTTGTTTTAAAGTTCATACTAGGTTAAGTTTGGAAAGCTATACTTTTTCTCCTGAAATTGAGAGTAAAAAACTAATAACTTTTATATGAAACTTTGTAACTATATTGACGATATTATAATAAATTCAAATATTAACTGACAAACCACATTATTTGTTTGAGAAAATAGATAACCAGGCGTTAAAAAAAAACAAAAACTTTTGTTAGGCCAGTTGACAAGACTAATTGAAGGTAATGGATGTCATTTTGAGCATTTATAGAAAACTTTATGTAAAGCTTCATATTAATTTTCTTTGATATTTTAAAAAAGTAAGAGTTAAAAAAAAATTGTATAAAAGTTACTAGTTCTTAACTCCTTACTAAGTTTAGGAAAGAAAAAGTATAGCTTTCCATTTGAAAATCCAAAGTTAACCTCATTATGACCTTGAAAACAAAGTCAAAGTCAAACAACTGCAATACCATTTTATTGGCTCCTCGGCACTGAGTAATTTCTATTTGACATATTTTTCACAGAACGCACCGTTTTTAAAATATATAGCTTTCTCAAGTTAAATGGATCACCCTGTATATTACACACTGTACATATTGACAAAAATCCGTATCTATTTCTAAATAATTCTATAAAACCCTATACAACTTGCATTGAACATATTTATCTAAAATGATAAATAAAAAAAATCAACGTATGATAACATACTGATGAGTCACCCTGTAGACTTGTAATTTAAATAGCTTGAAAAAAAAATAGTATATGTTACTCGGAGTAAAAGGTCTTTTTGTGCTTCGCCCAGTTGCAGGCCTCAGCTTCGCTTCGGCCGTCAATCTCTGGGCTCAGCACAAAAAGACCCACTTTTACTCCTAGTGACATAATCTACTATTTGATGTTTTATTAATTTGCAGGTCTTCGTACAGTAAAAATAACATTTCAAACCATTCATAAGCAGTGTTGAGTAGATAACTAAAGTATTTTTACGCGTAAATATGAAAATTATATTTTGAGGTTATAATGGCATTTATTAAATTACCTAAAATAGAAATCCGAAAAGTTAGTATTTCAAAGGCGCTTAAGTTTTAGGGACGCATGACATATATATTTGTCAATAAATAGTAGATTATGTCACTAGGAGTAAAAGTGGGTCTTTTCGTGCTGAGCCCAGAGATTGACGGCCGAAGCGAAGCTGAGGCCTGCAACTGGGCGAAGCACAAAAAGACCTTTTACTCCGAGTAACATATACTATTTTTTTTTCAAGCATGCAAGAAATAAGAAATTTATTTAAAAGTGGTTCAGTTTTGCAATTTTCTCTCATCCTCTTTAAGCGGGTCTAGGTACTTACCCAATTGTGTATATTATTTGTAAAATACATAGAATATGTTAGAATGGTGGTTTTCAATGTTCAATGGTTTTAATGTATTAAATAATAACCAATGATTATGGTAAACTAAGAATTTGTAGCATTATTTTCAATACTAAATTAATAAATGTCACATTGACAGATAAATATGATGACGCGCATGACATTTAACAGACGAATTCAGAATTCGAGAACCTATGCGATTTCGACTAATAACGGTTTCGGATGGTGCTCTTGAGTGCTCTGAGACTATTTCTGTCCTTTGTTTTTTCAACAAGAATGTAAAGATGGCAATACACTCAGATCGGTTTATCTGGTGTCATCTATTATTAAAATAATTTTGGTGAATGAAAATCGTTTATATATGCGCCACCATGACACTAGCGGTGACTTTTGACTTTACTTTTACTGCCTAGGACTTTTTTGCTACTTTTTTGGTCTCAGGATTTGAAAGCCCACTTTAGGTGTGCGTATGGAGAAAACAAATTACGTACTTTTAGTCCGCTTGAAAAAAAATTTCTTTTCCATACGAATTTGTACGAAGGTACGAAGGCGTAGAAGGGCCAACACAATTTTTTTTCTTAAATTCCTTTAAGTCGGAATTTAGTTAAATTCCGAGTTTAAAGTCGGAATTTAGTTAAATTCCGAGTTCAAAGTCGGAATTTAGTTAAATTCCGAGTTCAAAGTTGGAATTTAGTTAAATTCCGAGTTTAAAGTCGGAATTTAGTTACATATGATTCACAAATCAGTGGCGTAGACGCAAGAACAATATTGTACAAGAACGGCAAAAACATTTTTAAAAGACGGATCAATATTTTGTTAACTACGACTTCATGGTGGGTGTCCTAACTTTAAGACTCCTCTAGTGATTACATTTAAGAGCTGTGATCGATATCTCGGGACGTTTTTTGCGGTTTTTTGTTTTTTTTTTGTCGACAAGAAGAGTTACGGGACGTTTACAAAAAGTTTTGCACCTTTCTATAAATTACAGTGTTTTGCGGGAATACCCGCGCCAAAAAAACTAATAGACTTTAAAAGTTCATTGATTTGAAAATCGTTGGCGAATATTGAGAGTTAATAATGACAAACAAATAAAAGTGTAGAGATAATAAAATAAAAAAGTAAACTGCTAACAAAAAAGATCGATACGACCTAATTTTTGGCAATTTTCAAGGCGTTTTATCTCAGAAATCATTTACGATAAATTCATAGTTTAAAAAGGCTCTGAAATAACTTTTCTTCTAGAACTAACTATCTGAACCAATCTTTAACTAAACCAGTTTTATCATTGTGATACGGCGCAAAAATGTAAAATTTGAACTGATTGCATTATTTGATATCTACGGTAAATCTTAACTTTTCAACTTTGTCATGTCATTCTATAGGCTTGGTAGATATCTCGGGACATGTTCGGCGGTTTTTGTTTTTTTGCTCGAGATAAAGTTACAGGGTATTTTCAAAAAGTTTGAAGTATTTTTATTTTTTGCTCGGTATAGCAGTGTAGGTCACCCGATTTTAATGATATAAACTAAATTTAAAAGCTCATTAAGTACAAAATTAGTAACGTAGAACTCTAGTTCGTAAAGATTGCTTCGGATGTTTTCGCAAAACTTTAATATTACTTCTGTGACATCATCACTGTTAATGATTTCCCAGGTCCTTTGCTGTAACTTCAAAAATGTACTATTAACTTAAGTGAAGTGTTATTTAATAGGTTTGCTAAATATCGGAACGGTTTTGGGGATGTTTGTTTTGTGGTCTCAAATAAGATACGAGTGCAATTCAAAAATTTAATGAGGTAAACTAAATCTACGAATTTATGTACTTAATAATGTGTGGGCCCACCGAAAACTCGCATTACCTCAGCCGCCCTTCTTGGCATGGTCTCCACCAAATTTCTGATAAACTCCTGGGGAATGGCTTCCCATTCCTCCCTAAGTGCCACTACGAATTCATCCAAGTTTTGCAATTCTTGCTCTCTTTCTTTAGTTTTACTTTCATTCTGCTCATCACTTTATAACATTCATATCGGGCGACCTAGCAGGCCAATTCATGCCCTCGATGCTATTCTCTCTCAGAACTTCATTAACAATTTGAGCCCGGTGTGACCATGCATTATCGTCAACTAAGATAAAACCATCTCCAAAGTTCTGAGCGAAGGGAATAACAATTTCATTCATACACAAATATCGATATCTAACTGCGTTCAGGTTAGTTCAGGTTAAAATTAAAACCAATCAAAACCACTAAGTCAGTCTTTCCATTTCCCATTACGCCTCCCCATACGCTGACACTTTCACCCCCAAATGGCACTCTGGGTTCTATATCTTCTTGCAGGTTTCGTTCATTCTGGCCTCTCAACACTAAAATACGTCCATTTGATGCATACAACAAAAATCTACATTCATTTGTAAAAATGCAATTATTGTTCCACTCTGCCATTCCCCAGTGCAAATGTTCTTCTACCCAACGCCATTCAAATGGAGTGAGTTCAACTTTAAAGCTTTATACCGTATTACATTGATAAAACTGGTTTAATTAAAGATTGCCCGAGGTAGTTAGTTCTAGAAAAAACGTTCCTTCAGAGCTTTTTTAAACTATGAATTTATCATAAGTGGTTTCTGAGATAAAACGCTTTCAAAATTACGAAAAATTATGTCGTATCGACTTTTATGTGCAGTTTTCTTTTTTATTTTATTATCTCTACAATTTTATTTTTTTTTCATTATTAACTATCAATATACGCCAATGATTTTAAAATCAATTAACTTTTAAAGCCTATGTGTTTTATTGGCGCGGGTATTCCCGCAAAAAACGTTCCGAGATATCGATCATAGCTCTTAAAAGTAATCACAATAGGAGTCTTAAAAAGGACGTCGTAGTTAACAAAATATTGATCCATTTCACAAAGAATATTTTGTCGTTCTTGTACAACATGGAATAGAAATGTTTTATTAACCTAACCTTGCGTCTACGCCACTGATTTGTCAATCATATACTCAGAATTTGACTAAATTCCGACTTTAAACTCGGAATTTAACTAAATTCCGTCTTTGAACTCGGAATTTAACTAAATTCCGACTTTAAACTCGGAATTTAGCTAAATTCCGACTTTAAACTCGGAATTTAACTAAATTCCGACTTTAAACTCGGAATTTAACTAAATTCCGACTTTAAACTCGGAATTTAACTAAATTCCGACTTTAAACTCGGAATTTAACTAAATTCCGACTTTAAACTCGGAATTTAACTAAATTCCGACTTTAAACTCGGAATTTAACTAAATTCCGACTTTGAACTCGGAATTTAAGAAAAAAAATCTTGTTGGCCCTTCTACGCCAAATTTGCTTATCTGGTCATATTCTATACCGATTCTGCAATTTCCACAATAAAAGCATATCAAAATATATTTAGAGCGAAACAGAGTTAAGGCACCATTTTGTTAACAGCAGTGCCGCATTTTGCATTCATCTTTTTCTACAAAAATAAAAACAAACGTTTTCTCTTTGTCTGTCAATCTTCAACGGAATTTATAGGTTAAGATTGGGATAAAACAAGGTAGATTTTACTTCAATTTGCCCACTTTTTAACCCGAAAGAGGAAAGCGTAAATCTCTACTAACCAATTTTTAACTTAAAATTTACCTTGTTTTCAATACAATCAAATTGTGGTGATTTAAACCTAAATTGTTAGTTGGGAGATGTCGTTTATGGAGTACACCATAGAGGTGGGACTGAAGGTAACCAACAAATGACAATATTTCTCTAACATTTAAAATTGATCCCGTTTTTTCCGTTTAGCCCGTTTTCAAGGAAATCGCCGCCATTTTTGATAGGACCATTGTTAAAAAGGGGGGTCAAAAATGTAAAACAGGAGGGTCTCTCCAGATGTAACATACTATGGTCCATTTCAAATAGATATTCATCTAGCAGGCTGAGGAATTGACAGATTCGTAAATGTGTCATTTATATGTTAATTTCTCAGCTTACTAGATGAATATCTATTTGAAATTGACTCTAGCTTGCTGGAGTCGACGGGTAGACTTTGCTTGGTAATGACAATTGACACACGCAGACGACACGTCACAATACGACTGCTAATAAAATATCAAACTCGATACTTTAATTTAACTATCGATATTCCGATATATCGACGCAAAAAATATCTCCCTAATATATCGATATTTTTCTAGAAATATATCGGCTCCTCGATACATCGATATTTTTTGGGCATCCCTAGGTGGAATAACACTTTTATAGGCTTCGACACTGGCTAATCCTTTTCTAAAATTAACGTTCGGTTTTATCGTCAAAATATATATTTAAGTTTATATTTATTTATATTATAAGTCAAAACGCAACTTCAACACTGTAAACACAAAAAAAATGCAACGAGCCATAAAATTTAAACCCTGGTTAAAACAAAATTAAAAAATTATTTCAAATAAGTGGTAGTGAGTGTTTCTCAAACTTTGATTTACGTTACCTCTCATACCACAAAAAGCGCAAAATGCTTACAAATAGTCGGAATTCTCTGCTTTTTCCGATCGAGATTAAAGGAACTCAGCAGATCAAGTTCGCCCATCTCTAGTTGAGAGAGGAGTAGGATACCTAAAAACATCTAGGGTTAAGTAGTTTACTGCAAACTGTTTTCTTTTTGCTTTATTTCCTGTCATCCCAGTTTTCAAAATTGTCAGTATTTTCTAATACTTACAAACTTTCCTAGTCGTTCTTGATATGGTAACACTCAAGAGCAGAGAGCTTACTTGGGGAAGACTTGGTTTTGCAATAAAATACCAAAGTAAATTTCGACCTACTCCCCAACCAACCTTTTCGACTAAAGTTACCACAATTTGACTTGAATGACTTGATATGGCTTTCGTTAAAATAACCAATAAATTTTGAAGGTAAACTGAAGTTAAATTTAGTGTGATTGGACAGTTTTATAACTTTCTACAGCCAATTGGTGCGACAAGTTATGACTTTCCTTTATAACTATCTCCTTCTCTAGCAAAAAGTCATAGCCACGTATATCAGTGATGTCATTTGACCTTTTACCTTATCTTACTCGATGTTAACTTATCCATCAATGAAAGTCGTTTTCATATAATGCCCAAAATTCTGCATTGGTGGAGCCAAACGTGTAAATCTCTAAAGTTCTAAAACATAATTTAATTTCACAGCTAAAACACGCTAATAGTGTTACCTGAATTATTTATAACTGAAAGACTTTTCTATTTAAGTTTTCTGTGCTAGAGCCATCCTTTACCTTTTTTTGGTCAAAACAATTTTGAGTCCAGTTGTATTTTATAGATACCAGAAGCTCGTTACGTAACTTTACTTTTCAAAATACTTACTTCAGAAGAGCCATTGCGTAGTGCTGAAATACAGATCAAGTACTGAACAGGTGAGTTGACATTCTATTATAACTCTATTGTCTATACAATCTAAATCAAAATTTCCCGTGCTCCCCGACATCGACTGATTCGACTGCGGTGAGCTTCATGATATTTATTCCTCCGCCGACGCGCTGCAGTGGAAGGACTGGGGTGGGGGTAGCGGTGGCGCGGAGTTTCGGCGTAGTTGAAGTACGGGCGTACGAGGTGGTCATTATAAAACTTCATCTAGCAGGCTATCAAATTTTGACAGAAAAGGATGACATAATCAAAATAAATGGACTTTTGTTTCTCCATCCTTTTCTCTTGACATTTCACAGCCAACTAAATGGAGTTTTATAATGAACGTATGTCGAAGAACTGGCTTACAGTCTGCATTTAGGAGCGTAATTTCCTCCTAAAACTAACGGCTTCTCTCGTTAGTTTCGGATAGAAACTCTGCGAATAATATAAGATATCCACCTCGTTGGAAAGGTTGTAGTGACCTTCGGAAGGAGCCTGCTCTACTACTGCTGACCCTTGTGTTTGTCCCAGCCTGCAACTCTTCTTTTGTTCGGTAATCCTCGTGCTGACACTGCGTTTAGTGGTACCAATTTATACCGAGCCGCAGCTGCATTGAATTCGGTAAACGCAGGTTGCCGATAGGGAATCTCTGCGGTTTTTGGTCGATCGCAAGCTCTGTTGGTGAGTTTAAAGTCAGTTTTAACATCGTGCTTTTTCAGTGGCCTACCGATCCTCTCCGTTACTTTGTGGATGTACGGTAGACTAGTCCATCCGCGCTTTTCTCCATCTTCTCCCTTTGTTCCTTCCTGGCGCTCTATATTCTATGGACGGACAGTCCTATCGAACTCGTATCCAATACTGCCTAACCACTAGTGTAGCTATGGGCAGCCCCCTTAGTCCAGTAGTAGCAAACTATTTTATGGAAAATTTCGAAGCCAAGGCCAAAGTGCTGGCTCCGATACGATGGACGACATCTTTGGTATTTGGAGCCATTGCGAGCGCGATCTTCAAAACTTCCTCTTACACCTCAACTATCTTACACCTCATCCTAACGAAAAAATACTTATTCGAAGCACACTGAGTTACTATATTAACGTGATTTAATTCAAGGTAAATATTTTTTATAAATATATTCTGGATAATAAGTACCAGTATTGTCTTCTTGAAAATGGTAAGTTTATAGAATTAAAAAAATTGGTCAAACAGCAAACGTATTCTGAATGCGTATCAGAAAAAGAAACTTTTCCCTAATTCAACCTATCTTGTTTCCGAGAGAGCAATTCTGGTTTTACCCAAACTGGACACCATGTGTAAATTTTGTATGAATTAACATCTAACAACTCCATCGCTTCTGGAATCACTTCCTTATATTAATATTTTTAAATTAGGTCTTAAATCAGAAGTTACAGGATCTGATGCTAATAATAAGCTATGAAGAATATCTTCGTTACTTGATATTCTGGATGATTTTCTCGCATGATTTCTTCTATAGTCTCCAAACAATTTGTGAGTGGCCTCCTGTGCCTCCTCGCTGAGTAGGCCAATAGGGATAAGAGCATATTGCACTATTTCTGCTCCGTACAGCAATAACTTATGTACCGATGCAGGCATATAATACCAGCTATACAGTGAAACTTAACTGGGCAGTTTCAAATATAAATTGTTTAAATTTTGTAACATTAATTTTGTGAAAGTTGAAAGAAATGTATTTTCTGCGAAATATGTTAGTGATAGAAATTTTTAGCTTTTTCGCAGGAAACTATATTTTAAAATATGCAAAAAGGCAATAGTTACTAATTGGAAATTGAAAACTTATCTGCTTTCAATATTTCCATAAATATTGCAGCTGTTAAGAAAGAAACAAACAGAAACAACTACTCCGAGGGCTAATACCCCTACCGGCATTGAATTGCACTGTCTGTTTCAAAGCTCATTTTATAAAGCAAAAAAATATTAAAATTAATTAATAAAGTAATAAAATATCAATGCTAAAAAGCCAAAAAATATTAAGCTTTTTGCAAAGAAAATAGAACCAGAGTTTAATTAAGATATGCGAAAAATGCACATGTATAATTACAATTTGGAAATTTGAAAACTTGTCTGGTTTCAGCATTTCCAAAACCTTGTAGTTATACATAAAGAAGGAAACAAATAGAAAGAACTACTTCGAGGGCTAATACCCCTACCGTCATTGAATTATACCATTTGTTTCAAATCTGAAACTTATAGGAAACATACGTAAAGCAAAGATGATATACAAGAAAGTTCTCTAGAATAAATCAAAAAAATATATAACATAAAAGATAAATTAAAGTTTCTTTTTGAAATGTGGGTCAAAGTTACTGAATATATATGTTAACCAAAAGTACTTACTACTCTCTTTTGGACGGAGTAATTCCGTAATTACTTTCTAGATGCGACAAACCTCACCCTTCGTCGTCAGCAAAGACCTGATTGTCTCTATATACCATAGGTTATGAAACTTGAAAGAAATTTATTTTCTGCGAAATATGTTAGTGATAGAAATTTTTAGCTTTATCGCAGGAAACTTTATTTTAAAATATGCAAAAAGGCAATAGTTACTAACTGGAAATTGAAGACTTATCTGCTTTCAATATTTCCAAAAATATTGCAGCTGTTAAGAAAGAAACAAACAGAAACAACTACTCCGAGGGCTAATACCCCTACCAGCATTGAATTGCACTGTGTCAAAGCTCATTTTGTAAAGCAAAAAAATATTAAAATGAATTAATAAAGTAATAAAATATCAATGCTAAAAAGCCAAAAAATATTAAGCTTTTTGCAAAGAAAATAGAACCAGAGTTTAATTAAGACATGCGAAAAATGCACATGTATAATTACAATTTGGAAATTTGAAAACTTGTCTTGTTTCAGCATTTCCAAAACCTTGTAGTTATACATAAAAAAGGAAACAAATAGAAACAACTACTTCGAGGGCTAATACCGTCATTGAATTATACCATTTGTTTCAAATCTTAAACATTATAGGAAACATACATAAAGCAAAGATGAAATACAAGAAAGTTTTCAATGTCCAATTAGTAAATATTGCCTTTTTGCATATTTTAAAATAGAGTTTCTTGCGAAAAACCTAAAAAATTCTATCACTAACATATTTCGCAGAAAATAAATTTCTTTCAACTTTCGTAACCTATGGTATATAGCGCCAATCAGGTTTTTTTACCTTTTTGTTATATATTCATTATTACCTTGCTTTTCTATCCCTGCTTGTCACTTTTGATTTGTGTGTCAAAGTTAATAAATGTGTTCGCGTCTTTTTCGGTCAACTACTAGAGGATCCTGACGACGAAGGGTGAGGTTTGTCGCATCTAGAAAGTAATTACGGAATTACTCCGTCCAAAAGAGAGTAGTAAGTACTTTTGGTTAACATGTATATCCAGTAACTTTGACCCACATTTCAAAAAGAAACTTTAATTTATCTTTTATGTTATATATTTTTTTTTTGTCTAGAGTACTTTCTTGTATTTCATCTTTGCTTTACGTATGTTTTCTATAACGTTTAAGCTTTGAAACAAATGGTATAATTCAATGTCGGTAGGGGTATTAGCATTCGAAGTAGTTGTTTCTATTTGTTTCCTTCTTTATGTATAACTGCAAGGTTTTGGAAATGCTGAAAGCAGACAAGTTTTCAAATTTCCAAATTGTAATTTTACATGTGCCTTTTTGGGATATCTTAATTACACTCTGGTTCTATTTTCTTTGCAAAAAGCTTAATATTTTTTGCTTTTTTAGCATTAATATTTTATTACTTTATTAATTCATTTTAACATTTTTTTGCTTTATAAAATGAGCTTTGAAACAAGCAGTGCAATTCAATGCCGGTAGGGGTATTAGTCCTCGGAGTAGTTGTTTCTGTTTGTTTCTTTCTTAACAGCTGCAATATTTTTGGCAATATTGAAAGCAGATAAGTTTTCAATTTCCAATTAGTAAATATTTCCTTTTTGCATATTTTAAAATATGCAATGCATTATTAATTTTGTCGCCAGAAGAAATTGTTTGTAGAATAACAAAAAAAAAATGCTTCAATAAATTATAGTCCAAATCAGTAATTTCTGATGTAATTTCCAGATCATACAAAAATTTTCTTGCTGGATTGCCATCATTTGTTGAGCCTTTACTTTGTTTTACGATATCATCTAACAATCCCAGTCTATTTCGAAAGGCCGTTTGAATTTCTTGCGTCCTTAAAAGCCTTTGCTGCTTATGACCGACATTTTTTACTGCGCAGGACTTAAATGGAATATTATAAGAAATATGCAATAAACATTCAAATCACCGAATCCAAGCATGCAATGGCGACAATCCAAACGAGTAAAATTCTTCGATAAAGCTTTTTTTGTTGATGGATTCCAAAACATTCATTTCTTTAGGTGAAGCTTGACAAATATAGCATCTCATAGAAGACTGAGTATTTGAAATTGTATTGCAAATTTTACCATCAACCATCGTAGAGCAGAGTTTTTGTTCAACTTTTATGTTGCCATTACAATTAGTTGGAAGTAAAATTTTAACTTGATTACTGACATGATCAACAGTATTTTTAATTAATTCATTAGTTTCTTTGGTAATATGAAATGAAACTGGTCGGCACAATCTCGTAGAAGACGATTTTTCGTTTATCCATATAACTGTGTCAGTAACTGTATCAGAAAGGTTAATTCGTTAACAAAACTACACATAAAATCACTACTATCGTCAAATGAGTTATTACTAAAACCAATTTTATATTGTGATTGGTTTGATGGCATGGCCATTTAGAAATTAATGTTAGATTCGTAAACTCCTCGTAGGTTTAATGGTTTTCAGTAGCCTGTGAACAGTTTTATCCAGTAAACTTTGCAGGGTAATGGCAGTCGAGGATTCAGTTATAGTTGCAGATTCTGAAGAGGGATACCAATCATTTTTTGCTTGTGTAATGTGAAAATAACTAGAAAAACAGGCATTGCTAGATTTTTTACTATCATCCCGGATCTTAATCCGGGATGCTACTAAAGAATTAATATAACTTATTATATTGAAATTTTGGCAGTTTGACACTAACAAATAGGCTTAACGCTTTTTCATTATTTAGGCGATGATTTGATTTTCCTAAATTTTCACAAAAAATTTGATAGTTTTTAACAAAATCAAAAATTAATTCGGCATCTTTAGACTTAAATTTTCTTTTCGCTGCGTAACTAATATATTCCTCAGGTACACCACGAATATATTCTGTTCACCTCCTTTTTTGACCGTCACTGAGCAGATGAACATTTTTCTGCACTTTTGCAAGTTCCAGATTCTGATCTACTTCATTGGTACTTTTTGCATCACTGCTAAGCACGGTTCCCTTTTGTTTGTCCACGCTTTGTCCGTTTTTGTTTTTGTTTCAATGTACGTCACTCCCCGTGGTTGTTCTGATGGACAATAAACATCATTACCATCTGACGATAAACTTCTTCAATTTAAGTGGAATAGCCTTGAAAAAGACGTAAAATAACGTCGAAACGTCGGCGATTTCTGCGGAAGCGTAGAAGTTTTATTTTGGGTCCTTCTCCCGCTACCTTTTTCCTGGAAATTATACAAAATCCTAAAAATGCAGAAAAGCCTAGAACAATCTTGATAAAAATTCTTGAACATTTTCACATAAAAAAAAGGTCGTAAATAACTGCTTCCTAGATAAACAGAGCAATAATTCACTCGTGTCACAAAGAGCAATAAATCACTCGTCATCCATGACGCAGCACTCTGATGGGAGGCGAAGGTTCCTCTTCCAATGTGGCTCCGCCTACCGGCGCGGCGTCGCTGCGTACCGTAACAGTATTTAACGAACTGTGAAATATAATTCTTGCTGGCTATATAAAAACACTAAATACGTTCTAAAGAAATCCGCCGTTAGTAAAAAAACATTTTTTGACTCGAGGAAAATCATAACATATCCGTTGCCATGAGACCATTCGAAAAGTGTCCACGGCCTACTTGGTTGCAAGCGGTTGCAGCAAAACTTTGTAATGATAAATTCAATGTCTCTATCAAGCACTTCATATCTATCAAGCAATAATTGGGACTCAGTGGGACTTTGTGATGGTAACAAAAAAAAAGTGAAACACACTTGATTTTGTTATAAAATACATAGAAAGATGTTGGATCGCAGGTGTAGGACAAACAGCCACTTCACTTTCTCGAAGTGTAGAAAGTGAAGTGGCTATTTGTCCTACACCTGCGATCCAACATCTTTCTAATTATTGATAGGAGGCAAAGCGCAATATGATAAAAATACATATTTCCGAAAAAACCGAGTTTAATAAACATCTAGGTTCCACAAAATCGATCTTAAATTAACCGTTAAAGTACGGACAACACATACATACTGAAAAATCTTGGTGAGGTGAGTGAAGTAGTTTATTTAATTAATATTTTGTTCCATTTCATATCATCATCGGTTTCATATCATATTCAATATATTTAACAAGGAATTCGTGTGTGTGTGTGTGTGTGTGTGTGTGTGTGTGTGTGTGTGTGCTGTATACTATAAAGCTTTGTGTAAGCCTTTCGATAAAATACACTTAAAATTGAGCAACTTTTGTTTTTCTAAACCTATTTAAGCAAATATGTATCAAAAATTTTAATTTTACTTTTGCTATTATGTCCGGCGTTAATCATACGGTCGTTCCAATGTGGGGCGCCGGCGGTGGAATAAATACCAAGAAGCTCACCAGTCGGATCAGTCAACGTCGGGAAGCACGGGAGATCACTTCGCCCATTGCGTCATCGCCTTTGATAATGTCTGCCGCCACTGTAGACGAAACGTTAGGAAGAAATTCCATTGGCTTCAAAGCCTGGAAAACACTTTAAATTGTATTTTGACCGGCCGTGAAACCTTTCACAGTCTAATTATTGATTTGTTTTTTAGTATATTTTATTAACTGTTAATAAATTTCAGTGGGCTTTGTCAGAATTAAAAACTTGAACTAAGTACTATAATATTAAGTTATGATTTGCTAAGGCTAAGGCTAAAGGCTAAGGCTGAAAGGTGTTTAAGGTTAACGAGAATCATTTCGTTGTGGAGATATACAAATCTTTTGTTTTTTCTTTAACCTTCCAAAATATAATTAGGTGGGTTCTTCGATATAGGTTTTGGGTATTATTAAATCAATAATTAGGTAACTTTGTGTAATTGTTCAATACAATTTAATTGATCTCTTGACGTTTCGACCTCGGTTTAGGGTATTTTCAAAAATGATGGATATACGAAATTTTAACACCTGTGGAAGAACGCGCCTTTACTCATACTTAGTAGCACGCCTATACTCATACAAGTAGCCTAACAATCAGGTAGCTTACCTTAAAAACTTTCTGCTTAATGTTATAAGACCATCAAGTTAGTCATATTAATATGGATTTGTTTTGTGAAGTCTAATATGTGAGGTCGAGGGAGTATTAAATAAACACCCTGTAAAAAATCTTGAAGTGGTTTTCACCTTGTTTATAATGACCAAAACACTAATTGACAACTTTGATATTACTTTTTTTGTACCTACTGGCATTATAATAAGTTTAATGGTTACTGATATTCCCATTTACGTTTACATTACTATTGTGAAAAAAGTCGCAATTGGTCGTACAAAATTTTAATAGAAAATCTTACAAGACATCCTATTCTATAATTTTATTACAGATGTGGTGTGAAGGACAATAAATGAACCACTTTCTTTTATGGAAGAATTACCGACGTTTCGACTGTGGTTCCAGTCTTTCTCAAGGATGGAATAAACACTGGCGACACTTTAATTATGGCTCAAGATACATTGATTCATATTTCAAAAAAATTAGAAAAATAAAACAAAAATAAATAACCTTACACATTTAACAATAATTTGTTAAAGTGTAGGCGCTACAAAAGGTACTAATAAACCAGATCTATACAAGATACAAAGAACAAAGGTAGAAAACAATTATAACAATATCATTTTATTATAAATACCTATTATTTATTTATAGTGCCAATTAAGTGTGGCATACATCCCATCTTCCAACATTGCACGACGTGATGAAATTACCCTTATTGTATTGCATCTCATTGACATTACGTTTATAATGAAGTGGTTCGTTATCTAAGACTGTCATCCCCGAAAATTCGAAATTATGACCAGAATAAAAAGAAATGTATTCTACCTAAGTAAGTTTTTATACTGAGCAGTCCTAAAAATAGGGAAAAAGAAGCAAATTCTTAAACAGAACTATCCTATTTCCTTGGTCAACAGGACTATTCAACAATATAAAATGCAGCTGAGTGCGGCCTTCAAAGAGGATGTACCGAGGAGATCTTACAGATACTTAAAATTTCCCTTTATTATGGGAACGTCAGAGAAAATCCAAGGTTGTGTCAGGGAAAAGAAGACTGCCGTCTTGCTTTCTGGAACACAAATGTGGTGGGCGCACCTCAAAATTGAAAGATCCTACACCAAAGGAATTGTGCTCCAACGTCATTTATATAAAATACCTTGCTGTAATTGTAATAACTGCTATATTGGTCAAACAAGACAGTACCTGAAAAGCCGAATTTACCAGCATGAGTAGGACTGCAGGGAAAGTAACCGCTACAAGAGCGAGTTGACTGCGTTGTCCGGTCACCATTTTTCTACTGGTCATAGTTTCAATTTTTTTTTGAGGAAGCACGTTCAAATGAGTTCTTTCGTCGATTCTTATTCTTGTTCTATAAAGAACTTTTAGATTTAAGGTTTGACATCCCTTTTCGTTTTAAAATAAACGGCCCTGTCAGAGAAAAAAATGGTTTGCATCAAAAAAGATACACCTGCTGTTGCGAACAATATAGGGTGACTGAGTATACACGTCCCGAACATTTACTCCAAAGGTCCATTCATTCTTTCCTCTAAAAGGCATCATTTTGAGAGAATTTACATCAAATAATCGAACAGGTATTAATAAGTTTTACACATGCCATCGTCGTGTTATTGTTGTCAGAGGGGTAAGAAGCGAAAAAGTCGAAAAGTGTTTTTCCTTTCACGTAAAAGTGGTTGCACCAGCCTGAGCCCATTCAGCCATTCAAGGCTGGGAAATTGACCTGTCAGGCGTGATAGTCGGTTCCTCGTCACTTCGAATCAGGGCGAGGCTCTTCTGCTCGTACAATCCTGCTTTTCTATGCCGCAGGATCTTGTAAACGTTCACTTGTGCAGGAAATTTAAGGGCCGCTGCCACTGATAGAGATGAAGCTTCGCTTTTTTTTTGTTATGCAAAAAAAGTAAAATTAGAGGGAGAATCGCCCTTCCTCTATTATTGACAACTCCGGGCTTTTGATATTCAAGATTCTATTTGGCGTAGAACTGGCTGGAATTTAACTTTTCAATCGGCTGCGGCTTGAGTGCAATTTCGAGCACAATGATTGTAAGTTTACCTAACGTCAGAGTTGATTCTAACCCCCGGTGGAAACCTCCGATGGGAGAAACCCGATAAATCGTATGAAAAATACATGACAATTTATCCGTACAGACTGCGCCAGATACAAAGAATTGAAGTCTGGAATATATTAAATTTGCCAACTATGGGATTTTTGCTGGATCCGGGACACTCATATGTCTCAGCCGGGTATTTATCGTTTCACTTTTGTTTCTTTTAGGCGTCGTAATAAAACTCCGATATAAATCTTCGACATTCTCCAAAAAGTCTTTTACATCCGAGATAATGTCCTCGCAGAGACGGCAGGGTAATTTTTCATAATAGCAATGAAACAATTTAAAAATCGTGGAACAACATGTTAAAACGTGCAGACGACGCGGAAAGGCAATTTATCATCGGGGCCAAAGTAAATGTGCAAAGTAAGAATCACAAACGCCCAGTTAGTTTCGGAACTTGCAATTTGCATTTTTGTTTTGGCAGTTGCATGAATAAATGCATATTTGTATAGGTTTTGAGGGTCTCAGTAAGTCCGGAATATAAATTATATTGTTCTGTTGGCGGATTTGCATAATTTAACCGCCTACGTTTGATTTATGTGGCTTGTGGGAAAAGTTCTATTCGCAACAGTGTTTAAAGCAAGTAAGTTCCTCAAAACTGCGGGTACAATATTATATTAGTTGATACACTTGATCGTACCTAGGATGAGCGTTGCCATATCTATGAAAAATTAATTGAAACTTTGGATTTCCTAATTAGACACACCCCGTATATTTCAGCTTTTTCCTATTCGATAAGTAACTTTTGTTAATCTCTGACCGGTTATGGGAATAAGAAACTATTTTTTTTTTATCGAGAAACACTGCATTTAGAAAATTTCATATTCTTTGCAATAACCGATCTCTCGTTTTGACCCTCACACTAAACACAGCATCTTAAAGAATATTTCTAAAATATAGATTGTAGCCTACTGCTGCCGTAGAAAAAAATCAATAGCAATCTCTTTTAGTCCCCCAAAATTTTAATTGAACATTTTACTTGAATCACCCTGTATAGCAATATAAGCACCACCTGGATATTTGATATTATATTTAATATCATTTAAAAGTATGTGGACTTAAGGGTTCTTCAATATATAGGACTTAGGGGTTATGAGAATATAAAGGGATGTCATGAATTCTAATACTTTTAATACTAAATTAATTCGAGTTTATCCGATGAACTAGTACCTACTATAATAGTTTTCTTCTATTTTTAATTATTTTATTTAACAGCACAAGTAAGGGTTAAAAGATTAAAAGAAACCATAAAATGGAAATAAAGAATAAGCGAAGGGCTGCAAGGAGAAATTCTAAGGCAGACAATATAATGACGGCAGGATTTTTCACAAATAGGATACAACGCTATGGAACTAATAAACCAAACAGTCTTCCGCTTTGTACGTATTCATTTAAAAACTTCATCTAGGTGGCTATGCACTGTCAAAAGAAAAAGATAAAAAAAGCTTATTTATTTTGAATATGTCATGCTTTTCTGTCAAAAACTTGCTCGGTATATATTAGCACCACAAAACGCAGTGTCAACACGAAGACTACGGAACACAAGAGGAGTTGCAGGCTGGAACTAACACAAAAGTCAGCAGTAGCAGAGCACGCCCTTTCCGAAGGTGATCGCATCGCAGCCTTTCTATCCGCGACTAACGAGGGAGGCCATGGATATCTCTAAACACGACAGCACTTTCAACATGGAGGAGGAAATTACAGTTTTTAAACGTAGACTGGAAGCGCGTTCTACGACATACTTCAAGTGCGCCGAAACCCCGCCCACTACTACCTCAGTCGAATCAGCTCACCAACGTCGGGAAGCACGGGAGATCACTTCGCCCAGTACCTCATCGCTTTTGATAATGTCTGCCGCAACTCTAGACGAAACGTCATGGAGAAATTCTATTGGACCACGACTTCAAAGCCCGGAAAACACTTTAGATTGTAACTCACTAATTGTCGGACGTGGTGCATATTGAGATTTTTTAAAAGGTTTTCAAAAAAATCTAATAAAAACAAAGTAATATATAGAGTGCCACGTATTAATAAAATTTCGTGTAACTTTTTTATGCACGAAAAAATATTTTATTTTTTTTCTTTTGCACGAAATTACTCAAAGGAAATTGAAAAACTAATCCATTTACACTTTCGTTCTACCTGTCATAATACCCAAAATAAGTTGATGGAAAATTAAAGTGGCACCCATGTTACAAATTAAAATCACATTCTTATTTCTTTTTGATATACTGTATCCAAACATAATTTTATAATACTAAATAATTATATTATTTATAAAGTATTTTGTTATATATTATAATAAAAATAATAACTCGTCTTGTACTTTCATTAAATTTTTTTTTGTTTTATGTTAAGTATTAATTGTATAAGGGGTGTAAGGGGCGAAGGTAACAGAAACTCCAGCCCAAATGTCAACCTCACCTGCAAGTGCGATAACTATCGTTATCCGGCACACCCTGCTAGATAACTGACGAGGCTCTGACGACCGAACGATAGCCGGAATAAGCTATCCCCCCTCAAGCTGTCAACGGCCTCTTTCTTAGAGGGCGGAGGAACAGCTGAGGCAAGGGCACCCTTTTGTCCTGGGGTTGAGAAATCGACCCCGAAGGCGGATGAACAGCAATGTCAACGGTATAAGGATATGGAAGGCAACGGGAAACCACCATATTAAGGGTCCACAAGGACATCCCAAGAAAGACGAGTATGGCACAGGTTCAACAATCAATGGCCCCTAGTCCGCGGCAGACCTTGAATGGTCGGGGTTCGATTCCGGGGTCGATTTTCGGGGTCCGATTCGGGGAACGATTCCAAGACTGGGAATTGGTACATGGAACGTAAGAAGCTTATACGCCACCGGAAAAGTGGACAACTTGATAAAAGAGATGGAAAGATGTAACATAGACATTGCAGGCCTAAGCGAGATCAGATGGCCAGACAGCGGAAAATGTACAAAAGAAAAGGCGAGGCTTTATTACTCAGGAAACAACCACCCGCACCATTACAATGGAGTAGGCTTCTTAGTAAATAGACAGATCAACAAGGCAGTAAAAAACTTTGTAGCATATTAGGATAGGACCGGACCAGATCCGGTTGATCTTAACATAATTCAAATCTATGCACCAACGAAAGATAAACCTAATAATGAGGTAACCCAACTGTATAAAGAAATAAAAGAATTAATGCGAGTTGTCAAGAAAAACGAAGGACTAATAATTATGGGTGACTTCAACGCCAAGATTGGACAAGGTCGTGTTGAGGATATAGTGGGTGACTTTGGGCTGGGAGACCGCAATGATAGGGGAGACATGCTAATTCAGTTCTGCCAGGAAGAAAAACTAGTTATTGCAAACACATGGTTCAAACTGCCACCAAGAAGACTCTACACCTGGCAATCACCTCAGCATACGAACGAACACCCTATAAGAAACCAGATAGACTTCATACTGATCAGTCAAAGATATAAGAATGGCCTACATGGAGTCAGAACCTACCCTGGGACTAATATAGGGTCTGACCATAACCCTGTACTGGGAAAACTAAAAATAAAACTAAAGAAAATTAAGAGTAGAACAACCAAGAGAATCGACATAAGCAACTTAAAGAAACCTGAAGTACAAACAAAAATTAAACAGAAAGTAAACGAGGCAATCGCCGGAACCTCGTCACTGAACCAAAGCCCAGGCAGCGTAGAAGACACCTGGAACAGCTTTAGGAAGGCTATAGTAACTGTCACAAACAACGAAATAGGCCCTCCAATCAACAAAAGGAAGAAATGGATGACTGAGGAAATATTAGCACTTATGGAGAAACGAAGACCATTTAAAAACAGGGACGTGACTGAGTATAAGAAAATCAACAAGGAAATACGAAAAGAGATCCGTAGAGCCAAGGAACAATGGATGCAAGAAAAATGCTCAGAAATAGAAGAACTGGAGGAGAGACATGAACACTTTAACACACATAAATTAGTGAAGGAAGTTACAGGCCGAAAAAAGTCTTGTAACATGAACAATATTGTGAAGGACAACCGAATCATCTCCGATCCCAAGGACCTTCTTCTCCATTGGAAGGAATGCACAGCAACTATATGCGGAGAAAAACAAAAGAAATTTGGCAGAAGACTATGAAGGTGAACCCTCCCCAAAGATACTAAAATCAGAAGTCCTCAAGGCAATTAAACAAAGCAAGCAAGGAAAGGCAGTGGGACCAGACGAAGTTTATATAGAGATAATAAAGCTGCTAAATGATGAAAACCTAGACTCCTTGACAGAAATATTTAACAACATATATGAGACGGGTGAAATACCGCAGGACTGGCTCCAGTCGATTTTTGTTCCGATCCCAAAGAAGCCAAATGCGAACCATAGTGACCAGTACCGAATGATCAGCTTACTGAGCCAGGTCTTGAAGCTTTTCCTAAAGATAGTCCATACAAGAATTTATAACAGATGCGAAATGGATATTAGTCCTACCCAGTTTGGGTTCAGACAAGGGTTTGGCACACGAGAAGCACTCTACAGCTTGACCGTATTACTTCAGAAATGCAGAGATCAGCAAAAGGACGTATTCATGTGTTTCATAGATTATCAAAAGGCGTTCGACTGTGTCAAACACGTTGAGTTAATCAAAATGCTTCAAGACAAGAGGATAGATAAGAACGATGCACGTTTCATAAAGACCCTGTACGCAAATCAAACAGCATCGGTGAAAGTGGGCAATGAAACTACACAGAAATTCCCGATAGAGAGAGGGGTGAGACAGGGTTGCGTTCTGTCCCCCCTACTTTTTAAACTATACTCTGAAGCAATCTTCGAAAGAGCCTTGACAGATACAGAGGACGGCATTGAGGCGGCAGTTGTTAACGGACAGGCCGTTAACAACTTACGCTATGCTGACGACACAGTTATAATAGCGGATAGCCAGGAAGCACTACAACGTCTCATCATAAAGATATCTACCGAAGGTGAACGACTCGGCCTACGAATTAACATAGACAAAACGAAGGTGATGATGGTTAGCAGAACATCAAATGTGAACCTGAACATCACAGTGAACGGTAAGAAAATCCAACAAGTATCAAAATTTAGATATCTGGGAAGCTGGTTAACTGAAGACTTGGACCCAGTCGTAGAGATACGAAGCAGAATTGAACAAGCCAGGGTAACATTTATGAATATGAGAGCACTTCTCAGCAACAACAGCCTTAATTTGGCATTACGGTACCGTTTTGTAAAATGCTACATTTACTCTGTACTGTTGTACGGAGTAGAGACATGGACAATAAAGGCCAATGTCATGAACCGACTAGAGGCGTTTGAAATGTGGGTGCTGAGAAGAATGTTGAAGATTCCGTGGACGGAACACGCAGCGAACGAGGAAGTACTAAACAGAATGGGTATAGAAAGAGAACTGCTGCAGACAGTAAAAAGAAGCAAGGCCGCATACCTCGGTCATATATTCAGAAATTCCAAGTACCAGTTCCTACAGTTGATTATGGAGGGAAAAATCGAAGGAAGGAGAGGCATCGGGAGAAAGAAATTTTCGTGGCTGAAGAACATAAGAGACTGGACAAACCTCGATGCCCACGCACTTTTTAGAATCGCACAAGATCGTAGCGAGTATGCCAGAATAGTCGCCAACATTCATTAATGGATACGGCACCTTAAGAAGAAGAAGATTAATTGTATCATTAACTCCCTGTTGAAATTGTTTTTACATTTAGAGTTACGTTAGACTTAGTAATATTGAACATTGATATTTCTTTTACACTTTGTTTTATTATCCTCCAAATTACCTTTCTCACTAACCATGTAATATTGGTCCCAAAATTTTTAAAATACGCCAGTGTATGTCATTCTAGATAATCTATGCACAAAATGAGGAAATTCAAACGAATCACCACAGCATCCATTTGTAACTGTTTGTTTGAATTTACTATAAAATATTTTCGTTCGCAATTATGTGCGATAATGTTCTATTGTACTCGAAATAATATTTTACAACATTTGCCAGGTTGGGTTATTTATGCACGTTTTGACCGGAAATGTGATTAGCTAATGGAATAATTCACGAACTGCGGGCAGAGCCTGACGACATAATTTAATAGTGTATGATACACAATGTATTAACGAAACAAGAGGAATGCTCGTCAGTGTATGACTTCTGAGTTTGATTTATTTTTATTGTGAGTTTACTAAAAAAATTGTGGAAATTTTATGTGCTCACGTAGTTTTGAGTTCCATACACGGCCTTTCTAAAGTAAATCATGAGGCTTTGTGCATGGTAGCTTGTTGCTTCACATTATTGACACACCCTCCTCTGTCATTTTTCTATTTTCCATAGCAAAACACAAAATCATCCCTAATCTTTATCCATCACATGCAATAATTTATTAGAGATACGATTAAAAGAGATATGTGGTAATTTTCAATTATAAGTGTCAACCCTTTAGTTGTTGAAGTTTTAAATGTTGTAGGTATTCATTTCATCATTTTTAGTAATACTTGGAATTCGGCTAAGTGACCACTTTAACCACATGAAACACAAACCCCATAGAACATAAAATTTCGAATTCACAATGCCACTTCTTAGAGATTACTTTAAATGGTTTCGTAGTTTTTGTAGTTTTCTGGTTTTCTAACAGAGGGTTTACTGTAGAGGGTTTTAAGTAAACCAACTCTTGATAGAAGGTTTCCTGCAGAAGCTTTTCGACTTATCCTAAATTAAAAAGATTCCAATTTGATTTCTTGTCGTTCCTGTATAATGTGGAACAGAAATGTTTAATTAACCATCAATCTACGTCAATTATTTTAAAATCAATGATCTTTTAAAGTCAATTTATTTCATTTAACTGGGTGTTCCTGCAATATATTGTAACTTGCATGAAAGTGCAAGAACTTTCGAATTACATAGGAAGCCAACGCTATCTTTGTCATTTCAAATAGAACTACACCACTTTGATTACAAAATTGGATTCTACTGTCAGCTATAAGTAAATTTTTTACCAATTAACCAAGCTCTTAAATGTAACCGCTTTCTAGATAGTGCAGTCTGAAAATTGAATTTTTTAATACTTAAGAAGTAGTTAACTTTTGTACTGTTTTATAATTAATTTATTAAGCATTTAGAAGGTGTGACGAATATTTTCTCATTGTTTCACATTGCCTATTGTCACTTAAATTTGTAAGTTTTATTTAAAATGTTACCTTTTATATTTATTGAGATCTATGCTGGTATTGACGCAGTTAATAATAATTAATCTTCATTTTGTAACAGATTTCAAATGGTGTGCGCACCAGATCCTCCCAGTCGATTATTTTTAATTTCCAATCAGTCAAATGTGATTTCATTGTCATTGTCAGATATCCTTCACTGACACTTGAAGTGTATTTGATCTGTTAATTGGAGGAACACTTTGACTCTGAAAAGTTCCTCTTTGAGGCTTCTTTTCCCAAATCTTCTCTGGGACTTGAATTGTAATTATATTTGTGCATTGTTCGCATATCTTAATAAAACCTTGTTCTATTTTCTCTGCAAAAAATTAATATTTTTTGCTTTTAAGCATTTATTTTTTATTATTTTATTTACTCATTTCATCATCAATGTACCTTCAATATACCTTTTTCTGCTTTATGAAATGAGCTTTGACCTAAACAGTGTAATTCAACGCCGGTAGGGGGGTAGGGGTATTAGCCCTCAGAGTAGTTGTTTCTATTTGTTTCCTTTTTAACAGCTGCAATATTGTCACAAAGAAGCAAAAAGACATAAAATTGCAGCGTTCTTAGAAATGATCGGCCGATGACCGGTTTAGTAACCAAGCACTAGTTGACTCAAATTTAAAAATTAAACCTTGCAAATTGGTTCAACATGTGGGTACATCAAACCGCTCATGGACGTCATAGAGAAGAAGGTTGCAATCGTTTAGGAAAAATGTGCTGACAATAAAAAAAGTTAGCAAGAGCGTTTTTGAGAGAGAAACGGAAGTGTTAGTCTGGGTGCTCACGAAGAGCGTCCGGTTTTGGGGGACTCACGAGGAGTCGGTGAGGGGAGCCGCGTTGGGGGCTGGTCGGAGGTCGACATTACGCCAGAAGGACGAACGACCACCATCAGGAACCAGGCCATTGATTCAAGTAGGAAAAAGAGTCAGTTTTGGAGCTCGAGAAAGCAGTCTTTAGCTTGGGGACTCGCGAGAAGGGCTTTTTTGGGTAATTGGCGAATAAGGGTCGAGAAGGAGCGTCGTTACGCCGAAAAGGACAAACGAGCACCAACCACCAGTAGGAGCCTACAGCTAAGTTTGGTTTTCGAAGTAGAGAGAAGGGCGGAAGCACCCCTTTACTCCCATAGGTCCTTCTGCCGGAGCTACAAGATTCGTGTAATTAAGTGGCAAGATATGGTCCCGGTCTATCTAAAAATTAGGTAAGAACTACTGTGGATTTATTTGCATTGTTTCTGTAGTTATTTTCGTTGTCGCAAATTTGCTAGAGTAAGCTACTTTTAAGGTCATATAAAATAGAAAAAACACACATCGTTCCTCGTGACATGGTGGGAGAGCGCAAGCCGAAGGCAAATATGCTGATTTGTTATTTCGTTTGTGTTTGTATTAATTTAATACGAATCAGGGTCAAGTGATTTCTACGAACTACTGCCCGACAATTTTATTAGGTCACATTTCCTGTCAACATTTTTTGTAGAAAGTTGGTAATAGGTCCGAGGTTTTTCTCTTAGGTAGGGGTATATTTTTTAGTATATTTATTGAGTTTTATTTTCCTCAGTCAACCTTTCCTTTTAGTAATTTTTTATAAACTAGGAAGATAGATTTGTATTCGTTGTGAGACGCAATCTAGAAAGCTCAGTCTTGCCGAGGAAGAAACGTACCAGTAATTAGTACTAAAATTTGCGAAATTCGATTAGTAAATATATGATGGGGCGCTGTTGTTTTGATAACGATTTGGAAAAGTACAAGTTATAGGTATTTACATTAAACTCGAGACTCGCGAAGCCAAGGAATCGGTAATCGGTGCAGTTGCAACCAACAGACCATTAGAAGATAGCACTAAAAAGGAAAAACAATTTTTTTTTACAGCTTTTACTTTTGTTAACGGAGTAGCCAGAACTAAAGTCAAGACTCGCTGCAGAGAGCCAAATCCTTTCTTTCCAGTTTCCTTCGCAGGAGAAAAGCAAAGCAAAGTTCGAGAAAAATAGAGCAGAAAAAAAACACACACACACACTACGTAATACACTTCTTATACATGCATACTCAGCAACCAAACCACTTGGCAGAGAACATTATAAAACATACACAGAAACATACATAAACAGAACTTTAGAATTTTGTTTTGCTGGGACAAAAAGAACTCAGATCAGTAAAAACAGCGGCGCATATACAGGGTTACTGGTAATTCGATACATTCCTTTGGAGATGTGATAGGGGAGGAGGTAAGGAGTAAATTTAACCCTAATATGCATTATGCAAAACTCGATAGTTTTTGAGATATTTCAATTTTTCTTTTTTTCTCAAAAACGTAGACCTTAATGTCTTAAAAGCTAGTTATCAAAAAATGTATTGTACTTTTTTAAAACTTTTCAACTGGATTACTTGCCCAACACTATGATCTTATGTTTGGAATGAAAAAAGTCCGGAAACATTTGGATTATAGGAAAATTTTAAATAAAAAAGCGCGAAAAATATTTTTCAAAAATAAAGTATCACAATTTCTTATCGGTTATTTTTACAAAAATCATCAAGCAACATTTTTACAATTTTTTTTAAAACTTCCTTATTGCAATAGCTATCCAAATAAAAGGGAATTTGTCTTTTGAAAATACAAGTAGGCTATGCTTGAGAAACAATAAAGAATCTACTACAACAATTTAATTATTTGCGATGCAATTTGACAGTGACAGTAATCCAAAGTAGTTGCGAAATTTGAGTTTATTTTTCACCGTTTTTGTTGTTATCGTGTTTTGAGTGCTATGGCTGTGTACACCAACGCAGAATACCCAGACATTTTGTTTGTTTACGGATATTGTGACGGCAATGCTGCCGAGGCTCGCCGAGAATACGAACGTCGCTTCTCTAACCGCCGCATACCAAATGTCCGCGTATTCGCTGGGACATACCGAACTATCGCTGAAACTGGATCCGTGAAACGTAGAAGAGGTGACACCGGTGCTCCTCCCGTATATCAACCAGAGGATGAGGAAGAAATATTGAGGCATTTTGAGGACGACCCAACCACTTCAACTACTACAGTCTCGAGGCAAACCGGAGCATCACAATGGAAAGTTTGGTCAACGATACACGGAGTTGGAAGCCATCCTTACCATTACACCCCTGTTCAGGGCTTGGAGGAAGGTGATCCTGGAAGGAGAGTAGAATTCTGTCGCTTTGTGATAAATTCAGATGCAGAAAATGTAAATTTTTTAACAGACATTTTATGGACGGGCGAGTCAAAATTTAATCGCGAGGGCATATCAAATTTCCACAACTTACATTATTGGGCCGAAGAAAACCCCCGTTTATTAAGGGAAACTAGTTTTCAAAGGAAGTTTTCGGTAAATGTGTGGATGGGACTCATTGGCCGCTATTTAATAGGACCACATTTTTTTCAAGACAATTTAAACGGGGAAATGTATGAAAATTTTTTAAGGCATGACCTACCGGTGTTTTTAGAAGATGTTCCTCTCGCCGTCAGAGAGCGAATGATATTTCAGAACGACGGTTGTCCAGCACATTATCGGCTGACAGTGCGGCAGTTACTGGATCAATGTTTTCCTAACCGTTGGATTGGAAGGGCAGGTCCAATACTTTGGCCAGCGCGAAGCCCCGACTTAACACCTCTTGATTTCTATGTGTGGGGTCATATGAAAGAGATGGTTTATGCAACCCCAGTGAATACCCGAGAAGACCTTACACAAAGGATAACCGACGCTGCCCAACACATTCGGAATAACCTAACAACCAGGATAACGAAGACGGAAGTAAGAAGACGCTGCCGAGCATGTATACGAAATAGGGGCTCTCATTTTGAACAAGATTTGTAACAAATAGGTAAGTATTAATATGAAAATAATAAAAAATTAAGCACTATTTTCAAGTACGTTTTTCACTGTTCACATAAAAATAAAAACCGTATCAAGGGTTTTTGGTATCGTTTTTACCTTGTTGGATAGCTATTGCAATAAGGAAGTTTAAAACAAAATTGTTCAAATGTTGCTTGATGATTTTTGTAAAAATAACCGATAAGAAATTGTGATACTTTATTTTTGAAAAATATTTTTTGCGCTTTTTTATTTAAAATTTTCCTATAATCCAAATGTTTCCGGACTTTTTTCATTCCAAACATAAGATCATAGTGTTGGGCAAGTAATCCAGTTGAAAAGTTTTAATAAAGTACAATACATTTTTTGATAACTAGCTTTTAAGACATTAAGGTCTACGTTTTTGAGAAAAAAAGAAAAATTGAAATATCTCAAAAACTATCGAGTTTTGCATAATGCATATTTACATTTTTGCATAATGCATTAAATTTACTCCTTACCTCCTCCCCTATCACATCTCCAAAGGAATGTATCGAATTACCAGTAACCCTGTATAATCTAGTATTTTTCGACTTACAGCTAAAAATGGCACGACGAAAAATACAAGTACAATATCACCAGAATCAGAAAAAGCAGAAATCTGCCAAGCAAAGTAAATTTTATGTCCACACTAGCATTCGAGCGATAGAACCATAAAATTTCACTCTCACGAGTCTATACCTAAGCGGTGTATATATCGCATAGTAACCTGAAGTTTTAAGGAAGATACTGTCTAATTAGTGACCTAGGTAAAGATGTAATGCATATATGTAACTATAAAGGTGCTTACTAAGCAGATAAAATTCATAATTTTTATGTCATTATTAATACTGGCGATACCTAAATTGAAACTTAAAAAGCACATTTCGTAGAATTTAGTATAACAACAAACTGGTGAATTAGCATGTTTTTTTTTTGGATTTCGACATATAGAATTATTCTATTAGGTTTCTGTTAGGAGAAAACAAAAAATAAGTACGAACGGAATCAAGTAGTTTAAATAACATGTTTAGTCTGCGTTAGAAAAAAGTGAGAGTAAAAATTCATTATTAGGAAACTTTTTTGTTTAAAAGAAAAGGAAAATAAGTTAGATGTAAAATAATGTAAAAGATACTGAGCTAGAAACCATATGCTAACACAGATCTTTTTGCGTGTTTCCATGGACGTTATGTGTAAGCTACACGACCCACTGAACTATGAGCACACAGAGCGGGAACCCAAGGCACCCCCAAGACGTAGACTTGCCAGAGCCACAACGCAGCGACCGAGCCAAAGCCGAGCTAGGTCCTGGGTAGACGAACCAAAGTGCAGGTCCCTTTACAGTCAAAAACAAAGGGATCTGGAGCTCAATGGTCAACCCATCGATCTTCAATAGCTCAACAACGCCGCGAGGTAGCAGCCGACAGACCAAAAGAAGACCGATAGTTAAAACCGGTCTTGGAGGCAGCAACAACGACAGGACAGTTTAGTAAATTTTGGTTAATACATTCTGACAGTTGAAGTCTATTAATTATTAGAGATACTCTCTATTTAGTTCAATAATGTAAAATAGTTTCCATTCGCTTATCTATAATTGGAATCGTTTTGGTTTTCGCAAAGGGTTAACGAAGTATATATATTTTTTATAAATCGGTAGTTTAGTTCTATCTAAGTTTTATGTATCTAAAAAAGTATTTAGTCTATATCTCATTGGGTATATTTTTTTTTTACTTTTATTAATTTATCAGACTGTGAAGGCTTTCACGGCCGGTCATAATACTACGATGACGTCATCGTCGGGAAGCAAGAGAGATCACTTCGCCCACTGCCTCATCGCCTTTGATAATGTCTGCCGCAGTAGTTGACGAAACGTCAGGAAGTAATTCCATTGGACCACGGCTTTATAGCCCGGAAAATACTTTAGATAGTTTTATTAATTTGCTTTTTCCTGTTTTGAAGTTGGTAATGACGATGCATATTTTGATTTCTAGTGGTTAAAGTGGTTTTTGAGGACTCACGAAGGGAGTTTAGTTGGGCACTTGCTCGGTAGCTTGCACGTAGGCAAGACACCAAGATTTTTTTTGAAGTTCGGGTTGATCCTTTTGGGGGCGTTACGTCAGATAGACAAACGACTACCCGTCGAAGAGTAATTAAGTATTTTCCAAAATTTGTTATCGTCCCAGTACAAGGAAGAAAGTTGTCCTAGAAGTCCTTGTTGTCCTAAGAGAAGTCACGGATACGCATAGGAGTACCCCTGAAGTACGTTAAATTGGTTCGCACGATACGGTCCTCCTCTACACTTGACTTAGGTAAAACCCTTTTGTTATAACGGTGTTTGTTTTCATATTAGTCATTTTATTAAAGGGTAATTTTAAGGCACAGAAAATAGAAGTTTACTCGAATCCCAAATCTTATCATTTAAATATAAACCCCCCATATTTTTGAAAGCCCCCAATAAGTGAGTAAATCAGCATAGGACCCTGCGGGGGAGGTAACGACTACCCGATACCCATTTAAAGAATAGAGATTTAAAGCGTAAATTAACACCCAGTCAAAATATAGTAATTTTTACAATAAATAGTTCCCAACTATTTATAGCGTGAAAATATGTTGGAAATATCGAAAGCATTAAATTTTAAATTTCCAAAATGTAAATATTGCTTTTTTGCATATTTTAAATTAGAGTTTTCTGCGAAAACGCTACAAATTTCATTCTCATTATTGCCATTTTTTTGCGGATAAAATTTCACCAGGTGAAGGAACAAACCCGAGTAAAAAAAAACTATACTTAACCTCTTTAAAGGAATGTGAGGAAGGAATTTCCACTTTGTAATTTATCCAAGCTATAAAAGATTACTATGGTATCTGTATTTCCCTAAAAATCTAGTGGTGCTCTTTTCAGTAAGACCTTTAGACCAACGAACTATCATCCTGCTCTCCAAATTATTCGGCTGCCATTAGAGGCTAAATCCTTATTACCTACAAAATAATCTTATACTCTAAACTGATGAAGATATAGAAAAACGGCTTGCACTTAGGTACTTGCATCTTAGTTTTTCGTAAGCTCTTAGTGACGCCAACATTAGGTTTTATTAACCCAAAAAAAAATTGCATATTGTCAAAAATCTTTAAAATAAATAAATAAGATGGGGGGCTTCATTTTTTTGTTAACTTTTGCAATACATTTTGTAAACCGACATTAATTGCCAAACTAGGGAAAAAGTATTGAATTCAGCTTTTCGTCATCCAAGGTTAAGCTTAATCTTTCAAAGGATGGCTGACCTGATAATAGACTTCAGTTAACTAAGAACTAACAAGACAACAACTGGTCAACCTAACAGAATCTTCTTTGACGAGAGAGTTTCAAGAATACTTAAAGCCATTTGTTTATAATTATATACAGTACTACTTACTAATTTATTCGGGAAAGGCTTTTCCATATCACTATTATTTTATTATTTAATACGAATTTTCGTTACGAATCATATATGGAAACATTCGCATTTGAATTCACTTGATTTTTAAGAATTTTCTCGTAACAAAATTTCATCATCTCTCTCCTCTTTATACATAACCAAAAATAACAAAGCCAAGCAAATAGGAACATTCGTCTGGCAATCAAATCCGGATGAAAGTCTACTTTTTTTTTAATTTATATTATCATTTTTCTGTACGCTGAAGCTACAAAAAATCACTTGTAAAAATCCCTACATATTTGTGTTAAACCGGAAGTATTGTTTGCATGTTCTCCTTGCTGTAACAGAAAGCCATTTAATTAGGTGGGTGGAGAGGAAAGTTTGAAATACAGTGAAGCCAATTTACCCACCTCAAATGCCAAAATGACCTTGATTTGGAAAAAAAATGTAAACACAGCCCAATATTTAATCATTGCACACTTCCCTTTAACCAATTATGTTTTACTGGTACTGCGATTTGAGATAAGCGGGGCAAAGTTTAAATGATTTAGGAACAGTCGAAGTTATCACCCTCTAATCTACGTCCCCTAAATTCTTATCTCCCAGACACTGTTAGAGTCGATATTTTAGCTTTCTAATGAATTTTCGACCTTGCACAATAAAAATAAATATCTCACTAATGACCGTGCATATTATGTATTTAATAACATTTCAATTTCAACCGGTCATTAAAATGAAGGGCCACTTCCTAACCTAAAAATCTACTTACAAATTTATTTCCTCGTTTAATATTCTTTGGATTTTTCCAATAAAAAGTGAGTTATTAAGTAGAAAAGAGATTATTGAGATTCTTGTCACAAATGTAAATTTTGTGTCCTGTATAAGACTTACTTCGTTGTCAACATTAAAAAAAACTCTTAGTAGATATACAACAGCTCGGGACCAATTTCATGAAGATTTTTTCATGTAGATTCATTCCAATGAGAAATTCTTAAAGAACATTTAACTCACTATCTTTCATCCGTCCTGAGATGCCCTGTAGTTTTCCTATTATAACTTAATTCAGCAACCTTAATTAAGAGTACCGGCTCGAGTCCAGACATCGCAGTACCTTCTCTCTCACTTTCTCTAGGGTCAAACGTATTATATCGCAGCCCAATTTTCTTCATAAATCATGTCAAATAACTTCAATGTATTTTGCTATGGCATGGATATCCATTTTGATTCTATCTCCACGCTGCTGTCTCTGGTGCAATCAAGTGTCTAGATCGCTTGAGTGTCTTAGGTTAAGTTTGTAAGCTTAGTTTGTAAGTAAAATAAATCCCTATCTTTCATTGTCATATCGCTACGTTTTCTTTTTTTACTGTATATCTAATGTTATAGTTTTAGGCAAACTTATAGATGTATTTATAATTTGATTTTGTTACCTACAACGGTTTTCTGTAAGTGGGCTTTGAGCCTTTTGGAAATACAAGCTTATTATTATTATTAAGTCGAGTCTCAGTGAAAGACCTTGTTTATTAGAAATATTCTCCACGTATCTAATTCTTGGCAATGGCTTTTTTTCAATTTCATTAAAGGGTCAAAAGCCAGCTCCACTCCTACAGAATGAATATTTTATTCCTTAATCCTCGAAAGCGGAATACGAGGTCTACTAAATAACTACCATCAATAAGATGGATGTTTTATAGCATTACAGCCATGATCCAATCACTGCTTTTGCTAAAGAAATGGTATAAAATTATAGTGCTGATGACTCTTCATTCCTTCCCTCAAACTATCGATTGTATATGGCGGTCGCAAAGTTGTGAATATTTTATATTTTGCCACCAAATTACGGCACTTCTTCTTAGGTTTGGGATTATGAATAATTCAATATGCAGAAGTATCATCATGCAACGGTCTAAAGGAAATCACGGCCTCTTTGTGTAGGGAAATAACGGTCATAAACGACATAATAATAGTTATCTAACGTGGCGTTGGTCGTAAATCTTTTGACGTCCGTGCACAACCATTTATACTAATGAAAGGTTTCGAAATAAAAAGTCGGGTCCTCAATGTGTCTGTTTTATGTATTTTTGCTCATGTGTCGTAAAACTGCTATAAATGTGGAACGGACTGATTAGGTTTTACATTCCCTAAAAAGATAACTCATAGCAAAGCGAGAATTCTCTCGATAGAGAACATGAATTCGCGTAAATCTTCGCAAAAACCCCTAAATTCTAACCGATTTAAATATCCGAAACCAAAAGCAATAAAACCTCACGAATAAGAAATAACATTCATCCCCCAATCTGGGACAGGAAATTGCCAAAAACTCTACACCTTTCTCTCCTTTATCCCCCTACGATTTATTTATTGCATATGGGAGGGTATATCGGAAGCAAAAGCATATCGTATCACTGTATATTGAAAGAAAAGATGAAGGGTCGATATGGGCGCCATCTGCCGGGAGCTTTTGGCGACAATCAAGACGCTGGGCGCCCGAAATATGCCATTCGGATGATGACGGGAAGATTGCCGGATCGTAACACGTCAAGAGGCCTTCAGGGACGTCATTCGTGTGCATAATTTTCGCATATTGGGGGTGGATAGAGATAAAATTTGGCCGAAGTGAGTGGATTTTTGACGTTTTATTTGCGTAAGTTTGAGTGCGGCTTAGGAATATGGTTTGGTGTAGGCTGTATAAAAGGTTAAAATGGTTTAACTTAAGCCAACAAGAAGAGGCTCACTTTTGTTAACAGTTGAGTCCAAAAGTCAAGAACCTTCGGTTTTGAGCTCTAACTGAACCTTATTTCAGGGGGGTTGTGGGTAAGTTTTTGCTCCAGAATGCAGAAACAGGCGTCAATCTTATCTAAACCAGGGCAAGATCTCTCTATTGTTGTTAGTGAATATAAAATTATTTAAAAAAAAAAAAAAACTCGGATACTTCAGGAAAAAAGTAGACCCAGCCGTTCTTGTTACAAAATTTTCACAAATCCTTTTTTTACTACTTACTTTTGGGTGAAGCCTCATACACTTTTTGGCCCGATTAATATATATATAATATAATATAATATATTATATATTATAATATATATAATTATAGGTATCGTTATATATATACCGATAATAATAATCATAAAAAATGGAACACAAATCCTGTTAGTAGATATACAACAACAGTTCTTGCGCAGTTCCAGTCATTTTTTCATGTAAATTTCCAAAAGTTTATTTTGCAGAAAACTAAACTGCTGGCCAATTGCTTTGCAACACTTAATTTTTGCACCAAGTTTGAGAGAGCATAAATCTGAAATGGACCGCTGTTTGCAATAGGCGATTTTCAACGGTAGTTAGTAGCGCGCAATTGTTCGTTTTCGAGTGAGTCGTCGAAAAAGGATTTGTTGGTTAAATTTACCCTATTATCTCCACCTTCATACTGTCAATCTACTGGTTTATGAGCCGTCTTCACTTGGCGGACGCCGTGGTCAAAATTACTCCTACTGGTCTTGATCGAGGTCATATCTTCTGGTCCCTGGTGGTCATCCCTATTATCTTATCTTTTGTTTTCCAAAAGAGAATTTGCTACTTCTGCTTCAGTTTTGAATATGCAGATGCAGTCGACAACATATCTAAACCAATGGAGGATCTCTCTTTTGATGCGTGTGAGTATAAAATTATTTTCGACAAACTCCACGAATACTTACTAGCACGTAAAGTAATTTTCATTCTTTAAGATTTTCCTTCTAATTGTAAAAACGTACTTACTCTTTTATTTCAAAGTAATCTTGCTAGCAGATATACAGCAACAGTTCTGATGTAATTTCAGTAATTTTTCCTTGAAAATTTCCAAATAAATACTAAAGTTTATTTTTCTGAAAACTATATCAAAAGCTTTGGTTCACTTGAGGGAAATCGTTATTACTCATTTTTTTTTCGAAAATTTTCTTTAGGAATTAATAAAATGGACAAAATAGAAAATTATAGGTGGTGATAGAGCTTAAAAACATTTATAATAATATCAATTTTTAGAATAAATATAATAATAAAGTTCGCTTACCTGACACAAACTAAACACTGTCATGGGGATATAAATTGAAATGACATTTGTCACAAATGTCAACAAGTGACATTAGTGAAAAACTCTGAGTAAATTATGTAAATTATTTTGAAAAATATGGTAAAAGTTATGTTTTTTCTTTGATCAAGTTAATTGAAGACAAAGGGGCCCCTCATGGCCCGTCGGGCCGCATTGGCGATACAGACCTACGGTGCTATAAGGGGCAAAGCGGCCCGTTAGTTCAGGTTAGATCTATTTGGTTCAGGTTAGTTCAGGTTACTTCAGTTCTAGTTTTCCTTTGGTTAGGTTAGTTCAGGTTAGATCAGGTTGGTTCAGGTTAGTTCAGGTTACCTCAGTTCTAGTTTTCCTTTGGTTAAGTTAGTTCAGTTATCATTTTCCTTTGATCAGGTTAGTTCAGGTTAGTTCAGTTCTAGTTTTCCTTTTGGTTAGGTTAGTTCAGTTACGTTTTTCCTTTGATCAGGTCAGTTAAAAACAAAGCAGCCCGTTAGGGCTGGGCCGCTTTGGCGATACAGACCTACGGTGCTATAAGGGGCAAAGCGGCCCGTTAGGTTAACGGGCTGCTTTGTTTTTCTATGAGGGATCCTTTGGTTAGGTTAGTTCGGATTAGAAACGACTAAACTCTAAAGTAGTGCGTTTTACCATATTTTTCAAGATAATCTACATAATTTACAAGGTTACCCAGAGTTTCTCAAAAATTTCACTTGTTGACATTTGTGACAAATGTCGTTTCAATTTATATCCCCATGACAGTGTTTTAACAACCTCACAAATTTGGGTTCGTTAATTATAATCCGAGCGCTCGGGATATCAGTCTATCTCACTCTAGCTGGTTAAAATTTTGTGAGATGATCTGTGTCCGGAGCGCTTGGATGGAATTACCAAACTCGGCTTAGGTTAGTGAAGTCAACTTCCATTGTATAGTTTGTTTCAGGTAAGCGAAATTTATTTGTAAATTTATTCTAAAAATTGATATTACTATAAATGTTTTTAAGTTCTACCACCACCTATAATTTTCTATTTTGTCCATTCTATTAACTCCTAAAAAAATTTTCAAAACAAAATAGTAATAACGACTTGCCTCAACTGTACCAGCCGCAAGTGGCCACCACAATACAAGAAACTATGAAATATGTTGCCAAAATACCAACCACGTGACAGAACCGTGGATGCCAGATGGTAATCACCAAAATGGCTATATTGTGGAATTGTGTTGGTTTCCACTTATTCAAAATTTTCTTCCGCAAAGCCTAGATGCCCAAACTTTGCTTTGTTTTCAGAAAACGGTAAATAGTAGAATATTATGTACTAAATATTAGGGTGTTCATTAAAAAACGTCTCTATAAAGCAATGCATTCTTAACAGAAAAAGATGATATAGTTAAAGTAATTGGAATTTTGCTCCTGACATTTCACAGCCTACTAGATGAGTTTACAAATGAACACCCTCTAAGATAAGTTATCAAGGTATAGGCTGGATTTTAGTGGCAACGAAATTTGGTTTTAAAATGTTTATGTCTTGTGTTCAATTTTATTGACGCGCCATCAAAATAAAGAGATTTTTAAAGATTTTTTTAAAAGTAAACGAAATTAATCTGATAAATTATGTTAGTAAATATCTTATAACAATAGTAGATGAATAGTAGAAACTGCAAAATACATTCACAATCTTTTTTTAAGTCTTCATTTTATTCTTTAAGAAAATTGTTGACCTGGATGATGATTTAATTTATCACTTATAAGCGTAATTTTGAGTGATGGTTACTTTTTAACCACTATAACGTGAAAGATGTCTGTGCTGGTCACTGTCGAGCATTACTTTCTTAACACAACCAAATGCCTCTACTTTGAAGATTTTGTACATGATATTATAACGTGGCGAAAACCAGAATTATCACTTCAATTTAAAAACATATTCAAAGTAAAATATAAGTGGTCCGGTAAGTTGGCGATAAAACTTTTACGTTAGTGTGTCTTCGACTTGGCGTATATTAGATACTATAATATTCCATTCACTTTTTGACCCACTTTCAAATCTTATTTTTCCGTAGGAAAAATATAATACAAAGTGTTTTCTACTTTATAGTGTTAGATATGGTGGTAAATACGTGAGGTCCTCTGACACGACGTGGTTATATAATTTGTTGCAACTATATTGCTGCTTGGGAACATTATAATTATACAGGGTGTCTTGTTTTAAGTGCGTGGTCGGTTAAATTAGCAAAAAGGTGACTTTTGTAAAGCCTGTTTAGAAAAAGTTCAGAGAGTTGCCATATTTCGAGTGGTTTTTGAAATATTTATAAAAATCTAAAAAATTCAAAAAAATTAAATCTCTTCTATTTCAAAAACTTTTGGTGACACAAAAAAAGTTTAAACTACGAAGTTTCACTACACTCTAATCTCTCTCATATGACATCTCGATCAGCTTCGTGTAACGCTTACCAACCTAGTTACCAGTATAAAGTTATTTTTTTAAATACGGACCTGGATTTCTTAGTCATAATTTGAAAGTTCTTTTTATTCTTAATATAAGGGCGTATTACACAATTAGGGTTTTAAACGTCTCGACCAATTAAATCCATCATCAAGGTATTCTATCTAAATCCGATCCTGTTTTTAGAGTAGTGAAAGTTAATACTGTGTTTTTCTTCAGTAAATGCGTCAGAATAATTACCATCACTATCAGTACCTGCAATGTTTTTAGTATCTTATTGAAAATTATTACAAAAATTAAAATAAAGGAATCTTATTATTGTGCTAATATGAACAAGATACTTATTTTAGAAATGAAGCGATGACTTAATACTATTTATTTTGAAAACCACTATGGTCTTAAGAAACTAAATGTTCAAATTGTAATCCTTGGTTTCTAAGGCACAACCTTGTAGGAATAGTTGTTACTCCATGTACTCCAAAAACAATTATTTCAATCAAAAACTAAGAAAGCACCAAATTTCTAAATAAAGTGACGTTTCAGCCAAAAAAGGAATTAAATAAATCTGTTCAGTAGGTTTGCCAAAAATAATAATTAAACATTTGCTAATTTTTATATGATGCGTTAATTTAGTTGACGAGTGTATTAAATTTCTTAAATTAATTGTGATAGAAAACATAATAAACAACATTTTGCATCGCTATATTCAGTACAAAGTCATAAATCCATTGGCTTAATACGACACTTACTTACCGATCATACTTACCACTACCAACCTAATTTCATTCAATTTCTGGTCTACATAGTTCATTAGGAAATGTCATTTACCAGACTATGAATTTTTGACATAAAATGATAACATACCAAAAGTAAATGTACTTTTGTTACTTCACCATTTTCTTTTGACATTTCACAGCCAACTAGATGACCTTTTTAAATAAACACCTTCTATTTTATTTGTTAATTAAGCATATTTTATCCGTAAACAAATTGTCAATCGCAAATAAGCAATCGCTAAGTTGATTGCTTATTTATCTTTAATTTGTACATCACCACATAGGGTGCTTTGACGAAACAAAAGAACATCGTGTGTCCATGGCAACCAATATCATGTTTGGCACAAACTACAATTGGTTGTAATTTTATCGTTATCAATATAAATTAATAATCAGTATAAATTAAACATTGATGGTAATTATTCTGATGCATTTACTGAAGAAAAACACAGTATTAACTTTCATTACTCGATAAATAGTATCGGATATAGATAGAATACCTTGATGGATTTAATTGGTCGAAACGTTTAAAACCCTAATTGTGTAATACGGCGTTATATTAAGAATAAAAAGAACTTTTAAATTATGAAAAACAAACAGGTCCGTATTTAAAAAAAAATAACTTTATACTGGTAACTAGGTTGGTAAGCGTTACACGAAGCTAATCGAGATGTCATATGAGAGAGATGAGAGTGTAGTGAAACTTCTTAATTTAAACTTTTTTTGTGTCACCAATAGTTGAAATAGAAAAGATTTACATTTTTGGCATTTTTTAAATTTTTCTAAACACTTAAGAAACCACTAGAAATGTGGCAACCCTGTGAAGGTTTTCTAAGCAGGCTCTACAAAAGTCAACTTTTTGCTAATTTAACCGACTTTGTAACTACAGCCGTTTCGGAAATAGCAATACTGCACGCACTTAAAAAAGACACCCTGTATAGAGTTATTTATAAGAGAACGTTATAACATTATAGTGTTTTAAGAAGGTCCTAAATTATGACTTTTTAAGTACAACCACAAAACTTTAGTATTTATAGTATAATTCTAAAACTTTTGTTTAAGTGAGACTGTATTATGAAGACCAACCCCTTGATTATACACAAAGAAATCCACTAAAAAATTGATATCGCTAAGACATTTTTCGACCCAAAAGTTCAACCGGATTTCACCCCTCCAATTTGAGAAACATTTCAAGTTATTTAGGAATAATAGCAGGTTAGTATCGAAACAACAAAGGAAAAGGAAATTAAAAATGAATATTTCATAGTATACAAGCGAACGGGGTTACTAAATTCGTTAAAACAGAATTTTATTGTTAACTATTAGTGCTTCAAGAAATCTGTTTACGTCAAATAACCTATTATTCCACTTAGCGTTCCAACTCAAGTCCCTCAGGAATAGCGAGAAATCCCGACACCCAGGATGAAATTAAACAAACAACTTGGCATTTCAAATAATGCGAGACCGTCATCGCAGTCCTCAAGACTAGTTTGTTCTGCTTGGTATTAGCAAATGAATTTAAATCTTGTGTCAAGATGCATAATAGTTTCCAATGTTTGGATAACGAGGTATTTGACGTCTGGATAAGTCACTGCCTCTATTCATTATACACGGGGCAACAACGTGAGTGGATAAACAATTCTAACAGAGAAAGCGTGGAAATAGCCATAATAATTTTCAATTTTACCCTGAAACCTTAATAAAACCTAATAACAGTTTTGAGCCGCCCCTAGCGCTGGTGGCCGTAAATTTGGAGCAAAACCAACCTTTTATCCAGTCGCCCCGTTTCAATAACTCATTTAGACTTCTACGAATTCCACAAATTCATTCCGCAGCATTCGGGTTAATCTGTGATCTGACTTTATCTGATCGACCGTTACGGTCCTGGAACACTTAATTAAAATACCGTCAGCTTGTTGTGACGCCAGTGGCGCACGTCCGGAGAATGTTTGATGATTCCTGACCTACATCACGTTGTACATTAATAAAATATACACTCAGATGGCGTATTGGATGCAAATCGTGGCAGCTACTGGCGTCTTGACATGCAGTTCTATCTAAGGATCGTAGTCTATATGGCGTTTATTGCAGGTGTAAATTATGTTCTATCACATTTCATCCCCCACTCTAAAACCACTAGACTATTCGTTTTATTTTATTTTTCATAAGTTTCATGTTCAGGACTATCTTGTTACTTACTATATTTAAGTGGAGGGTGCTCAAAGGAAAAATTCATCACATTGCCTGTTAGAAAAAAAACAGATGTAAAGTCTTAATTTTACAACTTGGACCCTTCACCTTTTTTTTCGTGCTTTGTTTAACATATGTCAAATGGATGAAAGGAAAAATAAAGTAATTAAAGGCAGGTCTTAAATAAATGTATGTACATTTTACCTGATCGATTATTGTCAAAAGATAGAATACGTCAAACATGTTTGTCAAAAGTTTTAACTCAAAAAACTTTGAAAACCACTATTATGGCTCCACAACGTTACAATCAGCACGCACAGCTATTAATTCTAAATAACGTTTTGGCGTTCTTGGAGATGGAGAAGATTCAAGTAGCAAATGGTGTTCCAATCGATTGTGGGAACGTGTTGCAAACAGTCTCAAATGCGTTGAAAAATGGGAAAACTACGTTGAAATGAATGTAAAAACGTGATGTTCAGATCGACAAGGATTATTTGGCTGACAAGTCTATGAAGCAAAAAGTAAATAAAACCAAAATAACTGTCTTTATGAAGAACAAAATTCCAGACATTATTTACCGTATGTTAGCAAGAAATGAATATGTAACCATTGCAAACCTTGATGACCAAGGCAACTTCTTGAAGAACTAAGTGCATTCTTCACTTCTTCAATTTCGGCCGTTGCTCAGTGGTGACATAGTGTATAGAGGGTTTAAATGGAAAAAATATAACAATCTTGCGATGGTTTGTGGTTAATGTTTCTTTTAATGTATTTAGTAATATCTAAAAAAAAATATATTTAGATGTCGTTATATAGTGTTGGCCTCCGGCAATGAACACGGCTTTCTTAAAGGGACCAGTTTAATTTTTAAAAGTGGTTCCAAGGAGGGTGATTACCATGATTCGATGAGCAGAGTCAATTTCGAAAAATTGTTTAAAACCCGGTGAGTTCCAAACTTACCTCCAACATCTTTAATTTTTATGGATAACGCTTCTCAGCACTCTGGCCTTTATCAGGGAATTCCAAAAAAATCCTGACCAAAATATAAATTAATTGACTGGCTATGAAAGACGAAATTTGGGCTATTCGTTACCACAAAAGAAATTTGATTTGGACGAATATGTGAAACTTTCTGGACATAAAATATTACGTTTGCCACCTTACCATTGTCAGTATAACGCCATAGAAATGTGGTCGCAATGTAAAATGATTTATGATCAACAAATTGAACATTTAAAAGGGACTTTAGAGAAAGTGCTGGTTACGTGAAGCAATGTTGTAGGACACGTCACAGCAGGGGACAATTGGAAAAAATATGTTGAGAATGTGAACGAAATCATCAAGGATGGGAGGCAATGAAAACTATTGTCTGCTCGGATGTTGTTCAGCTTGTAATTTCGCCAGGGGACCATTCCGATGATTCCGAGACCGAGTTTAATACTGCGGAGTGTATTTAGTAGAGAGTATTTTAATTACCTTAGTAACCACCTTGGTAACTATGTGCACTTTCAATTATTTCTACTTTAATAACTAATTCGTCAAGGACTTACTAAATTATGATCATTGCAAACATAACTTACATGTTTCAAATTTTGTTCTTCATAGAATAAGTTATATTGGTTCTATTTAATTTTTGCTTCATAGCTTTGTTATCCAAACAGGTATTCTGTCCGATTTAATATCACGTTTTTTAATTAGTTTTAATGTAGCTTTTTCCCAATTTTCAAGGTATTGGGAGCACAAATTGCTCCCAATTTGTATAACACGTTCTCCACCTCTAAAGACCAAATTGAATTAGTTTGTAAAATATATGGTTGTAAGTCTAGTTTGAATATAAATACGAATCATTTTATTTAATTATAAATAGAGAGTCAGTTACACACATAAACTTCATAATTAGTCAGGTTAGTATAATATTCACGCCGATAAACCCAGTAGGGTTGCTTGAGCCGAGTTTATTAAGAATTTTATACTATAAATTAAGTAAAGGTGTGCGTATACTTTTACTTATTTAATTAGCTAAGATTTTTCCTCGATTCAAGAGGAAATTAGAAAGCTCATGCGTTATCCGCATGACCGTAAAAGATGGCTTTTTACATTATTGTTACGATCGCAGCAACGCCGCATGGGAGGCGGGGCAACGCATGGGAGCGTGTTGGTTGGTGGAGCTTCGCGACCTATCCGCGCTGCCTCATGGCTGACACGAGTGATTTATTGCTCGTCTGGCTTAATCTAGAAGGCAGTTGTTTACAACCGTTTTTTTTTATGTGAGATTATTCAAGAATTCTTATAAAGAACTTTCTAGGTTTTTCTGTAATTTTAGGATTGTATATAAAACGCGCATAGAGCGGCGGTTAAAAGTAGTCTTATTTTAAGCGAGCTATAAGTAAGCTAAAGTTACGAAGCGATAATAGAAGGCTATAAAGTGTTTAGTAGTGAGTTATTTAGTAGTCGAGTGTATTTGAGGAATAAATAAATAGTGTTTTCGTGTTGGACCGTTACACTGGAATTATTGAACCCCGAGTTCGCAACAATTGGTGTTAGAAGTGCGATTCCAGTGGGAATTTGAGGACTAATATTGCTGAACTGTAAGTGAGTGCTTCATTGCCGGACATTACGTGTTTATGCCAGTGACCAGAAGCCAGCATCAAGCGATGGAGGATCAACTTGCCGCCCTGCTGTTCCTTATGCAACAACAGAAGGAAGAGCAAGAAAGACGTTATGTAGAACAAAAAGAAGAACAGGAAAAACGTGATCAAGTACAGGAGCGACGTTATCTAGAACAGGAGAAACGTTATAATGAACAAAAAGAGGAACAAGAAAGACGTGATCAAGTACAGGAGCAACGTCATCAACAATTCAAAGAAGAATTAATGAACCATCTCGCAGCTAGGGAGCAACAATTGGAAGAAAGAATAATGCAATCCGTTAACGAATCCGTTAACGGCGTGAACAAATCCATTAACGGCGTTAACGAAGGACTCGAAGCTGTCAACCAGAGGGTTCTCGAGCTAGAAAAGAAATTCCGGGAACAAGTTGAGGACGACAACGTGTCTACAGAGAGTTTTAGCACAGCCAACGCTCAAATTAAGCCTCCCGATTATGACGGTACTACGGCCTGGGAAATTTATAAAACCCAATTTGAGGCAGCTGCAAAAGCTAATGGCTGGTCCGAGCCCCAGAAAGCTACATCATTAGTGGTAGCACTTCGTGGGAAAGCTGCTGAATTACTCCAATCTCTGTCGGCAGCTGATCAAAGTAATTATGCAGTTTTAGTACACGCTCTGCAACTACGATTCGGAAATGAGCACAAGGAAACCGTGTTCCAAGCCCAGCTGAGGATGAGACAGCAGAAGTCAGGTGAATCATTACAAGAATTTGAGGCGGACATAGACAGACTAATTCACCTGGCATACCCATCAGCCCCTGAATGTTTTCAAAGGCAATTTGCCGCCGAAAGGTTCATTGAGGGAGTTCGAGATAGTGACATGAGATACCACTTACGTCTAGTAAGGCCCAGGAATATCAGCGAGGCACTAGTTCGGGCCCTGGAATTCGAGGCGTCACGGGTGTCATCTAGTTCTTCTGCAAGTGTAAGAGTGGCAACTTGCGGTGACAAGAAGAATACGTCTATGGCTGATTCCATGGCCAGTTTACATAAAGCGATGAAGGATATGGCAGTCAGTATGCAAGCCCTGTTAGAAAGAACTCCCCGATCAACAGGCAATCGGGGCATAAAATGTTTTAACTGCGGTAAACTGGGTCACGTCAAGAGTAACTGCCGTAACAGGGCAAGGAGTCCGTCGCCGTTGTTTAGAAGACCGAGCGGCAATCAAGACCGCCCTAGAATCCAGGAAAAACCAATTTCTGTCAATGTAAGGGGGCAATTGACCGAGCCCGATAAGACCCCCAGGATCAGTCAAGTCAACCAATCAAGTCAAGTCAATAATTTGAGTGGCAAAATTGTTACAGGACGCATTAAAGGACAGAAGATCCAAACTGAACGTCGACAAGGAAGGTGTCACGGAAATGCCGATACATTGTCTAGACGGCCATGTAAAGAAGATAGTCAGGATTGTCGAAGAACTGAGCAACGAGAGGGACTTCCTTCTGTAAGGAGAACGTCGGTGGAAGTAAACGATGGCTGGACCACACAGACGCTTCGAGAAGAACAGTTGAATGATTCAGATATTGGACCCATTCTCTTTGCAAAGACTGACGACAAGAGACCAGAATGGCAAGAAATCGCTGGTAAAAGTCCAAACCTGAAGGCGCTATGGGCCCAGTGGCACTCTCTCAAAATAGAAAATGGACTACTGAAGAGAGCGTGGGAGAGTCCGGATGGCAAGTCCGTAGTCAGTCAGTTGGTTGTTCCTGGTAGCAGAAAATCAGATGTACTACAGGAAATGCACAACGGAACAAGTGGAGGTCATTTTGGGGTCAATAAAACCTTGGCCAAAATTAAAGAGCGGTTCTACTGGGTGAATTATCATGAAGACGTCGAATCTTGGTGCCGCAAGTGCGAAGTTTGTTGTGCCACAAAAGGACCTCGAACAAGATCACGCGGCCGAATGGTGCAGTACATTGTAGGTGCTCCATTTGAGAGGATAGCAATTGATGTCGCGGGACCATTTCCTCAGACTGGGTCGGGCAACAAATACATCTTGGTCGCCAACTCCTTTGCATCCACAGTCGGATGGGATGGTAGAGAGATTTAATCGGACCATGGAACATTACCTGTCTAAAATGGTGGCAGATCATCAGCGTGATTGGGACCAACATCTACCTCTCATGTTGATGGCATATCGAGGCTCTACGCATGAAGCCACTGGTTATACTCCGGCGAAAGTGATGTTCGGAAGGGAAATGAGGCTTCCTGCAGATTTGATGTATGGAACACCAGAAAAAGACTCACTCAACTCTGAGAATTTTGTGGAGGAACTTAAGGAGAGGCTGGACAATGTTCATGAACAAGTCAGGAATAAACTGCGGATATCCAGTGATCGAGCCAAAGCAAGATATGACTTACTAGCTAACTCCCGCGGCTTCCAGGATGGTGATTTGGTGTGGTTATACGATCCGAGGCGAAAGGTGGGGAAGTCGCCCAAACTTAGCCAAAATTGGGAAGGACCTTATACAATTATAAAGAAGATTAATGATGTGGTGTATAGGATCCAGCGGACCCCTAGGTCAAAGATGAAGGTCGTTCATTTGGATCGATTAGCACGATACCATGGAACTCTATCTGTTCGGGACGAACAGACTTAGGAGGAGGGCAATGTTACGATCGCAGCAACGCCGCATGGGAGGCGGGGCAACGCATGGGAGCGTGTTGGTTGGTGGAGCTTCGCGACCTATCCGCGCTGCGTCATGGCTGACACGAGTGATTTATTGCTCGTCTGGCTTAATCTAGAAGGCAGTTGTTTACAACCGTTTTTTTTTATGTGAGATTATTCAAGAATTCTTATAAAGAACTTTCTAGGTTTTTCTGTAATTTTAGGATTGTACATAAAAGGCGCATAGAGCGGCGGTTAAGAGTAGTCTTATTTTAAGCGAGCTATAAGTAAGCTAAAGTTACGAAGCGATAATAGAAGGCTATAAAGTGTTAAGTAGTGAGTTATTTAGTGGTCGAGTGTATTTGAGGAATAAATAAATAGTGTTTTCGTGTTGGACCGTTACACTGGAATTATTGAACCCCGAGTTCGCAACATTATTATATTATGTACGTAGGTAATTTTGATAATCCATTATTCTGAAACCATAAAGACACTAAAAAGTGGCAGTCCTTTTGTTTTTTTTCTATTTACTTTCTTACTATATCTTACCGATACTTATCATATATAATTCTAATAAAATCTTACCCATCCTAAAGTTGGTACACCTATCTACAACATTACTTTTGTAAATCAAAGAGAAAAAGGTTTAAAGTTTTTATTTCGATTTTTAAAATTGACCAAAAATAGGTATTTGCTACGCAAGTTTAATAGTTGATTGTGTTTGAAGCTTTATATTTGGCACCTTTCGTCTAATGTTGGTTACGTTACGATAATATGTAAATCATATCTATTATAATAACTCTGCGACATACATAATTTTCATACCTTTTGACGTCAGGCCCAAGTTGTAAAATTACGACTTTAACAAAAGTGGCTCGGACACCCCTTTAAAAAATGTTTCACACCAAGGTTGATTGCCTAACGCATATAAATAAGCATATAGGGCTGGAAATGTATGTTCTTCGATGGACAGAGCAAAAACACCAATATTAGTTAAAAATACGATAGAATTCACTGCTAATAATTGGAATTTATAACAACAGAAACCACTTGGCACAATACAGCAATACTAAAACTAAATTATGATACCGTCTATGCAATTAAATATAGAAATATGTATCATTTAAGCAATTAAATGAGTACCCACTAGCAGTAAGTACCGTTTAAGCAGATTATTATGTACAGTGAGCGGCAAATGTATCACATATAAAGGTGCATTTCTAATCAATTTGCAATTGAAGTGAAACTTCGGCACGCGTGCTGGATTGGAATTTTTGCATTTTCAATGTCATGTCAAACACAAATTGGTTTTTGTCTGTCATATACATTAAGAGGTTATTCCACAAAACATTATTTAGGTTATTCATTTATATGTGTCACTTAAAACTCAAATACTTATATATATTAGAAGCTAACTTTACTTTTTTGTGATTCATAGTTGGTTTATATGTAGTACACTTTCAACTTATAGTTTTAATAATTATTGACAACTCGTGTCAGCACGGATTTCAAAAGCTTGCAAACAATTTTGACGGCAACGGCACGCGTGCGTGCCCGTGCTGAGCATGAATTGAATTGTAAATGGAAACATTTGACAGCCAATGAGCAAACACGCGGGTCGAAGTTTCACTTCAATTGCAAATTGATTAGAAATGCACCTTAATTCTTTCAAAGTTAGGTGTGTGAAAAATCGCTCGGACCCGTCAACTTTTATTTATAAATGCGCATTATCTCAAACAATTTTTATTTATACAGGGTGACCCAAAAAAAGTTATGATATCAAGGCCAACTTTTTAAAATAGAATACCCTCTTTTTTGGGATTTTATTCAGTTCTCTACGAAATTTTTTTTTATGTATCATACCCTAAACTTATCTTTAACGGTTTTCAAAATGGCATCTGGAAATCCTAAGCAAATTTACTGCCCAAAATAGTAAACTAATTAAAATTAAGACCAACAAAGTTAAATTAAGTGCTCAAACTCCCATTCATTGATTTCATTACAATACCCAAGCCTATGTAAAAACTCATCTTGAACATTATTGAGTGTGTTTCTGTCAATATTCCTAATTTCCTGCCTAATTTTGGCTTTTAAGTCTTCGATGTTTTGCAGTCGATTTACATAAAATATGGATTTTAAATAACGCCATAAGATGTAATCCAAGGGCATGAGATCAGGTGACCTTGGAAGCCACTCTGTTGGTTTCCGTCTTCCAATCGAACGTCCAGGAGAACACTCAACTAAATATTCTCGGACTTGTCGAGAAAAATTAGGTAGCGCGCCATCTTGTTGAAAATAAAAAGTATCGCTTGGAATATCGGGGTCATTTTCATTTGGAACAAGTTGAATGAGAGCAGAAATTAGGTCAAATTGAAGAAAATCCAAATATGTTTTTCCCGTGAGGTTTTATCGAAGAAAAAAGGGCCAAGTATCTGGTCATTAATAATGCCTGCCCAAACATTCACCTTCTGTGCTGAGCTGGCACCGGTGAAATTTCAGAAATCCCAAACTGCAACACCTGCCCCTTCCCTGGACGACGCCTTCATTTTCCGAAACACCTCTTATCGTCATGCCGCTGACGTCGTTGTCGGAAATCCCTTTAGTATTAAATGATTAAAATATCGCCTAAACTCCCTTCTTGGAGCTCCTTAATTTGCCAATAAAATCCCAACCTATGTTCTGTGACAAACTTTTTTTGGTCTGACGTTATCCCTTGTCAAAAAATTACCTTTTATCAGTTTTTTTTAAATATTAACCAACGATAATTATTAACACAGGGACGACAACCACGACAACAAGTATAGACTATGCTATATAAAAAAATGATTAGAATTCCGTACAGAACTGAATAAAATCACAAAAAAGAGGAGTTTCTATTTAAAAAAGTTGGCCTTGATATTATAATATCTTTTGGCCAACATGTATAAATAAAAGTTGGTTCAGAAAATGCAAAACTCGATGGGGTCACAATGTATAAACGGTAAGCATTGCTGGTGCATGGGTACACAAAATGCACTAACGAGGATGCACTGCATTCTTCACTAAACCCAACTCGCTTCCACTCTGCAATTAGAAACATAATTTTTGACATTCAAGTGCGCCGAAACAGCTCACCACAGTCGAATCTAGGGAAGCTAGAGAGATCACTTCGCCCATTGCTTCATCGCCTTTGATAATGTTTGCCCAGTTTAGAAACAAAACATCAGGAAGAAATTCCATTGGAGTTCGGCTTCAAAGCCCGGAAAACATTTTAGATTGTATTTTGACAGGGCGTGAATGCCTTCACAGTCTTATAAAAGAATAAATTTGTGATTAAGGACTTAAAAACATTTTCAGTGCACAACTTACGTAAGAAAGTCTGCTTGGATTAATTAAATCGAGCTTTGATCAGTCCAGGACAGATGATAATGCAGCTATGCGGCAACAACAACACTTTACTGTGGAGAAATAAACACGAATAATGCAATCAAATCGCGATAATTAACTGCATAACATGATAAAAGAACTCTGCAGACATACTTCAGATTTAAGGGCGGAAACAGTGGCAAACTGAATTAGAAAGAGTCGAGAACAACACAATTTTTGCAATCAAAAACACGTTTATCAATTGCAAAACACGAGGAAAAAATCTGCACACTATCGAGCAAATAACAGAAACACACTCAGTTCAGTAGACGAGACTGAAATCAAGCCCAAACGAATACTTTATCGAACTTTTACCCAAATTACTGACCTACTTTTGGATCGATATTACCTACGAAAACTTAACTTGAACTCTCATTCACCACGACGAATGAATGCATTTATGCAGATATCAGTCAATCATATCGAGCGATCCATAGAATTAATACGTCGCGACACTGCACAGCCAATGGAGAAATCAGCTAGCGCATACCAACGTCCTTGTTATTTAAAGTAATAAAATTGTGGTTAGGGCAATTTTTAGATTTTACTACGACGGCTTTCTTTAAATATGAAGACATTCAGCACGATTTATTGCCTTTATGTCTGCTAAAAAGAGAGGATTTATTTGGGATGTTTACTCTTTGAAATCGTTTTAAAACGTGTTTATTATTTCCTGCTTATATTTTGTTTCTTCAACAAAAAGTATTAAATACATTTCTGCTTCCATCCTTTTCTACTCTATAAAGTTTACCGTTTTTGTTCTTAATCTCTCTGTACTCAAGAAATCCCGACCTGCATCACCCCTAATATTATAATATAATCCGCTACAATATACAGGAGCACGTCGTTCTGTATAGAGAAATATGTAAAACACGCTGATGTTGTCGCACTTTCAGAAATATATTTATGGCGCGCGGTATGGTACGGGGCGTACAATATTTCACCTTAACATGTACGTAACATCTGGCCGGTGTTAAAAATTTTCATTTATACTTTGTAATATGTTACAACCCTTCCCCGTAGCCTGATATTTCTGTGGAAAAACGTTTATTGCCCCCACGTTTCGCCATAATATGAAAGACGAGCTGGGAATTGCGATGCAGATAAAACCGCTAAATTATTTCGCTTGTTATCCAAACAGCACGACTACATCTAAAGGATATCAATAGTAAATGATGTAGTTTTCTGTATTCTATTGTGTGTAGGCCATCCATAAGACAGCAGAAATCAGAGTGCAAGTATTAAATTTGGGAAACAATTTAGTTTTTGTGGTGTTTTTCATAGGAATTTTAGGTGCTTTTATTGCGAAGTTGTTCAACATTAAAGTATTTAGAATGTTCCATTATGTTAATATACAGGGTGTCCCAAAACTCAACATCATCCCTTGGAGAGGCCAGCTCATTACTGGGTAGAATATCATAATACGACCTTAGTAAAAAATTGATAGTTTTCGAGGTATAGTGACTTTTATAAATTTCGTGAAAATCCACACCTTAGATCAGTTTTTTGACTGTTACAGCTACAAAACCCCATATTATAAGATACCCAATGTTGTGGCGGAACCCTGAATATTTTGTTATTGAGGAAGGACTAAAGAAATATTACTCATGCTTTAACTTTAAAAAAAAAAGTTTGTTTTTGCCCCATTCATGAGTTATTATTATTTTATATCCTAACTTTGACTCTTTATACTTAAAAAAATATCACCAACCTAACCTCGGAAGTTATGGTAAAAAATAGCTCAGGTAACATAGTTTTTAAAATGGTATATCGTTTCGTATGTTGTTGTGTAGAAAAGAGGATATTGCTATTTTAGTGCAAAATGAGCTAGTTATAAAATTGTTCCAATACATAATATTAAGAATTTAGAACTAAAACAGATGTTAAATTAAAGTGGCAGGTATTTATTAAAACACAACACAAATTCAAGTTAAATGATATGTTCGAATTGCCTGCCACCAACTCTAATGCAAGCACGGCATCTTCTTAAAAAGATCTGTTTATGCGTCATGCATTTCTAGCCACATCTATTTCTTGTGCAGCTTCAATAATACGTTGTCTTAGTTGATTTAAATTATTTATTTGTGTTGAATAAACTTTCTCTTCAATGCAACCCCAGTTAAAAAAATCTAGTAGGTTTAAGTCCGGAGACCGGGGAGGCCACAAAATGGAACCGAGACGGCCAATCCATCTATGTGGTCTATGTATGGTATAGTATGTGGTATAAGTTTGGTTCAAATAGTCTCTCACTACTCGTGCCTAATGAGCTGGAGAGTCGTATATTTGAAACCACAGTGACCTGCGTCTAGCTAAAGGGACATCTTCCAAAATATTTGGCAGTTCGTGTTCTAAAATATCCCTATAATTTTCGCCGCTTAGATTTTCAGGTAATTCAAAGAGACCAATTATTTGCCCGTTCAAGATGCCGGTCCACATATTTAACTTGAAGCGATACTGGGACCTTTTTTCTCGCATTGAATGTGGGTTTTCAAGAGCATAAGAATGAAAATTGTGCATGTTCATAAACCCATCTTTTTTAAATGTGCATTCATCTGTCCAGAAAATGTTATTTAGGAACTCTGGATCTTCCCAATGTTTCCGCAGCATTTTTTAGCAAAATTAGACATGTCGCGCATAGTCGCCAGGTAGCAAAGCTTGCACACGTTGCCCATGATATGGGTGATATTGAAACATTCGTGTAATTCTGTTTACAGTAGATTTTGAAATCATTGTACGGCGTTCAATTGCTCGCGTCGAAGTACTCGGATCATTTTCAACATTTTGTAACACTTCTTCATCGCGATCCATGCGTGATCTTCCTGTCCCGAAGCGAGTATAATGCATTCTGCCTTCCGCAAATGCTCGGTGAACATTTATGAACACGCGGTGATCCGGATATCTCAAAGCATATGGATATTTTTCGCGATACAGAGCAGCTGCTGCAGCACCATTTTCTCTACACTCACCATAAGTGTAATGCATGTTACAATATTCCTGAGAACTGTACAGGTACGGTATTAGTAATATTGGACATCAAGCCCGCGTAACACAAAAACAGATTCAAAAGGCCAGGTCAGTTCCAAATAAGTCAAGCTCAGTACTACACAACAAACAAGTTCGAAAAGACTATACACATACCCGTTAGGATGGGTACAAGAATAATTCGATTGTCAAAACGAATGCGTTTTGAAATGTATTCTGACTTATACGTCAACATGTTTTTTATATCATTCCTAGGTTACCAGACTTACTTGATTTTTTTCCATAATTGAATAAAAATACTAATATCTTGCGATGCCTCGTTGGATGTGTATGGACACAAATAAATGTCGCTGGAAGTGCAAGAGGGATAGATAGATCTATTTTAATAAGTTGCCGCTCTTGAATTAGACTTGTCAGTACAATCTTAAATTACAGGTTTTCTAAATTGTAATTTAACACACCTGGAACTAGAATTTTTTATTATTAAAAAAAAAATAAATGCGCTCATTTTGCATTCAAATACCAATATTTTTTTTATAAAGAAAAGCATACAAAACAATACACCATCCTAAAAACTATGTCAAATGAGCCATTTTTCAGGATAACTTGCCAGATTAGGTTGGTAATACTTTTTTAAGTATGAAGAGTCAAAGTTAGGACATAAAATAAAAATAACTCATAAATGGAGCAAAAATGTTTTATTTTCCCAAATTAAAGCATGAATAATGTTTCTTTAATAACAAAACTATTCAGGGTTGCGCCACGACATTGGGTATCTTATAATATGGAGTTTTGTAGCTGTAACAGTCAAAAAACTGATCTAAAGAGTGAATTTTCACGAAACTAGTAAAAGTCAGGATATCTGGAAAACTATAAATTTTTTACTAAGATCGTATCATGATATTCTGGTCAGCAATGAGCTGGCCTATCACCTCCGTAAGGGATGACGTTGAGTTTTGGGACACCCTGTATATATATTTGTTTTTCAAACCTGTTAATTTTTTTTATGGAATTATGGAATATTGTACCTTTTTTATACAGCTGATGATAAGTCGAACTGACATAACCTTGTTTAGAAGTCGATCTCCAATTTTTATTTGGGGTCCACAATTTCTGCCTTATTGCTGCTGGTCATCCCTACAACTTCATTTCCACAGGTCCATGGTCTATTTATAGTCAATTTCTAATACTGATCATCCCATCCCATTACTGAACAATAATTATTAGTTATTCCACCACTCATTTTAGTACGGTTTTCTGCAAATTAGACCTAAGCTTTTCTTTGTGGAATTTTACGAAATGACTGAAATTAGACCAGAAAGTCCTCTCGATCTACAACTAGCTCAAAAGGGTCTAAGGATCATGATGACCCTTACGTAAATATACAACAAGGCTCAAAGTGCAAACTAATGTGTTTTTAGGTACGTAATTATTTTACCGGTCCGTTAAAAAATCAATAATTTCAAAGAGCTCTAAGAGTTTTAACAGAATTTTGAGAAAATCTCAACCAAGCCCGATAACGATTGTTGCTTCTCTATTCATAGCTCCTAAAATCTTTGCGTTTCTACTAATGATACTTAGGGCCGCTTCTACATCTCAATATTAAATCTTATTTGAATTTTAAACCCTACTTCCAAAAATCTAATTGTTATATCATAACTAATATAGTAGATAGGCAAAGAAATTTCCAGTCCACTTTTAGTAATTTTTCATTGTAAATTCCTATAAGGAAGTCTAAGATCATCTTATAGAAAATGTTACCAAATTGTTATTATAAAGTAAATAAGATTTTTAATTATAATAAATAAGATACAACTCTACATTCTCCACTCTCAAGGCGTCAACCCTCATCTCCAGATTTCCAACCAATTGACTGTCACCTATCAGCCTGAATTGATCCTCGAAAACAATAACGAAATTGCATAATATGTGCACAAATTGCATTCTTATCATCCCTACTGGTCCACCCTTACTGGGTTATCTTTAATGCCTCATCCCTGATGGTTGTTTTTACCATTCCATAATTGGTTTTCCCATTATTGGTGATCTCATATGAAGTTATCCCATTCGCGGGAGCGAATATTTTGTATTTAGTGAAGTGAAACCAAGCCAGTTTTCTGCCGGAGTTGTCACTTCCCACAGACAGATGGCCGAGATTCGAACCTATATTGTCTGTGTTTTTCCAGTAGTTTGCCGATTCTGTTCGTTACTTTGTGGATATATTGTAGGCTACTCCATCACCGCTTTCCTTCATCTTCTTCCGTTGTTCTTTTCTGGCGCTCTTCATTCTTTGGACGGACGACCCTATCGAACTCGTGCTTGCTGTATCCATACCAACCAGAGGCTCTTTCTAGATGCTTCATTTCCCGTTCCAATTCAGCCGGCTCACAAATTCTCGTAGCTCTCACAGACAGAGACTTTATGACTCCCCCTTCTCTGTCTGGGATGATGATTTGATCCGTTATTGAGGTATCGGTCAGTGTGTGTTGGTTTTATATAAACGGTGTGCACAAGCGTCCCATTCGCTCTCCTTGATACCAAAACATCCAAAAACGGTAGAAATCCTTCCTTTTCTATCTCCATACTAAATTGAATTTTTGAGTTAATAGAGTTGAGGTATAAGAGGAAGTTCCGAAGTTCGCCCTCGCCATGGCTCCAAATAACAAAGTCCATGTATCGCAACCAGCACTTTGGCCTCTTAGTTGCCGTTGCCTCGAAAATTTCCATAAAAAGGCTATTACTGGACTAAGAGGGCTGCCCATAACTATATCATCACTTTGTTCGTAAAAATCATCCTTCCATTGAAAATGTCTAGTGGTTAAGCAATGTTAGAACAACTTGGCAATATCTTATGAAAATTTCTTGTTAATGTGTTCCATGGCTTCCTTAATGTATAGCATCGTGAAGAACAAAACAGCATCGAAGCTAACGAGAATTTCTGGTCCTATGGCTTCTATGGTGTTCATGATGGGTCTCAGTGGCACATCCGGTTTGTGGATCTTTGCCAAACCGTACAGCCTTGATGGCAAGGCTTCTGATTTTTTAAGCTTAGTCATTTCATCCGATGCCACGTCCTTGATTAAATTGTTGGTAGCCCTCAGAATCCGGGCGGTTAGATCACGAGTTAACTTCTTGTAAGTGGTGGGATCTAACAATGTCCTGAACTTTCCTTCGTAATCCGATGTTAACATTACTATTGTTGCCTTTCCTTTATCTGCTGGTAAGCGCGGATGAACTAGTCTACCATACATCCACAAAGTAACGGTTAAAACTGTCTTGAAACCTACTCGTACAATAAAACAGAGCTTGAGATCCGTACAGATTTTTTATGGGCACCCGGAGATTACCTATGTAGATTAACGTGGCTCGGTACACATTGGCACCACAAAACGCAGTGCCAACACGAGGATTACGGAACACAAGAGAAGTAGCAGGCTGGGACAAACACAAAAGTCAGCAGTAGCAGAGCACGCTCTTTCCGAAGGTCACGACATCCTTTTCAACAAGGTGGATATCTTTTATCAATCGCAGCGTTTCTATCCGAGAATAAAGAGGGAGGCCGTCGAGGTGTTTGAGGCCGTTGAGACACGACAACAATTTTAACAGGAAGGATCAAATTACTTTTCTAAATGCAGACTGGAAGCGCGCTGCGACACACTTCAAGTACCCCCACCCCAGTCCCTCCACTGCAGCGCGACGGTGAGAGAATAAATACCACGGAGCTCATCTCAGATGAATCGGTCAACGTCGGGAAGCAAGGGAGATCACACACACACGCCCATTACTTCATCGCCTTTGATAATGTCTGCCGTACCTATAGACGAAACGTCAGGAAAAAAATGCATTGGACCATTTCTTTGAAGTCCGGAAAACACTTGATTGTATTTTGACCGACCGTGAAAGCCTTAACAGTCCCTTTGAAGAAAAATTGTACTTTGTGAAAATTATCAAAATTCTATTCTATTCTTTAACTTCAAATATTACTTACTTTTCCAGAATACAAACGTAAGGAAAAAGTGGTTGCGAATGAGACGGATGAATACTTAGCACAAATTGTTATTAGGAATTCCTTATTGGCGCACCCGTTTCGACACTCAAGTCGTCTTCAGCATCTAAAATCTATTCTGGGCACATTTTGTCTTTTCACAATCTAACATGAGGCACTATTAAAGAAAATCTATTTAGACCAATTAAATAATATTTTAATACATTTTTTCGACTTTCAAGTCGTCTTGAGCATCTAAAATCTAATATGCTCACATTTTGTCTTTTGTCCAAAAACCAATTAAAAAGACTTTGTAATAAGTCTTTATCGAGACTAGTTATCTCTTCCGAAAACGTTAGAAAATCCTCTTTAGCTCATGACATTCCTAGATGATTAGGCACTTTGTGTAAGAATACAAAAGGAAATTTGTGCCTTAATATTACTGTCAAGGTATTTTTAAAGAAATTTTTTCTTCATCACCAATACTCTTAGATTCGTTATTAATAATAGTTATTACCAGAGAGAAAGAGTTAACTAGAGTCCTTTATTCACAAAATTTTGTCTGGCATGATCAAAGGGTCCAACTACACAAACCATATGTTTATATGTTGTGTAGCCAAATGTAGCCGTACAACACGATCAAAACGTAAGTAGAAAATCTTCTTAATTTACGAATTGGCAACAGTGTTGTCAACTCAACGTGTGTGTGTCAACATCATTGAACTGATGTGAACCACAAAATGTCAAAAGATATTTCCTTTGTGTTTGAAGGTGAGAAAGTATGTAGTGTAGTATGGTGAGATATTATGTAGCATATCTAAGACTCCTAGTTTTAAAGTGGGACAGAAATCTTTCGTATCACAGCTAAGTGCATGTATCATGTTTTCACCGATTACCCGACTCGGCGGCCATTTTTTCATTACCCTCGCGACGCGCGCCCGCTGTGGACAATTTATGATTGACTCACTGAATCTATCTAGTTTTAAGGTCGATGGTTATTACAGAAAAACCTTGTTCGCTGATATTAATATTAGAAAATGGTTTAAATTAAAATGGTCTTTATCGTGACTATCTTTATCGTGACTAAAAATTTCTTACGTTTTTGATATTTTTAGAAAAGTCATCTTGGATAAAAATACCCATTTAAAACTCCATCTTGAGAGTGTACCTGAGAGTATCAGAGATTTCTCTTCGCTGGAAATGTTAGATGTTCGCTTTTTTTCGCCCCTTATGTTCTTAAAAAAAGTCATCTTCAGCTAAATTGTTTAATAAATAAAAAATTTGCTCTAATGAAACTATAATAATTTTTTTTTTATTTTTTAATTTTTTTTAATCATATTTAATAATTTTGCTTCTCTATTGATAAGTTTAGCAGCTCTCTACTGGAATTTTGACCTTTTGCTTTAACAGAAGTTAATTGTAACTGACAGAATCTTGACTAATAACCCACTCAAACTAATCATGCTATTCGAGCACCTTAATCCAAGCACCGTACACATTCCAAGCATCGTTCAAGACTCTCAACATGACTACTCAAATTGTCAAAAATAGTATTATAATAATTGATTAATATATGGATTTTCTACAATGCTTGTGATGCTTGTGATGTGAACACACAAACAAGTTAATCGACAAATTTAAAGAATAGCTATTTATGTAACCAGTTACGAAAAGTCCGATTTTGTGTAACGAATGAATGTTTGCGGGACGAGCGCAGCGAGTTCCCGCAATTTGAATGAGATACACAAAAAAGGTTTTTCGTCACGTGTTTCATACAAGATTTTTTCTAATTTTGACTAAAAATACCTACTTAGAGAGAGAATTATTATTATTAAACTTCAATATTTACTTTTAAACTACTTTGTATCTACTTAATACCGTAAAACTATAGCAACGGTGTGCCACAGCCGAAACCTGCAACTGGTGGTGACACCAACTTTTCATCACTAGTTACGAAAGATTTTACTTTTCGTAACTAGTTACGAAAAGTAGGACGTCACTGTCATCAGTATTTAAAAGTGCCACTTTATATGTCAAAATTAGAAAATTTTTTTTTCAATATGAGTTCTACCCTTACTGATCAGAAGAGTTTAATAACTGCCGCTTTTATCTTCAAAAAAATTGTCAAGTTATGAAAGCCTTCTAATAGAAAAATATCGCACTCAACTGCAAAATTTACGAACTCTAGAAAGAGGTTTATCCGGTTGTTGAATAATGGTATTTACAACACAATTGTCATAACTGCAGTAACTCGTATTTTGGTTGCACTTTTTGATCCATCATTTCACGAAACATCTGAAGAGATCCAACTCATCCTTTGGAAACCATCTGATAGAAAGAAAAAGCACACAGCATGTAGAAATTTTAACAAATTTTACTCTGAGTACATAATCTTTATAAATTATTAAACTTTCGTGTCTGTGTTTTGTTTTTCACCTGAAGCATTATTAATAAGTGACATAACCGGGAGTTGGCTTCCCGAGATCTATTTGTGTACCCTCTACTTTGAGAATTTTCAAAATTGACGAGTACCAGTTCAAAAAATGTAGATGGTTTGAGAGCCAAAAAAGTTTTTAACAGTTTTTCTGTGAACTTAGTAATTATTAAAATCCTATATTTATTTCTAAACATGCGCTCATTATTCAAGAGAGAAATCAAGATGTGACTTACCTGCAGCTGGTGATAATTTCGTAATAACGCCCCATCGTTGTTTCCACTGAAAAACAAAAGTTGCATTAGAAAAAGCTGCAGTGCAAGACAAAATTATGCAGTTTCTGCTTTTAATATGGGAGTCTCCAGTAAGAAAATGAAAATTGTACTATTTTTCTGTATAGTACAAAACTCGTCATTGTGTGATGAATCAAAACTTTACAGAAAGTGAAACTTGCCAGCATTGCAATCTTCATTCTGTGTCGTGGTGGGGTGAAACGTAATAACAAGATAAATCGTGCTCATAATTCTATAAGGGATCGACATAATAAAAGCCTTTGTAGCAACTATTACCGCACTTATAAAAATAAAAGTATATTACCGAACAAGCATATTATGTAGTCCATCATTCATCCACCGAGGGTGTCGTTTTTTATATTATGTATATTATAATTTCCCTGAGGTAATAACGACTACATGTTAGATGCAAGCTGGATACTATACTTTGTTCACGGCTTAAGTAATTTACAATTTTTACATAATAATTAAATAAACGTGAAGTGAAGCAAAAAACAGTTTTCTGCCGACATTGTCACTTCCCACAGACAAAAGGCTGAGGTTTCGTACTTATATTGCCTGGTGGCGACGTTTAGCAGAGGATCAAACTCATTTCTCTATCACGCAGAGGCACCATAGACCGGTTTCACTCTTATTAGAGCTCATCAGTATGGTATACCTCGAACCTGACAGAAAACCAAGTTTGAAAAGCAATAGGATCCATTTATTGCCCAAGATACAGTGTGTACATGTAAGTAGCGCCAAGTGAACCAAAACCATTTGTCGACATTGTCACTTCCAACAGATCCGAACGCGGTCTATGGTTCCTCTGCCTGCTAGAGAAATGAGTTTGATATTCTGCTAAACGTCGCCCCCAGACAATATAGGTACGAAACGTCGGCCATTTGTATGTGGGAAGTGACAATGTCGGCAGAAAACTGGTTTCTGGTTCATTTCATGATCATCTTGCAAGCCCTAGTGGAAGCACTTGCCGCCGTCCGATGGCGCCACTTACATAATTAAATAAATTACATTAATACTATCACGGTCGCCATCAGGACGGCTATAATAGTTTGAATCTTCATTTGTTTTGTTTCTAATTTCCAGCACGGCGGTGTCTATCCCAGTGCGTCCCAAATTGGTCTTCCATGTATTGGGATCTCGGAAACTGTAGGAACTACGAAATCGGTTAATAAGGAAAATTCTAGACTATTACGTTAGTAATGTAATGACAAAAACGTGGTGGCTGTAACCAATCGGGTTTTTGAGAAATTTTGGAAAAACCAAAATGGTGCATTTTTTAAAAATTGTTATAAATCCTTTATTTTAAAAGATAATCAAAATTTGTGAAAATATTTCTGAAGCAACTCTTTGAGTGGAATATACCTCTAAAGGTAAAATTTCGATACAACGTTTCGGTTTTCTAGAACCATCATCAACTTCTGTTTTTCTTACGACGGCCATATTGGATTTTTAGACTTGTTTACAGGGGAAAAGAAATGCGTTTCAATAACCCTACTAAGATTTTGCAGTATTTTAAAAAAATCAAGAAAAATATAGTTTTTACTAGTAGGCCTTGGATGGAACTTGACATTAATATGTGGTTATTATCGCGAATGCTTAAAAACAATATCACAATGGATGTAGCGATCACAGAGCAATATTTGTCGAATGCAGAGTTCTTAAGGAATTTATCCGGAACGAGGAATGACTTCGGCATAGTTTAAAACAATTCAAGTCTTGAACTCTATAAATTTTTATAAATTAAAAAATATTTTCTTTCTTGTAGTACCTAAGTGCGGAATACACGATAACGGAATATTACTCTCAATTGAAAAAGAGAATTTTTTGAGTTAGCTATATATACCAATACACAATATGAGGTGACTTATGTGCATACGTCAACATTAGTGTTGTAAAAACAACAGCGGAATAAATATGAGCTTTTTATCAAAGGGAAGCACCGCCCCTCAAAGACTAGCCGACGCTTTGACGCGGCCCGCTGCAGCTGCCTGTCAGTAATAAATCAAGCACTGGAATTCGGTCTACGTCACGTAAATGCAAATGGCTGCCGCCGGGCCCCTCATATCCTTGTGATTTGATTGGTGCCGCCACCTCCTTTGGAGTTGGGCTCGCTGCTGGTTGGTGGTATTTTCCCGCGCTTTTATAGATTAGTGATTAGTTTTAGGTTTTGTATATTTTAAACACTCTTGCGCAGACACTCGTTCGAGACACTCGGTCTCACTCTCAACTACGCTATCTCGAATTCGCACAACTATTCGTACCTTTTGTAAATTGACAATAAACCCGGTTGTAATTAAATAAAATACCAGTTAGTGAATTCCGCTTTTGTAATTTCTGAACCAAGCACCTACCCGGAGTGCCAGAAGCTAAGCACTCCACCCCTCTTTGTGTGTAACTCGCACAATTAGTCCTGCTTCCATCTAACCAAATTACTTTGACGGTATCTAAAGACTTCAAACTGGTCGCGATAACATTTAAACCAATCTGAGAAGATCGATTTTGGTAGTCTTCTTCGAGTGTCTTTTGAATGCTTTTAAAATACTTCGCAGGCATAATTTTCGAATCGCAGTTTATCGTTCGGTGGCTCCAATGGAAATTCTATGTCCGATTTCATCATTCTGTTTTTCAGTTGAGCCATTATCGTATATTCCTCATTTTGGTGCTTGGCCTTGAAGTAAGAAATTCAAGACTTGAATTGTTTTAAACCATGCTGAAGTCGTTCTTCGTTCCGCATATTTTCCTTCGTAGTCAGTTTTAGAAAATAGAACATTTCTGTTTTCTTAGAAATCAAATTCCTACATGTCAAAATTTCCCTAACATTAAATAATGTCCAGCTGTTTCAATTTAATTTTTAAGAACTCTGCATTCAACAAATATTCCTCTGCGAACTCTATAGCCATTGTGATATTGTTTCTAAGCATTCGCGATAATAACCACATATTATTGACAACTTCAATTCATGGCCTACTAGTAAAAACTATATTTTTCTTGATTTTTTAAAATACTATAAAGTCTTAATAGGGTTGTTATACATTATTGAAACGCATTTCTTGTCCCCTGTAAACAAGTTTAAAAATCCAATATTGCCGTCATAAGAAAAACAGAAGTTGATGATGGTTCCAGAAAACCGAAACGTTGCTTCGAAATTTTACCTTTACAGGTATATTTTACTCAAAAAGTTCCTTCAGAAATGTTTTCGCAAATTTTGATTATTTTTTAGAATAAAGGACTTATAACAGTTTTTTTAAAAATGCACCATTTTGGTTTTCTCAAAAATTTCTCAAAAGCCCGATTGGTTACAGCCACCACGTTTTTTCATTACATTATTAACATAATTGTCTAGAGCTTTCGCTCCTATAGTTTCCGAGATCCCAATACATGGAAGGCCAAATTGGGACACACTGTATAATTCTTATGGAGTATATAATAAAAAAGAAACAAAAGATGCAGCTTTACTAGTAAATATTATTCACGCTGGGTACCTGTAATAATTGAATTGGGTATAACATACTCTATTATGTGTTTACAACATCACGTATGATGATCATATTATTGTACAGCCGTGGACAAAAATAATTGCTCTCCAAGTACGATTTATGACGAATTGTATTTTCAAAAGCTCAATGGCATATCTCGGGATTGTCGGCTGGCCAAACTTGTGTTTCGCTTTAACCAAATACGAGCAGCGATATTTGACCAATAATTTTACCGTATAGCTTGACAGCCGAATGTGATAAAATTTCATTACTGCATTTGCGCAGCGGTGCCGGAATGGAAACATTAAAGCCACCGCTTTTATTAAATTTACTGCACGTCCTGCAGTTTGACCATAATTCAAATACGTTTAATATGTGCTGCCTAGCCAGGACCATGCTACACCTCCACTTTTACCCTAAAATTGTAGCTTGTCCCTTTCACCACCGCAGCAGTGATTTTTGGGAAAAATTCAAAATATCTCCCTTCAAATCCCTTTGGGAGAAGTATGCGAAGTATTACAGGGCCGACGAAGTTTCGGTTAAATGAAAACCTGTGTTAAGTTATCGTGCTATAGGCCAATAAAGGCCGCAATCAATTTCGGATACAGCACGCTTTGGACAGGGCCTTTGGGCTTCGTTAACAGCCAAAGTTCCGAAGTGAAATGCCTAAAGAAAACCGCCCTGCTATATTTTCCAATTTCTTTTCTGCGTTCCGGGTAAAAAAAAATCGCCAGAGAACAATTATTAGAGCCTTATTACTATCGAAGTAGGACTTACGTACGTATATAAGAAAAATAATAAGAAAAACCATTTAATAATGCCTTGGAAATCCCCTTTGGGGAGCGGTCAGTGAAGAAGGCTTTGATTTGCGCTGCTGTACCGGAGTAAACTTAGTGCGGGACGGATTTCTGCGGATTTTGGATAAAAGGCAGGATTAGGAAGGGCGCTGCCCTTCAACATTGGCTTTACTTTGAATCCAACTAAACAGGGCACCGCACAAAACCCTGTAGAATTTAATTACCACTTTAAAGTTTAAGAAATATCGCTCCTAAGCATACAGTAGACGTTATTACTGAAGCGCTTATAGTTTGGTACACCATAATAGCGATACATCATGCGGCATTTGTGTGCATAGTTTGTCTAGTCGCTGGCTCATCTTTAACCATATAACCAATATCTTGGGCCAGTTTATACAAGATGTTCGGTCTACATGGCTACTTTACGCAGATTAATTTTCCTTTATCGTTTACCGATATCGGACAGCACCATTACACTGGGGCGGGCTCTGTATACATTATGCATGAGCAAAGTTTAAGTCACTTAACCATGGAACTGTACTATAGAAATCCAGCACCGACTCATTGGAAACTTAGCTTTCACCGGCGTATAGGTGTGAGTTTCTATATCAGAAAACTTATATCGAAGCGACTCAATCTTAGAACGAACGGCAAATAGTCGGCCACAACTCTTTCCCTCACTCCCAAACTCCTAATGCAAGTCAATGCAAAGCAGCCGAACTTCCCGTACATAAATTCCCGGCTTCTGTGGTACATGTATTCCTTTCAGGGGAAGTGTCAGGCCTCGAAATGCTATAAATTCCTTTTTGCCTAAACCGTGTGCAACTTAGGAAAGTTTCGATCCTTTAAAGGGTTTGTAATACATAAAGTCCGGCGTTTTCGGTGATAAATACTCTCGGGACGATGTTCCGGACAAATTTATCTTTTAATGCGTTCGGCGCCCTCAGAAGATCTCGGAAAGTTTCGCTGATTCAATTGGAGTTTTCCCATGCATGTTTTTTCCTGCATCGCCGTTTTGAATGACTGTTTTATGCAATGTGCACACTCGCAGATGGAATTTAATCTCTAAAACTTTCAGCGTGAACGCTCTGCTTAAACAACTTTGGCTATTTTACAGGCATATTAATGGAAACTTTATCCCGCTCTCTGCATAAACATGTGAATTGGAATTTGCTTGTTAAAACATGCGTTTTAGAGGAGGTTTTTGTGGAAAGTTTTTTGTGTAGTAAAAACAGTGAGTGAGCTGTGGAAATTAGGGCTCTATCGTTACATTTCTGATAGGCACTTGCAGGTGTTTGCTAATATTTACCTTAATGTAATTAAAGGCGAAACCGAGTGGTTGTTTAAATTTTAAGTCAACCTTGTTAAAGAAATCAATTTATTCCCTTCTTTATCTTTCAGCAATTTCGTTGTAAGCAGGCTCGTTAAGACTCGTATTTGCTTTGAATTAAGGAAATTTCAGTTTAGACAAAATCATTTTTTCTTTTTCTTTTTGAGCAGTTAATAATGAAAATTGCCCAGTTTGAATTCAAATCTCTCAATTAATTTTGTTTGCAAAATCTAGGCGTTAGTAGTGCACAATAAGTATATTTATTTTCTATATGCAGAATCAAAAATAAACGTCTAGGTTACCAATCTAATATTTTAAACAAGTTATGCATTGGATACAAATGGAGATTTCGCTATCTATTTATATGCAAATTTCCACTCAATATATGGAAGGCAGTGTTGAAGCGTGCATAAAACCTATCGGTTACATCATCTGAGAATCGTAATATTGCTCGTTACTCGTTACTGTCATCCATTCCTGAGGCTCCATTTCAAGAGCGAAATTTCAAAGTTGTATCCTGTCTAGTAGAAAATATATTCTTTTTTTAACTCCTTCCAGGATAGTTTCAGTTCCCTGTATTAGGTCCCAAAAGCGCGGAAAACAATTTTGGGTTTTTCTCGGGATGAACTTGTTTGATCGACCATTTTATAAACTTTCAGACAACCTAAGTGTAATTTTTCAGGAATTTCAGTTCTACCGCAAAAAAGTTTTAAAATTATGGGATTGTATTCAAAATCGGAGCTTTTAACAATTCTAACTTACAAAAAGCATTTTTCTGCTAACCAATTTTCTTCATATATTATTGTTTGCTTCTCCATTTTATATACTTCTAGACACCGTAAGAATACAATGTAACATTTTGTAATTCAAAAATCCGCCATTTCAATTAAAATATGAGCACTTTTCTGCTAACCGTTTTCCTCAAGATAGTCTTGTTTCCTCGTAAGAACAGTTTTGACAGACGTCCTTTAGAATTCTTTCTCAATCAATCTTTAGAAATCCAGGTCAGTGATGAGCTAAAAAAGTTTGGGTGAGTATAAGGGACTCCAAAAATAAAAGCATTTTTCTTCTCGCTCTCAGTTCCAATAGTGTAGATTATAATTACTTAATCATAGACTTCCGACTTAAATTCCCAGTTTATTTTCTTTGGACATTTCAGTGAACGCAAAATCTCGAAATCTAACTGATAGCTGATTTTGAAACAGGAATTAAAGGTGAAATTCTAGCAAAAACTACAGAACTAATTTTTAATAACCTAAAAGAATTGAGTCTAATAAAATCAACATCTCTTAATTCCACTTTTCCAAGAGAACCAAGAGGTGAAAAATTACACAGAAAGCTTGTTCGTGGCCGTGGCACATGCTTCTTTCAAGAATCTTAGTAACTACTGGCTTTAGCCCAACAAGCAAGGCAAGTCTTAACATCGTAGAAAAAATCCATTTTTTATCTCTAAGAGACTGGTAGAAATTTAAGTTTGAAATAAGCAACTCTAAGTCAACAGTCTCAAGTTTATTATGTTGTAGTTGTACGGCTACATGTTTCGCCTAAAAAGGCATCATCAGGCCTAAAATATAATTATAAACAATTGCAAAGCAAGAACAACCAATAATTAAACTCACCACAATCCCAACACACGTTAAAATAGTTAAAATTCAAGACACGTTCACATATTTACAAACTCACAGTGGCAACTACCTGAAGGTCGGTCGTCGAGCAAAGTACGAGTACGCCGGTGGGGGCAGGGACGTTGATACGCAAATCATTTTAGATTATTAAAAATCAAAGTAGGTTCGAAATTGAAGACGTCATTGATGCACTCCAGTATGGGACTCTTTTTTGCTTTAGTTATTTCCATTTTTTCTAAAAGGTTAAGCTTATTCGACTTTTCACATTCATGAAGGATCCTGAGATTACCCGGAATTGAGGCTCCATGGCGATTATCCAACAAGTGATTGGCAAAAGCAGAACTAGTGTTGGAGATATCAGAATCCTTATACCTGTTATAAAGCTTGAGGTGTTCGTTAGCTCTCGTCATGAATCTTCTGCCAGTCTGGCCTATATAAACTGCCGGACAATTACTACAATGCAGAGCATACACTCCCGACTTCATAAGTTTGTCTGTGGGGTCCTTGTTTTTAACGATCTGTTTCTTTAGAGTATTATCCGTTCTGAATGCGATATTGACATCAAAAGGTTTAAAAAATCTAGCTAAACCCACAGAGATATTACCCAAATAGGATAAGGTTCTAAAACTTCTGTCCCTGCCAGAATTATCATGTAACACATTGAGTGTTAATTTAGATTTGTTAAGAAATTTAAAATAAAGCTTGTTGAGTGTCTTAACGGGGAAGCCGTTGACCATTGCTATGTGTTTAATGGTGTCAACTTCCCTATTGAAAGCCGCCCTCGATAAGGGTAAATTAAATACTCTGTGAAAAAATGAATTGAAAGCAGCCCATTTGTGGTTGTAGGGAGAATTTGACGCGAATTGGATTACGTTGTCCGTGGTCGTGTGTTTTCTGTAAATGTCTATTTCAATTCTGTTGTCAACATTAGTCAGCAATAGGTCCAGGAAAGGCAACTGCCCGTCAACCTCAACTTCAGAGGTGAAATCCAGATCCACATGCAGCGAGTTTACGGATTCCAAAAAGGAAGCGAACTGTTCATCGGTCCCGCCCCAAATCAGCAAAATGTCGTCCACGTATCTTTTGTAAAAGATAATACTGTCAGAAAAATCGCCCCGGAACAAGCTGCTCTCTAAGTTCATCATAAAAATTTCACTCAGTAACGGCGAAAGGCAAGAACCCATTGCCAGTCCAGTAGTTTGTCTGTAAAAGTTGTCATTAAACTTAAAAAAGTTTTGATCCAAAACAATCTGCAATAACTTAAGCAAATCGTTAACCAGAAACCTTTCCACACCCTTGTCGATCAACAACCCTCTAACCAAGTCAAAGCATTCGCTCGGGGGGATACTAGGAAATAAGTTCTTTACATCAAGCGAAAACAGTTTGGCATTCGGTGGGACATAAACGTCTTTTATTTGAGAGGCAAATTCAATGGAGTTTTTAATCGAATGTGGGTTCCGAAAGTCAGTTATGTCCCTTAAGATGGAGTTTAGCCACGACGAAAGTCGATAAACCGGTGAATTGACAAACGACACCACGGGTCTAATGGGTATTCCCTCTTTGTGGACTTTAGGAAGACCGTACAGGAGCGGTGTACGGGGGTTCATGGGGTACAGTCTGTTCTTCGTCATGTTGTAAAATTCCAAAGTCACCGAGGTATCATCGAG